>OY744535.1:65963670-66006170 GCA_963556195.1 Sepiola atlantica
ATCTTCTGCAAACCTTCAGGGACTCTTCAAAACCTTTTTCCAAAATTCTACTTCTTCAAAAATTTCTCAAACCCAGATCTCTAAAACAATATGAATGTGTCAGCCCAGAAGGGTGCTTCCAGTTTTCCCTGGGCACACATGTGCAGGTAAACCGAGTGTCCACCACAACTAATATCCACTCCCCACAAAACATGAATTGCACCAACAAAGTAACCCTTTCCTTCAAAACTTTTCATAACTCTCCCATACATAATCTATGACAATTATTTAGTTTGATGGGCCTTTGACTGGGTGAGCAATCAACAATCCCTTCGATCTCAACTTAGGCATTATGTATGAATAACAGTTGTATCATCGATCCAGAGTGATTCCACGGGACATCACATCACAACAACAGGGGACTTTTTCAGTCTAAGTCATATGCACATACAGGAGCGTGCACTCACAGGATCGTGCACTCTCCCAAGTGATAACTCAAACTCCTTGGATCCATCCACAATCATTGCTCTAGTAACACTCGGATTGTTTGAGTCAGAATTTCCAGACATAGGGATCTTTGGAACAACCCAGTTCTTTCCATTCCTTATCAACTCAGTCATTGCTATTACTGTCGGTGCCCACTTGTCTTGGTCCTGAGGCAATACCTCCAATCCACAAATGAACTAAAATCTCTCTGATTACTTCCCATCACTTTTGTTTCCTAAACGTTCTTTCAATTTACAATCTCAACAAAAAATCGTAACACAGGTTTCCTTCACAAACCTCACTCCCTCAGAATTTCAAATAATGCATATGAACAATTAATATAGCCTTGGTGTAATATCTTTACCAACTAAATGACCCAATCCACATATGGATCCTCGTCTTTCATTAGCTATATCCATAAACTCCACTTGGCTAAAGGTCACACACACACACACACACACACACACACACACACACACACACACACACACACACACACACACACACACACACACACACACACACAGAGAGGACCTTATTACTGATTGCAACTATTTCATTCTTTTCTAGACTGGTTACAACAAATTATGCTAACTCCTTTGTCATTTTATTAATGTTTTATCTAACCCTAACACACAGTTGAAAAAAGTAAAAATCACACAACCACAGTCACCGCATGCGATACTCTTCCCAATCCCCAAATACTTTCCAATGCGTAAATTGGCTTTTGCGGAAGTTGCAATGAAAATAAAACTTTGTAAATCTTTAAAGATAATTGCCATTGCATTTTTGCGGACTAACGTGCAGCAGTTACTGAATTCATTTGTTCAAATTAGCCGTGCGATCTGCATGAGATTTTACTTTGATTATTGATTTATATACAAACGTATAATTTGTATAGAGCAAAGGCAAAAGTAACTCATTGGCCGGATTTGACCAACGGGCAGTAGTTTGGTAAAAAACAACTTTCACCAATAAAGCAAGTAAAACATGCTCATACTAAGCAAGTTTTGCTGGCTTTAGATGTAGGCATTCGTTTCTCGTATTCTATTTAAAAAATATATCGTCCAAGTACGCCATAGCGTAATACAAACCCGCTAACATACTATGCATTATTTTGAGGAACAAACTTGGCGCTACTTTCACTCCGAAAGGTAGACGATTAAACAAATACAATCCTCTATGCATATTGATAGTGAGCAATTTCGTACTCTCTTCCTCAACTTCTACTTGCAGATACGCATCTGATTTCGAGAAAATTTTTCCGCCATTTAAACGAGCAAAAATGTCTTCTGCGCTAGGCAATGGATATTCATGCGTTTTCAGTTACATATTCAAGCCTGTTGAGAAATCTGTGCACATATTTTTCTTTTTCTTTTTTTATGTAAACCGTGGGTGTCACTCACTCTAGATATTGTACTTTTCTAAGTATCCCCATTTGTTCTTGGTGATTGAGCTCCTAGTTTATCGATTCTACAGCTGCATAGGGTACACTACGCTTTGATTTGAAAACTAGGGAAACAGGTGACGTTGCTGGACTTTATTTGGGGCTAGGCTTGGGGCCACCTGGCTGATCTGTGTTTGGGGAGGAGATTGAGGGCGAGATTGTCTCTGCTCTCGTAGCTGTTTGTTAATCTTTACGATCTCCACATATTTCTCTCGCCCTGGATCTTTAGACATTTTGTATTCTTTTTCTTCTTTTCTTAATTGCTCCAGGGCGAGTCTCCCGGGTGTCTTCTTCCCTGTCACTAGTGCCTACCTCTCATCTTTTTCGTTCTGTTGACTAAGTTCGGGGAATTCAGCTTCAAATTCCTTGCCTGGTGATTTTGAGGAGGTTTCTTCTATTAATTACCCAACCTTAGGGCCCAGGTGCCCCCCTACTTTATTTTCCGGGTTGTTAGTTGGCCCTCTCTGCTTCCGTTCAGGGCACTCAAATGTTAAGTGCTTTTTGGCACTACATGTCCAAAAAGCAGGCCTTCTTCCAGCTACTATGACTGGTAGCTTGTCGTTCCCAACAATATGGGATTTCAGTGAATGCCTTTTCGTTGATAAGAATGTCAAAATTCCAAGTGGACAAGTAATTGTCACAAGATACTGACATTATGTTCCCATATTTTGCGAAGAAAACACCAATGTGTTTGCCATCGATGTAGAAGGGGACGTTGAAGATTGAAATCGTCGTTCTTCTACGCCCTAAGTACTCCAACTGAAGTACGTAGTTTTGTGTTATTATTTTCTTTTTTGCAAGTTCCAAGCATTCTACTTCAGACGTAAAAAGTGCAGCCCAGTTATGATATCCTCGTGTTTTAATAAGCAGATGGTGACAATATAAACGGAGGCTCGTATCGCCTTTTTTGTCTTCTTGTCGACGACAAACATGGTGAGTCTCTTCTTTTGAATTTCTCCAGCTTCGGCAAGTCGATAATATGTTCCGTGTCCGTTATTTTTTCTTTAAAATGTTCCATTTTTGCTCGAAATTCCTCTATATCGATGATACGTCGGGATGGACACCCCCCCCCCCGTTTGTTCATCCCGACGTTCCTAGTTGGTGGGGGGGGGGGGGGGGCAGGTGACGACTTTACTTCCCTTGGCACATGGCATTGAGCTACCATGGCCGATAAGGGGGAAAAACAACAGAGAAAAAAATCTAACCTTAAAAATAATTCGGCTCTAAAAATGAGAGACCAAATAACAATAACAACAATAACAACAATAACAACAATAACAACTATTAAGCTTTGAGGGGGTAGAGCGTAACATCGTGGTAGACTATGAGTCACGAAGATATAGAAGAAAAGACAAGAATATGATGGGGTAACAATAATACGTGCGTATTGCACAACTTTTATTCTCGGACTGAAGATACAATTTTGAAAGAACAAATTTGGCGTCTAATTTTCATGTCACGTGATACCTCTGCCGTGCAGTAATTATCACATAGTGCGGTGATCAGGTCGATGGCCTTATCACCACTTGGTTGAGTGGAACTATATTCAGTTGACAATTCAACAACAACAAAGAGAAATAGCAATAAATGTGGCAATAACGGAGGATCTCTTTGGTTAGGCAAAGGTGTCAACTTTATAGTGACCTGACGAATCCATCCTGTCACTATGGGTAAATCCGGATCAGTCCACAACAAAATGTAAAAAAAGAAAAAAAAAACAGTGCCCAAAAAATGAAAAAAACAAAAACAAAACAAATACATTTGCTTAAAAACAGTTGTTTCGTTGTTTGTTGAAAAAAAAATCATTTTTTTAAACTTTTCGTTTCACAAAAAAATAATTATTTAAAAACATTTGCTTAACAATGGTTTCTTTGACAAAAACAAAAAAAGCTTCTAATTAATAACAGTTGTTTAGCTATGGTTTGTTCGTTCTATATTTTTATATATGTATTTTACTTTTATTTTCTTCGTCTAACTTTTGTTATTTGCAATTTTTCCTGAATTTATCGTCAGCAGTCTTCGCCTCGGCAACTATCGGGCGCTTTCGTAACCTGCCCGAACGTTGACGACGCAAACTCACGGAAACGCGGGTCGTTTTCTATAAAAGTACCCACTTATTTGCCTCTTCCGAGCGGCTTTTGGGCTTTACTAAGTGGTGACTCATTAGTAAAACTTCCTAAAATGAAATCTCCCACGCCGGCCACTTGATTCTTACTTTCTCTCTCATCAGACATCGGAACCAAAATGCTGTCGTTTGAATTCGCCCACTTTTCACAGTTTCCTAAAACCTGAACATAGATATTTACAAATCCAATTCAATGACCCTAAATACAATAAAAAAACCCACATCTGTCTCTCTCTCTCCGCACATTTCACACAAAAATCCATTTTCTGTCGTCTCATTTTGATCATCAGTAATATCTTACATGGACGGCGGCACCGGGCAGGGGGGGGGGCAAGCCCCCCCCCCACTTTTTGACTTGACCCCCCACTTTACGGTCATCAATAATGACGTTATATATGTTTAACCGCCCCCCACACTTTTTAGGAGAGCCCCCCCCCCTCCCACACACACACACACTTTTATAACTGTGCCGCCGGTCCTGTCTTAGTTACGGCTCGTCTAACTACACCTCCTTCCAAATGGGATACATTCCAAAATTATCAGATGCGCTATTGTTTCTTTTTTCCAAAAAATATTTGACTCAACCTCCAAATCATCACAAATCCCTTTATGGAAAACAAATCCCCATAAAAATAAAACACAAAAATACAGAGAAATATTTTCAAAACCTCCTCTTTAAATGGACATTAACGGTAAGATCAAACAAGAAAAAATGACCGCGATCACATATCTTTTGTATGACTCATTTTTAAGTTACAATTTAACCAATTTCTTCGAAACTTGCGCGAATTTTATTGTTACTATAACGGCCAACTAATACTGTAAATAACTAAACACTAATTCATAAATCTCGTTTCTTTACATTTAGCCATTATGGCTATCAAGCCACCTTTGTAACGTATCCCTAATTAGCCATCCTTGTAACGTATCCCTAATTAGCCATCCTTTAACGCATCCCTAATTACTTGTCTCTCCGCATTTTCACCAGCAGTTTTGATCACAAATGAAGACTCGAAACAAAAATATTTTATGTTGTTATTTTTTATTGTTGATCATTGACATAATTTTATTTTAACACACACTATCTCCCCCAGCGAACTCCCTAACGAAGTCCCACTGGGAGAGCAAAGCGCAGGGCACGTCTACCGTTTGTCGAAATCAAAAGCAAAACTCCAGTTTTCGATCAGCTAACCGTATTTATCAAATGTTTTTTTTTTAATATTCCCTAAACAATAAAACCAACGTTTATCTATTTATCGAATTTCAAAACATGTCAAAATAAATAAAGCTTGAATTCCTAGTTGGGTCAAATTTCATTCCCTAACATTGTTTTGTGTACCAAACAACCGTCACCATCATTGTACGAGACATTACTTGTTATCGCATAACAGTAGTATTGTTACAGTGACAAGATGACCACTTTTTCTCCCCATGCATCTTATAGACCCACCTCTATGTTCATAGAATGCTTGACAACCTCAAGTACATAACAGAAATAAAATACTGAAATTGTGATTTGGTGACTTTTAATGACCTCAAAATCCGACCTTTAAGATTGGCATTGACATGTAATTTGTGCCTACATCAGCGACGGTTTTCCATGTAGCAAGGATATCTACAATAAAGCCCATGTGTTACCCTATATGTGTTTCTGTGTCGCTTTTGCTCACAGCACCTCTTTCATCTTTGCCCTTTATCGTCTCCACAACGATAGAATTATTCTCACTGAGAAAATCTCTAAGAAAATCTACATCTTGTCTGTTTTTACTATTTGATATTATCGCTGTGGTGACTTTAATGTTTACAACGTAGAATGGCTAGGCCACTCTCACAAGACAGATGAAGAAAGACGGTTTTGTCACAATTTTTCCCTTGCAATTCATAAATTGAGATTGTTGACAACCCCACTCGCGTACTTAATGCTGATAGACATTTCGCAAATCTTCTTAATCTTTTCCTGACAACCTGCACTGACTATCTACTATTCTATCTTCTCTAGGATCCCCTGATCATTCGATTGTCGTAACTAAGATCAAATTTAAGTTCAGGAAGACCTCTGAGGTCCCTTTCTATTTCAGAGTGTATTGATACGCAATGGCTGATTGGGGCAGCTTCACATGTTTCATCTGTGACATTCCTCTGCATATCATTTTCAGAAAAAAATGTGCCCTATGTCGCTTCTGATATCTGATTGGTTAATCTCTGGTATTGCGAGATTTATACCCTAAAAATATTCCAACAGAGACGAAACAGCCATATACGGCATAATCACGTTGACACACCGGTTCACATTAGATCACCGAAGTTAAGCAACGTTGAGCCTGGTCAGTACCAGATGGGTGACCATTTGGAAGGATCAGACGCTGTATGTAGGAGGACGTCGACACCTCCCTGCACGAACTGCAAACACCTAACTTTAGGGAATAACAAACAAGCACATATAATCAACGCCCGAATCCCTCAAAGATCATTTCTGGGCTTAACTCTCGTTTTTATCTTTATTAATGACCATTCAAATCATATTTTGTAATAATATTCGTTGACATCTATGCAGACGATGCAACTTTCTATGGCTGCACTTCCAAGAACATTGATGATCAAGATCTTGCTGATTCTCGCTCGACCTAGAGCACGTGTTTCAATAGGAAAAAAAGTAGTTTGTTACTTTTAACACCTCTAAAACGAAGCTTCTTTCCTTTCACCACCAACGCTCGGATTCTTGTTTTGACTCAGTTAAAATGAATTATTCTCTCCTTGCCTTTATAAACTCATAGAACTGATTTTCACCCCAAACCTAAAATAAAAATCTTACATCCAATCTGTTGCTAAAGTCGTTGAAAAAATGGTTGGACCATTCTACCGCTGCAGAAAGTACCTCACTTCTGGTGCAATCTTCTACCTGTATAAGAATCAAATACGTGCCACATCTGGGGGAGTAGGTGCCACTCAGAGCACTTTTCTAACCTTGGCAGAGTACAAAACCGATTTGGCAATCTAGTGGGAGATGATCTCTTCTCTTTCCTACAGTCTCTTTCTCACAGAAGAGACGTTGCTAGTCTCTCTCTACTCTATCATTATTTTCATGGTAGGTGCTCGACTGACTTCCAATCCCTGGCCCAGAACCCTATAAAATATTCACAGAACTCGTCCATCTACCACCACTGCAAATAACTTTCCTTTGTTCTTCTGTGTACCTAAAACAAAACGTCCATGAACAGAGTTTATTTCCAAGAACTTCCCATCTGTAAAACACAATACCACGGAACTGCTTCCCTGCAGACTATGTCGAGCAATCCTCTTAAATAATCAAATTCTGCCCTTTCCACGCATCGTCTCCAATCATCGAGTGACTTTTGACTACGGTCAGTAGTGACTCATTAGTATAAAAAAGATGATGAGCGCGTAATTGATTACAGTATATTCGATTCCATTGTCTGCGCCAGTATCCATTAGGCCAAACATGCACAGAAAAGGTTAAGGAGGAAACACACACGCACACTTGAAGGTCATTATGCTATTTAGTTGCGTATGTAAATACATTTTGTTTTTTCGTTTGCGTCAAGGCTTTCAGTGTTTGCATGCTTTCTTGCTTGGTGGAAGATTATCGTTTAAGACAGTTCGATGGATGACACGCATCATTTTCATCTGGCGAGGAGGTGGAGGAGGAGGAGGGAAATGAAGGGGATGAGGATGAGGAGAAGTAGGAGGAGAAGGTAGTGGCTTATCTAAATCCGACCAGAAAATGAGCTGCATTTATCTTAACGTCCGGCGTTATAAAAACGTCTTTAAATTAGAAAAAAGTTGCTCTTCAAATTAAAAAACTGTTCGCACATTGGGGACTGAGGGGGTCTCTTGTTCGATGATATTCTATCCTTGCATAGAATATCATCGATGGTATTTGAATAGGTGACTCCACAGTACACGGCGGTACCTATTGCATTAATCACGCCCCCTCATTTGAATCTATACAGGCTGTTTCAAAAGTCAATTTTATATGCATTAAATGTTGATACAAAATAACGGCCACGATGGAAATGAATCTGCATAATTCAAATGTTGCAACACGGATGACCCGTGCTTTTTCCACTAAAAAAACTAACTCTTCATAATATTTTCTGTATTTATCTATGGTGTTGAGGAAGTTATTAAAAATCAAAACCAATCAGTGACTTTTGGAACTTCCTGCTATATTTGAAGTCATCTCCGAAATATACGACATTATACTACAACACTTTGACGTAGACTTATCATGCATCTCTCTGACATTAGCTTAACTTGCCAACACCTAAAAAAACATGACTGCCCCTTCTAAACGTTTGTTTTACAGTTGGTAAATATTAGCCGGTAAAAACTAAAAACAAATTGATGGAAAAACTCATGATTAACCTAGGTGTTAAACACAAAAATAGATGAAAACACAACAGAACGAACCTTAAACGCCCGATTATGATTATTTGAGGTATGAAATAGAAATGCCTCGCACAAAACTATTGAGCAAAAAATACACAATTTTTTTATTATATACTAATTTGATCTGAATACCAAATGAATTATTCGGAAAATTGTGTTATTTAATAACATTTTGCTTATATATATATATATATATATATATATATATATATATATATATATTTTCACATATTGAGAATATTATAGAAATAGGATTTCTGTAGTTGAATCTTGCAATTAAACTTTTACTTTAAATAATTGATACATACTTTTTCCGTCGTTAAGAAAGTATCAAATTACCTGCAAATACCAACCTTTCTGTTTGAAAGAAAGATGATTAACATTTTTTCTGACCATCCCTAAAACCTCAAGTTATCGGCACCGCTTTTAGATCAAGTTTTGGGGAAGACCGATAAGAAACTGACCACATTAGACGACGCGGTGTCTCCAACTTCACGCATGGGTTAACCGCTTCCTAAAATGGAATCAGTCTTGACCTTACCAATGGACACCAAAAGTCACAATTGAAAAGTCCATATACGGTAGGCGAGTGTCACATAACCTCGACATGATCACCGCATGACAAGAAATCAACAGGGTCTCCGGCATTGCCAATATATTCAGATGTTGGAGAATGAATCGATGGAGCCGGTTTTGCTGCAAAAATTGTCTTTTTAAAACTAAAATCATCTTCCATCAATTCCCGAATATTGTAATCTTCGACAAACTGCATATTTTCAAACAAAGACTGGAACTGAGATTCAAGAAAAATACATTTGTGAACAGATCTTCATTCTTCCGACGACGCATCTACGAAAATCATTTTATCTTCTCCTCGATCGAAGGAACGCCAATTTTCGAATAAACCACGACATATAATCTTACCAAAGCTAAGGAATCTTTGAGTTGTTCTCATCCCCAAAATCTTTTGTTCCATCTATTTGAAGAGCATTTTTGTTTCCCATGCACAATGTTATGTTTGTTAACTTATTCTGCTCATTCAAATAACTTTTTCCCCAAATCCAGACCCATATGATATCTTTGCATCTTTGTCAGAAAATTGGTTTGGGCTATTTTTTTGCCCCCCCCCCCCGAAAGAAAATAGCCCAAACCAATTTTATTTCTTTTCCAAATATTATCTTGTTTGTTCCATATTGTTTTCATTGTGCTCATTTCGTTCACATCCACAATAATAATAAAATAAGCAATTTTTATACAACCTCTTCAATTAAAAAAAAAACACAAAACTAAAAAAACAACAACACAAGCATGCTTCAGTTGGCATGTGGGGAAAGGATGGTAGAATTGTACACGGAAGAGGATACAGTATCCCAGCACCTGTGCAAATTCACATTGAATTGCTGTGTTGTTGGCGCATTTATTACCTTCCTTGGAAGTCTATTCCAAGGTCCAGGGATCATAATTGAGAAAGCGGCCCTCCCCCGGTTCAATCGAAATCGGCGGTGAAATAGTTTCTTGTTGTATATATCTTTCTGGAGCAGGAGTGTTATTGTTGTTCCTTCAGCGTTTTGTGTTTATTGTCAACTTCTCTGAAACCCAAAACGGAGGTCGGGACGGATAATCATTTTTTAATCTCCTGTTTCAATCCGGGAAAATATTTTGTTTACCCCCGGCGATAACGCGTTTCCTTACGTAACACTTCGTAACTGGTATGCAACACACACACACACACATATATATAAATAAATATTAATTATTTTGATACCTACGCAATCTTCAGTGCAGGAACTAATTCTCAACGATCAGCGGGCGCGAACCCCGATCACAAATCGCCGCTGATTCGTAGTCAAGAGTCTTATCCCATCGGCCATAGACAGTTAGTAACTAGAGAGGAATTTAAATGTAAATAGCGAGTCGGCGGCTAGATTTACCAAGCAGCTAGAGTGATCTACGAACGCGTTCGGATCGTGCATGTAGCTATGTGTACTGCTTGTTATTAAAGTCACTCAAGAGTGCCCGGCCTTTGTTGTGCCCGGCTGATAATAATATTTATAAATAAATATTAATTATTTTGATACCTACAGACATCGATGTTTCATGCTAACGCAATCTTCAGTGCAGGAACTAATTCTCAACGGTCGGTGGGCGCGAACCCCGATCACTGATTCGTAGTCAAGAGTCTTATCCCATCGGCCATAGACAATTAGTTAGTAATTAGAGAGGAATTTAAATATATATATATATATATATATATATATATATATATATATATATATATATATATATATATATATATATATATATATATATATATATATATATATATATATATATATTTTTGCCTAATTTTGTGGTGATGTAGAGATGCGATGCGAACGAACCGGTGGTTAGGGTTACTACATACAGACTTACACACTTTCTAACCATTATCTTCTTATACACATGGTACATTCTCTACCATTATTCGCTAAAAATAACTTTCATATTGTTGTAAATTTATAGATATATAAATGTTTTGTTCTTTAATACTTTTTTCTCAATATTTTATTCACAAAACCCTGTTGGTGTAATTTAGCACTTGCTAATTGGTGACCCTTTTATTTTAAATCATTCTTCCATTTTCATAATAATCTTTCTTCGCCATTATCTACCCATTTATATTAAATTGTCAGCGTGGTTTTTGGCAATTTCCAAAGACGCTACTTCCGACGAAAACCTTATCAAAGCCAGGAGCCAAGCTACAATTCAAGTGTTATTCAATGCTACCAATGTCCCATATATTATTAGTGTATTGTGTTTCTTGTTTGATTAGTTATAGTAGGCTATAACACAATTTCTCAAAAAGTAAAAAACAAAACAGTGTGACAGTGTCGGGCAGCGCCGAGATTAGTTGACCGTAAGCCTACGAAGGTCGATAGTGCAATTACTGCACTAGTATTAATAGACAGAAAGAAAACCATAAAAATCTCTGAACGGATCGCACAGTTGGTAATGAGAGAAAGAAACCGAATTATTATTTTATGGGCTTATCAAAAGATAAAAAAAAAAAAATTAACTTCTCAAAGTCGATATGAGAGTGACAGCTGCACTCAGCGATAGTTAGAATTTCGGTCGGTTAGCGACTCTCAGAATCGGGTCAATTGGTCTTAAATGTGTCATCCAAGATGGACGCTGGTTAATTACCCTCCCGCAGAGTCTGATATAATTTCAGCTGTCGTTTACGTGGGTCTGATAAAGTTATTTGCCAAAGATACGAACTTGGGTTATGGTTGAGTGAAACAGTCATAAACGAATTTGGCAGCTGTGTCGAAATCACTTTTAGGAACTCTGGATAAACGCAATAAAATTTATTTCTCAGGATAAATCGGAGACCACTGTGATCCCTCCCCCGGGTAGAGGCGAAGTATGTCTCGATACAAGGCAAGCGAGAACAGTTTACAAAGACAGTTTAGTCACAGTTGGAGAGAGAGAGTGAGAGACGGAGAGTTAGTGAGAGGCCGTCGGCCGCTAACGCCGTCAGTTGGTGAGGCCGTCAGTTACGAGAGAATCGGACGAAAGAACTCGCCTCTGTACTCTCCCCATCGAACCCATCATAACAGTTCGTGTATATGTTCTTTTCTCGTCCCGAACTTAGAACAGATTTTCGCTGACAACGATCAAGACACTAAGAATTATTAGCACCCGTCGATCCGACTAACACACGCAGTTAAACTTTGATAATATCGAACGGCTTTATTTTAGAAACAAACCAATGTACATTAATTTTAATTATTTAAAAAAAATAATTCTTCTTGTAAGAAAATCACACAGACCAATTCGTTACAAACTTAATTCCTTTCATTCAACGATTCTGTATGAAATGACCCTTCTCTTCACAGCGAGACAAGGTTGCTGACCCAACCCGGTTGATTGCTCACTGATCTAAACAAACACGTGGGAGTGAGTAGTCGCTGGACCAGGCGTTTGAACATCGGCAACCTTCATCAGAACGGCAACTTCTCTCGAGCAGTAGTGGGTGACAAACCGAACCCGGGACGGCCGAACTGGTGACGTCGCGAGGTGGGGAGTGGGGTACAACAGTACGCTGTTTGCGTATAAAAAAATAAATCCATGGCCCAAGCCTTTTCTATCACCTTATTTTAACCGTAACATCTAAATATTCCAAGTTCCGGCTCTTCCAGCCACATCCCATACCTCGGGATAAATTCCAATTCATTAGCACTGCCCTGGGCCCGTTTTCTTCATATGTATCTGACTGAAAAAAATTACAACAATACACAGTGATATTTGAAAAAATCCTCTCCATATGGGATGTGCTTGCCCCACACAATAAGATCAGACAGGAAAAAATGTCACTCCTTTGAGACCAGCGATAACTTACCTTCAGTATTTTTGATTTGCAATTTCAAATCGTACGTAAATTCTTATTTACTATAACGTACTATTAGTGCATTCATGAATCTCGTGTTTACACGTTAGCCATCATTGCCGTAACCACACCCCCACAACGTGTCGATCTCTCTCTATTTAAGCTTAGTCTATCCTATTACTTTATTGTTGTCTTGTTTCTAACTATATCTCTCCCCATCCAAATGTCTCATCTATCAAAAATCACAAAATACAGCTTAATATCACCAAATACAATTCAATAATTCAATGAAACACTTCAGTCATCGTCCATTTTCTTTTTTTTAAATAGAAAACCCAAAATAATTGTTCTCACTTCCATTGATAGCGTTTAATTACGAAACAGTCTTGACGGTTTCGTAATTAAATGCTATCAATGTTTAACTATTATTTTTGTTCTTTTTTCGCGTTGTTACGTTTGTTTTCTTTTTCTCCGTGGGTTAGAGTATTTATATTCTTTAAAACATACTTCCCTGTCTTCTAAGCTGCGAAATATACATTTTTTTTACTTATATCTATTTTGTTGTTATGTTTCCTTTCCCCCTTTTTTGTCTTCAACTGTTTGCCGAGGATTCGACTTTGCTCTTGTCTGAATATCGTTGATTTCTAAGCCCTGCTACTGAGTGGAGTTTCAAACCCTAACTTCCCTCAGAGTGATCACGACATCAAATAGTATTCTATTCTAGTGCTATGTCATCAAAGTAGCATGCGTGACGTGGACCCTTATTTCTTCCTTAGGTTGTCCTAAATATGAAAGTCAGTTTAAATGTACTTCAAATGTTTATGCGTGACATTGCTTCTTCTGGTTATGTGTCACGTGGCCAGCATCTTTGCTGAGAGGATTCGTCAAGATACTACGTATCAATCAGCACTTACTTGGTATCTTCTTTCGTCAGTTATAGCAGTTGATTCCCCTACAACATGTTAGAACAAAATTAGGACACGGACAAAAGGGGTTTTATGTTGTCTATTTTTATCTTTTATTGATCCTACAATATTTTGTAATAACAAAACGATCGCCAAAAAGAAAGAAAAACAAAGCTCTTTTATTAACAGAAACAATGTGTATTTATTTAAGGGATCTACACCGTTGGGTATAAATAGCCGAAAGTTAGGGCAGTGCCAGAATGGTGAAAAGAATTAAGTAAGCAATTTTGTGAGCTGCCGAAAGTTTACAAGCAGTTTATCTTTAAATAGAGATAGCCGGTGCTCGGGTGTCTAGTCGAAAGAGAGGCAGAAGAGAGGAGCCGTCTTTTTTTTTATCGATGCCAGGAAACTTTTTGGACCTGCTATCCAAATTTCACAGGTCGGTTGAAATTAATGTGCCGTGGAGGCTTATTCGTTATCGTGTAAATCAACCACTTCACAGGGGCTGCTTACCGCAAGAGAAAAAAATGTTAACGTTTATGACTGCTACATCACCTCCCGCTTAGGCGGAAAACCGATAGAGCAAATCAGATAGTCTTTTTGTAAGTGAAGCAGTTGGAAAGAATAAAAGTAAAAATAAAATGTGAACTCAGTTTACAGAAAAAACTTTTTTGGGATGCGCAAGGGATTTTTTTCATCGATTACCTTGAGAAATAACGAATATTATATAGCATTATTGGTGAGTTTGAAGGAAGGAATCGCCAAAAAATATAGCCACAGATGAAAAAGATGAAAAGTGCTTTTTTACCAAGACAATGTATGACACATCGATCGAGGCCGGCGGGGATCGGTTACCCTAGGGGCGCACTAGTATGCATCTTGGTGATGATGCTAGGCCCTACGTAGAAACGAAGTGGAGATATAAGACTAGTACATATATTCAACACAAATCGACTATCTAAACAAGGCGAGAACATAGCGTCGGGATGGCTGGAAAAGTCACATAGGTTGTCAACTCAAATTATCGCCACACAATGAGCCACGCTTACCAGATGCTTTTGGAATTTGGGCAGAATCTTAATTACCAGGTGGCTGGTGGGGTGTCAACACTTGGGAGACAGAGAGAGAAAGAATAATTGTTTTTTATAGAGATAAAGTCTAAAAGAGAAATCCAAATTATCTGTATCAGTGAAAAGACACCCCGCCCCGAACCCCCGAGAGAGGAAGAAAGATAGAGAGATATATGTTTGAGAAAGAAAGGGTGTGACAATACACCTTTTCGGTAAGAGAAAGGACTTTCAGTTGGAACGAAAAAACAGATTTGGGCGACCACCGAACGAGAAAGGTCGTGCTTTCGGCCTCTCGTCGGTAGACAGAGCACGTGACTAAAGTATTCTCCCCATCGTTTTAATTAGACAAGTTAGTTCAACTTATGACTAGATACGATCATAAATGGATACGCACATACGCACACACGCACAGAGAGACGACGAGATAGATTAGCGCCAAGACATGTATCAACAGATAAACTTTAATTCAACGTTTAAAAACAATTCTTTTATATTCGTTAATATAATTATTTCATACAAAAAGAATTCGCCAAGTTGTTTGCATTATTATTGTTGATTTGTTCTGCTTGAATAACCTTGCCTTCACAGACTCAACGAAGCTATTATCGTCATCATCCGACCGGAGGAAATTCGACATATCCTTTTTTTATTGCCACTACGACGATCATCAGCCAAAGAGTGTTCACGGTCTGGCAAGATCTCTGTGTAGAGAATCAGAGGCGTGAGCACCGATACACAGACGACGAGCGGGGTACATGTTTATAACTGGCTCCGTGACGCGGAATAGAGTGGGGTACCTTTACAAATGCACCATGTCATAAGTCGATCGCAACGATGGCAAAACTACATGAATTGCACTTTGAATTGCTTCTGCACCCACCCTAGCGATTGCTTCTGCACCCACCCACAGCGATTACTTGCTGTTTGCAGGTCTCAAAAGAATGCCTCAGGGAAAGAGATTTGGCTCCAATGAATAAGAGATATCGAAAACTGAGGCGTATTTTGAACAAATCGTTCTATAAAAAAGACATGGGATTGTTAGAGAAGCGTTGGAATCAGTCTATCAGCTTAGAAGAAAACTATTTTGATGAATTAAATTTTGCCTAAAAGTTGTTTTATTTTTTAGACCCGGGACTATAGAGTGATTTGTTACTATTGTAAATTTGTAAACATATAAACCTGTTTTATTCCCTAACCATCGTTTTTATCTCTTTCATTCACAACAACCATTTTTGTCCATTACTCAATTTATTATATATTAGCAAAACCTACCTGCACTCTGGGCAGCAATTAATTGGGGTATGGTATAGTTAACTAATATATGTGTTACACTAACCCTAAGTCCGAGTCCGACTGGCACGTAATCGCCTAAAAGAGTTGACCCCCCGACAAAAAATAACGTGCAGATAACGCACAATTTACGTTAAATATATATGAAACTGATCCATCACTCTAAGTTCTAAGTTATGTTTTCCTTCTTTCCATTTTCCACGGTGTTCACACGTAATCGCCTAAAAAAGCAGAATATATTTATTTAGAGGGGGTAGCGGAGTGTGTTAATCTGCAAATGTACCCATATTTTATTATTTAAATCTTATATTTTTAACTGTACGTCCCTTCTTTATTTTAATTTTAAGCAATTGAATTTAGTAGCTGAAATATTAGCGTTTATTAATTAAGAAAGGAAGGTAGAAATGGATGTAGTGAGAGGAGAAAGAAGAAAGGAAGGACAAAGGGGGTGTGGTGGGAGTTAATTTCTTTCCGGCACTCCCTTCCTCTCATACCATTTCTGGTTGAATGATGACTGGCATAATTTCTCAAATTAGTACATAATTAAATTGAAATTTAACTGAAAATAACCGAAATAATCGACCCCCCACCCGACGAAATCTGCCCCTTATCTCCCTTTGAAGTGAATTTAGAGATTCGGGAACACACCCATTAACTTTCTCAGTGAATTTTACATTAGAATACACTTTTAGATTTTATCTAGATTCGCTAACATTTTTTTTATGTAGGGCACACACACATACATACAGACATTGAGTTTTATATATATAGATATATCTAAAGAAACACTTTGTTGGTTATTTCGTTCAATGCGGAGTGTAATTTTTAACAATAAATTATTAAATTGTTGGTTCGTGTAAGCATACACACGCGTGACCGGAAGTTATTCGAATTTCAAAATAATCATTTTGAACGTTAAGATCGTTAGAATTAATATTACTACTACTACTGATAATAACATTAATATACACAAAATAAAAATGAATTGTGCAGAATATTGATTTATTTTAGAGTGTTTATAAAATTATTATTCAAATCAAGCATCGGGATGAATGTGTTTTGAAAATTTGAAAATACTTAGATGTATAATTGAATTGAATAAACGTAACGTGTTTTGATATAAACATAGTTAGGATGAATGGAAAAATATATCGCATTTCTTCATTGAGACTAGAATCGCTACCCTCTATTGCCCCCCCCCCGGGGGGGATCATGGAGAACAACATAGAAGAGTTAAAAAATCTTTCTTTAAAACATCATTTTCCCTCTCTATCTCTCTACCTCTGTTTATCCCCATCCCCTCCTCTCTCTACTTCCTTTCACTCTTTTCTCATCTTTTCCCCTCTCTCCTATTCCTTCTCACACTTCTCTCTCCCCCCTTTCCCATTTCTCCTCCCTATGTATAACTTATACGCATACTTTCGCTTCTGTGTGTGTAGCTTACTAATATGACTGACTTTATGGATTTTCTTTCCCTTTTAGCCGTTCACCCATAAAACGTGAATGCATATCACGTGGCCGACGAAATGTTCGAGTTTCATCGATCAACTTTGGATTAAGCATTTTTACTGTTCACCAAATGACTTTGATTATCAATGATTTATCGCACAAAAATGCGGGGTTGACTATAAGAATGACCGCAGCCTACAAACATTCCCCTCATCTTCCAAAATACAAACCCCAATTTAAAGCGATAAGCGGATTAACGAGGATCTAGCTATTTGTATGCATAGATGTGTATTACCACGTATGAGTGGATTTTGATGTGTTAAGGTATTATATATATATATATATATATATATATATATATATATATATATATATATATATATATATATATATATATATGTGTTTATGTGTGTGTCTGTGTGATAATATAAAAAATATGTTATAGTGTTCGGATGGAATCTTATGAGAATCAATTTACAAAGCAAAATGAAGTTCAATATTCAACCGTTAAATAGTTATTTTAAAAAATTGCAATAGAGCTAACAATAAATAAACTGAAAGATCAGGATTATATCATACTGTGATTTAATGTAACTTTCTGAGCAAAAGAAATCTTACACATGTTTCTGAAGAAAATTCAAAGCATACTGAAACAAATTCAAGTTACCACATGAAGATCTTATCTTTAGAGTCAATTGTCAGATGAAAACCATGGAATATCAAAGCGAACATTCATGCAAAAAGCCTTCAGAAAAGTACCAGAAAAGTACCAGGAACGTCAATGGCGATACCGAGATGATGTAGGGCAAAACTTGATTCTCAAAACATTAAAATGTCAAAACTCCAGAAAACCCCCAGATGCATATCAAAAAAGCTCCCCGAACAAGCTCATCAGAAGAAAAGGTAAACTCAGTCAAAATAATGAATTTTTTGGAGACTTTTGAATTTTTTGAGAATAAACTTTAGTTCGATATCATTTTCATATCGCCATTGGCGTTTCGGGTACTTTTCTGAACATTTTCTGAATTTCTTTTTGCATTGATTTTCGCCTCGATATTCTGTGTTTTCATTTAACAATTGACTTCGAAGACGTGATGTTCATGTGCCAACTTGCATGTCTTCTATGAATTTTTTTTAGAAACATGTGTAAGATTTATTTAGTCCAGTGTCAAGATGATGTCGAAAATGACTGGAAACATTGGCGAGATAAGCAGCGAACGACTGGGATTATTTCAGTTTTGTTTCTCCTAGACGAGCTGCACAACAAAGGCTTGAGAGTCTAGTATACTCTACTATCTAATACATAGCTGGAGTAAGGGTATATAAACTCATACTTTTTTGAAGGATATTAGTGAAACTGATGCACACATATATATATATATATATATATATATATATATATATATATATATATATATATATATATATATATATAAGAATAATATTTATTTTTTTGAAGGCGATAACAATGCGTTGTTAAAGTGACACATACGACACGTGGAATCGTAAAAACAAAACAAAGTGACAATATTGAAAAGTCAATAATTTTCAAAAAATTTTATTTTTATTTATCGTGATCGGGGTGTTGGGTTGGAGTGTGTACTTTTCATTATTATTTTTTTTTTTTAATTTTCGAGGGTATCCCTCATCCTCAGAATAAAATAAATACTACCACTCGTTGGAGTGTTTTTTTTTTTTTGCCAAAAGCCGGGGCCGGAAATGTTGGTTTGTTTTTAGTAGCAGGTCCGCAGAAGTTTGTTTATTTATTTTTTTATAAATTATTATTTGCTATTTTAACCGTTGCTGTTTATTTTGTTAGTAAATATACTGAGTAATTTATTTTTTATTTATTTATTTATTTTTATTTTATATATATATAAGGTTAATACAACAAAAGATATAAGAGGCAACTAATATCTTTAATTAGTGAACATCCGGATAAAAATAAAGCTCAATATACTGGATACAGCATTAATAGCAATATATAAAGTGAAAGAATCAAATAAGGTGCGAATCAAATTTTATTACAATTCAATGTTCAGGCAAATTTCTTTAAAGTCCTTAACTCATGAGTTTTCAAAGAAAATCTTCTCCATAGAGGACCATTACCGCAATGACATTACTGCAGGTATTAAAAATTAAACTTTGAAAAATATATTAAAAAATATATATATAAATACATAAAGGTATATAAAACATCAAATATGTCGGCCCAAAACATACTTTTTAGTAAAACTATACAGTTTATCCAAGTCAACAAGTCTAAAATAGCTCCAGGCAAGATATCAAAGAGGTTGATTAAAAAATATTCCAATTGGTGAATGGTGGTCCAAAAACGACAAAAGGTATCCAGGCGGGAAATTCGTTTGCTATCGATGCAGTAGATAACAGTGAACATTGTATTCTAGGTGTATGCAAATTAATAAAACGATAAAAAAAAACGATAGAGAAAACAAATAATATGAAAAGTTAAGAAAACTCACTTGGTGTTGAATATTATAATGTCCAAATTAAGAGTTCCTAAGAACTGATAGGAGTAATGCAAACCATAAAATCCAATTCGAATAAAATCAGGTCAGTTTAATTTTATTCGAATTGGATTTTCTGTCAGCCATGGTAACGTAGAAGTCTTAAGTAATTTGTAATTGTACTTTTAGTATCGCCCGCACTGAGGATTGAACCTTCAACTTCCAGAAGACTTTCACTTTGAACTGATAACCACTTATATCTGCTAAACCATGGGACAATTATGTAGAAACCTTAAAACTATTTTTGTTTTAGATGTGTACTCATTACTATATATATATATATATATATATATATATAGTCATCCACATACACACTGTTTCTCTGTATCACAGCTCATCAATGCGGCTAGACCAGTTAGTGCTTCAAGCCGGGATTGAAACTCAACCATTGTTTTAGTATATATATATATATATATATATATATATATATATATATATATATATATATATATATATATGAAAAAGGATAAATTGTATTACGTTATGCATTTTAAAATGTTGTTATTGGTTTCATATGTAATGTTATTTATTGTAGATTGCTGGGTTTTAATAAATATAGCCTCATGTATTTTTAAAATGCTCCTCAATTATCTACCTTACAACCGAAGTGTAATAAAATAAAAATATTTTTAAACCAGTAAAATTCTAAAATGTTTAATGTATTACAATTCATTCTGTGACGTTAATGTTAGCGTCGCAGAATTTAAATTGTTAACGTTTCTCCTGGAACTACACCGGTTTGTTCTTATAACGTCTCACATGAGCGTTCTCAGCTGCCTTTTGAAATTCTCTCCCTTTCTTCAGTTTATTTGGTCATTTGTGTTTGTCACCTGAAGATGATTCAACACAGAATAAAAAGTATTAGTGATACATATCGAACATGCATTATGTTTCTTTTGAGTTTGACACAAAAAAATCTTTAGAAAAATTGACGATTCACTTAACCAATGCGAACTCTTATTCTCGTAGGTTATTTCATTTAATCTCTCACCATTTCTCTATATAGACTATGAATAAGAGAATTCACCTCTAGGAACCTTACATTAACATTTCATTTTTAGGTTTGTCATGAAAAGAGAGGCACACAGAATCGCCATACGTTATCACTTTGAACATGGCGTCGGCTAGCCGGAAAGGTAAGAATAAAGAAGTTGCCCCTTTAAGAAGAATTGTTTAATTTGAAATTATGTGGTGTAAATGAGGAAAAAGAAGAGAAAACAAGAACGACCGACCGCGTTTTTGCGTGGCTTACCTCGTGTGGAGAAGAAGGAAACAAGAATGGCCGACTTGTTTCTTTAAATGCCTACAGGGTGACTACGAGGTATGCAAATGAGATGCTCCTGATTGGAAATGGAAGAGATAAAAGAGGAGTGATTGGGGGAGGAGGTAGAGGCAAGTTAGATTGCGAACAGAGAAGTTTGATCATAGGAGAAAAGTCGGATCCGTAGAGAGTGAAGAAAAACGTTGCAGAAATTCGTTTCGGAGTGGATAGAAAGCGGAAGTACGGCCAGCAGTGTCGCGTATATCACAAGCTATTTCGGCGCATCGAGCAAATTACCATGGCTGAGTGGAGACTGAGCACTCACATGCTGAGACCCTTTACTGGGGAGGGTGACCTGATTAAGTGGCTGGAGAAATTAAAGATGGTGGCGAAGCTGCAAAAGATAGAAGATGTGGTCACCCTGCTGCCGCTATACTTAGAGGGGGAAGCCCTCACGATTTACCAGCAGATGCGAGATGAAGACAAGGAAGACCTTGCCTCAGTGGAGCAAAGGCTGAAATTGGCCTTCGCTGAGGGCCCATTCGAAGCACTTGGTAAGCTTTCCAGTTTGAGGTGGACCGGCGAGTCGGTTGACGTCTTTGCGGCAGAGATCAGGAGACTGGCAGGGTTGGCTGGTTACGTGGGGAGGAGCCTGGAGATGACGGTAAAGCTGTACCTAGTTAACGGCTTCCCAGAGGAAATCTCTACGAACATGCAGAGAATCACTGGGATCCATACTATGGAAGTGGACGATCTCTTGGTTCACGCCAGAGTCCTAGTGAAAAATGTTAAAAGCCCAATCGTGGCTGCAGCTGTGGGTGGAAATATGTGCATGAGGCCTCACTTGAATGAGAGGCAGCCGGCGAGGCGACAGGAGGGGAGACCTGCAATCAAGTGCTTCCGGTGCCAGGGCCCTCATCTGATCAAGGACTGCAAAGAGCCGAGACCGGGGATCACGTGCTACCGATGTGGACAAGTGGGGCACCTTAGCCGCTATTGTGTTGCTGCACGGCACCAGGGAAACGAGTGAAGGGGAGCTATTGCGCCAGTGGTTACCCCTTCTGTGCGGAGATGGCGCATGATGGAACGTTGCCTCGGTTACCGGTAGTAGTCAATGGGAAGAAAGCCATAGCCCTTGTCGACACAGGCTGTACTACAACGTTGTTAGCGAGGAATGTCGCTAGGTCATGGAGCGGAACCAGGACTATTAGGACCGTGGATGGCAGGGATGTGAAGTGCCTAGGTGAGACGACAGCGGAAGTAATGGTGCAAGGGGTGTCCATTGGACTGCGAGCCTTAGTGTTGAATCATCTGGTCGGTGGTGTTGACGTGATTATAGGTATGAGTGCAATTAACCGACTGGGGGGCGCCACGTTACGAGGGAGCCAAGTGACGTTCGGACGTCTCGGCGCAGTGGGGATGGCAGGAGTGGAAGGTGATAGAACCATCAGAATACAAAAACCGGAGGTTTGCTGCATTGAGGACAAAGATTTCCTGGCAAAGTTTGATGGCGTGAGGTGGACGGTGGAATGGAAATGGATCTCCGGACCCCCGGAACTACAGAATAAAGTGGGCTGCTACGAAAACACCCTGCGAGGAGAAATAAGAAAAGGATTTGAGGAAGAAGTGGAGAGGTGGATAAAAGAAGGAATTCTGAAACCGTGGACAGGGGAAGAAAAAGGAGTGTTGCCACTACTGGCGGTTGTTCAGCCTACAAAAAACAAGATTAGGCCCGTACTGGACTTCAGAGAATTGAACAGACACGTAGCCTGCCACACTGGAACGGGGATCGACGTATGTGAGGAGGTCATGAGGAAATGGAGAAGAATGGGACGGGCCACAAAAATTGTCGATCTGAAATCGGCATATCTGCAGATCCATGTAGATGAAAAACTCTGGCAGTACCAGCTGGTCCGGTACAAGGGGCGAGTGTATTGTCTGACGAGGTTAGGCTTTGGGCTGAGTTCAGCCCCCAAAATTATGACTGCCGTGCTGAAGACAGTGCTGAGCAAAGACCGTTCAGTGGAGGAGGCCACTAGTTCGTACATTGACGACATTCTGGTGGAGGAGGCAGAGGTGACAGCGGAGAAAGTAAGAAGCCATGTCGAGAAGTATGGGTTAACTGCAAAACCGGCGGAGGCCCTGGATGGAGGACGAGTGCTGGGGTTGAAACTAAGGCGAGATGGAAAAGAAAGCCTTGTCTTCGAACGAGGGAGTGTAATACCCGAAGTCGGATCTGAGCTGACGAAGCGAGAACTTTTCTCAGTCTGCGGGAGGCTGGTCGGGCACTATCCTATCGCTGGCTGGCTCAGGATAGCATGTAGTTTTATTAAACGACTAGCAGGCACTGCTGGCTGGGAGGGCCGTGTAACGAAGGAGGTTATGAACATGCTGCAAGATATCATTGCGAGGGTGAGGAATGAGGACCCAGTGAAAGGGGACTGGTATGTCAGCAGCGGAGATGCGGGTGTGATTTGGTGCGATGCCAGTAACCTGGCGTTGGGCGTCGTACTAGAGATGGGAGGCGTAACTGTGGAGGATGCGGCATGGCTAAGAAAAACCAACGACTTCTCCCATATCAACGTAGCAGAACTAGATGCCGTTATGAAAGGACTCAATCTGGCCCTGAAGTGGGGATTGAAAATAATTGAAATTAAAACCGATTCGGCAACGGCAGCATCGTGAATTCGGTCGGCAGTAACTGGCGATAAGAGAGTTAAGACCAAAGGTGCTGCGGAAATGCTGATCAAGCGCAGACTCGGAGCGCTCGCCGATCTAATAGCGGAGTTCCAGTTAAGAGTATCTGTCGTGTTGGTCCCATCAGAAAAAAACAAGGCGGATTCGATGACACGCGTGAAGAAGGCCTGGCTGCAGGAGGGAAAGGAGGTCTCCTCGGTATGCTATGCAGGGGAAGAAGTCAAGGAGTCACACGAAATGCACCACTTTGGTCGGGAACGAACGTTATTCCTAGCCAGAGAGGTTTACCCGGAGACCACCGAGGAGGAGGTTAGGGAAGTGGTGGAGAACTGTCGAGAGTGCCAATCAATTGACCCTAGACCGTCCAGACACGAAACAGGACAGTTGCACGTTGCGGAGGACTGGAAGCGATTGGCTATTGATGTGACGCACTATCGCCACAAATTGTATCTCTCGATGGTCGACTGTGGACCGGGAAGGTTTGCCATCTGGAGAGAAATCAGGGCAGAAGCGGCATGGGCGATCGGAGGGGTCATCGAAGAGATATTTTTGGAGAGAGGGCCGGTTGAGGAACTCTTGATGGACAATGGGCCCGCTTTCCGATCTGAAGCCTTTAAAGGGGTATGCGATAAGTGGGGAGTAAGGCAATTTTTTAGAGCAGCGTATCGGCCGAGTGGCAACGGAATAGTGGAGAGGAATCATCGCACCATTAAAGCCGCTGCGGAAAAAAGCAACGTATCACCCATAGAGGCGGTGTTTTGGTACAACATCTCGCCAAAAACCAAACAAGACGAGACAACTGTCCCTCATAGGGCCGTTTTCACATATAAGTGGCGGCACCCGTGCAACAAAACAGCAGGAATCGAGAGTGAGGAAGCCACTATCAAAGTAGGTGAAGAGGTATGGGTGAAACCCCCTAATGCACAGTGTACCACTCGTTGGAAAAAAGGGGTCGTAACGGGATTGCGGTCGAAGAACAATGTGATGGTGAACGGCGTTCCCCGGCATATCCTAGACCTGCGTCGCATGACACTGCCGGTACGCAGTGAGGGCAGTAAAGAAGAGGAAATCGAGGGCCACCGAGAAGCAAATGATGCGACTCTACCTGACTTAGACCCACGTTGTAGTGAACCTGAAAATGTTAACCCCCAAGAAGTTGTTCCCCAGAGGCCTCGACGTGAGAGGAGGCGGCCTGCTTGGATGGAGGATTACGAAGTATCCTATTGATCTCGAAGATCAAGGGGGGCGTGTGGTGTAAATGAGGAAAAAGAAGAGAAAACAAGAACGACCGACCGCGTTTTTGCGTGGCTTACCTCGTGTGAAGAAGAAGGAAACAAGAATGGCCGACTTGTTTCTTTAAATGCCTACAGGGTGACTACGAGGTATGCAAATGAGATGCTCCTGATTGGAAATGGAAGAGATAAAAGAGGAGTGATTGGGGGAGGAGGTAGAGGCAAGTTAGATTGCGAACAGAGAAGTTTGATCATAGGAGAAAAGTCGGATCCGTAGAGAGTGAAGAAAAACGTTGCAGAAATTCGTTTCGGAGTGGATAGAAAGCGGAAGTACGGCCAGCAGTGTCGCGTATATCACAAATTATTTTAGCATTTTTTATTTTGGATCTTAATCTCCGCGGCAAATTCTCTTCTTTAGAAAAATCGTTTAATTTTCTGTAGTTGTTTTTGTCGTTGTGTTGCTTAACGGGCGTTTCTGATCTTGTTTCAATTCTGAAACATTTGAACGTGGCGTCAGCTCGCCGAAAAGTTCAGAGCAAAGTAGTTGTTCTTTTACGAAGCATTGTTTAATTTGAAATTATTTAAGCAATAGATCCGTTATAACTCCATAGAAGGATAATTTTCCTGATAGTTTAGATAAAAAAAAATTACAGCCACACACACAACGCTATTATGTCCTTAATATATATATATATATATATATATATATATATATATATATATATATATATATATATATATATATATATATATATATTCATTTCGAGACGCTGATGATTCCTTATGGGCGATAGAAGATTAAAAAAATAAAAGTCAGTCTATCTGGATGAAACCGCGGTACGACTCTGAAATGTGTAACGTATAGTTTTTTAATCAATTATTTATATTTATCTCTCACTTTTTTGCAATCGATCACTTTATTGATTTCTTTTCAACATAACCTGACGCACTATACGGCCCCCGTCGTGACCGATGTTTTGTAGGATTTATGCTGATTATATCCTTACATAGGCTTACTATATCAGGAAAAAAACACCCGGAGAAATGGAAGAAAAGAACTAAAATATTCTACAAAAACATTCCAACACCCAACAACACGCCCTACCTGAACCCCTTATAAATAAGATGGAAGACGTTGTTTGACGTATGAGATGGAAATACTATACTGCTATCTCTACGGAAGTCACAGACTCCACAAATTATTATGTCCTTAAATCTAGTAAGTACCCCAAAAGGTCGACGAAATGGACGCTTTTGAAACTTGAGACTTGTTCGGTATAATCCCCAAGATCCGATTCACAAGACAAAATTACTCTTTTGAAAGGAACCTATCTTCTTGCCTAAAAAACTTAAATCTAATGAACACATTGATATTCGTAGATAAAATCAGAAACCTTTATAAAGTTAAAACTGATAAATTTCAACAACTAGCAACATACAGCATTACCAACAAATACCCATTTGCATCCAACCACACACACAACGCTATCAATGAAGAAGCAGACAGACTTAAAATTGACTACAGAGCCAACCAATTGGTAAAAAAGAGGCCTTGCTTACATTTAAAGACCACAAACCAAATTTAAAAAATAACCCACGTGCAGACTCATACATTCAGCCAAAAACGAAATGGGGTTAGTTAGTAAACACATACTTAGAAATATAAATGAACACATTAAAAACCACACATACTTAGAAATATAAATGAACACACTAAAAACCACACATACTTAGAAATATAAATGAACACATTAAAAACCACATATACTTAGAAATATAAATGAACACATTAAAAACCACACATACTTAGAAATATAAATGAACACATTAAAAACCACACATACTTAGAAATATAAATGAACACATTAAAAACCACACATACTTAGAAATATAAATGAACACATTAAAAACCACACATACTTAGAAATATAAATGAACACATTAAAAACCACACAGACCTTCGACTTTGAACCAATTCTCAAGCGACCATCGATTGGTTCAAAATAAGGCGATCCATAATACAGGCCTGGAAAACATGCGACTGGGGTCCATGACTGGGGGCGGACATGTGAAGATCAAAAGTGATATTTTGTAAATTTAATTCTTTTATATTTTTGTATTTTTTACATTTGATTTGATGGAAATAAATCAATTATTGTAAGCTGCTTGCTTATTATATGTATAGTTACTAATTACTGGACATTACTAAGAAATTTCTTACTAAACTTTTCTCTGTAATTATTATTTAGTAGTAATTTTGATCTTTACATGTCCTTCCCCAGTCGTGTGCCCCAGTCGCATATTTGCCAGGCCTGTATTATGGTCGCCTTGGTTCAAAACCATTCCTAATAAAACAATGCCGATTCACACAATTCGACATCATATACTTCTACCTCGTCCATCAACAGGAGAGTCCTCAACAAAGCCTTATTTTTCGCCAAAACATTTGTGGAAATCAACGATCTAGAAATAGACACCATCCTCCATGCTAGAAACTCCCGTTTTTCTTCGACAATAAACATGAGTTAAAAAATCCAACTCTGAGGAACAATTTGATATACCCATGGGAGCCTACGATAGTGCAGATATATGCGATCTGATTGGACTCTTGATCCTACACTCTCTACAAACCTAATTCCCTATCCAAGAGTTCGGTCTTTATCGAGACTACGGCCTATGCCTATCCCGCAACAATAACGGGAAAGAACTCGACACATTTAGAAAGCAATTGACAGCATTCCTCAAAGAGCTTGAATTTAATATCACCATTGACACCAATCTAACTAGCGTGGATTACTTAAACGCAACTCTGGACCTAGCTAACAACACCACTAGACCATACCAGAAACCCACCGAACATCTCAGATATGTCAACACCAAATCTCGCCTCCCCTTTAAGAACCTTGTACTAAACATAAGCAAGAGAATGTCCCACCTTTCATCCAGCCCCAAGATTTTCCAGCAAAGCCCTTTGCGAAAGTGGTTAGAGCGAAGAAATCTCTTATATACCCACCCAATCTAGCAGACAACACAGACGCAATAGGCAAAGAAACATTATCTGGTCAGAATTCTACAGGCAATCAATGATCCTTCCATAAAAGGCATAAACATTAAATCCGAAGTCTTCAAAATATGCCCCTACAAAAGAAAATTTCTGCTAGCCCAATGGACTAGCAACGAAAATATATACTAAAATATATACTAACTAACCCCATAAGACCACATCATAGAAAATATATTTTAATTTTTTAATATACAAAATAACACCCCCATGCATATAGTACAATCCATAACTACAACCACACCTTCCTTCCAACCCCAATATAACTTACACTCCCTCCTTTAACTCCATCTATCACAATAATAACATAAATCATTCGATATTCTATCACATTTTAAAATATCTAGCATGATAAATACATGAATCTCTGTAATTAAACGCCTAGAAATATAACTATTACACCCTATTAAATTAAAGGAATGACTAAGACTTAACCTCCTCCGTCTCACACAAACCCTATAATAGACTCATAAACATTATCAGATAAAGCCAACAGAATTAACTAAATACAAAAACCCAAGACGAATGCATATTGCAATGAGAGTTAATGCATTAGATATCTCTTAGATACACCCTTTCACTGCTAAATATATACCCTCCTTCAACATCCAGCCACCACATAGTAATTAATCCACTCAAATATAGAATCCCCTTTACAAATACAAAACTATGAATAAATAAACAAATAAAAAATTTCATAAAATAAAACACCGAATAAAATAAAACACTTAAAAAGATCTAAAACTATAAATAAATAAACAAATAAAAATATATAAAATAAAAAACTTAAAAAATATCACGAATAACCTAATCAATAAACTATGCCACACAGTTACTCCTAAAATAAACACACTTTTGACACAATAAAACAGGCAACATCTGTCATCAATAATTAAATTATTTTAAATACAACTTAATTACGATATATATTAATAAATAACCCTAGTCCCGGTGCTTCCTTCAAAAGGGACGCGTCAGCAATGCACCGTTTAACGGTGAATTCAAACACCATTACCCTTTGTTTTCGTTTCGAGACGCTGAAGATAAAACATTAAAAAAATACAAAACTCTAAATAAATAAATAGAATAAAACACTTAATAAATCCCACCCAACAAATATATAACTCTGACCCCGGTACTTCCTTCAAAAGGGACGCTTCAGCAATGCACCGTTTTAACGGTTAATGCAAACGCCATTTCCTCCTGTTGTTTTAATTTTGAGACGCTGACAATTTCTTATGGGCGATAGACGATTTTAAAATAATTAAAACGTCAGTCCATCTGGATGAAACCGCGGGACGACTCTGAAATATGTAACGTATAGTTTTAAAAATAAATTATTTATATATATATTATTTATATATATATTATTTATATATATATTATTAAAATTAATCTTGCATTGATAAATGCAAGATTAATTTTATTTTTTACTTTAATCTTATTAATTTCGGAATAATATTTCATCATCAGAGTTGACCAGTATTGTGTCATTTTTGTCAAAAAACAAAAATAAACAAACGTTTTTTTGTTGTTGATATAACAGGCACGTAGCCAGACTTCTAACTTAGGGGGGGGGGGGCAATACATTTTATGGGGGGGAAGGCATTTTTAGGGGGGGGGGGCAAAAATAATATTGATATTCTAATATGGGTGACGTTTTGGTGCAGTGTGTGTGTGTACTGATATATAAATATAAATAAGTAGATACAAAATTTCAATTTCTTTTATATAATCTAAATATATTGTTGTGTATTTCGGTAGGTACATGTAAATAACAACATCAGCATAGTAAAGCACATAAAGCATAGTAAACACAGTAATAATAACATAAAGTTCGTAAAATAAGGTAGCTACTTGCTAGCTCTACAGAATTCTATTATAATCTTCTATTTGTACGTGGGGTTTATACCCTATCAATGCTGTTTTTCTTTCAACTTCATCTCGGGTGAAATCTGGGATTTTTTTCTATGTTAATTTCAAAAATGTTGAATATAACATTCACAATTTTTTTAATTAATAGTTACAACTGACAACAAAAAGAAAAAAACGTATTTGAGATTCGTGATAAAATACAAAAATAATTTTTTAACCTAATTCCCACTTTCATTTGAAAATAATTTAGGTTGCTAGTATTCATTTCTATCTTTTGAATGAAGACAACACTTTCTTTTATAAATTAAAAAAAATATCTTTAAAAGAAGCTGGCAGAACAACAACGTGAATTCATTTTGTGTTATTATTCCATCATTTGAATTATAATTATGAAATTCATAATTTATTATATTAAATAGTGTGAATTAACAATATTTAAAAGTATATATTTGGTAAGTTGACAAAAAAAGACAGATACACTGACAATCTCTTTCACCAAGCAGGAAACAGGTGAAAAGCATCGACGCTTTGTTTCCCTCACCACTTGATCTGAAACTAGCGAAGTTATGTTTGAGTTTGAGAACACGTACATTTTTTTTCTTTTTACAAGGTAACATAAATTTAAATCATATTTAGATGTTATTATGGTCAATAGATTTATTTTAACTGGTAGTTTAAAATCCGTAAATATTTAGTATGGTATCATTAGTACCAGGAATGGAAAATTAAGTTTTAAACAAAATAAAATCCAAAGAAGCGTTTTTGAAATCGGAAATTATGTTAAAAATTGGTGGGAGGTCGTCTCTTGGTTGGTGGCCCAGGACCCCAGCCCCGTGGCCCCTTAATCCGGCCCTGCTGTAAAATATATTACACAAAAGTAAATACTGGTTCATAATGAAGAAGTATAGTTGACTAGGAAATATAAGAGTATTTATATTTATAATATTTTTTGGATCACAAATTTCAGGGGGTGCAAATGTAATTGTAGGGGGGGCCTTGCCCCCCCCCTGGCACCCCCTGGCTACGTGGGGGTGATATAATGTCCTTGCAATGGGTGTTATCCGTGGAGATGTTCTTGGCGGTTATGAATTTAAATTCTGGTTGTAGAACGAAGACGGATTGGCATGGACGAAGTTTAGAAAGATAGGTCGTTCATATAAAAGTATTGGTGGGTCAGTATTATTAAAATTGAAAATAGAAGCCTTTATCAATGCAAGATTAATTAATTAATTTTTTATTTTCTTATTTTATTTATAATTAATCTACCCTTGCACCTTCATCCTGCCTATCTGTCTTACCTCCTCCTAATTATTCATTTTCTTTTCATTCTTTCTTCATCAGTTACAAAAATGGCAGACAAGCACAGCTTAATCCATCGCACCAGATAATCTCGCCGTGTCAGAGTTTCACGGTCAAGAACGCACGTATCATACTAACACCAACCTAATCCTAATCTAAATCTTCTTTATCGCTTAATCATAAGGATCTCTGCACATCGAAACTTCCTACCGTATAACATCATCCTCATCCGAAATAATAATTTACTTAGATTTAGCGTGTCTTTCTCATAGAAATTCGTATTATTTTAATGAAAATCGCTCCAGACAAGGCATAAAGCCACTTGATGTAAGGAGCTAACAAGAACGCAAAGACAGGAGATGCCTATTGGCCTTCGTCTTGAAAAGACCAAGGCTATAGTTTTATTTAGAGATAATAAACTAGTGGTATATTTTGCTCACCTTGAGTGAGCGACACACTTTCAGGGACGTGTACACACACACACACACACATATATATATATTTATTTATTCTACTATATATATATATATATATATATATATATATATATATATATATAGTAGAATATATATATATATATATATATATATATATATATAAAATTGAAATATAAGCCATTAGCAATACAAGTTAATTTATCATTATTTTTTTTTTACATTAATCCTATTAATTTCGGAATAAAATTCCATCATCAGGGGTGACCAGTATTGAGCCATTTTTTTTCATCAAAAACAAGAATAAACAAACTTATTTCTTTGTTACTTGATAAACGTCCTTGTATTGCTAATGGCTTATATTTCAATTTTATTAACTAACCCTGCAATACTTTGAAATTGAACGACCAACCCATATTTTATCAAGACTAGCGAGCCAACACTCTTTTCGTTCGACACCGGAATTTGAATCATAACCGCCAACAACAACAGAGCGAAGACATCGCACCAAAAGCGTTTATCAAGTAACAAAGAAATAAGTTTGTTTATTCTTGTTTTTGATGAAAAAAAATGACTCAATATTGGTCACCCCTGATGATGAAATTTTATTCCGAAATTAATAGGATTAATGTAAAAAAAAATAATAATAAATTAATCTTGTATTGCTAATGGCTTATATTTCAATTTTATTAACTAACCCTGCAATACTTTGAAATTGAACGACCCACCCATATTATATATATATATATATATATATATATATATATATATATATATATATATATATATATAAATAAATAAATAAATATATATTTGTATGATTTATTTATTTATATAAGTAAAATAATAAAATCATATATATATATATATATATATATATATATATGTATATATATATATATATATATATATATATATATATAATTCCGACGCACAGTATCAAAAATACCCTTGAAATGTATTTTCGGCCTTTTTACTTTTGATGATCGAGAAGTAATCTAAATGCTTGAAGAATTAATATTCAGTGGGCGAGAAGTATGGCGAATATGGTGAGTAAGATAACATTTAATAGCCCAATTTGTTAAGCTTCCACAAAGTGATGTGTGATGGAGCATTGTCACGCACCAGGATTGCATCTTTTCTGTTGTGTTGCCTTACAACATATCCTATAGTTTTTGGTGTATCTTATCGATTTGCTGACAATATTTTTCTTTGGTCGCCATATTGTCGAGATTCAAGAATCTGTAGTGCATTAATCCCTAATGCTTATCACCAAACATTAGCCATCACTTTCTTTTGGTGTTTCTGAGATTTTAGAAAATGTTTCAGCTCTAAAGGATCCCATCGCACACGACAATATGACCGAGTCTTCAAACCGATGATTTCTTTGACTTTCGTTAAGTTCGAGTGGAACCTTCTTGAATTTGCTAGAGGTGGTCCAGAACGCTCAAATAACAGTTGTGTGTGAATCTGCATCGATTAACGTCACCAACTGTCCACTGTAGAATAATGCACACCATCTTTTTCATCTTCGAGGTTGTCATCTCCCTGGCGAATTATTTAAACCCAACATCGCAGCATCCGTTCGTTGACGGTCCATTAGGCGAATTTCCTCTTGATATTGAGAGATGTTACTTTATCGCCGTTATAAAAACATTACTTGCATTCCCGTCATTTCATTATTACTATTTATAACAACATAACATTTAAAGTAAATCTAAAACTACAGAAATGTAGATGGGATTTGTCAATGAAGAATAGTTTCTAATACAAATACGTATTTATTTAAAAATTGAGTGACACACGTGAATCTTAAAAGATGACATGATTTTCCTATCAACCTAACATTGTAATAAGACTAGCATAATTTTTAAGATGTTTCCAAGAATCGCTGTAATCTAGAAACCATTACAATCAACATATGTTTTCCACACACGAACATGTTGATGCACATCAACATTCCAAAATGTACTGCATGGGACTCGACAAACTGTAAATGAACCCATACCATTTTCTTCATCGTTAAAGTTTTTATCTCCCTGACGACGTATTTAAAACTAACGTTGCGGTATAGGTTGGCTGACGTCTCCTTAGCTGAATGCTGTCCCGGTGCTATTGTGAGATGTTTATGCTACTTTATCACCAGATTTAAACACATGACACAATGACATTGCGTGCATTCCCTTCTTTTCCTTGGGTTTTAGTTAACAACACACATCTAAAGAAACGTAAGGAGGATTTTGCAATTGAGAATAATCAATAACACAAATAATCAATAACACAAATAATCAATAACATGTTAAATGTGTAACGACATTTCCCCTGGGAATTCGGGAGAGTTGGGGTTACAAAAAGTTCGCTGAACAAAATCTAGGTTAAGTGTGCAATTCAGTTAAGAATACGCTGTTGGAATACAAATATTTTTTTGCCATGTATAGTTAAGAATACGCTGTTGGAATACAAATATGTTTTTTTGCCATGTATAGTTAAGAATACGCTGTTGGAATACAAATATGTTTTTTTGCCATGTCTAGTCGTCGGTTGATTTGAAAAGTAAATAAAAGTTATTTGTGGTTTAGTTGAAGAAAGCGCACACAAAAAACAATTTGGATAGATTTTGTCGGCGGAATGAAAAACATCAGTCAGAGCTAAGATTGACAATGGGTCGCGAAGACGCCCCGAGCGCTTCCTCTTACTGATGCGGCAATGACGCCCCCACGGAACATAAAATAGAAAAGGGTGACAAATGGATTGTGTGGTCGACATTGTAACATCTAACAAAGTAAGCGATAAAATTCCTTTAATGTTTTTAAAATCTTTATTTAAAAACCATCGTGCGGGAGAAGATGCCTCAGCAAATATGAATGGAAAATGAAGAACAAGTGTTTCTTTTTAGTCTTATGTAACATGGCATCTTCAACGAAGATGTTCGCTACGTGACACATAATCATAAGAAGCAACGTCACGCTTAACCAGTTGAGGAACCTTACAGACCTTTGCATGTTCCCCCGCCACACGAACAATTGAGGGACCAATACATTACAAAATATTGTACATTTCTCGAATTCTCCTGATTACGTGTTGCACTCTATAAGTAATTGACATGTCACCCATATTATTATTCATTTATTTATCTAACTTCATGTTACGAAAGCAACACGACTTATATATTTATAAGTCGTCGGGTTAATTTAGTGATCTTATTGCAGCGGCCGATTACCTGGGGAGTTTTTTGTCCGGTCGCTTGGGCAACGTCGCTTATCTGGGGTGATCAGACTTACAACTAAGAAAGTAGACACCAGAAAATTACGGCAATGGCAAAGAAGAGAGGACAAACGCAGATGAACAGTTAAAATATAGAAGTTTATTTACCATAAAGGTAATAATGTGTTAAGGAAAGCTAATGTAAGATGACTTTTAGAAATTGATTTCTAAACTAACAAAGTCTTTATTTATTCCTTTTTCTCTGAAGTCCATCCTTATCACTCCCTTCCATATTTTCATTGGCCTTCCCCTGTGAAATGATTTCAATTGTTCTACATCTACTAACCCAAGAACTATCTATTCTTTCAACATGGTCACACCATCCAAGTCTCATCTTCTGCACACATCTCCCTATACTGTCCAGATTTAATCAATCCCCGAGATCATGAGATCTAAGCCTCTATTTAAGACTCACATTACACATCCATCGTATCATTTTCATGAAATTTTTTCTCCATGCAACGCATGTCCTCAATCCTTGCTAGCCAGGGTTCATTTCTATACTGCATACTCATGTTGGATGGACTCTTTCATAGATTGAGATAGATAAATAGATATCTGTAAAAAGACGGAGAGGGATAAAAAGATGTGAATTTTTTTGAAAGAAATATTTTTATTTCCATAAATGTAAAGTCTGCATTGCTTCACACAAACAAACAAAGTAAATACACACAAATCAGATTTCAACGCCGACTTTTATGGATAAGATGTTTTACAGACTACGACGGATCTCATTTTAATTATGAACAACTTATTTGAAATTAACTGTAATAAAAACATGACAGACGCATATATATTTTAACAAAAAGGGAAAGTCTCTTTGCAATTCTAAAATATAATTTCTATGTGAAGCCGCCGGACGGGTGCAAAGACGAGAGCGTCATCAAAAGACAGTTAATATAAGCTTTGCCCATGAACGAAGCAATTAGGAAAAAAACAAAAAACACTCTGATGTCTTGTTATTCATAAACGATTGATTTTCATTGTTTTCTTTTTATAAAAATAATTTTTTTTGCATGCTTTTATGTTTTTCATGAGTTATTTTTAATTTTTATAAATGGACAAAGATATTTTGTTGAAATGTGAAATGTAACCGAGCGGCAAACAAATGGCGGAAAGAAAAGAAGGCGAAAAGTAAAAAATAAGTTCGATTATCTCGTCAGGTGACGACACTAAATCTTTGTTGTTGCTTTTTTTCACAGTTGACGTAACAAGCTAATGACCAACTTACTTCTCTTACTTCTCCTCTACTTTTCGGAGGCCGCCATCTTTCTCATTCTTTCTCCTCCTTTCTCTCCCTATCCCCCTCCCCTATTTCTCTCTTTATTTATACTCTGCCCACCCCCTCTGTTTTCTTCTCCTCCTTGTTCCCGTCTTTGAAATCTCTTCTTAAATGTACTCATGTACACTTTATTGCGTTTAATAGGAGATTATATGTAAGCAGAATTAACTCTTCTCTCCCCACCTCCTCACTATATATATATATATATATATATATATATATATATATATATATATATATATATATTGCTAGATGTGTTTTTCCGCAATTTATTCTTGAGATATCTTCGCTCGTAAGTGACGAACATGGCTTTCGTAAAACTACATAATAGGATGCAATCATTAAGTAAGTTCCTCATTTTTGAATTAATATAATTTGATAATGACTTATTTTATTTATCATTGTTTCATATATCTATCTATCTATCTATCTATCTATCTATCTATCTATCTATCTATCTATCTATCTATCTATCTATCTATCTATCTATCTATCGCTTCCGCTAACACTTACGTATGTTGTATATATGTATATCGATCTATGTATTGATTCTTCACCTTCCGCTGATGTAACACTCATTCTTTCCTCTTTCTTTGTATCACATGAATATCAGTCACTCCAGATTTTGTCAGGATCTTCAGTTAAATTCAACACGTGAAGAAAGTGTGCAAGATTGAACATTTTTATTTTTCGATTACGAAAGTCAATATCTCATTGTTTCCAATAAATTTCATCCAATCGTCCTACCATCTGCTAAGTCATGATTTAATTGAATCGATTTTGAAAATAAAGATGCGTTACATGAAACAGATATCTTCTTTAACCTAACTTGGATTCACTAAGGGTGGGAGTGTCGGATCTTCAAGTCAGAAATACTGGGGTGACGATTCTCCAGGACATTTGACGATGAAGAATCCTTAGGTGATATATCAAGGGCTGGCAGTTCTTATGTGAACCATTATTTCTTTCATACTATCTATCTATCTATCTATCTATCTATCTATCTATCTATCTATCTATCTATCTATCTATCTATCTATCTATCTATCTATCTATCTTCACCCCCCTTTCTGCCGCCTTTCTTTCTTTTTTTCAACATTTCTTTCTCTCTCACTCTCTGTCTCTGTCTCTGTCTCTCTCTCTCTCTCTCTCTCTCTCTCTATATATATATATATATATATATATAACTATGCGAGTCTTTCTACATCTATCTATCTATCTATCTATCTATCTATCTATCTATCTATCTATCTATCTCATTTATATTTCATTCTTTTTCTTCGTTCATTCGCCGAGGACTCCTTGTTTTCATCTACTTCAAAATGATGTAAAATTGTTTAATCTCAATTTTAAACCATAGGAAAAGGCACTAATAACAAAATACCTGCAACACAATAATATTTTTACACTCTGTCATTTCGAAGAGAGTATTTTTTTTTAAATCACAGCATTTTGACTGATCCATTTTCCGACTTACATCAAGTAGCATAATCAATCCTAAAAGCTCCATTTCCACGAATCTATTTTGCTGAACTCATTCTCTCTCAAGTGTATCTTGGATACTCTCTGAAACGGCGATAAGGTACTTTATAGTGAAGTAAGGGTTGCGCAATCTGTAATCGAACTTCCTGTCCCGACATTATTTGAGTCCAATGGAAAGGAGATATTTAATACAACCGGAAGTGATGCTGTAATAAACAGAAAGCATCGGTCTTATTTCAGAGTTTTCTTTCCCATAAAGTAGGTGTCTTGCCAAGGGGTCGAGTAACCCTACTATTTTACCCATAGTTGGGGTGGGAGAAGACAGATTAATAATGTTACTAATGCTATTAGAGAAAATAATTTTATAATTATTTCCCTTTCTAAACTTACGACTCCTGGTATCCCCAAAAGGTTGCCCATTTAAGTACTGACTAGTCTCAACGGTGCTTAACTCTGGTGATATAGCCGTAAGTGCACACATTAGAAAATGATAAATAGACAAAAATAAACAATACTTAAAATGTCAGATTTAATAAAAATGGAAAAGCTTTACCCAAAGCCGAAGTAGAAAACATTTATTGCAGATCGTTTACTTTATGTTCCTCATGAGCTACCCCTGAAGAATTGCACAGTGTCATAATACTAAACAAGTAATGAAAATGATGTACACATCAAACTCCCATTAACCTATCATACATTGTTTCATCATTTGTTTTGCACTCTTATTTCTTCTCTCCGTTTTTTTTATAGAAATAAACAAGTAAACAAATAATTTAAATAAGAATACTCAACATTATCAAATTTTATTTTACTAAACTAATCTTGCTATTTTGTATTGGATTATTCGGGCTACTATTTTCATCTTGGTTGTTATATTTACATTATTGGACGTGGGAACCTTCTGATCGAATTCAGAAATCTTTGTCTGTTGTGACCCTGTTTAGGGGCCGAAATGAATACACGGAATACGGGGTTAGGTGAACAATATACATTGAAGAAAAGATATGTACAGAGAACAAGAGAAGTAGTATATCAGTCCTGATTGCCAAGGTAGACTGGAGTTCAATCCAATTACGAGAAGCCTAAATGCTTCCAGCATTTTATTAGGAATGGGTCCAACAGTTTGTCATATAGGTACGGCACCATAACCCCCTCCCAAGCCTTACCTCCTCAGAAGTTTTAATATCGTCCCCGTTTTGGATTTATTTCGATATAATCCGGAGCTATCCGATTCCTTTTAGACTGCCGCTTTTCTGTGACTTCTTGGGGTACTGGTAAGTCAAAGGTGTTGTATATTACGTCCATCACTTTTTCTACCTGGGGAGAGCTTTCAATGTCATCTGACAGCCTTTTCCTAATCTGGTTTAGGTGTCTCTTATGAGAGAACTGAGGTCCTTGGATTATGTAGACCATAGATCCAATGCTTTTCCCTATTCTACTAGGTTCCCCAAAATATGCATTGTTTTGAATTTTTAAAAAAATGTACTGTTTCTTTGTTACAGTAGAGGCTCGACTTTCTTTGGTCTGTTTAGGCAGTAATTTTTCAAAAACAGCTTTCACTTTCCATGCAAACATCATCTCTGCGGGAGACAATGAGGATGGTATGTTCACGTCTGGCGTGATTCTGTACACTTGCAAAAACTGTTGCGGGGCATTTCCCGTGGGAGTATTGCGAGCTATTTTAGAGTGTCCAATCAGCGTTCCGCCTGGCCGTTTGACCGAGGATGATACGGAGGAGTCGTGATGTATCTGATCTGAAAAATCTCACAGAATTCTTTAAAGTCGGATGACGTAAACTGCGTTCCGTTGTCGCTAACTAAACAATTGACCACCCCAAAATGGCCGAACAATTCATGCAAGAAGTTGATTGTCACCTCCGTAGTGGGTTTCTTATAACGTAATACTTCGGGCCACCTGGAAAAACTATCGACCACGATTAGATAGTAGAATCCTTTCAATGGGCCCGCAAAATCCACGTGTACTCTCGACCAAGGTCAGTCGGTCTGTCTTTGGCCACGGACTATGTTTGATATGAGGTGTCTTTGCCGCCAAGCCACAGCCTTTACACGTATTTACGACATACGCAATGTCCTGATCCATCCTAGGCCAGTACACGAAGCTCTGTATCAAACTCTTCACCCTGTTTGTCCCCGGATGGCCAACGTGAAAATCCCTTAGAATTCTCTTTTGTAATTTCTTTGGAATGACAACTCTCTCGTTGTACATGAGCACATAATCCCAGAATGAAAAGCTTTCCGCAAAATGTACACCCTTATCCGCCATTTTAGCTTTGGTACTGACGATGAATTTATCCTCAAACGCTGTTTTTTAAATTTTATATAGAGTCACCGGGACCTCTCTAACCGCGTTGCACAAAATTGCTTTTATATCCCCTTCTGCTTGCAGGGAAGCGATCACGGTGTCTTCTAGTGGCTCTTAGCACCAGTCTAGACAATCCATCTGCGCGATAGATCTTTTTTGAGGGTAAACACTCCATTTTTAAATTATAGTTCAGTAAAATCGTTCCCCATCTCTGTAATCTATTTGCCGTATACACAGGTAGACCTTTTTTCGATCCGAAAATGATAATTAACGGCTTATGGTCAGTCTGTAACGTGAACAATCTACCGTGTATATAGTGGTAGAACTTGGTTACACAAAATATTAATCTTATTACGTCATTCATTTTTATTTTATTTATTTATTCCTTATTTTCACTAATAAACGTGTATTTTGGTTGTTTTAATTGAAAAGCTATTACCATTGATTGGTAAACCTTTGGTGATTTTAACAAATATGTTATTTTGAAAATACTAGCAATAAGTTTTTGATTATCTTTTAGCAACACTTTTATAACAGAGTGCTAGATTACGTGTGCAAAACATTCCGAAATTGAGTCATGGAAAATTGAGAAATAACCCTTTTTGTGAACAACCTATTATTGCTGGTCGCAAGCGTAAAGACGCAAATATCAACCTTAAGAGAAGAACGGGTGACTGCTTTTAACGCAGCAAAAGTAGCCTTTTCTAAATATACGCAATTATCTTATACAGGATGTCCGACAGAAATTCGATAATATCTTGATATCCATTTGAAAATAGCGGTAAAATGCAATGTGTACTATTGGTGGGGTTGAGAGTGGTAAACCACGGGTGACTGGAAAGCACCCTAATATTTGAAGATAGGGACCAGCATCACGATGATTTGCGCTGGATTAAAAGAATCGGGAATCTTAGTTGCATCTCTTTGAATATCGTGAAGTTCGTGAGATGTGAACTGGAAAATTGCGACGAAAATGTGGCAGCAGTGACTAGCAGGAAAGGTCATAGCAGACTTTCTGACTGTGTGTGCAGCAAGAACCAAACAAGATAATGCGGAAGAAATAAACATAGGAGTGGCGACTACAAAGAAAGTGCTGGACGCAGGTCTAATCTTCATAAAGAGTCGTTAGGGCCAACTACTCAGCGTCGATGTTCAAGAGAAAACCAAGAAACTCTACAACAATGTCTAACCCTAACCAGTCTATTAGGGGATGCTCTGGGTTTTCTAAGCACCAGTTGTAGAACGCGCGGAAGAAAAGGTGGCTAACCTGTAGTCCGCACGAACTTTCTGTGATGATCTTTGGCCACGTCATGCCACCCTGCAGACTCAGATTCAATTATATTGAGTTGCTGTTCACTATTTTTAAGCACTGGATGGAGATGGTGGCTACAGGATGACTATACGTGTGGCAGAAAGATAGAGGGTCTCAATTCAGGTTACCCCGTGTCACACCACCGAAAAACCTAGATGTAGCTGTCTGAGAACTTTAACAACTTCATGTCCCAACTTCTGGTTTATCAACTCAAATCATGTTCTCTCTCTCTTTCTTCTTCTTAACCATATATATATGGGTACATTCTAGCTCAGTATGTGGATAATATAACATACAGCGAACCGACTACGCAACTTACCTTGGACTTGCAAGATAGAATGTCTAGGATAGGTTACATTGCGTCGGTCGGCGCCAGTAACAAAACTGTTGTTACCCCGTCAAATTGATTTAGTGGTGCATTGTTGGAGATGATACTGTCAGACCACCATTTTCTCCTAAGAATCGTAGACGACGTTATGAGGTCGTTAAACGAGCTTACAAGTATTTCTCTACAAAGCGTTAAACTGATATGTAAGTTTCAATTGGTCGCTTGAAACGATGATTGAAAAGTAATTTTAGACACACACCAATGTTACACCAGAACAACACATCAAGTCTGGTAGACACGGCATGATTGTTACGGAAGTAAAGAACTATATTATCGAAATTATGTAAAAATAGTATACACAGTTTTTTATATAAAATAGGGAGCCCTGTCGCTAGTAATAATAGTGTTGTTGTTTTTGTTGTTGTTAATACTATTACTAGTAGTGGAGAACCTTACTTGGCAATGTCAACGCATCTTGTTAACCAATCAGTGCGTAGCGCGCAAAAATTTTAAGGTTTCTTATCTAACTATCTGTTTGATGACTCGGCGTCGAAATATTTTAGAACTCCCCGTCTAAAATGCAGCTTTATTCT
>OY744535.1:66011170-66073670 GCA_963556195.1 Sepiola atlantica
TGTTGCCTATTTGTTTGGTTTTTTCACTCCTTTTTTGTTCTGTTGGCTATTGTAACATATTGCCAATAGTTTTTTTTGTATGTGTAAAAAATAAAAATAAAAACCATATATATTTTTAAAATTTTGTTACAGGTTTTATATTTCACAAGTGCTTTTTCATGCACAAAAAACAACAAAATGCAACTTTCTCGCAGAAAAAAGGATATTTGGTGATGGTCAAAAAGTTGTTGCTCAGTTTACATTAAATTTATATAGGAGACTGATCCCCTCCTCCTAAAATCTAAAATATTTTAAGAAAAGTTTAAAAAAACACGGAATTCTCTTGCGACATGATAGATAATTGTACATCGAAAAAGAAAAAAATTGGCCAGTAAAAAAGTTGAGAAAAACAGGTGGTGGTGTATTACGAACAAACACGCCACATGGTCATAAAATGGGTGCTCAGTTTACGTTAAATTTATATAGGAAACTGACACCCCTTCTAAAACCTAAAATATATGAAGAAAAAAAACGGAATTCTCTAATTCGCTAATCGTACACAGAAAATAATTGATCAGTAAAAAAGGTGGGAAAACAGGTTATGGATAATTACAAACAAGCGCCAAAAACTGATCCGATTCAATTAAGAAAAAAAAGAAATGGTTATCTCCCTTACTGAGAATATGGGAGTCACTACGTTCTCTTTCTGGATTACCTTGTCATCTAGATTCCTCATCTTACTATTAATATTAGTGTTCGGTTTCTTTCCTACATTCTTAAAAATACAGAAACAGTTTTTCATACAACTAATGTAATTATTACATTCTATATAACACAACATTTTACTCTTCATGCAAAAGTTAAATTCGCTTCCATACAACACTTAACTTTCGACCACATTATTTCTCGTAACGTTTTCCCCCGCAACGCTGTCCAGATAATTAAATTTAAATTTTCTTTCCTATTAAAACACAAATCATAAGATTTGTGGTGGTCGTCATGCCTTTTTTTGGTGATAACTTCCTCCACAACTAAAAATAAAAATAATAATAAGAAGACTTACATGCAAAACCAACGGAAGTTTATTCACTGAAATAAACCATTAACAAATATAACATATTTCCTTTTGTAATGAGTTCAGAAGTCCTTTCTTTAGTTTCAGGGTAAGTAAAAAGGAGAATGTCTTTTGTTTTGTTGAAATGCTCATGTGTTATAAAATGTTAAGAGAGGCAATAGGTAATGTATGAAGCGCGCGAAAGGTGAAATGGAAGAGTGATAGTAAGACGCTTGTAACCTCCGAATGAAGAGTCAGTTGAGAGAGAGGGTTTGATGTTTGTGTGTGCTTAAATACTATTTGGATAGGCTCCAGCGAGCTTAAGGAGAAAAGTTTAGAAAAATGTCTTTGGAGAAATCCCATTGGACAGAAATATCACGTGGTGTGCTCCCTACTACGTCCGCTCGTTTTGAGTTGATTTAATATATAAGGCCACGCCGGAATTTGCGTGGGCGTTATTTTTTATTTTTCACGCGCCAATACAATTATATTCACACTGCGCGCCTAAATTGTATTTATCCCAAACAACAATTTTTATCCGAATCTTAACCGTGTCAACTGGCACAGATTCATTACACTTATTTTTACGTCTCCTTTCTTTCAATACACATTTTAACACAATATGTCATACATACAACTAAATATCTGCTACTTTCACAAAAAAGCCGTTCATCTTTTCATAAAAATATTTTCGCATAAACATTAAAACATAATATTACATAAATATAGTTTCTTTACTTAGTAATTCCGTACTCAATCGTATCGTTCTTTATGATTTTTTCTCATTAGCGTTTATACATAACAAAATCTGGCATTTTTCGTACAAAAAAATATGGCCAAATCTTTTCGTCTTTTATCTAACCCAAATTAAAATATAATCACATATCGAACATCTTGAGACAAATCAACTCCTTTGGACCCCGCATAACTGGCATATATGAAGATGTCATAAGCTATTTATTCTCTAGTCTATAAACCACATGTAATAATAAGTAACATCGATTTTTTTCTTTCTTATTATTATTATATATGCACGGTTAAGAATAATTACAATTTGCCTTATCCTATTTGAAAACAAAAATGTATCACTAAGTCCGAGTGGCCACATCGTAAAACCACATTACTTGCCAAAAACATATAACTAATATCGATTTTTTTCTTTTTTATTATTACAGATAAATACAAGGTTAAGAATAACTACCATTTCCCTTATCCTATTTACAAAAAATCAAAAGTAATACTAACCCTAAGTCCGAGTTGGCACATCGTAAAATCACATGTATGTGCAAAAACAAGTAACATAGAATTTTCTTTTTTATTATTACATATATATAGGATTAAGAATAATTACCATTTGCCTAATCTTATTTGAAAGAAATCCCCGCTAAATTGGCAAACTTAACTCAAGTCATTGCCCCGTCCTCCTTGTGGTCAGACTACTAACATCACCGTTGTCCCCAACCCTGAGGCAACAGGACAGGCCAAGCGTAACACAAGTGATAACATTTGTGATGATGCTGAAAATAAGAGACAGAGAGAAATAAGTCAACACACGGTACTGATGGCAGTATGGGTAGTGAAGCGCCTAGCTGACTCATAGAAGGAAATGTTGATCCCCCTCTTAACCCACACTGCTTAATGGCAATGAAAATAAAATTTTCACAGTAACACAATCGGTTTATTTTTTTATTTTTATTTTTTTTTCCAGCCTTTTTTTATCTTTCCTTTGTCTAAAATATTTTTTTGGATCACAAATTTCAGGGGGGGGGGCTTGCACCCTTGCCACCCCCTGGCTACGTGCCAGATACAGACGAGAGCCAGGCTAGAACTGTTTGACTACTTACAAGATGGATTAATGCGCTAGTTGTGTCCTTACACAAGCGAAGTAGTTCGTTTGTATAGCTATATAAATAAAGACAAACAGGGTAACATTTTCGAAGAAACTAGTGACGTCATTAAAATTAACCATTGGAGTTATTTGAGAAAATAGGGATTCCGTATCGAATATTTATAGTAACTTTGCCTTTTCCGAAGTTCTAATCATGTTGTTTTGTGCGGGTAGTAGCAATTGAGTGTCGTCTCGACTCTATTTTGCATTTTCGCAATGTCTTTCGTCCGTCTGATAAATAGTCCATGTAGTTACTTTTCTTCCTATTGTTCTCGCCTTTTTACTTCCCATTTCATTGCTATCAGTATTATTCATACTGATGCTGTTTTTGGCGGCGTAGGCAACCTCTATGTATTTTGTATTATGTATTTATCTAGTCTTTTAATTGCGTCGTCTATTTTTAATACTTACGTGTCCTTTATCTTGCCTTTTTACATATTCGTTCAACATCATCATTCGAGTGTAGTGCTTTCTGTATATTTATTAGTTTCCTGGTTCCTTGATCTAGGTAATTGTTTTTTTATCCAGTTTATGAAGGGTCGGGGCTACTCTTCAAGTGGTTATTCTTTTTATTAGGTTTCTGCTATATATTTTGTTTAAAGGAGTTTTCGGATTCTTCAGAGATATTCTTTTTTTATTAACTTTTATATTTTTCACTTCATCCTATACTATCTTTTCAATCCCTTTCACGGCTTTAATTTTTAAGTTTTTTGAGTTGGGATTCCAGTTTATTCTCAAACCCGGGCTTTGTTAATCCACTGTTTTTGCGTTTTTATCTATATTTAGTTTAGCAATTACGTATTTGATCAAAGCATGGATTAGCTGTTGGGATGTGTGGGAAGAGTATGTTAACTTTTTCTGTTTCTATTTTTACTTCCATCAAGTCTTTGTTCCTTCATAATGATCAAGATTTCTTTGATGTGTTCAGTTTCGATTGCATTTTATTCAGCAAATGCTACAATTTTCTTTTTTAGTTGCTTCTACAATTGTCTCTAGAGTTTCAGTATTCATATTTTGCCCCAGTTTACCTGTACATATTTAAGGGAGTGGGACCTTTCTTGGTGATCTGCTTACTTACCTTTCGCTTATTTTTATTAGCCCTAGCTCTACGAATTACCGTCTCTTAAGGAGATGTCTGGCTTGATTTGCAATCATCTGTTTTGTTGCGTGAAATTTAGCAGTTCAAATCCCCTGTTCGTGTGTTCCATAATAACATTTCATTTTATGTGTTTTTTATTTGGTGCTCCATTTATTTCTGTGGTTTCTCTTTGCTTTAATGTTTGGACCATTTACACTTAGATGCATTTAGTTTATTAAATATTTAGTTTATTAAATATTTAGTTTATTAAATATTTAGTTTATTAAATATTTAGTTTATTATGTATTTGGTTTATTATATATTTGGTTTATTATATATTTGGTTTATTAAATATTTGGTTTATTATATACTAGCAAAACCTACCTTTCCCCGGGCAGCAATTAATTGGGGGAGAGTATATGTTACACTACCCAAAGTCCGACTGGCATGTAATCGCCTAAAAGAGTTGACTCCCCCCAAATAATAACGCACAGAATAACGCATAATTTACGTTAAACATATATGAAACTGATCCATCATTCTAAATTCTAAAAAATGTTTTCCTTCTTTCCATTTTCACCGGTGTCACACGTAATCGCCTAAAAAAGCAGTGTGTTAATCTGCAAATGTAACCATATTTTATTATTTAAATCTTATATTTTTTAATTGTACGTCCTTTTTTTATTTTAATTCTAAGCAATTGAGTTAAGTTAATTTTTCGCGTGAAAATTAAATAAATAGTTTCTTTAACATTATCTAAATAATCATTATTTTTCATGTATAAATAAAAAATATTAATTTTTTTAATTATATTGTAAATTAACACCCTCAGATACCTCCTCCAAATACGATTCTACTTTTTAGGCGATTACGTGTGGATACCCTGAAAATCCTGGCGGCAATAGAAAACAAAAACAAAAATATTTTAGAATTTAGAATTGGGCATCAGTGTAGCATATAAATTTAACTTAAAATAATCCTCCATATCCGAGCCATTCTAGAGTTTTTTGGCAGTTAACCATTTTTTGTGCTATTTGAGATAAATTCTGTGCGTTATTTGGGGGGGGGGGGGCAGAGGCCACCCTTTTAGGCGATTATGTGTGGTTTTACGACCTTGCCAGTCGGACTTAGGGTTAGTGTTAAACATATATTAGTTATCTGTCCTAATAAGTTAGAATGACGCTAAAAAGTAGAATCACATTGTTTAAACTTAGCTAGAAATTTATTAGACTTTGTTGTTAAAATTATGGAAGTCTATGAGTAAAAGCATTGTTTTTACTGTACCCATCTCCAATTAATTGCTGTTTTTTTTTAATTGTTTAACATATTGCACCCCAAACAAGGCAGGCGGCCACTGTAGACATAAGGGGTTACTGAGAATTAGGGTGCAGGTTTTGGGTGTCATCCTAAGTTGGGAGCTGTGTAGTGAGGAAACAGGGAGCAGAGAGGGAGTTCCAGAGGCCGGCAGTACGAGGAAAGAAACTATTGAAGTAGGAGGCTCTCCGGCATCTGGGGACCTCCACGGTGAATGAATGGGGTTTAGCTGATTGTCGAGTTGGTCTGTTGTATTTACGCCGAGGGGGCACCAGAGCAGCCAGTTCATCGGAGCACAATCCATTGAAGTATTTGTAAAACAAGCACAAGGATGCAACATTGTGGCGATGGGACAGGGGCTAAGCTTGGTGGACAGTGAAAGACCTATTAAGTTGGCGACTCTTTTTTGAACCTTGGGAGAGACTACGAGCCCAGATGTGACAACAATACCCCATGCATGGGCGGATGGTGGCATTGTAGAGATACAGTATAATGTCAGGTGTAAGGAGTTTACAAGCACAGTAGAGGGATCCCACCTTATTTGCTGCAGTCTTAGCAATATCTTCAATGTATTTGTTCCAATTCATGTTACCTGAGAATGTTAGGCCGCCTTGTTCAGTGTATGATTATGCGTTCAGAGATGACCGTTAGGATATCCGTAGTAGCTCGTGCTTGTCTAAATTCGTATTGATGATCAGAAAGAAGTTTAGCATTAACTAAGTGCCAGACTATTGCTAGACTGATTAAGGATTCAAAGATTTTAGCAAAGATCGGTAGTAGACTGATTGGGCGATAGTTCTGAGGTTCAGTTCTATCCCCAGAATTCTTGAAGACTGGTACCACAGAGGCAATTTTCCAGCTATCGGGGAAGCAAGATTCAGATAGGCATTTGTTGTAGAGTTTGGAGAGGACAGGGGCCAGTTCTGCAGAGCATTTATTTATTACTATTACAGGTATAAGATCAGGACCACACGCTTTGGAGGTGTCAAGGTTTATTTATAATGTCCCTGACCTGAGATGGGGTGATGACCATGTTTTCAAGTGTGGTTTCGGTCCGTAATGGGAATTTAGGGAAAGGTGGTGTGCGTTCAATGCGGAGTGTAATTTTTTAAATAAATTATTCCAGGTAATCTAAATTGTTCGAATTTCAAAATAATCATTTTGAACGTTAAGATCGTTGGAACTACTACTACTACTACTACTACTACTACTACTACTACTACTACTACTACTACTACTAACATTAATATACACAAAACTTTTGAATATATATAAGGAAACTGTAAAACGAAAATAAAAATGAATTGTGCAGAATATTTATTTATTAGAGAGTGTTTATAAAATTATTATTCAAATGAAGTATCGGGATGCATGTGTTTACGCAGTGTTCTGTTGACTATATATATAATGTATTTGGAAATACTTAGATGTATAATTGAATTTTAGTATTTTAGTAAACGGGTATTTAATTGCTTCCCACCGCAGCATTATGTGACACAAAGTCGGAAGGTAAGGGAAGAATCAGAGCAAAAATAACTTGGGCAACCCCGTCGGCATTCCCTGGTCAGAGCGCCTCAGACAGTAAGCAATAAACTTACTCCAGCAACAAAGAGGGGAGGCAAGGCCTGGGAAGGTGCACCTTCCAAGACAACCAAGGACCGAAATGGCCCAGTTCCTGCTGGACTGATTGTCGAGAACGAATCCTCGAGTGGTATCACCTTACCCCATCCCGATAAATGAAAAATATATCGCATTTATTGATTTAGATTATGTTTATTTAATATTTGGTTTATTTAATATTTGGTTTATTAAATGCTTGGTTTATTATATATTTGTCTTGGTTTATTATATCAGGACCTGCGGGACAGTTATAAAAGTGGGGGGGGGGGGCTCTCCTAAAAAGTGGAGGGGGGCCCGGTTAAACACATGCATATATAACTTCATTATTGATGACCGTAAAGTGGGGGGGGGGGGCAAGTAAAAATGTGTGTGTGTGTGGGGGGGGGGGGGGGCTTGAGCCCCCCTGCCCCCCCGGTGCCGCCGTCCATGTATATGTTTGTTAACAGAAATGTTGCCAGTTGTTCGTGTATGCGGCAAAATTGGGTCTAGGTTTAATTTTCTCGTGATCCTGTCACGTGGTTAATATTTGTAGCAGGTACCCCCTCCTTTCAAACATAAGTACACCGGTTGGCCGTTAGGTGTCGCTTTTTCACCGACAGGTGGCGCAGAAAAGTGACACCAGAGTTATCTGCTCTTTTCAATTGGCCTCGCAGAACGACGCTGACACCAGCGCTCCGTCTCACTCTCTTCTCTATTCAATTGGCCTCGCTGAACGACCCTAAGATTCCAGCGCTCCGTCAAGTTTCAACTCACTTTCTTTGTATACGGTTTTCAAGGACTTTCCCACGCCGGACTCATTTCTTCACATACGCATTTCAAGAACTGTTTCTTATCGACACACATACATACACCACACACCTCATCATTCCACATTACACACACGTTCAATAAACCTTATTTGAACTACCCCCTTTTGTTTGTTAATTATTACTCTGTTTTTTTACATGCAACAATTGCTTGAGTTTATGAACTCGCTTATAGTCGGGAACGCGACCCGATCCTAACATATTCAACGCTCACTTACGTTAACAATAAAAGTGCATCGTCACACAAAACAAAAGAATTAGAAAAAAAAATAAAATTAAGATAAAAAATAAGTTTTTCTGCCACTTATATTAAATTTGACGATACATTCATCTAGTGTGAGATTATTTTTTATTATTGCAACAGTGTAATTTTTGTAATTAAAAAAAATAAAATTAACTTATATGTGTTGTTTATTCTAAATAATGATCCTGTTATGTCATGGAGAATTCGTTCAAGTTCTTTTTTTTAGTCTTTGGGCTAGACGACCCGGGTTCGATCCCACTCACGGCATGCGAATTTTCGGGTCTGAAAACTTCCTCTGTCCACCCAGCAGTAAATGGGTACTTGACTAAAACTCAGGGAAGTTTCAAGGCAGCGGAAGGAGAGGGATGGGCTCCGCCTTCCATATGCTGTACCCTAGACACGGTGATTCTTAACAAATCACTGCCGCTACGGCCATGGGCAGTGTGCGATGTCGGCAACGACACTCGTGCGCGTCCAGGCTATGCGACCCTTACCTTTAAGCCCGATAATGGTCATCTATCGTCTGAGGCCGTATTTATTTAATAAAATATCCCATAATATTGTTATGCCGTGAAGAGAAGGCGTGTATTTATTTTAACCGTTTAGTTTTCATAATTTTCTCAGAAATATAAAAATGAACTAACATGTGTTGGCTTATTCTCATGTCCTGTCTGTGGCCCTCAATAGAGTCTGAACGATAGCAAGTCTTCTCAATATTCTCTGTTTCATCCCATTATTATTGTAACTAACTTGGTCTTCTCGCATCAGCCGTACTTTCTATTGATCTAGAAAGATATTTATATCGCTACGTTTATTTATTTACCATCTATCTTATTTACTGTTTATCTATCTATCTATCTATTCACATACATATATGTTTTGTCTTAACGAAAACTGATCAGTATGGCTATATATAACTGTGCCACCGGTCGCAAGATTCGAACCCCGAACTAAAGGCACCTTTAACTTCTACCTGACGTCTTTATCCACGCGGTCGCTGAGCATCTATACGGAAGAAAAGGGAAATATTCCTATTACTCATTTACGAACATAGTCATCTAGATAGTGTTAGGCCTACATAAAGGTAGGAAGTATATTTTATATTGTTGTCTATCTTAGTACATGCACTTACTTACTTACTTACTTACTTACTTACTTACTTATCTATCTATCTATCAATCTAAATCAATGTTTTCATATGTACTAATAGGTCGTTCACGCGTTCAGATACATAAAGCCATTAAAGCCAACAGATTTTCGCTGGGGATTTATTTAAAATAACAGAAATAATGAGAGGGGGAGGTGGAGGGGGAGGAGCGTACACACCTTTTTCTTTTCTTTTTTCTCTATAATTGGAAGCTTACACTTCATTAAGCCCCTTTGATTCGTACACTCCTTCACTTTGTCTCTCTCCCTGTGTGTCTCTTATCTTCGACCTCTTCGCTTTTGGGGCGGGGCGTACACATCATCGTTGTCGTAGTCAGATAATCCGTCTTACCACCGACCAACGGCCACCATCAAATAGAATAAGGATTTTCAATCAAGTTTCCTCCATTTTTATCTCCCAAACGAAGTCAGCATAATTTTTCTTGGATTTAAATCGACATCTGTGTCTAGAATATCGCAAAGATGGACGACGATGGTAATGTACAACTTTCTTTTTTATTATTGGTTGTTGGATTTAACAAATAATTTTTATAAGTTTTTCTGTCTTTTCAGCCTTTTCTTGGTACCATTGTTCTTATTAACATAGTGTTCGAATGTCCTTTAATTTCAATCGTTGCACTCGTTGCAATATTTCTTTTATAAAATAAGCTGTGAAAAACTATATTTTTTTATTGTACGCAATTTATTTAAAATAGCCTATACTAATAATAATAATAGTAATAATAATAATAACAATAATAACAATAATAATAATAATAATAGCAATAATAATAACAATAATAACAATAATAACAATAATAATAACAATAATAATAATAATAATAACAATAATAATAACAATAATAACAATAATAATAATAGCAATAATAATGATAATAGTAACAATAATAATAACAATAATAATAATAACAATAATAATAACAATAATAACAATAATAATAATAGCAATAATAATGATAATAGTAACAATAATAATAATAGCAATAATAATAATAATAATAATAATAATACTACTACTAATAATAATAATAATTACCAAGGTAGATATGTAACACAAATTCCATGATATGCCCCCCCCCCCCCCGACATGGTAGAACCAGCATCGGCTGGTATCTCATAAAATAGGCATGAAGGGTCAAGAAAGACGGAAAGACCGAGGTGGGAGAACGGGGAGTACTGGAATCTTGGAGAGGCTTATTGCCACTCAAATTCCGGAGAATGCCAACGGTCGTTATCAGCAATGAATCAATCATAAACGGCTGTTGTGATAACAGTGATTTTCAACGGTCATCGAAATTATAAAATAATACTTACGTTTGAACGCTTGAATGGAGTTCAGAGTTGAGATCAGGAGTTAATGGTTTTCTCAATTTCCCCGGGCAACGCAGGTACACGTGTTCCGCTAGTATAATATACACCAGGAATAAAATATTTGAATCAAGGAAAAGTGAGTTTGCAATGCCAGTTTAATGTTTAAAAAAAAACCTAAATAAAATATTATCCTATCTCTGCTCGTGTATATCTTTCTTTCACTCTCTCCCCACCCTCCCCAACTACGGGTTAAATAGTATTACAGCTGAGAGCATATTCCATTTTGTTTATAATGGACTATTCCACTATTTTTAAAAAATTTTCTTTCTTTATTAACCTCGACTGTTAATAAACAGAGAGAGAGAGAGAGAGAGAGAAAGAGAGAGAGAGAGAGAATAGACTACGTATAGAATAAGAGTTAGAGAGGATGAAAGTGACAGATAGAACATTAGATGGGTTACTTGATGAGTTAATTGTAAATTACGGCTAATTAGAACAATTAACATTTCAAACATAACTCAATCCCGAAGCTTAGGAATATTTTACCATGTATTTTGTGTGAAAACAATATATACGAAAAAAGCCTTAACTCAGCTTTAGTATAATATATAGCGAGAACCATCCCGGCCTTGCTCGAGAAAAAAAGAAGGAACCCAAGAAACTCCGGCTCCCTTCCCGAAATCCTATATTACTGTTTTTATTTTCTAATTTCTGCAAGTATAACTTTTCCAGTTATAAAAAATAAAGTAAAACTTTGTCGTTGTTGTTTATGGATATCCGGCGTGAACGCATCCCTCAAGATATTATTTTTAAACCACATTAATCATTAGTTGCCTAGTTCAAAAGATAAACAGTTTTAAGATCGCATACTCTACGATATTATTATAAAACTACATTAATCGTCGTTGCTCGTTTTGAGGGATAAAACAATGTATTATCAAATTTCGTATTACAAAGACATAAAAATAAAGAAATGAAGAATTGATAGATATCAATTCTTCATTTCTTTTTTTTTATATGTGTTTTCAATACGAAATTATTGATATTATTGTAAAACTTCATTAATCTTGTCTGGTTTTAGGGCTGGACAGGTTTTAAGTTTTTAAGACAGGTAAGATCGTATAAAAGCAATAACTCACATGGCGTCCTCAGACGTGCAGTTTAGCAGCAAAACTGAAGACTTATATTGTTTTTTGTTTCAATATATTGTTGTAAAAGAAATAAAAAGACGCAATCGTATTGCGTATAATACAATTAGAAACAAAAAACAATACATTTTAATTGAAAAACAAAAACTCGTTTTTTTTAATAAAAAATATTATTGTTTTGTCTTGAAATACCTTTCTATATCTATGTTTATCACCATTTTTGTTTTCCATAAGCGAACAATCTCTGGACTGACAAATGATTTAGTTTGTAGTGGAAGATGTTTTTTTATGAATTAGTAAAATAAACTTATCCCAAAGAAAATCCGTTGTTCATGATTAATAAACCGCCGCTTATATAATTGAAATCCCATTATTAAAGATTAATAATCAACCGCTTGTATTATTTCATAGAAACAACAATGTAAGTACTTGTTAGAAAGGAAATAATTTTACGTACGATTATGGTATATACGAGAAATTTAAAGAAATAAATATTTTAATATTTTAAGAATGAATAGTTTATTTTATTTTTTATTTTAAACACATATGAATGTGTATCTGATAGGTGAATGATACTTATTAGCAATGTCGAGGTTAAAAAAACTAATTTCGTAAGCCTAAGTCATTATTGAAAGTTTTCTCCACATTAAAAATCTTCCTTGCCGGAATAAGTATTTTTAATTCAAAATACATTGTTTTCTTGTAAAAGAAGATGGTGGAAGGAAGAATAAAAATTAGCCGTGCAGAATCAAATATCTATGATAAACTTCGTCATATAGATATATAACAATAATATATAATTTGCAGAAGTTTCACGGTAAATAGGACCACCAGAAATGTATTCCTATTCCAGACGTCTGAATATATTAGATTGCGACATAGAAATAGAGTTATACTCCTCGTGTTTTAAATTATATTTCCAGTTGGAGTTAATTACGACGTAAGAATATATATAAATACAACTAATACATTTATATTATTTATAATTATTTATTTATCTATTTTATTATTTACTTATTTTGATTGAATATATATATATATATATATATATATATATATATATATATATATATATATATATAGAGAGAGAGAGAGAGAGAGAGAGAGAGAGAGAGAGAGAGAGATATTCTGTACTTATTTTGTTTAAAATTATATGGACATTTAGAGTTAATTATGGTGTGGGAATATATATGTATATATATATATATATATATATATATATATATATATATATATATATATATATATATATATATATATATATATATATATATATGAGATAGATTTTTTTTTTTTACTGTTATCTTATATATTTCGGAGAAGCGCTCCATTTTCAAAGATGTATTTTTTTTAAATAAACAAACTTATAGTTCTCCGAAATATATAAGATAACAGTAAAAATAAAAAATAAAAAATCTATCTTGCATTGTAAGGGCTTTCTATTGACATTTATAATATATATATATATATATATATATATATATATATATATATATATATTCGCACACCATAATTAACTCTAAATGTCCATATAATTTTAAACACGTAACGTTGTTTGTAACATTTCAAATTATTAATGATTTTGTTCAAAAAACAACAAATAAGTTAGTTTTAAACAGAAATGAGTAAAACTCTTTATTCGTCGCGTTTCATGTTTGGAAAGTAGTATTAGTAATAATTTAAATAGAAAAGTAAGCAACTCTACAATTCATTGCAATATAATTTGAAACACAAATCCGTACATTTCAAATGTAATGACAAGGTTGAGAATATCCTCTCGCCATAAGTGAAGATACTTTTGTGAGCTGACGTCATGACAAGTAAAGTTGAAAAACTGGTGTTGGAAATTTCACGTTAAAATTCGATTCTGGCTAGTTTGAGATCACATTGAAATGTATACAGACGTCTAGGACAGAAATACACTTCTGTCAATCGAATCTACACCGAAACTGCAAGGAAAGTAAATGAATAAGATTTTGTTACAAAGGCCAATATTTTATTGATCTCACGAAACATTTTTAAAACAGTCAATCTTTGGTGCAATTTTTTAACGAATTCGTTTCGTTCATAGGGGACCAACCGACATTAGCATGTCAATATTGGATCTGTCTTCCTTGTACTCTCAGTTTGAAAAATTATACATTGTGGTGTGACATGAAAAACATATGTTAAAAAACCAATAATAAGCTAACCGTAGATTTTCCATACGGCTCCTATCAACGAGGCATGCAGCCATCTTGAAACACTCAATGCCAAATCTCAATAAAATCTTGGCATTGAGAATGTAAAAAAATCTTGTTTACTTATATATGCTCGGTTTTTGCAAGTTGACAATCATGGAGCTTTCAATTAGAAGAGGTTGGTATATATAAAGTATAGAAGGTATATGCTAAAACATATAGTTTTCGCACTCATATATATATATATATATATATATATATATATATATATATATATATATATATATATATATATATATATATATACAGGCAGCATCTTTTTTTGCAGTATTGTTGAATATAAGAGGCAACTACTGTCTAGATATCCTTTGGTAGATCATTTCAATAGTCTGAATTAGAGAAATTGGCTGATGAATTTGCCATAGTTTGGATATATATATATATATATATATATATATATATATATATATATATATATATATATATATATATATATGAAATAAGAGGGATAAACATGTACGAATGACAAATTTATTTCAATTTCGATTGTTCAATGCAAGGTATACTCGGTAATAAAATTATGTTTATTATTCTTTCCTTAAGCCTAGGCTTTTCAAAGATCAAAATCTTATCATCAGAGGAATTACATAGATAGATAAGTTGGCGGTGGAAAAGCCAAAATTCAAAATTTGAAAAATATTAAGTAATGGAGAGTATATATATATATATACTAGAAAATACCCGTCCCAGGACAAGTAAAATTAATTCCCAGACCAAAACAGTTTTCAACTACTTTTATGTCCCTTACCGAAGATTAAAATAAAGATATAATGATACTAAACCTCATGTCTAGAATCCTTATTCCAAATTTGTCAACATCCATTACAGGATTTTGATTATAGAAAATGTCTAAAATTTAAGGCTTAAATTTAAGGGGCCTTAAAATGAAATGGAAATTCAGAGAATCTTGCTATGGATTCAATTCTAATGCGAAATTGATATATTTGAATTTTGAAATGGGAGGTTGTGCCCATATTATACCTCTTTAAAAATCTTTAAAATACTCAAAATGACCTGAAATTTGGGGAATATACCCATTGTTAAAGTTTCACATAAATCGAGGGTATCTGAATTCTTACGAAAGGCTCCCCCTCTTTTTGTCCTCTTTTTTATGAAACTAAATCAAACAAAATATATCACATATTACCCTAGCAGCTGCGTTCCAAAATTCATTATGATCGGTTCAATAGTTTATTCTGTGCAACGATATATATATATATATATATATACCTACAGACGCTAGCGTTTCAAGCGTATTGCTCTCATCAATGCAGGAAAGTAACCATTTCAGACAGTCGGGAGACGCGAACCTGGTTCACAGAGTAAGCCTAGAAACTTCAAGCAATCGCCATATCCACACGGCCACCGGAAAGTGTCACGTGATTAAGGGAAATTAACATTTATATATACCTAGAAATGGGCACAGACAGAAGACTGGTCGAGAATTTTCAACGAACGTATTAGGGACTTTGCTTATATATATATATATATATATATATATATATATATATATATATATATATATATATATATACATATATATATACCTAAGTTTAAATACATGTACCCATATATGTTAAAGTTTACAAAACAAATGTTAATAATGTACCCATGTTACTCATCGTGTTACCTAAAATATATATTCCGGTTTATAATAAATAAATAAACTTTATATATATGCACTCCCTAAATGTAAACCTTTACAAAAAATAATGTGCACCGTACTTTTAGAATATATATTAACACATCATGATGATCTGTTCATTAGTTTAGGAGATTACCCTGTACACACACACACACACACACACACACACACACACACACATATATATATATATATATACATATATATATATAAATATATACACATACCTCACTTTATATATATATATATATATATATATATATATATATATATATATATATATATATATAAAGTTAAATGGACGAAGAGTGATAAACATGCGCGAATGTCCAAATTTATTTAAAACTTCAAATATTCACAACAGGGTATATTCTGTAATAAAATTATGTTTATTGTTCTTTCAAGGCTTTTCAAAGATCGAGATCTTATCATCAGAGGAATTATACAGATAGATAAGTTTGCAATAGAAAAGCCAAAGTTCAACATTTGAAAAAATATTAAAAAATATTCAGAAAAAGATTAAAATTAAAAAAAAAAAACTCTAAATTTATTAATTAGTAAATCTTTATTCCTTAACTCCTCCAACCTCACAAATAACCATCCCATAAACATAACATATCCTCTCAAGTACTCCTAATAACTATATTAACCCATTGCGCTTGTCGTATTTAGAAAACTAACACTATTTCTCCTTACTCCCTACCGACCTTTATCCGCCCTAACTTAAATGCCATTATTCCTACTCTACACTATAATCCCTTCTTTCCTTTCATTTTCTTCTTTTCTATTTGCTAACCCTCGCTTATATTTCTTCCACCCCTTCCATTCCTATCATACTCTTTATTTTATCCCCCTTATTTCTACTTCATCGACTCTGTATATGCTTCTTCCCACTGACTATACCTTTTTCGTAGTCTTTCAGTTATCTCTCCTTTAAACACGCTTCTAAGTCACTCTCTTAATTGATCCTTTTGGTTCTCCCTATTAAGCTATTCATTACCTTAACGCACTTGTGATACACTTACATCTTACATGATTCAAAAAAACCCTAGAATACCCATAACTGATATCAATTGTTACAAGTGATAATAAGTTGTCTTTCCCCAAATTGATCCCCAACCCTAAACTTTAAATTTGTTTAAGTGAGACAGAATAAATGTCTAATTTTACATTGAGCTTTTTTAGTTTTTTAGTTTTTTATCTGATTTTTTATTTTTTATTTAATTTTCCAACTTTACTTTTGGGCTGGTTTATTTAATCATTCCCTTATTTAATCATTCTCTTAACCAACTGGGAATACCTTTTAAATTCTGTAGCATTTTTTAAAACTTTTACTTTTAAATATATACACTATATCTCTGCCCGGCTTAGCACTTTTTCATAATTTAAATTACTGAGTCCCATTCTCTCTCCCACCGGACACGACTTTTTACTTCAATTTCTAAATTATCATTGCCTTTCTCCCAAAATCCGTCTTTAAATTACCACCCCATTTTTTTTTATTCCTTTCCAAATAATAATTTTACTCTCAATTGACCTAAATCGACCCATTCCCTATTGACAGGACGTAGCATATGCTAAAAATAACTATATCACCAGAACTCCCTCCCACTACCACCTCACCCCATTTCCATCAGCTGTCATGCTCTGTTCATTTAACCCTCCCACCATTAGCTCTAACTTAATCTTTCTTTCCCACCTCCTAATTTGACCTTGATTTTAACTTAGGGCTTCTTTCAGAACCACTTCAATCCTCCATCGCTACGTTTCACTTGGAATTCTCTTCGGCCTGGAAGCTTTCTCTAAATGGCCAGATATCTTCATTTTAATTCCGTTTAAGTACGCTCTATCTACTAATTAGAACTCAATTTTCACCATTGGATTTACTTATTTTTTGAACGCCTACCCATGATGCCTCTACGAAACTTTTTCTTCTCCATTGAAACCCTCTTCCATTGGACACCTTATCGGCGGACAATTTACCATCCGGACAAACCCAATATCTTTTTACTCGAACTTTTTTTTCTCACCCATCTTTTTCTGAATATTTTTTCATATTTTTTCAAATGTTGAACTTTGGCTTTTCTATTGCCAACTTATCTATCTGTATAATTCCTCTGATGATAAGATCTCGATCTTTGAAAAGCCTTGGCTTAAGGAAAGAACAATAAACATAATTTTATTACAGAATATACCCCGTTTTGAACATTTGAAGTTTGAAATAAATTTGGACATTCGTGCATGTTTATCACTCTTCGTCCATTTAACTTTATAATTGCTCTATCTCGTATATTGAGCTTTTACCATTTCACTATAGGTTCTTTCTACTAAATGTTGTGAAGTTGTTCCACAGTAAATAATAAATAAAGGAAGTCAAGTCGAGGGTTGGTTTAACAAGTGTATTAACAAAGTAAGAAAGTGACTAGCTCTTGGCTAGACAGTTACAAGACTGTGCTTTGTCTTCTGGTGACTCGCACTATTTATAGTGACAACCGGTGTAGTTTCTCCTGTGTAAGAACGGCCGGTGTAACACTAAAAGTTTTACTTTTAGTTTCTTACTTATATATATATATATATATATATATATATATATATATATATATATATATATATATATATATATGATTAAAAATCTATTAAACCGTGTAAAGCTTATCTCTTCAACCCAAAAATATTCTTTAACGTATTTAAAAACATTAAGCAAGTCCCAATTAATAATCAATTTCCTAATTATATTGTAGACGAACAAATCAAATTAATGAGTAAAAACTTAGACAATACTAATAATAATCAGCAAAATAATCACCACTACATAAATATATTCTTCTGTAACTTAATGAATCCGAACTTTAAATTGAATGAAAAAACTCTTTAAAATATAATACATCGCGACATATACCCCATCAACACTAATATTAACATAAGGTTAATTATTTATCATAAAAAATGAAAACATCAAATAATTCTCAGACCCAAAATACATTAGGAAGAACCAATGTAATATATCAGTTTCAATACCCCATTTACGACAGTAATAATAAAATTAATTCTTACATCGGTTTTACTACAACATTTTCCAGAAGAATCACCATACATTTCTCTGACACTAGCTCTATTGGCCAACACCTAAAAGAACATAACTGCCACAATCAATAATGTGAATTACGAAACTAGTCACAACATTTTAAAGTGTCTAACATAGTAATTAACGTTACCAAATTCTTAGCCGTTAAGCAATGATACTTTTGAATCTTGCACGCGCTTAGAACGTAATCATGTTTGCATGTGACATCTCAATATTATAGATTCTTTTTTTGAAGTTGTAAATTACTTGCCGTTTAAAAAAAAAAACTCAATAGGAAAGACATATTTATAAAGACACCAAGACTAACACCGTCTGAAGATGATTTGACGAATCAAATCGAAAGTACTCCCGAAAAAGAAAGACAAATGAAACAAGAAACTCACGGAACTTACATACACGAACTTGACCGAAATACTAAATTGATATTCAGAAAATTGAAAAAAAAAGGTTTATTAAGCAAAAACACTCCGTGTTAATTATAATTTAATATTTATTTATAAATAGTATACAGGGTGTTTCAAAAGTCTTGGGAACATAACGATTTTTAATAACTCAAAAACTATTAGGAGTTGAAAAATGAAATTGGTACCGTTGGAAAGGTTAAAGTTTCAAGTTTTGTGCGAAATCTTCAAAGTTGCTCAATATGAGCACCATTCGTCACACGGCAGACATCTAGTCGATAGTCCATTTCCTGCCAAACGCGTTCCAGCATCTTGACGTCAATGGTTCCCACAACTGCCGTTACTCGAGCCTTTAGTTCGTCAATATCTCTTGGAAGGGGCGGCACATAGACTTGTTGCTTGACAAAGCCCCAAAGGAAAAAGTCACACGGGGTAAGATCTGGAGACCTAGGAGGCCAGGGCATGAGAACGTCATCACCTCGCCCAGATCTCCCAATCCATCTACCAGGCAGCCTTGTGTTAAGAAACTGCCTTACTCTAAGACTCCAGTGTGGTGGTGCACCATCTTGTTGAAAAATGAAGTCATCAGATTCTGCTTGTTCCAACTGAGCCATTAACCAGTCTTCCAGCATGTTGAGATAGGATTCACCAGTGATAGTTGCCTCTTCAAAGAAGAACGGTCCATAGACACCTTTCTTGGAAATTGCACAAAACACGTTCACTTTTGGTGAATCTCGCTCGTGCTCAAGAAGTTCATGAGGATTCTCAGTACCCCATATGCGAGTGTTATGCTTGTTAACTTTGCCATTCAGATGGAAGGTCGCCTCATCGCTAAAAACAAGCCGGTCATCAAAGCCGTTATCTTCCAACTTCTCTTGCATTGCAATGCAAAAGTCACGGCGAAGTGGCTTATCAGTGTCCTTCAACTTTTGGACCAACTTGAGCTTGTAAGGTACCATTTGCAGTCGTTTCCTTAAGACACGCCAGACAGTTGCTGGAGCAAGCTGAAGTTCCCTGCTGGCTCTTCTCACTGATTTACGGGGGCTCCGCTGAAAGGCTGTCCGAACTTGCTCAACTGCATCTTCTGAAGTTGAAGGGCGACCTGTTCGCTTACTTGGGCACAAACACCCATCTTTCACAAATTTAGCATGCCATCTGACAATGGATTTCCTTTCAGGGGCTTCTTTTTTAAATTTCCTGCGAAATGCACGCTGAATCATGTGTCCACGATTCAGTCTTTGCAAATTGGAGGACGCAAAATGCCTTGTCTTGTTTAGAGAACGCCATTACTGCACCTGGAAAGATAACACGAAAATCATTAGTATGACCAAAAACTTGATTAAGCAAGCTTTAAAATGGCACCAGTTTCATTTTTCTACCTGGAATAGTTCATGAGATATACGCATTTGTAATGTTCCCAAGACTTTTGAAACACCCTATATATATATATATATATATATATATATATATATATATATATATATATATATATATATATATATATATATATATATATATACCTAACTTTATACGTATGTATGTATATATATATATATATATATATATATATATATATATATATATATATATATATATAACTTAATACGTATGTATATCTATATATTATCTAGGTAAAATATTCAAATATATATATATATATATATATATATATAGTAAGAGAGAGAGAGAGAGAGAGAGAGAGAGAGAGAGAGAGAGAGAGAGAGGGAGAGAGAGAGAGTAGAGAACTAAAAGCGAACTTTTAGGAAAGGTAAAACCTATTGTGAAAAATATACAGCTTAATATACCGGATAGAGCAGATAGATACTTTTTCAGATTTTGAATCTTGGCTTTTCGCCAACTTATCTATCCCAGCAATTTCCTCTGATGATAAGATTTTGATCTTTGAAAAGCATGGCTTAAGGAAAAAATTAATTCAATAAATTGCTTTTTTGCGGAATATACCTTGCATGGAGCAACTGAATTGAAAAAAGATCTGCCTTCGTCGCTTTTCTAATTCCTTTTCATCCTTATATATATATATATATATATATATATATATATATATATATATATATATATATATATATATATATATATATACTGTAAATATTTTAAAGTATTAAAGTATTTTTAAACCTACCGTCGATTGTGACAATTTTTCACGTTATCTAAGATGTACAGCTACAAACGAACTAATAATAAATTAATTAATTAATTAAAAACAATAAAAAACAAGCACTTATCTATTTTTAGGTTTTCTGTGATCATTGAATTAACTGTATCTACATTTTTCCCTCGTTCAATGTCAGTAATTATCTGTACTGACAACAAAAAATAAAAATAAAAACAGAAAAAAAAAAAGATGACTATGCAACACATCTTTGAGATTGTAACCTGGCATTTGTTCAAACAGCCTGATATTCAATCCGCATCAAGATTATAGGCCAGATATTAAAACAGTGTTATTGAAAATCTCACTCTCTCTCTCTCACTCTTTCTCGATATATATATATATATATATATATATATATATATATATATATATATATATATATATATATATATTTATATAAAAGAGGGTAGTGCAGTATTAGTGCAGTTCCAACGAGGGAAAAGTATATATGTAAAAAGTTTTTTTCAACATTAATATATTATTTTGTTATTTTATAATTTTATAATTTTATATAACACGTTTCAAGCGGTGGTCCGCTATCATCAGATATGTTAATCCGTTTGAAGAAATGTCTTTCGATTTGAAAGAGTGTTGTTTCATTTGAGGAAATTGTTTCACGTTTTTTGCGCATGTGTGGGTTTGCAGGTGTGTGTACGTGTTTTGATATTTTTATATCTTTTATTTTTATTTTTTATTTTATTTTTCTGCTTCTCTTGGTCAAAGTCGTGTGTGTTTATTAAGTACGTGTTATTTTGACCTTTATTCTATCGGTCATCTCCGTTTCTTTGAGTGCTTGGATTTTCTTTTGAAATTTATTATTTTTTAGTGTCCTGTCGTCAAATTGTCTGTTGTGCTCGTGTGTGTGTGTGAGTGCGTGCGTGTGCGTGAGTGTGCGTGCGTGTGCGTGCGTGTGCGTGCTCGCGCGTGCACACACAGGCGTATGGTTAGATAGATGGTACAGAAAAGTTGATAGAAATGAAGTCCGTATGGTGTGTAGTTTGAGTTACGATTTGTTCAATACTGGATTGAATTTAAATATAAAGTTTTTTTCTTGTGTTAGTAAGTATGTGTACTCTTGGCTTTGGAAAATTGGCATTATTTTAAATTTTCCTCCGCTGCATGAGTGCACATGTTGGGAGACGAATAATTTACGGTTTACTTTGATGTTAATGTTGCTTTTATGTAAATATACTCTATTATTAAATGTTTTGGTGGCACCTATGTAAGATTCGTTACATGTGTACATTCTAGCACATAGACAACGTTCTTGGATGTGCAGTTAAGGTCTTTTTTATTGTGAATGTTTGTGTTCGGTTTTTAAATGTGTATTAGTTCCCCTCCATTATTATGTCACAGACCCCCACATATTTCCTTGTTGCATTTTGTGACCCCTTGAATTGTGCGTTGGTTGAGTTTGGATGAGGTTAAAATTTGTGTGAGGTTTTTTGGTTGCCGTTTGCTGTTTATTATTTTCGTTGTTTTTGATATGTTGTTTAGTTTGTTGTTTTGGTTGAGTAGGGTTAGCTTTCTTGTTATTTCTGTGAATAATTCTGGATTGTTTTTGTTGTGTGTAGAGATGTATGCTAATATGTGTGCTTTGTTTCGTTTTTTGGAGATTCGTAATTATTCTAATGGAATGTTTTCTGTTAGGTCTATAACTTTGTGCATTATTTGTAGGGGGTATCCTCTTCTTGTTAAAGGTTTCCGTAGTTCCTCCAGTCGAACAATCCGGAGGTCTTTGTCACTGACTATAGTACAGATCCTGCGAGTAGGGTATAGATTTTAGGCAGCTTTTTGGGTGATGGCTTCTAAAATGGAGGTATTGTTGGGTGTCGGTGGGTTTGTGGTAGATGTCTGTGTTTATGTGATTGTTTTTAATTTTAATTAGTACATCTAGGAAGGGTAGTTCTGTTGACTGTGTTTAATGGTGAATTTAATTTTGGGGGTGTAGGTTTTGTAATATGCTGTGTAATTTATTGATGTCCCCCATGTGGTTTCCCAGAGGATAAAACAATCATCCAGGTATCTTTTCCAAGATTTTATGAAGAGAGTTTGAATATTCTGTCCATATATTTATTCTATCTTTTCATACAAGATCTTCTCTAGGTAGGCCAGTGTTAGGGTTGCATATGTTGGTGCCATTTTGGTTCCCATTGCTGTACCTAGAATTTGGATGTAGTTATGTTATTGAATTCAAAAGAGTTATTGTTGAGAAAATAATGTCTATGCTGTCGAGGATGAATTGTTTGGTGAATCTGTGGTGTAGTATTTGTGGGTGTTTGTCAATCCAGTGTGATATTGCCTGTTTACCTAAGTCATGGGGTATGTTGCTATATAAGCCGCTGATGTCAAATGTAACTAATTTTGCTCCGGGATTTATTATTTGTGGTAAGGAGCCTAGGAAGTGTATGTCGTCTCTTATGTAGCTCTTGACTTGATCGGTGAATGGTTGTAGTAATATGTCGATTAAGTTACTCAGTCTGCTCGTTGGGCATGATGGTCCTGCTACTGCGCTGAGGACGCTTTCTAAAATATAGATCACTGTAAAATAGTTTTCAATGATTAACAAGAGAAAATTCATTCAGTACGTTATACGTTCATTTTCAATAGAAATCATTGCTAACCTGGATAACCTTTCATCATTCCTTATAGATTGCAGATAATTGTTTTAATTAATTTTAGTTTGCTGAGATTTCTTTTAGCACTTGCAACAGTGACTGGTGTTTTAAGCAACACTCGCAATTCGCAATCTAATGGACTAGTTTGCAAAGATTATTCCGAAAAATGTCATCTAAAAATCATAGTCTCAGCTTTCAATTTTTGTGTTTCTGATGTCCAATTCTCGTGTAAAAATTAAGGCAAATTTCTTCATCTCATGGGGGTAATTATTCCAGTTGAACGTCACCCATTTTGTGCGAATTTGTCTGCAATTCATCTCCAGATTTTGACTCTTTATAGCATTTAAAAGAGAGTCTGAATTTTGATTATACCCATAAAGTTCTTTCCACTTGGATTGCTGAGAAAACCGATTATTAATTGAAGACAAACCCTTGTCAACAAGAGAAATAAAGGGAAATAATCTTTGGGGGCCTGAACTTCGGAGGAGGCGGACTCGTATTCAAATAAACGGAGGAGGAGGACTCGTATTCAAATAAACGGAGGAGGAGGACTCGTATTCAAATAAACGGAGGAGGAGGACTCGTATTCAAATAAACGGAGGAGGAGGACTCGTATTCAAATAAACGGAGGAGGACTCGTATTCAAATAAACGGAGGAGGAGGACTCGTATTCAAATAAACGGAGGAGGAGGACTCGTATTCAAATAAACGGAGGAGGAGGACTCGTATTCAAATAAACGGAGGAGGAGGACTCGTATTCAAATAAACGGAGGAGGAGGACTCGTATTCAAATAAACGGAGGAGGCGGACTCGTATTCAAATAAACGGAGGAGGCGGACTCGTATTCAAATAAACGTATTTTCTGGGCCACATTGCGCTTGTGATGCAATTTCACGTGCTATTGATATAGCAGAAGCATGATCATTTACGCGATAATCTTTAGAAAATTGCAATTTGCATTAATCTCTGCGATCATAATGTTGATAGTAAAATCAGAAGATTGCAATAATTGACACATTTTGTCCACCTGAAACAGAACATCGTACCAAATGCATATGCTAAGTACAAAGTTTTAAGAATAAATCCAGTCCAACATTCACTGTCGCGTCGTCTCTCTTTTCAAAAAACTTTTCGATGCCAAAAATAAGGTTAACTACCCTTGTGATACTATGGACTCCCTCCCCCCCCCCTCCGGAGCCGAGGAAATGATTCACAAAAAGGAAACGCTAGAGAAAGTAAGTAAGTAAAAATACGAATTCTCGAGAGAGTACGATGCCTCACAGTTGGTGGTCAATTTCCGCTGAAAAGTCACCTTGGGACAAAGACCAGTCGTTTTAGGAGTGGCAGTCATTTCAGCTTGTTGGTGACTTAGACAAAAGATCGGACATGGGATTGTTGGTCGTGAGTTTAGATGTTTAGGAGTCAGAGTGTTTTCGACAGTTTGAGTTTTACGTTAGTTTACGGCGGTTGACGAGTTTGAGTAAGTTTTACGGCAGTTTGCGACTCGGAGAAGAGACGATCAGATCAGAGCAGATTGGCGCAGACCTGAGATGAGCTGACTTCAACTGAGCGACGGTGATGCCTCGGCAGATGAATTATCTTAACTGAAACATGGACGCTAGCGTTTGGGGGTCCCTTTCTTTTACGCGACGGTATCACACACACTCAGAGAACGACTGATTTATATACAATAGATCGGTGTTTGTGTGGGTTTCCGTAGTTTTGTTTTTCTGAACTTGTAAACCAATGTTAGTGTCTTCGGCGATCGCCAAGAGAATGTACTTGAAAGCGAAAAAAGAAATAGAGACAAAAATAAACAGAAAGAAAACAGAAAACCACGCCGCACAGAACGTTACGGTTGGCGGTCGTCGAGAGGGACGACATGGTCTTACACCCTCCGAAAGAAGGAAACCAAAACCATCGATGACATACCAGATTCAATGTGTATGCATTCCACAGTCTAAATAAAGATGTTAATTTTTTTTTATCTTCGCTAATCTTGATTACACACCTTTGTATTTCCCTGACATATTTGCGCCATATTCGTAGCTTTCACAAGAAAGTCTAATAAATTTATGTCAACATCTTTAATAAACTTATTAAATAAGTTTCGAAAAGTTTCAAAATTCCCTATAAACCTTCATCGAACTTATATTTTACAGATCTGACAATTACGGATGTTTTTTTTAGAATGTGAGATGTCAGGAATTTAGGCTAATATGATTGAATAATACTTAGAATATTTCAAGTCTGAAAGATTGCTTAACAATATAATTTTCGACATCAGACATCAATCAATCAGCTTATTCCGACTATCCTTACTTAAATAATAACTCTCTATTTTTCCGATCTGCGCACGAAAAGGGTTCGCTAACGATTTGGTCGTATTTAGCTATTATACTGAGAATATACATTTTTATTTGTTCCCCGAAAATCTGTTTCTCTTCGAAAAAATTGTTTCTAATTTACTAATTGTTTCATTATATCCCCCCCCCCAATTCTTTCAGCTTCTGCAAAAAATTCATTTTTGTCCTACTGATTGTGGATTTGCTTGTCAGACCACGACGTTGAGACAAGCAGTGTTGATATGTCTGACCCTATTAATGTACTTTTAATCTTCTGGAAAAGGCATTCTCACACATCTATCCTTTTAACAAGTGGTCCCAGAGACTCTGAATTTACAGAACAGTTAGCAACAAAAAAATCTGATCACTTTTCAAAGAATAAACCAATTAACTTTTTTTGTGATTTGACATTATTTCATAAAAGTGACATTTTCAGAAACGCTAACTTCGAAAGCAGAAAAGTGTACATTCAATGACAAATTGTTGGTAATTCCTCCGAAAGTGCTTCTTTTTGATAAAAAATTTCTTCTATGTCTCCTGTTTTGTTCGGTTTGACGTGTAAAGAATTGTGAAATTCTTAGGGGTTTAGCCAATAATGCTGCCATCTTCTTGTTCCCTTTCATTTCTGAGATTCACTCTTATATCTTAAAGTCATACTAAAGTTTATTTTATTAAAATCATAAATTTAGCTATAAAAATAGATGCTGACTGAGTTGCACCCTCTACAGCAAAAATAATGTGAGCTTTACTCTATTATTTTTAAGAAATAAAAATATTAAGTAATAGTTTTTAATGTTAGGGTCATCATGGCGAACTAAAGAAGGAAGAAATACTATTTAATTACGTATAGAATTTTCATTAAATCATTCAATAATGAATTAATTTTTAGACGAATAGATTTTTTATATAAAGAATATTAGATACATAATTTACATCTCATAAAGGTGTTTGATTGTTTTGTCATTTGAAAAGCAAATTATTTAATCTACCAAAGCATCTGTTTAGACCTTCTCTTCATGACATATTTTCCGAGATTTCCACTTTTAAAATCTTTCGATTAAGGAAACATAAAGACCAGTAATCTTTGTCTTTGTAAGGTCCTCATCAAATTTAATTTCGAAATTGAAAAAACAAAAAAAAACAACAAAAAAACGCAGCAAATGTGATGCAAAGCAAAGTAAAACATGTGAAATTGATCACTGTTGATACCAGCCGAATTCACCATGAAATTATGCAAATTGTGCGAATTCACGTAAACTGTTGGTAACTGATAAAACAGGAAAATAAAGAGAAGAAATATGGAACTGCAAAATAGATTTAACATACAATGGATATATTGTATCTATTGGAAACTAGCGAAGAAAGCCGGAGTTGCCTGTGGTCAATTTGTACCAGGGAGTTTCTGACAAGTTTTTATCACATATTTCATACGTTCTCTGGACCTTTTGTTCTCGTTTTGTGTTCTGTTGCAATCTGCGTTTGCTTTTCTATAGCGCATATATCAATATACTTACTTTCGCACGCCCCCCCCCCCCACTATCAATCACCCATGAATTTAGAGTCGATTTACATTTATCATTTTATTAAACTTTTACTGAAGATACGTTTACATGAGAAATTAATTATTTTACTTAATTCTTGACCCTTTATGACCTTCAGAGTTAAAATAGATCTATTTTACAATCAGAGTCATAACCTGTATGTATGCGTGTTAAGTTTTGTTAAAATTCACGTTGTAGATTTTGACTGTATAGCGGAAGGATAGACTACACACATATATGAATTAATATATTTTGTTTATGGAGTAATGACATAAAGCAATATAACTACGAATATTTGATATCGAATTTATAAATAGTTTCGCGCTGAGAATGTTTTATTCTCATACACGTTGCAGCAATATCCATGTATCAACGATGTGGTACACGTGACACACAGGGTTGGAAAACAGTCGTTAACAAATACATTTACTGTTTATAAGAGATGCCAGCGTTACATTACTAACGATGACACAACATGAAAGGTATGTTAAAAACGACATGGAAATGACACAGACAAACATGGATTCTAAATGAAGGAATACAACTTTCCTATGACAACCCTAAATATACGGATTGTTAGTAAGATGAAGAATACTGTTCGAATGCACAAAATGTAAATGTACTCACACACATCTCAACTGTGGTGATTTGCCACAAGGAGGATTGACAACGTTTTGAGTTTGAACTCATGCTAAAAAGCAGAGCGCCGGAAAGAACATCCATCCAGTTTGAAAGTCGCACCAATAAGAGGAATAGTCTCACGAGTTCCAACTCACGCGATTGTAACGCCTATAGCGTTGGAACCAATTATATCAAAGACAGACAGCTCTGACCACAACAAAAGTAAAAATAAACATATATAATAATGTAAGATATAATATGTGATCTAAATAAATTAATTTAGACAAGGTTGCATGTACAGCCATATCTTTTTCAGCAGAGCAGCCACAGAATTGAAATTTGGTTTACAGAGACACTTCGATAAGGTGCACAGAAAGTTATATGTAGGCGGGTACGGTGGCAATGATCAGGGTGCAGCCCGAGAGAAGTATCAAGTGTATTCTGTTCACTTCTATTTATGACACCAATACCAAATTGAGAGAGTTCAAACTTTATACAGTAAACAAGCTGTTCAGTGCTTGGTGTTAGTGACTTTGAACCCCTTCATTTTGCGTGAGTTTTCTACTACTGATAAGATCAGCTTAATAAAGCAAGCTGCTTCTTAGTGTTGGTGAGTGAAATGACTATCGACTTCTCAACCCGTTTCTAAGTTTGTATGTGTTGATTTACTACACTGGCATATGTTGTGGTCTAACATAGTCACATTAGAAAAAAAACTTGCTTCGGACACCTCGGCTAGTATATAACAGTTTAAGCTATATAATAAAAGTGAACGCACATGTGAATTAATTACAACCCAGGATGTACATTTTATATTGAGTCTGAAGATTTTTATATGACATTAAAGTGTAATATGGTTTTGTCACGCTGAGATTCGTGAATCTAGAAAAGGAGACTTTTTATTACCTTGACTGTTAATAAACAGAGAGAGAAAGAGAGAGAGAGAGAGAGAGCGAGAGAGAAAAGAGGTTAAACAACATACAGTGAGAGGGGATTAGAGTGATAAAGAAAAAAGAAAGAGATGAGTCACCCGGTGAGTTAATTGTGGTTAATTAGAACAATTAAAATGAGTTTTTCTTTCAAACACAGCTCAATCTCAAAATTGAAAACTATTTTAGCATATGTTTTTTTTTGTGATAAAAATATATAGCGAACAGTTTTAGGAAAACAAACGTTGATTAACTCAGTTTCAGTAGTATAATAGTTTAATTCTATTAATTCTGCTAACTTAAAGATATAAAAGCCACTGCCACCAGGATGACAAACAAACAAACAAACAAACAAAAAAGACATGCCGAATGGATGGTTGACGGCAGTATATCTTGTTAGGCCACAAAGACCAACATTATACAAACATCGAAGGAAAGGCAAACGCGTTTTAAGATTATCTATCAGATTAACTAAGGATAGTATGTTTTAATCCAACTAGGAAATCTACTTAACGAATTATCGCTAATCGTGTTTTAATCCCCACTGGAAAAACGCAAGCCAATGGCCAAGAGGAAAGGTGTAGCATATATATTTACCCTCTCTTTCTTTTAAAAATAAAATTTAAAAACAGATATCGAAAGTGATAAATCAATAGCTTAATCTATTTACTTAAAGGGCTTTCATTTTTTTGCGTGGGTATTATCGATTTTAAAAGACCAAGATGAATACTTAAATAAAAACCAACGTATCTATAAAGGAACGTTTGTATCTCAAGATGCTTAGTAATCAAATCATTTCTGAAGACCAGATTAATTTTTGCATGCGAGTATTATTTCATTTGAAACCTATGTTCTTATATTCTACCCAACGTATCTACTTTACTTCAACCTCAGCGTGGGGAATTATTCAACTGGTACAATTTCATTCTTATTTCCACCCTGGGTTAATTGAAAAATGGCCCAAAGAACCAGTTAAATAATACATTCTTTGTGAATGTTCGTTATTATTTGTTTAATAACAAATGAGCTTTGCATATTTTTTAAATTATTATTTTCACTTTTTAATATTTAAAATTAACACCGCTGGTCATTTTTTGTGATTGGAAAGAAAAAGTTAGACCATCTCTTAACCAAATGTATTTGTTTCTGTAGAGTTTCGTGTACCTTCGTGGTTCCTCAGATACCCCTTTATAAGAAAATAGATAAATATTGTGATAATCTGCATAGGAAGGAGATCATTCACTCTCCTCTGTCTAATATTCTACACACAATGAGAATAGAACCCAGAATGGGACAAGACAGACTAAGCAATTTTACATTAATGAACATTGAATACGAACTTTTGTGTGAGATCGACATTATCATGGCCTAGGGACCACTCGAGGATAATGGTTAAAAAGATCGTCAGTAGGACGATGATCGCCGCCACAAGAATACCGGAAACAATGTGTGGGATGGACAGAAAATTACCTATAAAGAATTGATTATTCAAGAGGGTGTCTCATCACGTATTTGACGACGACCATGCTGTAGTCGGTTAAGGAAGCAGTCTCGTGGAATCTTATTTCACAAATGGGATGTTTTGGGAAAGAAACTCTGCCCATGGAAGTTTCGTTTAGCGTTTGGGAGAGAGAGAGAGAGAGAGAGAGAGAGAGAGAGAGAGAGAGAGAGAGAGAGAGAAAGGAAGGTAGGTTATTTGCTGTGGTTGTACCCAGCCATGTTCTTGCTGTGAATATCTTACATGAAAAGGGACAAACATTTGGAGCTCAGTCGAGCGTCTATCGTGAACATAGCGATGCAGTAGAGAGAGGCTAGCAACATCTCTTCTGTGTGAAAATGGCTGAAGGGGCGAGAAAATCGACTCCGCAATCTAATGGGGGATCATCCCTCATTAGATTACGGAATCGATTTTGTACACTGTCGAGACAGGAAAGAGTGCTCTGACTGACCCCCCCCCCCGAGATATGACAGCAGTACTTAATCTTAAGACCTTACTGGCTCTTATACAGGTAGAAGATTGCGTCAGAGATAAGGTACTTCCTGGAGCGGTAGAATGATCCAACCATTTCCCCAGCAAACTTAGCAACATATTTGATGCAAGTCTTCCATTTCAGATATTGTGTGAAAGTCAGCCCTAAAAGCTTTAAGAGGGGGTTTCTTCGAAGAGACAACTATTCATTTTGACTGGGGAGAAGTGAGGATCCGAGCGTTGTTGGTGAAAATAGGGAAGCTGAGAGGCGTAACAAGCCACTTTTTCCCCATTGCACCACGTGCTCCAAGTTGGAAGAGAGAGAGAGAGAGAGAGAGAGAGAGAGTTAGAAAGATCTTGATCATCAATGCTCTTCAAAGTGCTGCCATAAATAGTTGTGTCGTCTGCATAAATGTCAACGAATGAAATCAGAATATAATTTGAAAGATTATTCATGAAGATCAAGAAGGTTAAGGTTGGGTTTATAATGGATCCTTAAGGCACGCCTGCATTGATACTATGTGTTCGGACTTTTGCCCGTGAACAACTACTTTTATAGACCTATATATCGGGAGAAAAGAATTGATGATTGAATGGACATTTCCGGGTATTCCGTAGCTAACAAGCTTGTGAAGCAAACCTTTGTGCCAAACCCTATTGGAGGCTTTCGATACATCAAGAGTTATTCTCCTAGAAGCGAAGCCTCCGTCGATAGATGTAGATCTTGAAGGACTTGCTTGCCACTAAGAAGATTGTTTTCGCTAATGTGGTTGTAAACTTCTTGATTTATTACAGATTCAAGCAGTTTACTCATGATGCACAGATGATTGATCGGTCTGTAGAGAACCGATCTCCAGTATTTTTAAATACCTGGCAGACCAACGAAGTCTTTCAAGGTGATGGAAAGCATTTCTCCGTTAAGCAACGATTGAGCAGTTTAGTAAGGATAATAGCTATTCCGGGTTGCAGTTTCTTGTGTGCTATGACCGGAATATTGTCGGGACCAGTTGCCTTACTGGCATGAAAGTTCTTGATAAGTTTTTTGCTACACTACGGACAGATATTTGAATCTCGCTTAGAGTGTTTCCGTCATGGCGGTGGGAATTCTGGGGATAGGTGACTTTGGTCGCAAAGGGTTGAATTTTCGGCAAAGTTCTTTGCGAACATTTTAACTTCATCAAATGCTGAAGATATCACCTCTGGTCGATTAATGATGATTGGTATAGGGGCCTTACATCTGTACAGGACATTGTTTGTTATTCCCCAAAGCTCATGAGAGCCAAGCCTCTGAACGGACACTCTAGATTTAACTGATTGGGCATAGGACTCTTTAGCGTTTTCTATAAACCTTTTGCAGTAGTAAAGGACTGTTTTAAAAGGAGGCTTTAGTTTCAGATCACCTATTTCGTTGAAAGCTCTCAATACAAACGGTAAACGACTCAGATATTTCAGATACTATGCAGGATACATTCTTTCTTAAAAGGGATTTAAGATGGATTTCAGATATGAAGGATCTTAAGCTGTTCCAATCGGCTTCTGAAGATAGATAAAATCTGCGATTGAAAGGGACATTAAGGGACTTGCTGAACTTCGTTTTGATCTTATTTGCGACAACTGAGTGGCCGGAAGGTCACAGAGGAGACAGGACATGTCTATCAGCATCGGGTACGCATGTAGGCTTGTCAACAAGGTAAGCTTGTATGCAAGGAAGATGTCATGACAAAAGCTCCCTTCATCGTCAATCTTGTTTGAGTTGACTAGCCACTCAACATTGTGAACATGAAAGTCACTAGATGCTAGCGAAAGGGTGAACAGACATGATCTTGTCAATTTTGCCAGAGATTTGCTCAATAACTGTAACGAGGAAAACGGTGTTGTGCGCAAATGCAACACGGAAACACATGTAGGGAAAATTAGGATCTTCAGTGTGGAAAACTGTTCTTAATGTAGGCGCGGATTCCATGACCATGACGATCTTGGGGATCGGGGTTTGAGGTCGTGTTTGAGTAGCCTGTGATCATGATGTCATCTATAGAAACTGACGGGCCTATGCCAGATTTCAACCTCTGGAAGGTTAGAACGTAGAACCCTAATATTGGAAAAGGATCTCCGTTAGAAGTTCGAGTTATGAGTCTACGTTTATGTTTTGTTTTATGACTTGTCATGTTGAGATTTGTGGAAGATTTGTAGAAGAGAATGAGTAAAAATGATTATCTTTGAAACCATTGAAGAAAGAAAAGCCGTAGCAGTCCCCACTACTATGGTATCAGGAGGCCCCACCAAAAACTAATGTATGGTCCAGACTCCATTTGCCAAATGGCAATACAGCAGCCCCGGTATTTTGCACCTGCTGACAAGACAGCCTCCTTGGGGGTTACTCCGAGGTTCTGGTCCTTGGACTGTCAGGCGGATAACGTCAGCCAACACCCTTATTAGCGACATGGAAACAAAAATTAGAAAGAGATAACTACTCAAGTCATCTCCAGATACTGCTCCCACTAAATTACTGTCCCAGGGAACAGCGTTTCCTCCCCCCTTTGTCAGAAACATCGCTCATGAGGAAGCGTTTTCTACTCTCCATTTGTTTGGCCGAATCTAATGGCGTCGTAGTAAAAAAGTTTATACTTAATATAAGTTTTCTTGTCTCTTATAAAAATATTTGAAGATACGTTTTAAGGTGAGAGAAGAACTCTATAAAGACAAGAGCATGTGAGAATAGGCCGATAACAAACTTTAAAAGAGTAATTCAAATATAAAATGGAAAGAAAATATAAATAAATAAAAATAACTTTTATTTTATTTTTTAGCAAATTTGCCGAGGAGAAAGGGTTTCAGCTAATAGTAATATTTTAGCCTAGCATGTTGGTACGTCATCCATCTTAGATAGCGATGCAGTTAAATGGCACTCAGATAGGAAAAGATGGATTTAAGAAAGATATTTTCCTTCCTTTAACAGTCAAACTAAGCTTCAAATACAAAGCTAAGAGTTATAAATTTCGGATTGGTTCTGGTAAATTTAAGTTCGTGAAGGCGTATTTTTTGGTATGAAAATACTTCATAACTAAAACCTTTTTGAACTTTGAAAAAGACGAGAGCGAGTCAAAATAAGCGGATAACAAAAATTGAAAGCGAAATTACATAGTAACAGGGAAGAGGGCTGAGATAGACAAAGCTCTGATTGGTACAACAAAATCACGTAAAGAGAAAAGGTACTTTTAAAACAGTCAATTAAGTTAGGATGGAAAAAGGGAACATGCAGTGTAGTAAAGTTCTTGGAACTTATGAGACCACCCACGGCCGGTGATTAAGAATACTATTTTGAATATTTGACACTTTTTGTGGTCATCAATTCATCGATGCAGTCGAAACACCATGAATAATTAAATGAAAAATGGCGAATCAGATCTCGTTCACATGTAGAGTCCAAACAACTAAGGCTACCATGAAAGAGTATCGAACAAATGGTTGAAGTACACTTGAAAGAAATTCAAAAGGTCGTCGCGCATAATTGGGTTAAATAACCCATTGAGAGTTTTATGTGTTGTATAATGTACTAACAAAATGAATCAAAACCTAAAAAAGTTCTCCTGGACAAGGATAGACACATAGAATGGACTGTGTTATCATCAAATACTACATGATAATACTGCCTTTACCTCCTCCTAAATTGAGCAAATAAGAATCCTTGCATAAAAAGATGTTGCATGATCGGATTTATTAACACCTCGTGGATAAAAAGTTGTATGGCATAATCTCATAAACACCTATCATTTATAGTTTGCTGAAAATATTAACTATCAAAGTTTAGTTAGAGAAAATTAACTAGATTGTATTTTTCCTAAATTTAAATAAACAGATAGTTATACCGATAATGAAGCTAAAATATTATTAATGAGACTTTGGAAAAACAACGTAAATCATTTTGTTAAGAAAAGGAAATGAACCCCTTTGATGAATACGGATATTAAATCTTTTGTTTGATAAACTTTTGTATCTGATTAGCCAAATGATTTCTGGCGCATAATTAGCGTCAGATAAAGGGACACACTAGAAAGCCGTCAGCTGCCTATATACATTTTTGACTTTTTTCCTGTATTTTTACGTGAGTGTGATTCTTTCCTAGAGTGACACGCAAAGTTGAAGGTCGGTACTTAGCAGCGGCCATCTCTCTAAACAACACGTAATATTGCATGACACAATAATAGAGTAGAAATGTTTCTCACTGTACGAAAGGATATTTAAACATGTTTAATAGTAGGCCAAGGATAAGGATAAGAAACGACTAGCTTATCTTTGAATAAAGCCTCTTGCTGGTTGGTTGGGTAAAAATATCAAGTAATAATTTTCTTTTTGATTACGTAAAAAGATTATCGAAGTCACATGATGTGTATTTTCAGATCTGCCAACTCTTACGGGTTTGCCGTGAGTCGAATGATTTGGAGCTCAATCTCCAGGTCTCACGATTCAGTGTCAACTTCTCACGTTTTAAAATTCCTATTTCTGTTGAATTCAGTCGAGTACTATTCGCAATTTATCAGTATATTGTTTAAAAGTCGAAAGTGATAAAAACAACGAATTAGTAAACCATGGTAGATGTTATTTTACTGTTCCATGGACGGCGGCACCAGGGGGGCAGGGGGCAGGGGGGGGGGGGCTCAAGCCACCTCACTTTTTGACTTGCCCCCTCACTTTACGGTCATCAATAATTAAGTTGATATGCATGTGTTTAACCGCCCCACACTTTCTAGGAGACCCCCCACTTTTATAACTGTCCCACCGGCCCTGTATACGATTACTTTACATAGACTATTCCACCTTCAGAATCATAGCCTATCTACGTGCCATGTTTTGTGGAATTCCAACTTATAGTTTAAAATCTATTTTTACTCCATTATTTCATTATATTTGTGTTCAAGTTCTGCCAAAAATTCACTAATGCCCTTCGATATTGAATCCACTCGAACATGGCACGCCGAGGCTCAATAACCTCTACACTCCCCACAGAAGAAAATGTGCATAAGCTAAGAAACTGTTAAGGTGTAACACACGTAGGTAGGTATTTATCACTGTATTAATACATAGATTCTCAACAAAATGATACAAATCGTCTTCAATAAATAGATGTAAGGCGATATTTTGTCTTCATGTTGCCACCTTTTCACCCGAACAAAACTAACGTTTTGAATCGTTTTTTAATGCTGTAACAACCATTTGTTATAAACGTTGATATCAGTATATCAACGTTTATAACGAAAGCAGTAGTAGCAGAAACAATAAAAACAACAACAGAGGTGATGATATTTAATAGGCATACACATTTTAAATCCAAGCATAATGAACAAACTGAAGACTGTAGTAGCATGACGCAAAACCGTGGTTGGCAACTCTGATTTTTAAATGTAAGATATACCTGGAGCACATACCCATGCACATCACGACACAGTTGTGTGTCGATTACTCATGTGCCGTGCTCGCTATGGCGAAAATAAGATTTAAAAGAAACACAGTGTTCTAAAGTCAAGGGTAATTTTTGTTCCTGTCGTTTGGGAGCCGGATGTCTACGACTCCGTCTGCGTACTACTCTTAAATAGCGGGGCCCCAGACAGCAAGCAGCAGTTTCACTGGCAACCCGACACTGAACGGTCGTGTCGCTATCGACCGTTCACTCAACTAACCCACCCCACTCGAACCATCAACGACATCGCCATCTTGACGACATCACACCTTGAACAGCCACAACAACCACAACAACAGTAGCGACTCTACCACAGCAAAACAACAACAAAAGCAACAACGACCCTAACACGGCAGAACAACAAGAACAACAGCAACAACTCTACCACGGCAGAACAACAACAAAAGCAGCAACGGCTCTACCACGGCAGAACAATAACAATAACAGCAACGAGTCTACCACGGCAGAATAACAACGACAAGAACTCTAGATACGGAGGAACAACAACAACAACAACAACAACAACAACTTTATTTTGTATCTAATGTATTTTGAAACAATGCAATTTGTTTAATTTTTATTCTGTTTCGTTTCCTTTTTCCTTGCTACCAAACGCTCATTATAACATCTGGTGTGAGAAGCGTGCATCAACGGAAATGGATTATCCAGGTCTTGCACGCAACGAATTCCTCGACCTAGTCAGGGTACAGAAATCGGAGCTAATGGACTTAAAAACCGAACCACATCTAAACAAGGTACGAATCGACATGATACAAATAGATCTTGACAATATGTAAGCCACCATGAAATCCACGGTGGCCACATACGCCATCCACAAACCCACTGATTATGAGCTAATAACATGACAACAATCCTTACGCGACGCCATGAGGGACATTAGGACCTTCAACCTAGGGAACGACGTAAACCGATTCATCACGGACCTCAACAAGATCTACATGATATACGTTCAGCCTGACTTCGCCGCCTACCCCAGGATAGAAGAGGAATTCATCAAAATCACCAAACAACTGCTAAACCAAGGCATTTTCCAGCAGATGTCGGACTTCCAGAACGATACATCCACCTTCAAACAACTGACGACCTAACTGGTAACCACGCACAGCAGCCAGATGACCAACTTCTAGCATCTTAGCCGAGCTTGGGACCTACAACGGCAAGCCGGCGAAAAATTAAGATTTCGCTGAGCGGCTCGAAAACACAATCAGAGAGGCCGCCCTCCGCATAAAGACCAAACGTAAGGCGGACAACGGTACAGATATATCGGCAAACACTGTCTTCTCGATCATGGGTGCGATGTTAATGAGCGAAAAAGTCAAAGCCTGGACACCAAACATATACCCCCATCTTGTTAAAACAATGGACAACCATTACACAGCTGGCGATATAGCAAGCGAGCCCCAAGAATACCTAGATCGTGGTATCGAAACAGACGAGACCACGATACCATCGCATACTACACACACAAACCATACCGATCAAATCAGTAACCCAAGATGCTAGCCGGACCAAGGCGACAATTACCAAACAAATCCGACACATCTCACAGTGCCAATCAAGGATACAATCAGACACGCAGAAACGGCAACCGGAATTTTGAACCCGCCATCTGCAGAAACTATACACTAGGCCACCCATGTTTTCACAGGCGCAACTGCAAATACAGACCCCCACCTCTCGCACAGGCTCACATGGCAACCATGAAGACAAAGCATCCGCCATCATCGATTCGGATTTTCGGCACGGACAAAACGAGGCGTGATGGCTCGCCACTATGTCCAGCACTCTCACCATCACCTGTTCAACGTCCAACAACATTCTAAGCGGCAATCTCCATTCGTCAGAACCACCTTCACCGTCGAGGGCACCACCTTCTCCGACGTAGCAATGCTAGACTCTAGCTGTTCCACCTGCATTGTACCACTCTCTCTACTTCCCGAAGAAGCAAAACACACATTCTTCCGCCCGACGCCCTCATAAAAGGAATAAACGGGTGCCTCACCGTCATTGGTGAACTAAACTGTGATATCACCATCAGCCAACGTGATTCACCAAATTTTAAGGGGATCAGTGTGTTGGTGACAACCTCCACCATACCGATTCTACTCAGCGAAAACATCCTAGGTCACAGCACACTTAATTTATATGTAGTCAACAACCAGGACACAATGATTGAATTTAGATGTACATTCGCGTCCGGTCAGACAACCCACACAGCAGCAACGCTGCCAGCTCCTACACGTGGGATCCCAGCTGATGACACTATACTTGGAGCTTACATTACTGAGCAACCCGTTAAGACCACACAGTCCAATGTCCAGACACTAAATGGAAAATTACACTGGCTAAAGTAAAATGCGAGTTTATCACTACCCAACCATTCGAACGGCGACGAACTGGAAGCCACAGACCAGTTCGAATACCGACGAATGGTCAGAAGCAGCACCCAATCGCCCAGGCTCTTGAGGCCGATATCGACGTTAAAATTACACACATGGCCACCAGGGGGATAATCGAACCATGTAGCGCAAGAAGAACGGCAAAATCCGGGTAGTCGCCAATTTCAAGGGAACCCTCAACAAGGTTCTAGTCGATCTCGACCCCTACCCCATGCCAACGATCGACTATGTGTTCTACAGAATTGGCGAAAGAAACAAATATTTTGCGTCCCTCGATCTCCGCAGCGGCTATTGGCAAATCGCCATCGACGAACGTGATCGACACATCACCTGGAAGGGCTGGCCTTCGGCCTTACATCTGCCGGACAGATATTCTCCCAGTGCATAGCCGAAGCCTTGACCACCGTTACATCTCGTGCAACCATATCCTCATACATTGACGACAACCTAGTGGTTGTCGTCAATGTATGAGGATATGTTGGCACTGTATGAGGATACGCCAATACATTTGAAGGATACATACTAGCACTGGAGCAACTTTTTACCGCCTTTCATAAATTTGGACTAAAATTGAATCCGGATTATTGTACCTGCCTCGGAGATGAAGCAAAATTCCTCGATCGCATTGTAAACAGTAAGGGATTCGAGGCCGACCCTGAATACGTTCGCAACATAATAGAAATGAAACCCCTAACCAGAAAACGGGAACTACAAGGTTTCAAAGGCCGTCTAGTATGGATACGACAATTCCTTGAGACAAGTGAATCAGATCGGACACATTTTTTAGCATCATGGCCTCCATCCACGAACTAAACAGAGACAATGAACCATTTGCTTGGATTGAGCGGGCCGACAAGGCCTTTGAAAAGATAATGAAATGACTATCCTCATTTCCTGACTTCAGTCAACTTTTCATTCTCACCACTGATGCGAGTGACATCGCATGCGGGGCCATCCTGATGCAAGAAGACGATAACGGAAAGAAGATCATAGCAGTCGCTTCGTACATAACAAAACATAACAAAACTGGTCTACAACCGAACGTGAGACATACGCGATAAAATGGGGCGTGTCTAAATTCGATTACTTCCTGCGCAGCTTCCCTTTCATCATTTTCACCGATCAGAGATCACTAACTTATCTGGATCAGCGGATGTTTAGCAAGGCAAAATTCGCCGGTGGCAAGAAGGGATCGAATGCTATAAATTTGTATTAGAATTTATTGAAGGCGAATCCAATGTCTGGGCCGACATGCTCAGCAAGAGTCACGGCCAAAGAAAAAACAATATGCCTGCCGATACCACCCCCGCAGGCAAAACATTCAGAATTAAGGGGTCTGACCTGCTATTTACGCCCCGTCATGGTGTACTGACGAAATAGATGGATCGATGCTCATTCCTGAAACGCATACACCTAAGAACACTCGCCACCACAAACATATTACGGATGCATTATTTTCCTACCTCTCTACGTCAACCATCCCCACTAAAATATTGCAACCATATCAACATCGCCGCTTAACAGTACGCAGACGACACACTGTCGAGAATCATCACAACCCTCCAGATGAATGACTCAAACAAAAAAATCGAGATCGACCCCAATGACCACCGCCCCACCCCCTACACAACAAATACATCCACTAGTTCTACATAGAGCCCGGCACCGCTGTTCTGAGGATTGGGGACGACAATCATTCCCCGCAAACTGGTCGTACTGTACAGGCTTCGCCCCAAGTACTTGCACATGATTGCATCAATCATTCAGGTATCACTCGTATGCGCGAACATCTATCTGGCTACTAGTGGGAACTCAAGGATCGTGACATCAAAACATATGTCGACTCCCGTGGAATATGTGCCAAGCGAAAGAGAAACTACAACAGGCGCAAAAACCGGCCCACCGGACACTGTAAGCATGGAAAAAGGCCATTTGAAATCATTTATGTTGATTTCGTCACAATGCCAGTCTCAAAGGGTAAACGTTACATCCTAACCATGCTGGACAGTTTCAGCAGACATCTCATTGTCGTACCGTGTGCCAGAGATTGTGCGATCGATGCTGTCCGCGGACTTTACAGCTTCTTTCTTCGCCACCAAGAAATACCACGCATTGTGTGATCCGACCGCGGAACACATTTCACGGGGAGGTATACAAGATCTTCTGTCAACTCACATCAATCAAGCAGGAATTATACTGCGCATGGCGACCACAAAGTTCGGGCAACATTCAGCGGTAACATCGCACAATGAAAAACCTCATCTACATGCTGTGCGAAGATAGAAACTGCGAATGGACTGACGTCCACGAATCCGTTGTCTCTTCGATGAATGCCACCGTTAACAGTGCCACCAGTGCGTCACCACATTATATAGTCACTGGTCGACCACCCAACATCGGTTTACCCAAGCTACTCGACAACAGACTCACAAATCACAGCTTACGGCATGCAGATCAACGCTCTATTTAGGCAAGTCCACTAACGCGTCGCGTTAGCCAAAAATGAAGCTGACCACATCTTAATTTCAAAATTGGACGAAAATGTGAACAAGGACCCTAAATAAGTCGGCGATAAGGTGCTAATCCACCGTCCTCAATCTGCTATCGCTCACACGTTTCACCTACACTGGATCGGTACTTTCACGTTGACAACCAACGACATGGTGATCCAGATAAAAAATGAAAAGGGTGAGAGTGAATGGGTTCACCGGGCACATATTCGTCGCCTTATACCGCGACCGAAACACCTGTCTCCCAACCTACCTCTTCTACCTTGCTCAGCTCATCGAATAACCCAGGAAACAACGCTCACACCAACAGCTGGGGCGCACAGAGTATTACAAGACTTCAGATTCACCGAAGCCCCCCAAACGCCACCCGGATACAGACCGAACCCGATCTCAAAATGGTCGACACGAGGCCAGCTACCTGCACATTTTAAAGAGTTCATCATCACACACACAACTTTACACATACGAGACAATTCAATCAAAATGAGATCTGGGGGAGCTGTTACGATTTTTAGATCACATTTTGTTTGGTGACCGCCGTTAAAGTATGCTTAAAAGTGGAATTAGGTCCACTGAGATCTGTTCTCTAGTCGTCATGGTCGCACCAGAGTTGGAGCACATACTTATTCACATCACCACAAAGTTGCGTGCTGATTACTCATGTGCCGTGCTCGCTATGGCGAAAATAAGATTTAAAAGAAACACAGTGTTCTAAAGTTAATTGCCATTTTTTGTCCCTGTCGTTTGGGAGCCGGATGTCTACGACTCCGTCCGCGTACTACTCTTAAATAGCGGGAGCCCAGACAGCAAGCAGCAGTTTCACTGGCAACCCGACACTGAACGGTCGTTGCGTTATCTCAACTAACCCACCCCACTCGAACCACCCACGACATCGCCATCCTAACTATATCACACCTTCAACAACAACAACAACAACAACAACAACAACAACAACAACGACGACGACGACGACAACGACGACTCTATCACGGCAGAACAATAACAATAACAATAACAGCAACGACTCAACTTCGGCAGAATAACAACAACAACAACTCTATACACGGAAGAAGAACAACAGCAACTTTGTTTTGTATCTAATGTATTTGTAAACAATATAATTTGTTTAATTTGTATTCTGTTTTGTCTCCTTTTTCCTTGCTACCAAACACTTATTATAACACCTACAAAATTAGATAAAAATCGCTCAACCCAAATGGAATTTCGCTAAAAACGTAGCTAAAATTAAAATGTATAATAGGTAGAAGACCGTAAAATGAATATATTTTATATCAATACTTTTCCTTAAACTATATAAGTATTATTTTTTTCTGTTTTGCATAGAAAGAAAAAAATGATTAGAAAAATAGACACCAAATCGTATTAATGAATTTCTAAATTAAAGCAATTATTCAATGTATTCAAAATGTAATCGACATCAATTCTATCCCATTTGTCATCCTTCTCAACTATGTTTGCTTGGTTGGCCTGATTTTGGTTTTGCTTACGATTTCACTAGCTGGAAGTTGACAGTCCAATTTTTCATGTTTGTAGAAAATTATACTTGTAAACCATTCAGTAACTTGTAATCCACTGTAATGTTAAGTAACTATCAGTAAACACTACTGAAGATGATTTTGCAAATTATGTTAGGTTATACCATGGCTGGATGAGGTTACATTTGTGTTTATTTCGACATTACATAATTTCTTGAACTATCCATACTATGTTTTGTTATCAGTTTTGAATATGAATCTTCACAAAAATTGAAATTATGTCCCAAGTTTTTGCGGACCATCAAAAACTTTGCACGGACCACCAGCCTAGTGTAGCATGACAACAAGTAAAAATGAAATGAGTGAACGTGACAACGACAAACAGGCGACAAACTTGTGTGTACCATATAAAACGAGTGTTTTATTTCGAGAAATGCAGTATATACAGTTCATTGCTTGTAGTTCAGGAAGAAATGTCGTTTGCCTGAATGGTGTAGTCATGAAAACAACTGAATTCACTCATAATATAGTAAGTTCAGATTAATATTTATCCCGGAAAGGACAGTTTATCGCATGCAGCAGTTGGTAATAAGATTTGTTTTTTTTGCCTCAGGAATTATAGGAGTCGACTACAGTATCTTTAGCAACCATGTATTATTATACCGACTGTAGCCTTATTCTTTCTTACTAAGAAAAATATTTACCGAGCAAAACACACATACACTAATTCAATTACGGATCTTACCCAAAAGGTTTCGCTACGAGTAGTCTCCTAAATCAACAACTGCCCCTTATTTAAAGGGGAAAATGGTAATTCGGTTTCCCCATGTCCCCATGTCATTATAGGATATTACAAAAATATGAGAAAACACACACACACTTTATTGATAGACACCGGTTCAATTACAAATCTGACCAATTGACCTTGCTGCATTGTCGCTTCTTATTGCTGCATGTTTTAGAAAGTGACCAGTATTACGATGACAGGAGAGTGGATGCAGATAAAACTCACCAATGGAAGTTTCACATCGCAACTTCCATGACAAGTGCACTCGTTATTTAGAACAGTAAATGAGGAGGGGGGGTTGAATCGGTTGTGAAGCAGTAAGAAGGTAATTCACTAATGACCCAGAAAGATATATATTTATTTTGAAACAAACAAACAAGTAAACAAACAAACAAACAAACAAGCAAACAAGCAAACAAACAAACAAACAAACAAACAAACAAACAAACAAAACTAGAATCCATAAGGAGTTGTATAAAGAATAATTATGACAGCATATTTAGACAGTTTATTATCATTCAAACAAGACTATAATAAAATGACAGATCATAGTTATATCATACTGGGATTTAATGTCAATTTTGGAGCAAAATAAAGATCTTGCCCATGTTCATGAAAAAAAAAACTAAAGCATACTTGAACACATCCAATTTACCACATGATCATACAATATCAAGGCGAAAATTTATGCAACAAAACCCGTCAGAAAAATGTTCAGAAAACATCAACCGCGATATGTAGGTGATATAGGCCAAAACTTGATTCCCCTAAAATTTAAAAGTCAAATGTTCAGAAAAAACTCGGATGCATATAAAAAAAACTCCCCGAATAAGCTCCTCAAAAGTCAAAATAATTAAGAAATTATCAAAAGGAATTTTTACATCGAATCTGTAGAACCTAAATTACTTCCATCAAATTAAAGATTTCTAAAAATCAACGGCAGATAATTCAATACTTCAATAATTATTATAAATGACAGTCAAAAGGAGACAGACAATCATGATAAAATCGATTATATAGATATAGAATTAAAAGCTAAAGAGTGTAAGAGGTTATTGCAAAGAATACAATCAAACCTAAATGAACGTAATTTTTACAAATTTCAAGTTAAAATTAAATTTCAACGATTCAACTAAATAGTTGGAAATAATGTAATCGCTTTTTAAAAAAGGTTTTCTTATTAAATCTATGAATTTATACAATTTATAAACAACCCACATTTATATGAAAGTCCTACACATTCATACATACACACACACACACACATACATACATATATATATATATATATATATATATATATATATATATATATATATGTATATATATACATTCTAACACACATATGCATGCATAAATACACTATATATTTATTTAATACACAAAAACTCAACCTCACAACTTCAGACACTAATATGTATTTTTATAACAATCTTAAATATCTAAAATCATTAAATCAAATGTCGATGTAAGTTTAAAATAAAATGCTGCACCAGTTCGAAATGTTATAAAAGCGTTTGTAAACGAGATTGTTTTATGCTAAAAACCGGTCGAAAAGTCAAGTGGGCATTTTATTTTACACACACAAAACTGAACTCTCCGTGCTAAAATTTAAACGTGTAATTTTTATCAAAAACTATTTAATGATGTGAAAATTATTAAATCCATAATAACCAGACCATCCCACCAAAAAAAGTAACGAAATTTTAAAGTATGTTTTCTTTGGGAATGGGTGATGTATCCGATTTTCGATTATATATATATATATATATATATATATATTAATATTTGTGTGTGTATTTAGATAGCATTATTTAATTTAGACAAACATTGTTAAAAATAACAGAATTCCTCCGGTTAATTATACCTTTTTATTTAACATTTTTTTCTAATGATCCCTTTTGTGTTTAAATAAAAAAATAATGCATATTCCATATTTATCACGAACATTTTATATTCTTCGTTGAATCATCTTCAGGTGACAAAAACAATGCACTAAAAAGCTGGAGAAAAGAAGAGAATTTCAAAAGGCAGCAAGAATGCGCATGTGAAGTTAGTTAGACTCAAAAGAACGGACTCGCTATTTCCAGCAAATATGTTAAGACTGTAAATTCTATTATATATATATATATATATATATATATATATATATATATATATATATATATATATATATATATATATATATATATACATACATATATATATATATATATATATATATATATATATATATATATATACAGAAAATGAATGAAATTGTTGAAAACTCATTTAAATACCCATATAGATATAATACTATCCTAAAAAAACACCATTAAAATCACTTACTCCACTATGTATAACATAGCCCAAACTATAATTACCTCTAACAATAAGAAAATTGAATCTGCTCAATCAACCAACATCCCCTCTGTCCCTACTAATAATTGCAATTGCCAAAACCCACAACCCACTCAATAATAATTGCATGTACTGTAACTAAATCCTCCCCGCAGACCATTGATCTTAATAACACCATTGAATATCTAGTACTTCAACCGGCAGCTCTATCTAACACTGGAGACTTGCACCCAAATAATTCCCATAACATCCTAGTAAATGATAATATTCTACTACCCCCCCCCCCCCCTAACCAAGACACTATAATATAACCTCGAAACAATAGGAACAACTTATTTAGTGAAAGAATAACCAAACCGAATATATTTACTTACATAGCCTCGTCATCCCAACCAATCAAGAACATCATCTCATCCCACATTGATTCGTTCAATAATGATACCAAAAACAATAACACTTCTCTGACTAATCTAATAAAGACTTTTTAATCAAATAATATCCCATACTATCTAAATTGAAGTTGCAATCTATGCACTTCAGAGGCAGTAATGATAATCACTGGGGAGATGAATATTTATAATTCAAGAAATGAGATAATTTCTTGTTGCAGCCATAGGAGGTAATATAAATAAGCCCGATTTTGAACCCCAACAGACACCCCACTACCTCCCAATTCTTAAATTAATCCAATTTGTTCGTAATTTCTTGGCCTTTTGGCCAAGATCAAAGTGTAGTATCTGTTCCGATGGATATACAAGGAACCTTCTTTGTCTTCTTTGGTCTGAAGAGGGTGACTATCTGTGAAGAGTACAACCGAAACATGTATGCACATATGCAACCAATAATGTTTGTATAAATAAAAATTTATACGAAAGAACAGCTCTACTTGTTATTGGGCACTTTTTATAACCACTGGAGTTTCAACGGATTTACATCTACATAAACTAGTACAATACGTGTACTATATATATATATATATATATATATATATATAATGAATAATATGGGGAAAACTTTATATAAGATGAAATAGAAAAAAAAAGAGAAAATAATTTTATATAAAACAAATTTAAAAAAAAAACCGTAATTTATAATTTTCAATGTCAGTGCGACGCTGACTATGTAGGCAAGACCATTCAGCGATTATCGGTGAGAGTGGCTCAACATGTGCCCGGATGCATTCGTCGTCATGAACCCGTCCCGTTAGCCGGGCGGTCACAAGCCCAGGAGTCTGCCATAGGTGACCACCTTTTGGACAAAAGAATCTGTCGTGATCTATATTCTGATGATACATTTACCATTGTGCACAGAGCACGACACCGCTTCCATCTAGATATATTGGAAGCTATCATCATTAATTCAAGACGTCCTACTCTCTGTAGACAAAGGCAATTGAAATATTCCCTACAGTTATTTGGCGATTCGTGGTCATCCGCAAGGTGATTTGGGGGAAAAAAAAAAAAATTTTTTTTTTTTTTTAAATATATATATATATATATATTCTTTACTTGCGTTTATTTATGTATATTATTTCGCATGTATACAACCTTATGCCACCTGCTTGCAACTTTATTCTACACCAGTTTATGGTCGTTCGTGTATTTTAATCATTCTACCGACGATTCCCCTGACGAGAGTCGGACGAAAGGCTGCCTTGGGAACTTTAAGCTGTTTTTTTTTAAATTTTATTTTATTTTTTTTATGCTAATGTGAGAACTTTGTTTTTATTCGTGAATTTTTTTATTCGTAAATTCCGAAACTATACAAAACGGTTTTTTTTAAAATTTGTTTTATATAAAATTATTTTCTCTTTTTTGTTTCTATTTCATCTTATATAAAGTTTTCCCCATATTATTCATTATTCATTTTGTAGTGTGGCACCATTTTGTCTCTTCATATATATATATATATATATATATATATATATATATATATATATATATATATATATATATATATATATATATATATATATATATATATTTGCCTTTTAATCTCGTTAATAGATTTATTTTTAATAAATCTATTCTAGGTATCTTACTTCACTGAACATATGAATTCTGCAATCTGAGAACTTGTATAAATAGTCCCGTTTAAAATAATTTTTTAAAATAATTTATTTTCTGTTATTCGTGTCACTTTATCAATTTTTTGTCAGCCAGCCTAGTAACCCCTTCCCCCACGAGACCCAACTCTCTCATCCCAAATGGTTGGGTCTCGTGATTTTTGGAGAATCTACAAGTGTTATTAATAGTGGCACGTCTGCTATTCCTCCTCATTTTAATGGTCTTCAGGTTATTTGGTCTTCTCAGGATAAGGTTGATCTCTTTGCTCGTCTTTTTGCTGACAATTCTTCTCTTGATGATTCTGATGCCGTTCTTCCTAATTTTCCTTTGAAAACTGATCAGTCTCTTGATTCTGTTATGATCACTCCAAAGATGGTTTCTAGGTTTTTTTTCTGATCTTGACCAGTCTAAGGCTTCCAGTCCTGATTCAATTCCTGTTGTTGTGTTCAAGCGTTGTGCTCCTGAACTTTTTTCTATCCTCTCTAAATTATTCAACCTCTGTGTGTCTAAGTCCTGTTTCTCTTCTTGTTCGAATGAGTCCTCTGTTATTCCTATCTTTAAAAATGCTGGTGATCGGTCTGACCCAACTAAGTATCGTCCTGTTAGTCTCCTCTCTGTTATTAGCAAAGTTTTTGAAAGGTTGGTAAACGGCAAGCGTTTTCATTTTCTGGAAAGTCTATGTCTCTTTAGTGATATTCAGTATGGCTTTTGTGGTTTTCGTTCAACTTCTGATCGTTTAACTGTTGTAACTGAACGGATCTGTTAGTTTATGGAACATTCAGGAGAGGGTAGAACCATTGTGCTTGACATTTCGAAGGCCTTTGACAGAGTGTGACAAACTTCAGGGTTATGGTATTGGTGGTGAGGTTCTTAACATTATTAGGTCTTTTCTTTCTGATCGAAGCTTGCAAGTAACTTTGGACGGTGTCTCTTCATTCTCTTTTCCTATCAATGCTGGTGTTCCTCAGGGCTCTATTCTAGGCCCAACACTGTTTCTTCTCTATATCAATGATATCCCAGAGAATATTGTTCAGAAAATTAACATGTATGTTGATGATACCATTCTCTATTCTGGTGTTGCTTCTCGCCCATCTCTCTCGGATCAGTCGAAATATGCAGCTGATCTAGAAGTTGACCTGGGTTTAGTTATGGATTGGGGTTTCATTTAATACAATTAAGACTCAGCTCGTGCCTTTCAATCGTAGGCGTGCCCCTTTTCTTCCTGAGATTCTCATGGATGGTTTTCTCTTGAAGAGAAATCGACCCTGAAACTTTCTCTCTCATCAAATCTTTCTTGGAGTTCATACATTAGATCCATTTCTCTTTCTGCTTCTCGTAAAGTCGGTTCTCTCTATCGCCCCAAACACTTTATCACTCCTGAGGCTATTCTCTATCTCTACAAATCCATAATCAGACCATGTATGAAGTACTGTTGTCATATTTGGGCTGTTGAATCTTTGTTTCATTTGAGGGTTTTTGATAAGGTATAGAAACGTATCTGTAATTTGATTGGCTCTACCCTTTCTTCTTCTCTACACCCTCTCTCTCACAGACGTGATGTTGCTAGTCTCAGTCTTTTCTATAAATACTATTATGGCATGTGTTCTTCAGAATTATGTGATCTATCCCCCGCTTCTTTTGTTTCAGCTCGTTTGACTCGTTTGTCTAGTGGTCTCCATCAATTCGCTGTTTTCATACCTCATTGTAATACAGCTTCCTATTCCATTAGCTTCTTTCCAAGAATCACAGGCTTGTAGAACTCTCTTCCTGCTGGCTGTTTTCCTCCTACTTATAGACTAAAGCCAATAAGCACCTCCTGCCTTTGCAATAATCATATTTGTTCTTATTAGCTCCTTACATCAAGTGGCTTTATGCATTGTCTGGAGTGATTACTATAAAAAAAAGTATAATCACTACTTTGAAGCCTTCACTCGTTTCCCCCTCTCTTATTTTAAATTATTCCCTCTCCCTCAATTTAAATTAAGTCACCCCCAACAGTTCATCCCGGGCAGCGGCCTTTTCTCTATAAACATAACACCGGACCCTTTTATGTTGAGCTTACTTCCGTTAAAATTGATTCCTTCTAACCCATCGTCTCTCCCCTTCTATACCCTCTCCTGTCTCTTTTCCTTTCTTACCAGAATCGTAACTTTCTCTCCTCTACACCTTCTTCTTTCTCACCTTCTCTCCTCCCCTTTCTTTCCCTTTCATATTTTTAAAATGTAAATGTATTGATATGTTTGTCAATCTTTCTTTCTGTTATCTTTCTTTTCTTTTTCTTTCTTCTCTTTTCCGCTTTTCATCCTTCATTTCTTCATTTTCAATCGACCAATTCTTTGAACGATAATTTTGTCGTTATTTTTCCCTTGATTTTGGACTGTTAACACACATTTTGAAATCTTTGTTTTGAACTCTTTATTTGTAACCCGTTGAACTTACTCTGCATGGAAGCTGAGATCGGTAATGACTATTGTATTATAAATCTGTTTTTGACCTATAACTTTTATTTTGAATTCTCCGGACTGGATATTCCGTTTTTCGCTTCTTCGCATTTTCCACAGATCTTTACGCATACAGACTGTACTGAGTCTTGTATGAACAACATCTGAACATTTAGGCACTTTGAGTATTCCCGTTTTCCAATTTTTTTACCGTAACAACATTTTTGTTGGGGGTGATTGCCTAAATTTAGGATCCTTTAAGCCAAAAAAGGTTTTATATATCTATATTACTTTTCAAAGTTTAATGTTACCGGTAATACTTACGTTACATATTTTTATCATCTGATGAAAAGAATCTTTCTTTGAAAATCCATGGATTAAGGATAATGAGATCCCTCCTTGTTTTTTAACTTCTGATGATTTAATAAATATTGTAATTGTACAATTTTTATTTTCATCATTCATTTTCTGAATTTATTGTTCTATCTAATATATTGAGCTTTCTATTACCACGATAAATTATTAGTTAAAGATACACCATTTATATTTAAATTTTCATTTAATGCTATATATATATATATACAAAAATAATATACATAATATATACATATAATATATATAATAGACGTTTATAATATATATATATATATATGATATATATATATAATATATACAACATATAAAATATACATATATATAATATATATATATATATAAATATATTCATATATATATATATATATATATATATATATATATAGATAAAAATAATTTTCACGGTTATTTACTGCTTAGGAAGTGGTAAAATACTAAGAAAACAGCCAGTAGAAACAATAATAAATACAATATATATATATATATATATATATATATATATATATATATATATATATATATATATATATATTGTATTTATATATATATATATATATATATATATATATATATATATGTGTGTGTGTGTGTGTGTGTGTGTGTGTATGTGTGTGTGCATGTATATATATAAACTTGTGCCTTTCTTGAGTAAACATTGTGCTTTTATTCAATAAATATTACAAATTTATTTAATTTTTAAATATTTTGGTCACCACTTATTACGACCAAGAGCTAATCGATGTTGAGACAGAAATGATTGCCACTCGAAGAATGAAGAACACTATAGAAGTACTAACATAGATTAATGGTATGAACTGTGTTTGATTACTCATGAGTCACTTCATCAGAAAAACATTTTTACATTGGATTTTAAGATAACCAAGTTGTAATTAGCAAGGAAGCAGTTTCGCAGTAATGTGTTCCTACATGTGGAAAGTCCTTTCAAACAAGTTCTGTACTTGACTCAAGGTACATGGAAGGAGAAAGAAAAGTCTTTTTTCCGTTGTTGTAGTAAGTCGAGTTCTTGCTGCGAATATCTTACAAGAATGAACTAAAGATTAGAACTCAGTTCTGTACCTTCCCTAGAAATATTTCATACAAACGAGATGTTGCTACCCTCTCTCTACTGTATCGTTATGTTCATGGTAGATGCTCGACGGAACGGCAATTCCTGGCCCCTCCTGTAAAGCATTCACAACAAGAACTCATCTGGCTATACATATAGAAGGTCGAAGGTTACATCGACCGAAACGTTGTGAGAATAACATACAAGATGAGAAGAGTAGACCGAATAAACTAATTAATTGCTGTTAATATAGACGAAACTATTGCACATATATAGTAAAAATAGGACAATAAAATTACAAATTAATAACACCAAACATTAATTTATCATGAGTTGTTTTAAAAAATCGTGAAGAAAATAAGCCATTCAAAGAACTGTCTTTGAATCGTGCATCTATACTATATATATATATATATATATATATATATATATATATATATTGAAAAGTCACACAATTTGAAGCGCTGGGTGGGTGGCAATAATAACGAAGATATTTTTTTTAATAAAATATTTAGAAAACCTTGCACAACGCAGATTATTTGTTTTTAAAAATAAATTATTTATTCATCTTAAAAACATTTTTTTTTATAAACTTGAGTACTTTCGGTAAATATACCATCTTCAGAAGAATATTTCTCTTTTTTCTTTTTTGTCTTTTTTCCTCTTGGTTGAGACATTCTCGTGGCCAAGTTGAAAATCCGTCTAGGTGTTTTGACGAAGAGAGAAAAATGCTGATATGGATGTGTGTCACGTGACACACAGCCATATCAGCAGGTTTTCTATATATTTTATAAAAAAAATATCTTCGTTATTATATATATATATATATATATATATATATATATATATATATATATATATATATATATATATATATATATATATAGGGCTTTACGCGCTCCACTACTTATGGAGCTGCTCCCGGTCCTGCTCCAACGCCCAAAATTGGAGCTGACTCCTCTCACGCTCCCTTTTTTCAAAAAGGAGCCGCCCCTGCTCCAACTCCTATAAAAATGGAGCGGCTCTTTTCAGCGCTCCATAATGAAAATGTACCTTATTTAATAAACGTTCTATTCTTCCAATCGAAGGATAGGGGTGGGCGTCAAAGGATCTCGTCAATATGTGTGGGGATGGCACTTTAAGTGTAAGACTGTGAGATAATATTTGACAAAATCTCGCTAATATTTTGAGAGTTATAGGAGAACATGTCGGACGAAGCATAGGATTATACGTAAATTTTCGTTTCCTGAGGTATAAAATAGAAATAGAAAAATCCCTGAAGTATTTTAAAACAATTTTTTAATTTTCATTACATTAACTACCTATTTTTTCAGGGAAGGAAAATTTGACCCGATATTTTTTCTATTTATTTTGGAAGGGAATTTAGATCTGTTTTAAGTAAATAAAGTTTTACTTTTACACATTATTAGTGATTATTTTCTTTTTAAAGAAAACATTTCTCTGTGAGAGGAGAGACAGCCAGGGCAACATTATTCGTCGTATTGTTGTTTAATATTTATTTGTTTTACGAACGTAACTATATTGTATAATGTATATTATTATTTACAATAGAGAAACGCGCAAGTACTTTCAAACAAATCGATTTATCCATTTTTTTTCAATAGTAAAATTTGGGGCGAAAAAAACCCAATGAAATTTATTTTTTAAAGCTTGAATCAAAATTTTATTTTCATAAGTTGACCAAAAAATATCAATAAATTGTCAATAAACAATTCAGAGACCCATTTAATGTCTTAAAATTTCATACAAAATATCTGGCCTAGACCTTGGGAGTTGAAAAATATGAGGTCAAATTTTCCTCTCCCAAAAAATTAACTGGAGCAAGTTTTCCTAGGTCAGACAAAAATATTTATTAAAATTAAAAATTTGAATAAAAAAGGTGAAAACGTCTATATTTGAAATCTCTAACAAAAACAAACTGTTTACAATTTTAATATTCGATCATAGATTTTTTAAGATAAAGAAAGATATCTAATCTACTTTTGGTTCTAAAAAACAACAAATTAGTCAGAAAGTCTAATTATTTGCTTTTTTGAATTAAAATTGAAGATATTTTCTTTAATTTAATTAAGTTTAAACATTGGTTTAATTGTAGAATAGAGACCGCTGTTTTATTTCGCTCATTTCGCCTGGTATTCGCCCAAATTTTGGATTAAACTGATTGTTGGTCTTAATTGTATTTTTGATCCTGAAATAAAATTCTCATTTACTTTTTAAAGTGTTGAGAATCTGACTTTAATTCGAGGTTTTAATCGCTGGTGGCGAGTTTTAAGCGCTGTTGGTTTTTATTGTTTTTTCCTTGGGCTAAACATATTTTTTCCTTGGATTAAATATATTTTTTCCTTGGACTAAAGATATTTTTATTCTTTAACAATTTATTACACACACAAAAAAAAACTTTGAACATTCTATTTACAAAAGCAAGTTTTAACGGAATTTTACGAATTTAAAAGCAAACATGAAAAGGTTAAAACATACTAGTCGTGAATTTAAGAATAACAAAATGTCGCCGAAGATACGACGGGTAAAAATGTGGCATAAAAGTTCAATTTGATATATGCTAAAAAATAAATTATAATTTTTTGTCAGGACAACATGTACCATTTCACCCCAAAAATCGATTTTATCGAACATTTCGAGCGAAATGGGCGAGAAAATTCAACGGCCTCTATAGTATAATTGAACATAACATTCTTTATCTAAAAACACAAATTAAAAGAAATTGACTTATTTATTCAATCAGCAATAAACATCCTTGTCATAAATACAAAAAAAGTTCAAATCTATAAGAAAATAACTTCAAAGACATCTATAGACTACTGGCGCATTTGAAGACATTTGTTGCCAAATTGTCTGCTGCCTTAAAAAAACTGTCCCATCAAAAATTTAACATGTCGGTGTGAAACTTCAAATGTTTTGTTTTTATGCTTAACTCTCTAGTTCTTTCTCCCTCTCTCTCCTTTCCTCTCGCTCTCTTCCCCTATACATTTACCAGATATATAATTTTAAAAATAACTCAGAGTAAACTCTGAGACTTTCTTTTCTTTTCCTTTTTATCGCTGAATAAAAAAATAATGTTTAAAAAAAAATCAAATAATTTTGGAGCGAGGAGCGAGGAGCGCTAAAACCACGCTCTTTACTCCCAAATGGAGTTGCTCCCGCTCCACTCTCGCTGAATATAACATGAGCCCTCCTCTCCTTCGCTCCAGCAAAAAGGAGCGTGCTCCTGGAGCGCGCCCCTTTTTGCAGGGCTCCATAAAGCCCTGTATATATATATATATATATATATATATATATATATATATATATATATATATATATATATATATATATATATATAGTATTTCAAAGTATTATGTCGTATTATTGATTTAAACAATAATAACCCGTGTTAATGGTAATATAGACGTGATAAATGAAAACAAAACTTTCCGATTTATTCATTTCGATAAAGGCATTTTCGATCACATTTTTCTTTGACAGGCAAGACAGTATTTATTTTCATCACCTAAATAAATATGTTGACTAATGATGTTTATGGTGCATTTCGTTGATTTGGGTATAAATCTTTTTATGACATCTGCTTTCATTAAAAGGAATAACCAAATACGATTAGCGATTACACATGTGTTTGTTCTCCTACACAACGTTACAGATATTTCTTCACGGCTGACTAAATCCAGCTGAATGTTAATCTTGGAAGAGTCACTTCAGAACGTAAACTAATAAAAAAACAACTAATACAACAGAACTCAAAACTGGGTGGAGTAAAAACGGTGGAAAAACAAGCAGCGTGTTGACAGCAGAGACGCCAGTTTGAATCGATCGAAAGATAAAGTGATTATCACGTTTGCTGTTATATTTTCTGTTTTTTTTTTACGTTTCGGAGGCGGCTGTTTTTGGGGCATTTCATGTTCTGGATTTAATACAGACGTCCATTTTCATTTTCTTCCAGTCATTGGAGCGCTTTAAATTGGAAATTCGTAGCATCTTTTGTGAATCTTTTAACAGGAATAACAAAGCGAACGAAATTTAAACTAAGAAATAAAAAAGTCACCATAAAAAGCCCCCCCCCCCCCCAACAAAAAAGAATGGCTCGTAAAGTGAAGGTGTCAGACGTTATGAAAGCGTTCAAGCCAAGTCCTCCGCCAGAACCCATTCTTGCGTTTCAGGCCAGTAAGAAAGTAGCCGAGAAAAGGGCCGAGGCTGAGGCACAGGACCAATTTCTTGAAGGTTATATCACGGCGTTTCTGGAACAAGGATTCAACTATTCGCATATTTTGAACAAATGCTCGGAAAAAGGGTATGACGTGTCTAGAAAGACCATTGATGAGTTTATGAAGGCCGTTAAACAAAAATCAAATACTAATCGTCCGAGCAGTCGAAAAAGTAGCGATTCTGATGACAACAGTAGTGAGGACTCAGATATTGGTAAGTATCCTCTCTGTCTGTCTGTCTGTCTGTCTGTCTCTCTGTCTCTCTGTCTGTCTCTCTCTCTCTCTCTCTCTCTCTCTCTATATATATATATATATATATATATATATACTTTAAAATACATATGTAATTATTTTTAATATCCATTGATGTTTCATGTTCATCAACAATCATCAATATGGACGGCGTAATTGTACCGCCAGTCGAGAAATTCGAACCTCGAACCCGAATGCATCGAATCTAAGCCTCTAACATCTCGCCCGTTGTGGCAGCCACTTACGTAAATAATTACAGATCAGAGTTATATCATACTGTGCTTTAATGTCAATTTTGGAGCAAAAGAAATCTTACGCGTGTTCATGGAAAAAAGTCAGAGCATTCATGGACATTTGACCTTTGAATGCTTTAGAATCAATTTTTTGCGTTGACGTTTTCTGGTACTTTTCTGAACATTTCTGAAGGCTTCAGATAGATCACAAAAGTCAGGAAAGAGGGACATCGGTTTCCGGTTTCGGTTCAGAAATGATGAGCAGGATGCAGTTGTGGAATTAAATGGCGTCTGAGCTAGTCGAGTCGACGGCTGGATAGAAGGGGGTAATCGACAGTCGAACAAAATCGTTGGAACATCAGTAGAACCAGAAGCGCCAGTGAAGAACCGGGCGATGTAATCAGGGCATCAGCCGAAGATGCTCTAGTTCACAGAATGGCGAAGTAGCCGGAACACCAGCAGGAGTAGTTGACCGAGTCAATGGTTGGATCAAGCGGCGAGAGTTAACAGACTGACGGGGTTAGGGTTGATGAAGTTTCCCCAAACTAGAACAAGCGTCGTCCTGTTGTGGGACGAAAAATAAATTGCGTCAGTTATTCAAAACTTTTCCGGTGTAGAGCATATTACATGATCTGAAATTTGAACAGCGACCAACAGAGTTAAATTATTTATTCGCAAATAAAAAAATAATTTCACTTACAAATTAGGCACAAGGCCGTGAAAAGTTTGGTGGTCGCTGGTAATCGTCCGTCTTAACTAGACGCATTTTGACCCATTCGTCCAAGAACTGCTCCTTTCATTCTTTCACCATTTGTTCGTTACTTTCACTTAAACAATCACCACATTTACTCGTCTAAAAATATATTCAAATGTTTGAATTGTATTTTGTTCACATCTCTCTCTTTTTTTCTCTTTCTCTCTGGATATATATATATATATATATATATATATATATATATATATATATATATATATATATATATATAGAGAGAGAGAGATAGATAGATAATGTTTATATTTTGATTAAGTAGTCAAACTCAAGTATGAAGCTCAATGGATATTAGTGGTACTTATATTTAATTCCAGAGCAGTTATAAATTGTAGTATTTTCCGACAAAAACAAGACCTTATAAAAAGAAAAAACTGGTATTTATCTAAAAAATACAGCTGTTTCTCCATTGTTAATGCAAACGAAATATTTTTAAAAACAAAGTCCGAATGTTATTGACAAATGAATACTCAGATTTTTAGAAAAAAACAAACTTACATCGGACGTTATTTAGGAAGAAAATGTCCACTCCATATTCGCCCTAAATAGTTAAATATGTAAATATTTGCAACAGAATTATGTTTTCTTAAAAAAGAAAAACAAAAATAACGTTTTTGGTAGTTAACACATGAAGTGTATAAAAGAAACACAAAGGAAGATAATCTACTATTTAATAATTGGAAAGCCCAACGGAGTTATTTCCTCTTCGACCTTAATATAATATAAATTTTTAGATAAATATATTCGCATAATATTCAGTTTAAAAAAAACAAAACATCTATCCATTTCTCCATTTCTATTATTCTAGGTCGTATATATATATATATATATATATATATATATATATATATATATATATATATATATATATATATATATATATATATATATAATGGTTCCAATATTCTTAAGAGGTCATGTTGATTTCAAAGATTACCTCAGTTAGTTATTATTATTGATATAAACATGCATATATTCGCATGTATATATGTGCATACACACACACACACACACACACACACACACACACACACACATATATATGCGTACTCACACGCATACATATGTTTTTTAAAATTAAATTATGATCATTGAATTTTAAATTTTATTTTCTACATTGAATTTTTAATTTTATATTGTTTATTTTTATTTTTTACGTTAGTGTTCATTAAAAAGTTTGTTATTAAAGCCCTAAGGGACGCTTCTAACCTATATATAGTAATAATTAAGGGTTAAGGATTATAGTAATATTAATTTCTCTTTATTAGTTAAATATCTTATTGGCTAACGTATTTATAATTTTTCTAGCACTGCTAATGATATGCTTTACGCATTCCCTATTTATTAATTGTTTTTCATTATTAATTATACTTACTATATTAACCTATTTCTAGATTTAAGTAAATTATTTTGTTATTGTCTATGCTCTATCAAATATACGAGTCACTTTTGTCGTGCTCAATATTTAAATAGAGCTTATTAATATATATATATATATATATATATATATATATATATATATATATATATATATATATATATATATATATATATATATAAAGATTTATAATATCATTCAAATCAAATTTCGGAATAAAATCATCCAAAGACTTGGATCTTACGGACGTTTCCAGCGAATTTTATTCAAATTCCTTCATCATCAGAAAGCATGTTTAAATTTCAGTAAGTCTACCATAGAGTTACGGTGAAGAAACTCCCATGGAATAAGATAATTAATAGTATAATTATAAATTATAATTATAAACCACAATTATAAGTCCAAGGTTGAAGGAGTCCAAATCGTGTGGTTAGTACTCCGAAAAGCAGAGAGAGAGAAATACTTCTAAGTTCTTCCATTGTCGGGTATTAAGTTTGTATTTTTAAGTATAATTTACGATCTTCTAGAACATCTATCCCGACAGAATTGCTTTAATCTGTGGCAATGGTAACCACTCCACTGCCGCAGCATGCACGGGATGCGCCTCCAGCTGTCACAATGCCCACCTTTGCCGTCTTCCAGAATCGGCATCTATTATTGTTCGCGAACAGCCCGTGTCAACTAACACCGAACATCTCCGGGATCGCCGGTGGGGGAGAAGGCTGGCGCTGATGCCTCGTCCCCTGGCTCGTCTCCCGAACAGTTCTGGGTCCAGTGTCCAACCTTGCCGCATTGGTAGCAACGTGTTTCACGTCTTCGGCAGTCTCTCGCTATGTGGCCCCCGCCGCTGCATCTGTAGCAGGTTACACCAGCGCTGGGGCAGCTCTTGGTGGGAACTGCGGTTTTACTGCGGGATGGACGCACGGCTACGACCACATGTTGACTTTGGTCCCTAGCTGTTGTTAGCGCCCTTGCTCTCGCTATTAGGTCTCCCATGGTTAGAGTCTCCATTTTTGACGCCTGCTGAAGTCCAATGGAGATGGCATCAAGGAATCCCGTGACAAAAGCCAGTTTGACAAGTCTCTCCAGCCCAACGCCTTCGAACCCGGCTAGTCCGATCAACCGTCTGATGTTGTTCTCGTAAACGTCCACCTGCTCGCCAGCCCATCTAACCATATTCAACTTTCTATAGGCTGTAAACGCGCCGTCTGTAAATGCCTCATTTAATCGGGCCTCTATCTTCTCTACGCCAAGTTGGTCGCTATCGCTCACTTCCAAGTACATGGCCAACGCATCCCCGCACCTAATTTGCATAATGCAACCCTCTTGTGATGCGGATATCGCTTCCCGTAATTTAATCGGCGTGAGTTCGCGCTTGCGTGTGACGACTATTTCCTTCTGCGCCGTCACTACACTGTTCAAGAGTTTGTGCAGTTTATTTTTTGGTGGAAAGGTTTAAGAATTTTTCACATATATTAGTTTTAACGTAATGGTAAGGTGAGCTAAATTATTTTTATATTTCTGTTGGGTTTGTTAGTATTGTTGGAATTGTTATTGATGATATATTTAATCTGTTCTTTACATCCGCTATCTTGGAGGGCTTTATTATAGATTTCGGTGTTAGATGAAAGGTTCCAGATTCTACAGCTAACTTTATGCACTACATTTTTTTTTTAAATAACGGAAGAGTAGCATGTGTTGCGGGACCGACCGACACATGGACCTATATTTGAGTTTTTCGTTAGGTTTATTGTATGGTTTGTATATATTGCTTTTAAATCAAAGTTAACACCTAAAAAGTTTATATTGTCCATGAAAGAAAGAAAAAAACCCAGCAATTTTCATGCCTCACTAGTTCTTTCGTGGCGTCTATTCCCGAATCTATTATATGCCACTCAATCTATTATATGCCACTCAAAACCCTAACCCAACCTGTTATATTATTTATTCACAAAAACTATCTACTTTTAATGACATTTTCATCATTTATTCAATAAATTATATATTTTATGAGAAATACGAGTTTTCAAATTTAACATCATAGGAATTTTCAAAAACTGTGGTCGCCGGGCGGAATTTCAGCGTGTGTCAGAATAATGTACATACGCAGTAATGTGAAAATGTGTTATTAACGTTAAAACAATTAGATATATTTTTTCCGCGAACATTTTAAGAAAGAAAACCAAAATGAAAACTAAGGAAGTCTTCCAGATCGATGTCGAAACCACCTCTTTCAGTGATCTCCTTCCCGGTAGAGGGAGGGGGGGGGGGTTCTGAGGTACGTAGCGACGGATCTGACGACGTGTCTGAGTGTAAATATTTTTATGACATTCGTCTTGATTACAAGGAATCACAAAATATGATTAACGATTAAATATCGCGTGTTTTGTTTTTGTTTTTGTTTACTGAATGCCGCAGATATGTTTTCACGGGTGACAAAATTCAGCTCAATGTTAATCTTGGAAGAGTCGCTTCAGGAAATTAATTAAAGAGATAAAAAAAGATTTAAAAAAACAACAAAAGTACTGGGTGGAGTAGAGCAACGGTAAAACTAGCAGCGGATTGACAGCATCCCTGCCATATTAATTTCTGTTACTTCATTTGAAAACGTTTGCCACGATAATGCCAAATCAATGTTTCTAGCCACAATGTCAAGGTGGTAATTATTCGATTCAGTTTTAATCAGTTTTAATCGAACGAAAGATAAAGTGATTATGATATTTTTTTTATTTTATTTATTTAACCTTTTTTAAATTTATTTGATGCTCTGGATCTAATAAAGACGTTCGGTATATTATTTCACTCGGCATTGCAGCGCTTCTTTTTTTAGATTGGGAACTGGTACGATTTTGGTGGATTTTATAACGAACTAAGAAAAGACTATCATAAAAAGGAAATATCCCCTAAAAGCGAATAAATAAAAATGGAGCATAATGTGAAGCCATCAGAAGTTATGAAACCGTTTCCACCGCGCCCTCCACCATTACCCATTCTTGCGTTACAGGCTCGTCGGAAAATAGCCGAGAGAAGGGCCGAGGCGGATGCTCTCGATCAATTTGTTGAGGGATACATCACAGCGTTTCTGGAACAAGGATTCAACTATACGGACATTTTGAAAAAATGCTCGGAAAAAGGGTATGACGTGTCTAAAAAGACAATTGATGAGTTTATGAGGGCCGTTAAACGAAATACAAATTATAATCGCCCGAGCAGTAAAAAAAGTAGCGATGATGATGACAACAGTAGTGAGGATTCAGAAATTCGTAAGTATCAATCTATCGATCTCTAATACAATAATACGTGTTGTGTATCTGTTTCAATACATCTCTATATAAATAGCTACTTCTTTGTTTGTAGCACAAGGGAGACAATTCAATATATTCAAACGAACGTTAGCAGGAGCTGACGGAAGTACTAGTATTATTTGTGATCGCTAATCCATAATATGATACTACGTGTTGTCTCTCTGTGTCTCTATCTCTATGCATAAATAGC
>OY744535.1:66078670-66143670 GCA_963556195.1 Sepiola atlantica
AATAGAAAAATAGAATAAAATAAAAAACTTACTATATAGATTCACTATTACCTTCCAACAACTGAATAGATATATGGATACACATGTATGTAGAGTTTTGTGTATGTTTGTTTATATGTATATTGTTGGAATTACACACTTATATAGGGGTGACAAGTCACTATAAAAAGTTTCAAGTGATTTTATCCCCTTGTTAAAACTGAATATTTGATTGGGAAAGGGGGAAATAATAAAAAATCCCTTTTTAAAGCGTTTTAATAGACACTAATCACAATGAATTCTCTACATCTACCTATCAAACACCCACTAACAAAAACTCCTGTACCCTTAACTTCCTTAATGAATGCTCTTTTAGATATAAAATAGCCATTATTAAAAACTTACTAACTCGAGAAAAACTAATTGTCTCGTCCTCTACTATCTTCCAACATGAACTTATCAATATAAAAAAACTCTAGTTAATAATGGCTTCCCAAACTACGTAATCGACTAACAAATTCGGCTGTTTAAAAATAATTCCAATAATAATAATAATAATAATAATAATAATAATAATAATAATAATAATAATAATAATAATAAATTTAAAAAATCCAATCATCCACTTAACACAACTATTAAACTATTTTATCGTAACCAGTTCCATCAGAACTATAAAATAGATGAACAAGTTGTAAGAAATATTATTAATAAGAACGTATTCCCTACTGACCCAAATAAAAAAAAGTAAAAATGATCATTTTTTACAATAAAGTAAAAACCACTAACCTTATTATCACAAATAATTCTTCCCCCTCAATTAGAGTTTTGGATAAGACAAACCTTGTTTATGAGTTTAAATGTCCTTTGGGAGACTGTGTCTCCGACAACCAAGAAAAAACATATACATAGGTTTGACTACCACGATTTTGTCGAGAAGATTGACGATGCATTTGTCTGATACTAGCGCCATAGCCCAACACTTAACTAACGACCATTCCTGCCCCTGATCGGAATTCAGAAAACTCTTAGTAGAAAATACCAAAATCTTAGAATATAGTACTAACAAACAAAAACTCCATATATTAGAAGCCCTATATATAAAAACAAAGAAATCCTAATTAATAGAATTAACTTTAATATCAGTAATAATATTCTAAAATGTATATAGCTCTAAATATAGTTTCGTACTTAGTACATAATTCCTGCCAAAACCTTCTATAATACTAACACATGGTCTGTACCTGATTAACCTCATTCTCCTGAAGATGGACCCGGATGGGCATGAAAGTACTTGGGAGACAAATCCAAACTATGGCAAATTCATCAGCCAATTCCCCTACGAAACTAAGATCCTAATTTGGACTATTGAAAGGATCTACCAAAGGATATCTAGACACGAGTGTTCTCTTATATTCAACAATACTTGCCTGCATATATATATATATATATATATATATATATATATATATATATATATATATATATATATATATATATATATATATATATATATATATATATATATGTGTGTGTGTGTGTGTGTGTATGTGTATTTATGTATCTATTAATACACATTGTTATAAATGAGATAATTCAACGATTTCATGAGAGTTGCTTCCCCTCTTTTGAAAAAAATTACTTTTAATTTTAAAACAATCGCTAATAAATTAAATTCTGAATTTTTATAATAACATTTTACTAAAATCATAACATCATTAAATAATTCAAGAGTAAGTAGATAATGATAGCATTTACATATAAAAAAAACAAGAATTATTTCGTCATTTAAAAGAATTTATTTTGTTAGTTACACACAATCTGTCCATGGGATCAATCAAAACATATTTACCCGTTAATCATAAAAATAAATAAATAACAAAATTATTAGAAAAAAAACAAATAAATAAATACTATTAAAAAATAAATATTAAATAGATAATATTAAGGGAAAAATAATTAATTGAACACCGCTCTTAGCTATTACTCTTACCCCCGCAAAAATATATATTTGAATAGTTAATTTTATTTCAACAAATATAACACTTCATCAGTTAAGTCAAATATGAGATATGAAGGAAAAAAGCATTTAGTTATAGTTTTATTCTATTTGCTGCGAATATTAATATTTACTGCGTTATAAGCATATAACAATATTACCATTTCGCATGTGTTTTAGAGATTTGAAACACCTACTATTTGATAAAGAGGTCTTCCTAGAAATATATTATGGAACACGGTCACACACATTACATCACGGTTTTGAAGTCTTGACTAATCAAGTAAGATTTGCTATAAAAATATTAAACAATGTATATATAAAAAAAAACACTTATTTTTGTCTTACTTCTCAACGGCGATATATATCCATTTCTTACATTGCCTTCTAATACCCCCTCTCTCTCTCTCTCTCTCTCTCTCTCTCTCTCTCTCTATATATATATATATATATATATATATATATATATATATATATATATATATATATATATATATTAATTTAGACAATGAATTTGATTTCTTCGATTCCTTAAACTATAAAGTTAATTTCTTCTATTCCTAAGACTATAAATTGCATTTCTTCTATTTCTTAGACACTAAATCTAATTTCTTCAATTCCTTCGACAATAAATTGAATTTCTTTTATCCATTAGACTACAAATTTGATTTCTTTGATTTTATTAGACAATAAATTTGATTTATTCGATTCCTAAGACCATAAATTAAATTTCTTGTATTCCTTAGACTATAAATTTAAATTCTTCGATTCCTTAGGCGTAAATTTAATTTCTTTGATTCCTTAGAATATTAAGTGAATTTTTTACATTCCTTAGACTATAAATTATCTTCTCCGATTCCTTAGTATTATTTCTTCTATTCCTTAGACTATAAATTTAATTTCTTCTATTCCTTAGACTATAAATGGAATTTCTTCTATTGCTTAAACTATAAACTTAATTTCTCTGATTCCTTAGACTATAAATTTAATTTCCTCGATTCCTTAGTCTATAAATTGAATTTCTTCCATTCTTTAAACTATAAATTAACACCTTTTATTCCTTGAACTATAAATTTAATTTCTTCTATACCTTAAACTATGAATTTTATTTCTTCGATTCCTTTGACTATAAATTTAATTTCTTATATTACAAAGACTATCAATTTAATTTCTTAGATTTCTTAGACTATACATTTTCAGTTTAATTTCTTCTATTCCTTAAACTATAAATTTAATTTCCTCGATTCCTTAGGCGATAAATTTAATTTCTTCGATTTCTTAGACTATAAATTTTATTTCTTCCATTACTTAGACTATAAATTGAGTTTCTTCTATTTCTTAGACTACAAATTAAATTTCTTCGATTTCTGAGTATAAAGATTAATTTCTTTCCATTCCTTAGACTATAAATTAAATTTCTTTCATCTCTTAGACTATAAATTGAATTTCTTCTATTCGGTAGACTATAAATTATATTTTTTAAATTCTTCAGACTATAAATTTTATTTCGTCGATTCCTTTGACTATAAATTTTACTTTTCTATTATTTTCACTATAAATTGTATTTCTGCAATTCCTTAGACGATAACTAAAATTTCTAAGATTTCTTTAGAGTATAAATTGAATTTATTCGAAGCTTCAGACTTTGACTTGAATATCTTCGATTCCTTAGACTATAAATAGAATATCTCTGACCCCTTAGACAATTAATTGTATTTATTCTATTCGTTAGACTATACATTTTGATTTATACAATTCCTTAGACTATTATTTTTTTTTTCGAATCCTTTGACTAAAATTTTATTTCTTTTATTCTTTTATTGTTGATTCCTTAGATTATAAATTTAATTTCTTTTCATTCTTTAAAAGAATAATTTAATATCTTCTACTTCCTTTTATTCTTTAGATTATAAATTGAATTTTTTCGATTCTTTAGACTATAAATTTAATTTTTCGATTTCTTAGTCTATTAATTGAATTTCCTCTTTTTGTTAACCAATACATTTAACATCTTTGTTTTTTTAAACTATAAATTGAATTTCTTCTATTCCTTCTACACATTCAATTTTTTCGATTCCTTAGTCTATAAATTAATTTCTTCTACTCCTTAGACAATACATTTAATTTCGTCGATTCCTTCGACTATGAATTTAATTTTTTGATTCCATAAACTATAAATAAAATTTTATCGATTCCTTAAACTATAAATTTGATTTCTTCGATTCTTAAGACTATAAGTATAATTTCTACTATTCCTAAGACTATAGATTTTATTTTTTCTATTCCTAAAACTATTAATTAAATTTCTTCTATTCCTTAAACTAAATTTTTTTATTCCTTATACTATAAATTGAATTTTTTCGATTCTTTAGACAATTAATTTAATATCTTCAATTCCTCACATTATAAATATAATTTCTCCGATCCCTTTGACTATAAATTGAATTTCTTCTATTCGGTGGACTCTAAATTAAATTTATTCAATTTCTTTGACTGTAAATGTTTTGTCTTCAATTCTGTTGATTATAAATTCAATTCCTTTTAATTTGTTAAACTATAAATTTGATTTCTTCGATTCTTTAGTTTATAAATTTAATTTCCTCGATTCTGTAAACTATACATTTAACATACTTCATTCCTTAGATTATAAATTAAATATCTTCGACTCTTTAGACAATTAATTTAATATTTTCGATTCCTTACATTATAAATAGAATTTCTTCTATCCCTTTGACTATAAATTAAATTTCTTCTATTCGGTGGACTATAAATTTAATTTATTCAATTCCTTTGACTATAAATGTGTTTTTCTTCGATTTTTTTAATTATAAATTTAATTTCTCTGATTCCGTAAACTATACAATTTACATCTTTTATTCTTTAGACTTCATTCGATTCTTAAGATTTTTAGACTATAAATTTTTTTGAAATTTCTCAGGCGATAAATTGAAGTTTTGTCAATTCTTTAGACAATAAATTGAATTTCTTCAATTACTAAGACAATAAATTTAATATCGTCAATTCTTTAGACTATAAATTGAATTTCTTGTATTCGTTAGCCTATACATTAAATTTAATTCAATTCCTTAGAATATTAATTTTATTTCTTCTACTTCCTTGACTATAAATTAAATTTAATTCAATTCCTTAGAATATTAATTTTATTTCTTCTACTCCCTTGACTATAAATTTAATTTCTTCTATTCCTGAGACTATGAATTCATTTTATTTTTATTTTTAAGACTATGAATTCAATTTCTTCGATTCCTTTGTCTATAAACTAAATTTCTTCTATTCTTTGAACTATAAATTTAATATCTACTATTCTTAAAACTATGAATTAAATTTCTTCGATTCCTTAAACTATAAATTTAATTTCTTCTATCCATTAGTTTACAAATTTAATTTATTCTATTCGTTAGACTATACATTTAATTTCTTCGATTTCAAGTACATTTAATTTTTTTTATTCTTTAGACTATAAATTTGATTTCTTCGATTCTTAAGACAATAAATTTAATTTCTTCTATTCCGTAGACTATACATTCTATTTTCGGATTCCTAATTTCATTGTTCGATTCTTTAGACTATAAATTTAATTTCTTCGATTCTTTAGGCAGAAAATTGTTTATTTTATTCTTAATGCAATAAATTAAATTTCTTTGATTCCTTACACTACAATTTTTATTTCTTAGATTCTTAAGTCTATAAGTAAAATTTCTTCTATTTCGTAGACGATAAATTGTATGTTTTATTCTTTATGCACTAAATAAAATTTATCCCATTACTTAGACTATAAATTTAATTTATTCTATTCCTTAGACTATACATTTTATTACTCCGATTCCTTAAACTATAAATTTAATTTCTTCTATTTCGTTAGACTATAAAAAGAATTTCTCTGATTCTTTATACTATGAATTGAATATTTTCGATTCCTTAGACTATAAATAGCATTACTTCGATCCTTTAGATTATACATTAGATTTCTTCTATTCGTTTAACTATAAATTTAATTTGTTTGATTTCATTCCTTAGACTATAAATTAAATTTCTTTTATCCATTAGACAATAAATTTAATTTCTCCTATTCTTCGATTTCTGAGTATAAAGATTAATTTCTTTCCATTCCTTAGACTATAAATTAAATTTCTTTCATCTCTTAGACTATAAATTGAATTTTTTCTATTCGGTAGACTATAAATTATATTTTTTAAATTCTTCAGACTATAAATTTTATTTTGTCGATTCCTTTGACTATAAATTTTACTTTTCTATTATTTTCACTATAAATTGTATTTCTGCAATTCCTTAGACGATAACTAAAATTTCTAAGATTTCTTTAGAGTATGAATTGAATTTAAATTAAATTTCTTCTATTCCATAGACAAAACATTTTATTTTTTCGATTCCTTAGACTATAAATTAAATTTTTCGATTCCTTCGATTAAAAATTTAATTTATTCTATTTTTAGACAATAAATTAACTTTCTTCTATTCTTCAAATTAATTCTATTCCTTAGACCATGAATTTAATTTATTTGATTTCTTTAGACTATAAATGGAATTTCTTCGATTTATTTAGTTTATAAATTTAATTTCTTCTATTCATTAAACTATAAATTAAATATATTTTATTCCTTTGAGTATAAATTTAATTTATTTCTTTTCCTTAGACTATACATTAAATTTCGTCGATTCCTAAGACTATAAATTAAATTTCTTCGATTTCTTAGATTCCTTTGACTATAAATTTAATTTCTTCAATTCCTTATACTGTAAATTTTATTTTTTCGATACCTGAGAATATAAATTTAATTTCTTCTATTTCTTAGACTATAAATTTAATTGTTTCGATTCCTTAGTCTAAAAATTTAGTGTCTTCGATCCTTTAGACTATAAATTTTATTTCTTCGATTCTTTAGGCGATAAATTTAATTTCTTGGATTCCTTAGACTATAAATTTTATCTCTTCGATTCTTAAGGCTTTAAGTTTAATTTCTTCTATTCCTAAGACTATAAATTATATTTTTTCGATTCCTTAGGCGCCAAATTTAATTTTTCTATTTTTTAGTCTATACATTGAATTTCTCCCATTACTTAGACTATAAATTTAATTTCTTCTATTCATTAGACTACTAATTTTATTTCTTCTATTCATTAGACTACTAATTTTATTTCTTTGATTCCTTAAACTATAAATTTAATTTCTTCTATTTCGTTAGACTGTAAATTGAATTTCTTCGATTCTTTATACTATGAATTGAATGTCTTCGATAGTTAGACTATAAAGAGTATTTTTCCGATCTCTTAGACTATAAATTGAATTTCTTCTATTCCTTAGACTATAAATTTAATTTATTTGATTTCTGAGACTATAAATTAAATTTATTTGATTTCTGAGACTATAAATTAAATTTCTTCGATTCCTCAGTCTATACATTGAATTTCTTCTATTCTATAGACTATAAATTCTACCAAAATACTCAATCACAATTGGTTGCCTATACCGGATTCCATCCATAAGAAAGAGTGTTCGCATTGACGATATAAGCGAGAACCAAAACGCCGTCGCTAGTGCGAGACTCAACTTTCCAAACGAACTTATGTCGGTCATAATTTTACTACGTAGACTCCTTGCAGGCAACTAGTTCTAGCCGTGACCGCTTTACTACTGGCATCTCGGCAAACAACACAATACACAGTCACGGATTACTAAAATATAGCGATAACTTATATAGTCTTACGAACTCACTCACACACAAGTCCACACACATACAGACAAAAACAACATTTTCTTCGTCTAGATCCTTTGGACTCTTCCTAACCTTTTTTATCTTAACACATTACTTCTTGGCTGTTAAACTCAACTACACTGGTTCTTTACAAATGTACAAGGCAAGTAACAGTTTTAACATATGAAAAGAAAGGACACAAATATGCAAATTCATTTACCAATAAACAAAAACTACATATTCTATTTTCTGTTTTTTTTGTTGTCAATAAATTTATTCTCGTGTAACAAGAAAATATATATTATTTTCTATGAAAAGAGTCCTATCTAAATTGAAAATACGTATTTTGTGTACATTTGGAAATATGTGGCGTTTTGGTGACATCAGATATGGTGTAATGTAAAACACGTTCCTTTCAGTTCCTCGCAAAATTGGGGTGCACAATCTAAACTTTGTTTAACACTTTTTACTTCAAATTGTAATCAAATGTCAGCCTAAATCAAAGGAAATGTAACGATACAGACTAGAAAAAAATGGAGTAAATTTCAATAGTTTCAAAATTACTTAATTTCGGTTTTATATTTGAAATCTTTAAAGAGTCGATTTTCTTGGCTATCAAACACCTTCTCTTTTCGCGTTTATTCGTCGGTGTTAATCATTGTAGAAACAATTTCACCAACGAAACGTGGAAACATCATTGGACTGATGTCATTTTTAGAAAAAAATGTTGTTTTATGAACTAAAATAGAATTTGGTGTGTTGTAGTCAAATTGCCAGTAAGCGTAATGGCGTCGTTGTAGTTTTATTGTATCTGAAATAGGGTTGCATTTTTTCTATTTTCAGAAAGAAAAGTAACTTGTTTTGAAGTTGTGTCGCGAGGAGTTATAACGACACTCAACCTTTTATTTTTTGTAAGTATGATTTTATTGTTTGTTTTGTTTAAAAAAAACTTTGCATGTATATCGACTGTAGAGTTCACAAGGAATAAAGAAGTTTAGAATGGAGATAGATAGATAGATAGAGACAGGGAGAGGAAGAGAGAGATGGGAGAGGCAGGGAGATCAAACGGTGTAATCCCCCCCCCCCATATATATATATATATATATATATATATATATATATATATATATTGAGTGTTACATATTTAGATTCTCGTCATTGTTGTCGCTCGATCATCAAGTGAATATGTTGTTGACTGTGATGAAACGCCGTGGAAGCTGGAATAGTAAAATAACTGAATAAGGCCTTTTTCTGGCTGGACGAACACCCCAACCGTTATTATTTCAAAATTAATAGAACAAACCCGGATATGAGTTTTAAATAGACAACCTGTTCCTTTATTTGGGTATCTCATATATGGGTCGACACAATGAGGAGGGGAAAAGAGAAACGAACTTCTGTTCTAAGTATTTATTTTCGAGCTTATTTTCACACGTCCACTTCGACTTGCTTCCTAACCGCTTTCTAACTTATAAAATGTTTTCTAACTTTGTTGATGACGTCATTCGCCATGTAATTCACATTCCTCTCACTTTCTCTTGTTCCGTTTACATGCATTTTGTCACATCTTACTTTCTGATCCCGTCAGATAATTCTATGCCCGCCATCTTTGAATATTTTAAGAACATTCACACAGAAAATAACATTATATTACGCTAGATATACCCGTCTGTTCCGGCAGCGGGGATTTCGTAACAGCCGTTTTCGGCAATCATTCTGACAAACCAAAGGCTTATTTGACAGCACCAGTTCTTTTCTTTTGTTGGGATGATGTATGGTCCGGCTCGATCCTATAAGTTGCATTCTCCTTTTTTAGGCTAGTTGGTTTATTACCGATCGCCTAAAGCTGCCCTACTGGGTAATGCTGACGGGGCCGTACATAGCTATTTTTATACCCAGCAAGAGTGTTCCATTGAAGAAGCTGGCTTTACCCACCTTCAAGCCCTGCGCCACATCTTGGAAAGAAAGCTGAAATACTCAGTATTCAACAAGAGAGAAGGAGATTAAATAAAGGAGAAATCAAGAAGACAATACTCTAAACTAAAACGGTGACCGCCGGAATGGATAAGCGCACATAAAATAGCAAGACATATAATAGCAAGACATAAAATAGCAAGACATATAATAGCAAGACACTGCAAAATACATGAACACCGCCGTTGCAGATCGGAAAATAAAACTAGGAACCACTTTTTACAGAGAACAATTGAGGAAAAGGTTATTCCTCAATGCACCATAAAATCCTTCCATCACACACATTTCCCTAATGTCAATGAATTTTTCCGAATCACTACAAAACCACAAGTTTACTGCATTTTCTCACAAAGTCAACGCACAAAACCCTGTGAACTACAAAAACACCAGCTGTTCACTAACAACACTGCTTGATACATAGCACAAAAACACGCACAAGTTCAACGCATGTCACACAAACTAAACCAAAAATAACAACATTTTATATTCATTAACAAACGGAAATCACTCAAACACCCTGACAGCGTCCAAAATTTAACCAACCTTTCTTTGAATTGAAAGCCTTGAACTTCTGAGTTTGCTTTTGACATTCAACACAATAATATAAGAAATACTGCAACTACAGACATAATGAGTCAAACTTAACCAAATGCTTTATCCAATGAATAATTCTCGTTTCTGTTTATAATCCCCGTGGTTAGATCTTATCCCCAAATACTAACTGTTATTACTTTTGAGGGGGTGATAGGGGTACTCGACACTATCATTCACTCTACTATAAAACAAATCTGGAGACCTCCCCAATCAAATTAAAATGTAGATATAACTTTCTTATACACTTACCTACCTTTCAATAAATACCTCAGTTTACTAGATAACGCATAAAAAATAATTTCTCTTCATCTCATTCTATCAAATCCATCATTGCATATGTAAAACATCATATGAAATATTATGAATTTAATAACATACTAGTATCCTTATTCATAGAATCTCTTTAAATAAAGACCCAGCAAACACCACATACCATACGTACATCGATGACAAAATACCATACATACATCGATGATAAAGTTTCCCTTCGCCATCAGAAAAAAATAAAAAACATTTCTGAGGAATTAAATTCTCTTGAAGCATCCATTAATTCTACATACGAAAAAGAACATAGCTACTTCATTCCATGCCTAGACATTCTAACACAAAAATACTTATAACCCATTAACTTTCCATCAACAAGCACGACTACATAATTTTTACTCCCACCACAATGTTAAAATTAAAACAGGCTTCATAATATACATCTACTGAACATGCAGTACCTATCTAATAGGATTGATATTTCACTTAAATCTTAAAAGATTCACTCTAAAGAAAAAAACAATACATAACAGCAAAAATTGCGAGAACCACGTTTAATTCATTCAAACCGATCATTTTACCTATCAACGCATGCCATGCACACATCTACAGCACTCTATCTAAATTCGGGTTCCGTACCATACAAATTAATTAAAAAACTATGAAACATCTTATTAAAACTAAAATCATTGAAACCTCCTACACAAGTTACCATTCATGGCATTCCATGCAACATATGTGGAAAACATTAAATCGTGGAAACGTAATGCACACTGGACAAAAAATATACGAACACAAGAGAGCTGTTAAACTTAGTGATAAAAATGCTCTTGTTACCCACATGATTGATTTCGACCATGTATTTGATTTTTTCGAGATCCTCGCTAATAAAAAATACACAACTTGCAATATCAAAACATATTAAACAGAGGTAATGATATAGTAAGACCGAGGTGAATTTGAAAAGAAACCAAGTCGTTGTTTGATATATTGTTTGAATGTACAATCAAAGTTGCTTTCATAAGGCGTCTCCATTCGATGATATACGCGTATTTAATTATAGTCAAAACTATAATTAAATTCAAGCATATGCGAAATGAGTGCGTTTTGATGCAACATAGCTTAGTTGCTTTATTATACTCGTAGATCTTCTGCCGAGGTACGTTGCGTTTCACCAATGTTGTTGCTACCTGTTCTGACAGTGTTTCTTAAACTTTCAAACTGGCACCCCTTAGCTTCTATATAAGCACCCCTCTCCCCATATGCATATGCACGTGCACACTTTTTAAAAGTGAAAATAACGATATTACACACAAAATATATATTTAAAAAATAATAATTCAACAAACACTTTTATTTGGTCTTCACAATTACCGCCAATACAAATATTCGATATTTTTTTGTTTCTTTCTAATTGAAAGCAACAATATCAATAAAAAAATAGGCATTAAACAATACCAATTAATTAAATCAACCATTTTATTTAATTTTCACGATTAGTTCTAATTAGATCCGTGCCTATGATTTAGGGATATTAGTCTTTCCATATTAGTCTGAAACTCACTACGAAGAAATCATAGATCCCCATGTTCGGTAATTTTAAGTCTTTTCATTTGCTTGAACTTTGTTCTACAAAATATAATGTTGGAAAGGGAATAAAATATATCTTCATCTTGTTCCATAATACTGGATAGAAGTTAAAGATATTTTTGTAACGAAACATTTTTCTTGAACTTTGGCCACAGCTTAATTTTGTTTTGGGGTAATTAATTCACAGAAGAGAAGAGTTTTTAAATATCACATGTCCCCTTACGAAGATAAATAAATCTTACTGAACCATTATATCTAGAATTCGTGTTCTAATTTTGATCAAAATCTATGAAATGATTTTGATTCTAGAAAAATGTCTACAATTAGGACTTAAGCTTAATGGATCTTAAGAATACATTGAAATTCAAGGAATCTTGTTAAACTGATACCTAATACCTATGCGTTATATTTAATGCAAATCAGAAATATTTGAATTTTTAAATGGAAGGCTGTGCCTATATTATTATTGTCTTTAAAATATTCCCCAAAAGTACATTTTGGGGAATGCTTATTAATAATCATGGAGGAAATTCACCCAAATGAATTTTCACTAACAGCTTCTAGCTCTTCTTTGCTTCTTTGCTTTAAACTACATTAAACTAAATATATACCACATTACTCACCATTACGATTAGAAGCTGTATTCTAAAATTCATAATGATTGGTTAAGTAGTTTCGCAGTTTATCCGCCATAAATAGAGACGGACAAACAGAAATTGGTGACCGACCGTTGTTTACATATATATATATATATATATATATATATATGTAAATTATAACTAAAAAGTAAACTTTTAGAGAGTTAGACCTATTGTGAAATAAGGAAAGCTCAATATACTGGATAGAGCAAAAATATGGTAAGTCAATGAAAATTGATTAGACCTGCAAATGGAAGCAAATCGATATCTTCAGTTGTTCAAAACAAGGAGCAGTTTAGTTAATAAAAAACATTTATTTTTCTTCGCTTTCATTCCTTAAACCAGGCTTTTCAAAGATTAAAATCTTATCATCAGAGGAAAATTATGATTGATAAGTTGACAGTCCTATCCTGTCAACTTATCAATCATAATTTTTCCTCTGATGATAAGATTTTAATCTTTGAAAAGCCTGGTTTAAGGAATGAAAGAGAAGAAAAATAAATGTTTTTTATTAACTAAACTGCTCCTTGTTTTGAACAACTGAAGATATCGATCTGCTTCCATTTGCAGGTCTAATCAATTTTCATTGACTCACTATATATTTATATATATATATATATATATATATATATATATATATATATATATATATATATATATATTTCCGCTCAATTTTCATTTTGGCGTTTCACGTGGAAAATGAAACTTGCCATTCTAAATGAATAAATGCGAAAGTGTTTTTCCCACCTATCCCAACTATATTAACATTAAAATGGTTTATGCTCATCTAATTCTGTGTAGTATATTTTCATACGTCATGATACATGTATTCCTCCATTTCTTTTGGGGGAGGCAGTATACGTTTGTTCCTCACGATACCATCCTCCCAGAATTATCTTCTTCTTATCTGTGGGGTGAGGTAGTATACTATCTATTCTGTTGTCATGATATCATGCTCTCAGCCATTTCTTTTTTTTTTGGGGGGGGGGGTTGTGTATGTAGTTCGTTCATCATGATCTCATTCTAGCAAAATTACTAGACCAGAGGAAGCATATTTAAAAATATTATATATATATATATATATATATATATATATATATATATATATATGGGGAGAGGGAGAGAGAGAGAGAGAGAGGGAGATAGAGAGAGAGCATGTGCATCAACTATTAGACAGAAAGCAAGCAATGATACCTAGAAGGACTACACCCATTAAGATTAGTCAGCTTTATTGAATTAAAGAGATTAAATCGCGTTGAAACTCTTGACTTTGATCCGATTTCACATTATTTCGAGGGAAAGCTGCTCTGCCCATAACGAACGAATACCCGTCCAAAATATCCGTTAGTCAAAACATCCGTTGGTGAAAACCATTCGTTAGAAATTTTCAGCAACGGATGTTTTGGCCAACGGATATTTGGATGGTTATTTTTTTTTTTTAAGAGAGGACTTTTTGGTCAGTACATGAAATAAGTAACAAAAAAAATGTAAAATACAAGATTAATCGCACTTCGAGTGTACATTTGAACAAAATACGTTCAAGCATAGTTAATTAAAAAGATAAAAACCTAATTTCCTTTTGCTTCGTAGTCTAATCAATATTTTGAACATGTCTATTGACAAGTATAAATGAAGTGAAATTTATTTGAAGAATTCCAATCTTTATGACACGATCATTGGCGTTAAAGGCTGACTGGCGATATTAGTTGGTTTAATTAAATTTCACTTAGATCAATTATGGAATATATGTATGAAAAGAAAAAATGGCAAAACATTACTTTGCTGCTTATAAAAAAGTCGAACGCAAATTTGTGACGCAATGGATAAAGTGCTAAGTGATAATCAGTGACAGTCTTCTGGAGGTTGGATATTTAATCTTAAGTACAGACGAAACTAAGAATATAATTAAGAATTATTGCTCCCCTGTCATGGTTGCTGGAACCCTGTGGATTAAATATAATTAAGAATTATTTCTCCCCTGTCATGGTTGCTGGAATCCTGTGGATGAAATAAGAATATAATTAAGAATTATTTCTCCCCTGTCATGGTTGCTGGAACTCTGTGGATTAAATATAATTAAGAATTATTTCTCCCATGTCATGGTTGCTGGAACCCTGTGGATTAAATATAATTAAGAATTATTTCTTCCCTGTCATGGTTGCTGGAACCCTGTGGATTAAATATAATTAAGAATTATTTCTCCCCTGTCATGGTTGCTGGAACCCTGTGGATTAAAAATAATTAAGAATTATTTCTCCCCTGTCATGGTTGCTGGAACCCTGTGGATGAAATATAATTAAGAATTATTTCTCCCCTGTCATGGTTGCTGGAACCCTGTGGATTAAATATAATTAAGAATTATTTCTCCCCTGTCATGGTTGCTGGAACCCTGTGGATGAAATAAGAATATAATTAAGAATTATTTCTCCCCTGTCATGGTTGCTGGACCACTGTGTATTAAATATAATTAAGAATTATTGCTCCCCTGTCATGGTTGCTGGAACCCTGTGGATTAAATATAATTAAGAATTATTTCTCCCCTGTCATGGTTGCTGGAATCCTGTGGATGAAATAAGAATATAATTAAGAATTATTTCTCCCCTGTCATGGTTGCTGGAACTCTGTGGATTAAATATAATTAAGAATTATTTCTCCCATGTCATGGTTGCTGGAACCCTGTGGATTAAATATAATTAAGAATTATTTCTTCCCTGTCATGGTTGCTGGAACCCTGTGGATTAAATATAATTAAGAATTATTTCTCCCCTGTCATGGTTGCTGGAACCCTGTGGATTAAAAATAATTAAGAATTATTTCTCCCCTGTCATGGTTGCTGGAACCCTGTGGATGAAATATAATTAAGAATTATTTCTCCCCTGTCATGGTTGCTGGAACCCTGTGGATTAAATATAATTAAGAATTATTTCTCCCCTGTCATGGTTGCTGGAACCCTGTGGATGAAATAAGAATATAATTAAGAATTATTTCTCCCCTGTCATGGTTGCTGGAACCCTGTGGATTAAATATAATTAAGAATTATTTCTCCCCTGTCATGGTTGCTGGAACCCTGTGGATGAAATAAGAATATAATAAAGAATTATTTCTTCCCTGTTATGGTTGCTGGAACCCTGTGGATTAAATATAATTAAGAATTATTTCTCCCCTGTCATGGTTGCTGGAACCCTGTGGATTAAATATAATTAAGAATTATTTCTCCCCTGTCATGGTTGCTGGAATCCTGTGGATGAAATAAGAATATAATTAAGAATTATTTCTCCCCTGTCATGGTTGCTGGAACCCTGTGGATTAAATATAATTAAGAATTATTTCTCCCCTGTCATGGTTGCTGGAACCCTGTGGATTAAATATAATTAAGAATTATTTCTCCCCTGTCATGGTTGCTGGAACCCTGTGGATTAAATATAATTAAGAATTATTTCTCCCCTGTCATGGTTGCTGGAACCCTGTGGATTAAATATAATTAAAAATTATTTCTCCCCAGTCATGGTTACTGGAACCCTGTGGATGAAATAAGAATATAATAAAGAATTATTTCTTCCCTGTCATGGTTGCTGGAACCCTGTGGATTAAATATAATTAAGAATTATTTCTCCCCTGTCATGGTTGCTGGAACCCTGTGGATTAAATATAATTAAGAATTATTTCTCCCCTGTCATGGTTGCTGGAACCCTGTGGATGAAATAAGAATATAATAAAGAATTATTTCTCCCCTGTCATGGTTGCTGGAATCCTGTGGATGAAATAAGAATATAATTAAGAATTATTTCTCCCCTGTCATGGTTGCTGGAACCCTGTGGATTAAATATAATTAAGAATTATTTCTCCCCTGTCATGGTTGCTGGAACCCTGTGGATTAAATATAATTAAGAATTATTTCTCCCCTGTCATGGTTGCTGGAACCCTGTGGATGAAATAAGAATATAATAAAGAATTATTTCTTCCCTGTCATGGTTGCTGGAACCCTGTGGATTAAATATAATTAAGAATTATTTCTCCCCTGTCATGGTTGCTGGAACCCTGTGGATTAAATATAATTAAGAATTATTTCTCCCCTGTCATGGTTGCTGGAATCCTGTGGATGAAATAAGAATATAATTAAGAATTATTTCTCCCCTGTCATGGTTGCTGGAACCCTGTGGATTAAATATAATTAAGAATTATTTCTCCCCTGTCATGGTTGCTGGAACCCTGTGGATTAAATATAATTAAGAATTATTTCTCCCCTGTCATGGTTGCTGGAACCCTGTGGATTAAATATAATTAAGAATTATTTCTCCCCTGTCATGGTTGCTGGAACCCTGTGGATTAAATATAATTAAGAATTATTTCTCCCCTGTCATGGTTGCTGGAACCCTGTGGATTAAATATAATTAAGAATTATTTATCCCCTGTCATGGTGGCTGGAACCCTGTAGATTAAATATAATAAAGAATTATTTCTCCCCTGTCATTGTTGCTGGAACCCTGTGGATGAAATAAGAATATAATTAAGAATTATTTCTCCCCTGTCATGGTTGCTGGAATCCTGTGGATTAAATATAATTAAGAATTATTTCTCCCCTGTCATGGTTGCTGGAACCCTGTGGATTAAATATAATTAAGAATTATTTCTCCCCTGTCATGGTTGCTGGAACCCTGTAGATGCAGTAAGAATATAATAAGAATTATTTCTCCCCTGTCATGGTTGCTGGAACCCTGTGGATTAAATAAGAATATAATTAAGAATTATTTCTCCCCTGTCATGGTTGCTGGAACCCTGTGGATTAAATATAATTAAGAATTATTTCTCCCCTGTCATGGTTGCTGGAATCTTTTGGATTAAATATAATTAAGAATTATTTCTCCCCTGTCATGGTTGCTGGAACCCTGTGGATTAAATATAATTAAGAATTATTTCTCCCCTGTCATGGTTGCTGGAATCTTTTGGATTAAATATAATTAAGAATTATTTCTCCCCTGTCATGGTTGCTGGAACCCTGTGGATTAAATATAATTAAGAATTATTTCTCCCCTGTCATGGTTGCTGGAACCCTGTGGATTAAATATAATTAAGAATTATTTATCCCCTGTCATGGTGGCTGGAACCATGTAGATTAAATATAATAAAGAATTATTTCTCCCCTGTCATGGTTGCTGGAACCCTGTGGATGAAATAAGAATATAATTAAGAATTATTTCTCCCCTGTCATGGTTGCTGGAATCCTGTGGATTAAATATAATTAAGAATTATTTCTCCCCTGTCATGGTTGCTGGAACCCTGTGGATTAAATATAATTAAGAATTATTTCTCCCCTGTCATGGTTGCTGGAACCCTGTAGATGCAGTAAGAATATAATAAGAATTATTTCTCCCCTGTCATGGTTGCTGGAACCCTGTGGATTAAATAAGAATATAATTAATAATTATTTCTCCCCTGTCATGGTTGCTGGAACCCTGTGGATTAAATATAATTAAGAATTATTTCTCCCCTGTCATGGTTGCTGGAACCCTGTGGATTAAATATAATTAAGAATTATTTCTCCCCTGTCATGGTTGCTGGAACCCTGTAGATTAAATATAATTAAGAATTATTTCTCCCCTGTCATAGTTGCTGGAACCCTGTGGATTAAATATAATTAAGAATTATTTCTCCCCTGTCATAGTTGCTGGAACCCTGTGGATTAAATATAATTAAGAATTATTTCTCCCCTGTCATGGTTGCTGGGACCCTGTGGATTAAATATAATTAAGAATTATTTCTCTCCTGTCATGGTTGCTGGAACCCTGTGGATTAAATATAATTAAGAATTATTTCTCCCCGGTCATGGTTGCTGGAATCCTGTGGATGAAATAAGAATATAATTAAGAATTATTTCTCCCCTGTCATGGTTGCTGGAACCCTGTGGATTAAATATAATTAAGAATTATTTCTCTCCTTTCATGGTTGCTGGAACCCTGTGGATTAAATATAATTAAGAATTATTTCTACCCTGTCATGGTTGCTGGAACCCTGTAGATTAAATATAATTAAGAATTATTTCTCCCCTGTCATAGTTGCTGGAACCCTGTGGATTAAATATAATTAAGAATTATTTCTCCCCTGTCATGGTTGCTGGAACCCTGTGGATTAAATATAATTAAGAATTATTTCTCCCCTGTCATGGTTGCTGGAACCCTGGGGATTAAATATAATTAAGAATTATTTCTCCCCTGTCATGGTTGCTGGAACCCTGTGGATTAAATATAATTAAGAATTATTTCTCCCCTGTCATGGTTGCTGGAACCCTGTGGATTAAAAATAATTAAGAATTATTTCTCCCCGGTCATGGTTGCTGGAATCCTGTGGATGAAATAAGAATATAATTAAGAATTATTTCTCACTTGTCATGTTTGCTGGAACCCTGTGGATTAAATATAATTAAGAATTATTTCTCCCCTGTCATGGTTGCTGGAACCCTGTGGATTAAATATAATTAAGAATTATTTCTCCCCGGTCATGGTTGCTGGAATCCTGTGGATGAAATAAGAATATAATTAAGAATTATTTCTCCCCTGTCATGGTTGCTGGAACACTGTGGATTAAATATAATTAAGAATTATTTCTCTCCTGTCATGGTTGCTGGAACCCTGTGGATTAAATATAATTAAGAATTATTTCTCCCCTGTCATGGTTGCTGGAACCCTGTGGATTAAATATAATTAAGAATTATTTCTCCCCTGTCATGGTTGCTGGAACCCTGTGGATTAAATATAATTAAGAATTATTTCTCCCCGGTCATGGTTGCTGGAATCCTGTGGATGAAATAAGAATATAATTAAGAATTATTTCTCCCCTGTCATGGTTGCTGGAACACTGTGGATGAAATATAATTAAGAATTATTTCTCTCCTGTCATGGTTGCTGGAACCCTGTGGATTAAATATAATTAAGAATTATTTCTCCCCGGTCATGGTTGCTGGAATCCTGTGGATGAAATAAGAATATAATTAAGAATTATTTCTCCCCTGTCATGGTTGCTGGAACCCTGTGGATTAAATATAATTAAGAATTATTTCTCTCCTGTCATGGTTGCTGGAACCCTGTGGATTAAATATAATTAAGAATTATTTCTCTCCTGTCATGGTTGCTGGAATCCTGTGGATGAAATAAGAATATAATTAAGAATTATTTCTCACTTGTCATGTTTGCTGGAACCCTGTGGATTAAATATAATTAAGAATTATTTCTCTCCTGTCATGGTTGCTGGAATCCTGTGAATGAAATAAGAATATAATTAAGAATTATTTCTATCTTGTCATGGTTGCTGGAACCCTGTGGATTAAATATAATTAAGAATTATTTCTCCCCGGTCATGGTTGCTGGAATCCTGTGGATGAAATAAGAATATAATTAAGAATTATTTCTCACTCGTCATGTTTGCTGGAACCCTGTGGATTAAATATAATTAAGAATTATTTCTCTCCTGTCATGGTTGCTGGAATCCTGTGGATGAAATAAGAATATAATTAAGAATTATTTCTCACTTGTCATGGTTGCTGGAACCCTGTGGATTAAATATAATTAAGAATTATTTCTCCCCGGTCATGGTTGCTGGAATCCTGTGGATGAAATAAGAATATAATTAAGAATTATTTCTCACTTGTCATGTTTGCTGGAACCCTGTGGATTAAATATAATTAAGAATTATTTCTCCCCGGTCATGCTTGCTGGAACCCTGTAGATTAAATATAATTAAGAATTATTTCTCCCCGGTCATGGTTGCTGGAATCCTGTGGATGAAATAAGAATATAATTAAGAATTATTTCTCTCCTGTCATGGTTGCTGGAACCCTGTGGATTAAATATAATTAAGAATTATTTCTCCCCTGTCATAGTTGCTGGAACCCTGTGGATTAAATATAATTAAGAATTATTTCACCCCTGTCATAGTTGCTGGAACACTGTAGATTAAATATAACTAAGAATTATTTCTCCCCTGTCATGGTTGCTGGAACCCTGTGGATTAAATATAATTAAGAATTATTTCTCTCCTGTCATGGTTGCTGGAACCCTGTGGATGAAATATAATTAAGAATTATTTCTCCCCTGTCATGGTTGCTGGAATCCTGTGGATGAAATAAGAATATAATTAAGAATTATTTCTCCCCTGTCATGGTTGCTGGAACCCTGTGGATTAAATATAATTAAGAATTATTTCTCCCCTGTCATGGTTGCTGGAATCCTGTGGATTAAATATAATTAAGAATTATTTCTCCCATGTCATGGTTGCTGGAATCCTGTGGATGAAATAAGAATATAATTAAGAATTATTTCTCCCCTGTCATGGTTGCTGGAACCCTGTGGATTAAATATAATTAAGAATTATTTCTCACCTGTCATGGTTGCTGGAACCCTGTGGATTAAATATAATTAAGAATTATTTCTCCCCTGTCATGGTTGCTGGAACCCTGTGGATTAAATATAATTAAGAATTATTTCTCTCCGGTCATGGTTGCTGGAACACTGTAGATTAAATATAATTAAGAATTATTGCTCTCCTGTCATGGTTGCTGGAACCCTGTGGATTAAATATAATTAAGAATTATTTCTCCCCGGTCATGGTTGCTGGAATCCTGTGGATGAAATAATAATATAATTAATAATTATTTCTCCCCTGTCATGGTTGCTGGAACCCTGTGGATTAAATATAATTAATAATTATTTCTCCCCTGTCATGGTTGCTGGAATCCTGTGGATTAAATATAATTAAGAATTATTTCTCCCATGTCATGGTTGCTGAAATCCTGTGGATGAAATAAGAATATAATTAAGAATTATTTCTCTCCTGTCATGGTTGCTGGAACACTGTGGATTAAATATAATTAAGAATTATTTCTCCCCTGTCATGGTTGCTGGAACCCTGTGGATTAAATATAATTAAGAATTATTTCTCCCCTGTCATGGTTGCTGGAACCCTGTAGATTAAATATAATTAAGAATTATTTCTCCCCTGTCATAGTTGCTGGAACCCTGTGGATTAAATATAATTAAGAATTATTTCTCCCCTGTCATAGTTGCTGGAACCCTGTGGATTAAATATAATTAAGAATTATTTCTCCCCTGTCATGGTTGCTGGAACCCTGTGGATTAAATATAATTAAGAATTATTTCTCTCCTGTCATGGTTGCTGGAACCCTGTGGATTAAATATAATTAAGAATTATTTCTCCCCGGTCATGGTTGCTGGAATCCTGTGGATGAAATAAGAATATAATTAAGAATTATTTCTCCCCTGTCATGGTTGCTGGAACCCTGTGGATTAAATATAATTAAGAATTATTTCTCTCCTTTCATGGTTGCTGGAACCCTGTGGATTAAATATAATTAAGAATTATTTCTACCCTGTCATGGTTGCTGGAACCCTGTAGATTAAATATAATTAAGAATTATTTCTCCCCTGTCATAGTTGCTGGAACCCTGTGGATTAAATATAATTAAGAATTATTTCTCCCCTGTCATGGTTGCTGGAACCCTGTGGATTAAATATAATTAAGAATTATTTCTCCCCTGTCATGGTTGCTGGAACCCTGGGGATTAAATATAATTAAGAATTATTTCTCCCCTGTCATGGTTGCTGGAACCCTGTGGATTAAATATAATTAAGAATTATTTCTCCCCTGTCATGGTTGCTGGAACCCTGTGGATTAAAAATAATTAAGAATTATTTCTCCCCGGTCATGGTTGCTGGAATCCTGTGGATGAAATAAGAATATAATTAAGAATTATTTCTCACTTGTCATGTTTGCTGGAACCCTGTGGATTAAATATAATTAAGAATTATTTCTCCCCTGTCATGGTTGCTGGAACCCTGTGGATTAAATATAATTAAGAATTATTTCTCCCCGGTCATGGTTGCTGGAATCCTGTGGATGAAATAAGAATATAATTAAGAATTATTTCTCCCCTGTCATGGTTGCTGGAACACTGTGGATTAAATATAATTAAGAATTATTTCTCTCCTGTCATGGTTGCTGGAACCCTGTGGATTAAATATAATTAAGAATTATTTCTCCCCTGTCATGGTTGCTGGAACCCTGTGGATTAAATATAATTAAGAATTATTTCTCCCCTGTCATGGTTGCTGGAACCCTGTGGATTAAATATAATTAAGAATTATTTCTCCCCGGTCATGGTTGCTGGAATCCTGTGGATGAAATAAGAATATAATTAAGAATTATTTCTCCCCTGTCATGGTTGCTGGAACACTGTGGATTAAATATAATTAAGAATTATTTCTCTCCTGTCATGGTTGCTGGAACCCTGTGGATTAAATATAATTAAGAATTATTTCTCCCCGGTCATGGTTGCTGGAATCCTGTGGATGAAATAAGAATATAATTAAGAATTATTTCTCCCCTGTCATGGTTGCTGGAACCCTGTGGATTAAATATAATTAAGAATTATTTCTCTCCTGTCATGGTTGCTGGAACCCTGTGGATTAAATATAATTAAGAATTATTTCTCTCCTGTCATGGTTGCTGGAATCCTGTGGATGAAATAAGAATATAATTAAGAATTATTTCTCACTTGTCATGTTTGCTGGAACCCTGTGGATTAAATATAATTAAGAATTATTTCTCTCCTGTCATGGTTGCTGGAATCCTGTGAATGAAATAAGAATATAATTAAGAATTATTTCTCACTTGTCATGGTTGCTGGAACCCTGTGGATTAAATATAATTAAGAATTATTTCTCCCCGGTCATGGTTGCTGGAATCCTGTGGATGAAATAAGAATATAATTAAGAATTATTTCTCACTCGTCATGTTTGCTGGAACCCTGTGGATTAAATATAATTAAGAATTATTTCTCTCCTGTCATGGTTGCTGGAATCCTGTGGATGAAATAAGAATATAATTAAGAATTATTTCTCACTTGTCATGGTTGCTGGAACCCTGTGGATTAAATATAATTAAGAATTATTTCTCCCCGGTCATGGTTGCTGGAATCCTGTGGATGAAATAAGAATATAATTAAGAATTATTTCTCACTTGTCATGTTTGCTGGAACCCTGTGGATTAAATATAATTAAGAATTATTTCTCCCCGGTCATGCTTGCTGGAACCCTGTGGATTAAATATAATTAAGAATTATTTCTCCCCGGTCATGGTTGCTGGAATCCTGTGGATGAAATAAGAATATAATTAAGAATTATTTCTCTCCTGTCATGGTTGCTGGAACCCTGTGGATTAAATATAATTAAGAATTATTTCTCCCCTGTCATAGTTGCTGGAACCCTGTGGATTAAATATAATTAAGAATTATTTCACCCCTGTCATAGTTGCTGGAACACTGTAGATTAAATATAACTAAGAATTATTTCTCCCCTGTCATGGTTGCTGGAACCCTGTGGATTAAATATAATTAAGAATTATTTCTCTCCTGTCATGGTTGCTGGAACCCTGTGGATGAAATATAATTAAGAATTATTTCTCCCCTGTCATGGTTGCTGGAATCCTGTGGATGAAATAAGAATATAATTAAGAATTATTTCTCCCCTGTCATGGTTGCTGGAACCCTGTGGATTAAATATAATTAAGAATTATTTCTCCCCTGTCATGGTTGCTGGAATCCTGTGGATTAAATATAATTAAGAATTATTTCTCCCATGTCATGGTTGCTGGAATCCTGTGGATGAAATAAGAATATAATTAAGAATTATTTCTCCCCTGTCATGGTTGCTGGAACCCTGTGGATTAAATATAATTAAGAATTATTTCTCACCTGTCATGGTTGCTGGAACCCTGTGGATTAAATATAATTAAGAATTATTTCTCCCCTGTCATGGTTGCTGGAACCCTGTGGATGAAATATAATTAAGAATTATTTCTCTCCGGTCATGGTTGCTGGAACACTGTAGATTAAATATAATTAAGAATTATTGCTCTCCTGTCATGGTTGCTGGAACCCTGTGGATTAAATATAATTAAGAATTATTTCTCCCCGGTCATGGTTGCTGGAATCCTGTGGATGAAATAATAATATAATTAATAATTATTTCTCCCCTGTCATGGTTGCTGGAATCCTGTGGATTAAATATAATTAATAATTATTTCTCCCCTGTCATGGTTGCTGGAATCCTGTGGATTAAATATAATTAAGAATTATTTCTCCCATGTCATGGTTGCTGAAATCCTGTGGATGAAATAAGAATATAATTAAGAATTATTTCTCTCCTGTCATGGTTGCTGGAACACTGTGGATTAAATATAATTAAGAATTATTTCTCCCCGGTCATGGTTGCTGGAATCCTGTGGATGAAATAAGAATATAATTAAGAATTATTTCTCCCCTGTCATGGTTGCTGGAACCCTGTGGATTAAATATAATTAAGAATTATTTCTCCCTGGTCATGGTTGCTGGAACACTGTAGATTAAATATAATTAAGAATTATTGCTCCCCTGTTATGGTGTCTGGAACCCTGTTGAGTAAATATAATTAAGAATTATTTCTCCCCTGTCATGGTTGCTGGAACCCTGTGGATTAAATATAATTAAGAATTGTTTCTCCCCTGTCATGGTTGCTGGAATCCTGTGAATGAAATATAATTAAGAATCATGTCTCCCCTGTCATGGTTGCTGGAATCCTGTGGATTAAATATAATTAAGAATTATTTCTCCCCTGTCATGGTTGCTGGAACCCTGTGGATTAAATATAATTAAGAATTATTTCTCCCCTGTCATGGTGGCTGGAATCCTGTGGATGAAATAAGAATATAATTAAGAATTATTTCTCCCCTGTCATGGTTGCGGGAATCCTGTGGATGAAATAAGAATATAATTAATAATTATTTCTCCCCTGTCATGGTTGCTGGAACCCTGTGGATTAAATATAATTAAGAATTATTTCTCCCCTGTCATGGTGGCTGGAACCCTATTGATTAAATATAATTAAGAATTATTTCTCCCCTGTCATGGTTGCTGGAACCCTGTAGTTGCAGTAAGAATATAATAAGAATTATTTCTCCCCTGTCATGGTGGCTGGAACCCTGTGGATTAAATAAGAATATAATTAAGAATTATTTCTCCCCTGTCATGGTTGCTGGAACCCTGTGGATTAAATATAATTAAGAATTATTTCTCCCCTGTCATGGTTGCTGGAATCCTGTGAATGAAATATAATTAAGAATCATTTCTCCCCTGTCATGGTTGCTGGAATCCTGTGGATTAAATATAATTAAGAATTATTTCTCCCCTGTCATGGTTGCTGGAACCCTGTGGATTAAATATAATTAAGAATTATTTCTCCCCTATCATGGTTGCTGGAACCCTGTGGATGAAATATAATTAAGAATTATTTCTCCCCTGTCATGTTTGCTGGAATCCTGTGGATGAAATAAGAATATAATTAAGAATTATTTCTCCCCTGTCATGGTTGCTGGAACCCTGTGGATTAAATATAATTAAGAATTATTTCTCCCCTGTCATGGTTGCTGGAATCCTGTGGATTAAATATAATTAAGAATTATTTCTCCCATGTCATGGTTGCTGGAATCCTGTGGATGAAATAAGAATATAATTAAGAATTATTTCTCCCCTGTCATGGTTGCTGGAACCCTGTGGATTAAATATAATTAAGAATTATTTCTCACCTGTCATGGTTGCTGGAACCCTGTGGATTAAATATAATTAAGAATTATTTCTCTCCTGTCATGGTTGCTGGAACCCTGTGGATGAAATATAATTAAGAATTATTTCTCCCCTGTCATGGTTGCTGGAATCCTGTGGATGAAATAAGAATATAATTAAGAATTATTTCTCCCCTGTCATGGTTGCTGGAACCCTGTGGATTAAATATAATTAAGAATTATTTCTCCCCTGTCATGGTTGCTGGAATCCTGTGGATTAAATATAATTAAGAATTATTTCTCCCATGTCATGGTTGCTGGAATCCTGTGGATGAAATAAGAATATAATTAAGAATTATTTCTCCCCTGTCATGGTTGCTGGAACCCTGTGGATTAAATATAATTAAGAATTATTTCTCACCTGTCATGGTTGCTGGAACCCTGTGGATTAAATATAATTAAGAATTATTTCTCCCCTGTCATGGTTGCTGGAACCCTGTGGATTAAATATAATTAAGAATTATTTCTCTCCGGTCATGGTTGCTGGAACACTGTAGATTAAATATAATTAAGAATTATTGCTCTCCTGTCATGGTTGCTGGAACCCTGTGGATTAAATATAATTAAGAATTATTTCTCCCCGGTCATGGTTGCTGGAATCCTGTGGATGAAATAATAATATAATTAATAATTATTTCTCCCCTGTCATGGTTGCTGGAACCCTGTGGATTAAATATAATTAATAATTATTTCTCCCCTGTCATGGTTGCTGGAATCCTGTGGATTAAATATAATTAAGAATTATTTCTCCCATGTCATGGTTGCTGAAATCCTGTGGATGAAATAAGAATATAATTAAGAATTATTTCTCTCCTGTCATGGTTGCTGGAACACTGTGGATTAAATATAATTAAGAATTATTTCTCCCCGGTCATGGTTGCTGGAATCCTGTGGATGAAATAAGAATATAATTAAGAATTATTTCTCCCCTGTCATGGTTGCTGGAACCCTGTGGATTAAATATAATTAAGAATTATTTCTCCCTGGTCATGGTTGCTGGAACACTGTAGATTAAATATAATTAAGAATTATTGCTCCCCTGTTATGGTGTCTGGAACCCTGTTGAGTAAATATAATTAAGAATTATTTCTCCCCTGTCATGGTTGCTGGAACCCTGTGGATTAAATATAATTAAGAATTGTTTCTCCCCTGTCATGGTTGCTGGAATCCTGTGAATGAAATATAATTAAGAATCATTTCTCCCCTGTCATGGTTGCTGGAATCCTGTGGATTAAATATAATTAAGAATTATTTCTCCCCTGTCATGGTTGCTGGAACCCTGTGGATTAAATATAATTAAGAATTATTTCTCCCCTGTCATGGTGGCTGGAATCCTGTGGATGAAATAAGAATATAATTAAGAATTATTTCTCCCCTGTCATGGTTGCTGGAATCCTGTGGATGAAATAAGAATATAATTAATAATTATTTCTCCCCTGTCATGGTTGCTGGAACCCTGTGGATTAAATATAATTAAGAATTATTTCTCCCCTGTCATGGTGGCTGGAACCCTATTGATTAAATATAATTAAGAATTATTTCTCCCCTGTCATGGTTGCTGGAACCCTGTAGTTGCAGTAAGAATATAATAAGAATTATTTCTCCCCTGTCATGGTGGCTGGAACCCTGTGGATTAAATAAGAATATAATTAAGAATTATTTCTCCCCTGTCATGGTTGCTGGAACCCTGTGGATTAAATATAATTAAGAATTATTTCTCCCCTGTCATGGTTGCTGGAATCCTGTGAATGAAATATAATTAAGAATCATTTCTCCCCTGTCATGGTTGCTGGAATCCTGTGGATTAAATATAATTAAGAATTATTTCTCCCCTGTCATGGTTGCTGGAACCCTGTGGATTAAATATAATTAAGAATTATTTCTCCCCTATCATGGTTGCTGGAACCCTGTGGATGAAATATAATTAAGAATTATTTCTCCCCTGTCATGTTTGCTGGAATCCTGTGGATGAAATAAGAATATAATTAAGAATTATTTCTCCCCTGTCATGGTTGCTGGAACCCTGTGGATTAAATATAATTAAGAATTATTTCTCCCCTGTCATGGTTGCTGGAATCCTGTGGATTAAATATAATTAAGAATTATTTCTCCCATGTCATGGTTGCTGGAATCCTGTGGATGAAATAAGAATATAATTAAGAATTATTTCTCCCCTGTCATGGTTGCTGGAACCCTGTGGATTAAATATAATTAAGAATTATTTCTCACCTGTCATGGTTGCTGGAACCCTGTGGATTAAATATAATTAAGAATTATTTCTCCCCTGTCATAGTTGCTGGAACCCTGTGGATTAAATATAATTAAGAATTATTTCTCTCCGGTCATGGTTGCTGGAACACTGTAGATTAAATATAATTAAGAATTATTGCTCTCCTGTCATGGTTGCTGGAACCCTGTGGATTAAATATAATTAAGAATTATTTCTCCCCGGTCATGGTTGCTGGAATACTGTGGATGAAATAAGAATATAATTAAGAATTATTTCTCCCCTGTCATGGTTGCTGGAACCCTGTGGATTAAATATAATTAATAATTATTTCTCCCCTGTCATGGTTGCTGGAATCCTGTGGATTAAATATAATTAAGAATTATTTCTCCCATGTCATGGTTGCTGGAATCCTGTGGATGAAATAAGAATATAATTAAGAATTATTTCTCTCCTGTCATGGTTGCTGGAACAATGTGGATTAAATATAATTAAGAATTATTTCTCCCCGGTCATGGTTGCTGGAATCCTGTGGATGAAATAAGAATATAATTAAGAATTATTTCTCCCCTGTCATGGTTGCTGGAACCCTGTGGATTAAATATAATTAATAATTATTTCTCCCCTGTCATGGTTGCTGGAATCCTGTGGATTAAATATAATTAAGAATTATTTCTCCCATGTCATGGTTGCTGGAATCCTGTGGATGAAATAAGAATATAATTAAGAATTATTTCTCTCCTGTCATGGTTGCTGGAACACTGTGGATTAAATATAATTAAGAATTATTTCTCCCCGGTCATGGTTGCTGGAATCCTGTGGATGAAATAAGAATATAATTAAGAATTATTTCTCCCCTGTCATGGTTGCTGGAACCCTGTGGATTAAATATAATTAAGAATTATTTCTCCCCGGTCATGGTTGCTGGAACACTGTAGATTAAATATAATTAAGAATTATTGCTCCCCTGTTATGGTGCCTGGAACCCTGTTGAGTAAATATAATTAAGAATTATTTCTCCCCTGTCATGGTTGCTGGAACCCTGTGGATTAAATATAATTAAGAATTATTTCTCCCCTGTCATGGTTGCTGGAATCCTGTGAATGAAATATAATTAAGAATCATTTCTCCCCTGTCATGGTTGCTGGAACCCTGTAGATTAAATATAATTAAGAATTATTTCTCCCCTGTCATGGTGGCTGGAATCCTGTGGATGTAATAAGAATATAATTAAGAATTATTTCTCCCCTGTCATGGTTGCTGGAATCCTGTGGATGAAATAAGAATATAATTAAGAATTATTTCCCCCCTGTCATGGTTGCTGGAACCCTGTGGATTAAATATAATTAAGAATTATTTCTCCCCTGTCATGGTGGCTTGAACCCTATGGATTAAATATAATTAAGAATTATTTCTCCCCTGTCATGGTTGCTGGAACCCTGTAGTTGCAGTAAGAATATAATAAGAATTATTTCTCCCCTGTCATGGTGGCTGGAACCCTGTAGTTGCAGTAAGAATATAATAAGAATTATTTCTCCCCTGTCATGGTGGCTGGAATCCTGTGAATGAAATAAGAATATAATTAAGAATTATTTCTCCCCTGTCATGGTTGCTGGAACCCTGTGGATTAAATAAGAATATAATTAAGAATTATTTCTCCCCTGTCATGGTTGCTGGAACCCTGTGGATTAAATATAATTAAGAATTATTTCTCCCCTGTCATGGTTGCTGGAACCCTGTGGATTAAATATAATTAAGAATTATTTCTCCCCGGTCATGGTTGCTGGAACACTGTAGATTAAATATAATTAAGAATTATTGCTCCCCTGTCATGGTGTCTGGAACCCTGTGGAGTAAATATAATTAAGAATTATTTCTCCCCTGTCATGGTTGCTGGAACCCTGTGGATTAAATATAATTAAGAATTATTTCTCCCCTGTCATGGTTGCTGGAATCCTGTGAATGAAATATAATTAAGAATCATTTCTCCCCTGTCATGGTTGCTGGAATCCTGTGGATTAAATATAATTAAGAATTATTTCTCCCCTGTCATGGTTGCTGGAACCCTGTGGATTAAATATAATTAAGAATAATTTCTCCCCTGTCATGGTTGCTGGAATCCTGTGGATGAAATAAGAATATAATTAAGAATAATTTCTCCCCTGTCATGGTTGCTGGAATCCTGTGGATGAAATAAGAATATAATTAAGAATTATTGCTCCCCTGTTATGGTGTCTGGAACCCTGTGGAGTAAATATAATTAAGAATTATTTCTCCCCTGTCATGGTTGCTGGAACCCCGTGGATTAAATATAATTAATAATTATTGCTCCCCTGTTATGGTGTCTGGAACCCTGTGGAGTAAATATAAATAAGAATTATTTCTCCCCTGTCATGGTTGCTGGAACCCTGTGGATTAAATATAATTAATAATTATTGCTCCCCTGTTATGGTGTCTGGAACCCTGTGGAGTAAATATAAATAAGAATTATTTCTCCCCTGTCATGGTTGCTGGAACCCTGTGGATTAAATAAGAATATAATTAAGAATTATTTCTCCCCTGTCATGGTTGCTGGAATCTTTTGGATTAAATATAATTAAGAATTATTTCTCCCCTGTCATGGTTGCTGGAACCCTGTGGATTAAATAAGAATATAATTAAGAATTATTTCTCCCCTGTCATGGTTGCTGGAACCCTGTGGATTAAATAAGAATATAATTAAGAATTATTTCTCCCCTGTCATGGTTGCTGGAACCCTGTGGATTAAATATAATTAAGAATTATTTCTCCCCTGTCATGGTTGCTGGAACCCTGTGGATTAAATATAATTAATAATTATTGCTCCCCTGTTATGGTGTCTGGAACCCTGTGGAGTAAATATAATTAAGAATTATTTCTCCCCTGTCATGGTTGCTGGAACCCTGTGGATTAAATATAATTAATAATTATTGCTCCCCTGTTATGGTGTCTGGAACCCTGTGGAGTAAATATAAATAAGAATTATTTCTCCCCTGTCATGGTTGCTGGAACCCTGTGGATTAAATATAATTAATAATTATTGCTCCCCTGTTATGGTGTCTGGAACCCTGTGGAGTAAATATAAATAAGAATTATTTCTCCCCTGTCATGGTTGCTGGAACCCTGTGGATTAAATAAGAATATAATTAAGAATTATTTCTCCCCTGTCATGGTTGCTGGAACCCTGTGGATTAAATAAGAATATAATTAAGAATTATTTCTCCCCTGTCATGGTTGCTGGAACCCTGTGGATTAAATAAGAATATAATTAAGAATTATTTCTCCCCTGTCATGGTTGCTGGAACCCTGTGGATTAAATATAATTAAGAATTATTTCTCCCCTGTCATGGTTGCTGGAACCCTGTGGATTAAATATAATTAATAATTATTGCTCCCCTGTTATGGTGTCTGGAACCCTGTGGAGTAAATATAATTAAGAATTATTTCTCCCCTGTCATGGTTGCTGGAACCCTGTGGATTAAATATAATTAATAATTATTGCTCCCCTGTTATGGTGTCTGGAACCCTGTGGAGTAAATATAAATAAGAATTATTTCTCCCCTGTCATGGTTGCTGGAACCCTGTGGATTAAATAAGAATATAATTAAGAATTATTTCTCCCCTGTCATGGTTGCTGGAACCCTGTGGATTAAATATAATTAAGAATTATTTCTCCCCTGTCATGGTTGCTGGAACCCTGTGGATTAAATATAATTAATAATTATTGCTACCCTGTTATGGTGTCTGGAACCCTGTGGAGTAAATATAATTAAGAATTATTTCTCCCCTGTCATGGTTGCTGGAACCCTGTGGATTAAATATAATTAATAATTATTGCTCCCCTGTTATGGTGTCTGGAACCCTGTGGAGTAAATATAAATAAGAATTATTTCTCCCCTGTCATGGTTGCTGGAACCCTGTAGATTAAATAAGAATATAATTAAGAATTATTTCTCCCCTGTCATGGTTGCTGGAACCCTGTGGATTAAATATAATTAAGAATTATTTCTCCCCTGTCATGGTTGCTGGAACCCTGTGGATTAAATATAATTAATAATTATTGCTCCCCTGTTATGGTGTCTGGAACCCTGTGGAGTAAATATAATTAAGAATTATTTCTCCCCTGTCATGGTTGCTGGAACCCTGTGGATTAAATATAATTAATAATTATTGCTCCCCTGTTATGGTGTCTGGAACCCTGTGGAGTAAATATAAATAAGAATTATTTCTCCCCTGTCATGGTTGCTGGAACCCTGTGGATTAAATAAGAATATAATTAAGAATTATTTCTCCCCTGTCATGGTTGCTGGAACCCTGTGGATTAAATAAGAATATAATTAAGAATTATTTCTCCCCTGTCATGGTTGCTGGAACCCTGTGGATTAAATAAGAATATAATTAAGAATTATTTCTCCCCTGTCATGGTTGCTGGAACCCTGTGGATTAAATATAATTAAGAATTATTTCTCCCCTGTCATGGTTGCTGGAACCCTGTGGATTAAATATAATTAAGAATTATTTCTCCCCTGTCATGGTTGCTGGAACCCTGTGGATTAAATATAATTAAGAATAATTTCTCCCCTGTCATGGTTGCTGGAATCCTGTGGATGAAATAAGAATATAATTAAGAATTATTTCTCCCCTGTCATGGTTGCTGGAACCCTGTGGATTAAATATAATTAAGAATTATTTCTCCCCTGTCATGGTTGCTGGAACCCTGTGGATTAAATATAATTAAGAATTATTTCTCCCCTGTCATGGTGGCTGGAACCCTATGGATTAAATATAATTAAGAATTATTTCTCCCCTGTCATTGTTGCTGGAACCCTGTAGATGCAGTAAGAATATAATAAGAATTATTTCTCCCCTGTCATGGTTGCTGGAACCCTGTGGATTAAATAAGAATATAATTAAGAATTATTTCTCCCCTGTCATGGTTGCTGGAACCCTGTGGATTAAATATAATTAAGAATTATTTCTCCCCTGTCATGGTTGCTGGAACCCTGTGGATTAAATATAATTAATAATTATTTCTCCCCTGTCATGGTTACTGGAACCCTGTGGATTAAATATAATTAAGAATTATTTCTCCCCTGTCATGGTTGCTGGAACCCTATGGATTAAATATAATTAAGAATTATTTCTCCCCTGTCATGGTTGCTGGAACCCTGTGGATTAAATATAATTAAGAATTATTTCTCCCCTGTCATGGTGGCTGGAACCCTATGGATTAAATATAATTAAGAATTATTTCTCCCCTGTCATGGTTGCTGGAACCCTGTAGATGCAGTAAGAATATAATAAGAATTATTTCTCCCCTGTCATGGTTGCTGGAACCCTGTGGATTAAATAAGAATATAATTAAGAATTATTTCTCCCCTGTCATGGTTGCTGGAACCCTGTGGATTAAATAAGAATATAATTAAGAATTATTTCTCCCCTGTCATGGTTGCTGGAATCTTTTGGATTAAATATAATTAAGAATTATTTCTCCCCTGTCATGGTTGCTGGAACCCTGTGGATTAAATATAATTAATAATTATTTCTCCCCTGTCATGGTAGCTGGAACCCTGTGGATTAAATATAATTAATAATTATTTCTCCCCTGTCATGGTTGCTGGAACCCTGTGGATTAAATATAATTAATAATTATTTCTCCCCTGTCATTGTTGCTGGAACCCTGTAGATGCAGTAAGAATATAATAAGAATTATTTCTCCCCTGTCATGGTTGCTGGAACCCTGTGGATTAAATAAGAATATAATTAAGAATTATTTCTCCCCTGTCATGGTTGCTGGAACCCTGTGGATTAAATATAATTAAGAATTATTTCTCCCCTGTCATGGTTGCTGGAACCCTGTGGATTAAATATAATTAATAATTATTTCTCCCCTGTCATGGTTACTGGAACCCTGTGGATAAAATATAATTAAGAATTATTTCTCCCCTGTCATGGTTGCTGGAACCCTATGGATTAAATATAATTAAGAATTATTTCTCCCCTGTCATGGTTGCTGGAACCCTGTGGATTAAATATAATTAAGAATTATTTCTCCCCTGTCATGGTGGCTGGAACCCTATGGATTAAATATAATTAAAATTATTTCTCCCCTGTCATGGTTGCTGGAACCCTGTAGATGCAGTAAGAATATAATAAGAATTATTTCTCCCCTGTCATGGTTGCTGGAACCCTGTGGATTAAATAAGAATATAATTAAGAATTATTTCTCCCCTGTCATGGTTGCTGGAACCCTGTGGATTAAATAAGAATATAATTAAGAATTATTTCTCCCCTGTCATGGTTGCTGGAATCTTTTGGATTAAATATAATTAAGAATTATTTCTCACCTGTCATGGTTGCTGGAACCCTGTGGATTAAATATAATTAATAATTATTTCTCCCCTGTCATGGTTGCTGGAACCCTGTGGATTAAATATAATTAATAATTATTTCTCCCCTGTCATGGTTGCTGGAACCCTGTGGATTGAATAAGAATATAATTAAGAATCATTTCTCCCCTGTCATGGTTGCTGGAACCCTGTGGATTAAATATAATTAATAATTATTTCTCCCCTGTCATGGTTGCTGGAACCCTGTGGATTAAATATAATTAATAATTATTTCTCCCCTGTCATGGTTGCTGGAACCCTGTGGATTAAATATAATTAAGAATTATTTCTACCCTGTCATGGTTGCTGGAACCCTGTGGATTAAATATAATTAAGAATTATTTCTCCCCTGTCATGGTTGCTGGAACCCTGTGGATTAAATATAATTAATAATTATTTCTCCCCTGTCATGGTTACTGGAACCCTGTGGATTAAATATAATTAAGAATTATTTCTCCCCTGTCATGGTTTCTGGAACCCTGTGGATGAAAATAATAAATATGTGGACGAAATATATATATATATGACTACGAACAGTAACATGTGTATTCGACGGGATTTGAGTGTATTTGACTGTATTCGAATGTATTATGTTAATCCTATTGGATTACCAGTAGTGCTTGTTTTGTACAAGATATACGTTGTAATAAACCACCCTCTTTTAAAGACCTTACACTCTGGTTATTTTTTTTTATCATGTCTTATAACCAATTTATATCAGAAACATAGAAATATTAAGAAAATTCTAATTAACAATGAATATTCTAATTATATTGTTGAGGAACAATTACATGAATAATTAGACAATACTAATTATAATTAGCTTGGTAGTTCATGCAATAATTCCTACTATATCAATTTATTCTATTGTAACACAATATCATTTTAAATTCGATGAAAAATAATACACACACACACGCACCCCCTATATATATATATATATATATATATATATATATATATATATATATATATATATATGTGTGTGTGTGTGTGTGTTCCCCATTAACTGTAATAGTAAAATAAGATTCATCCTTTCATATAAAAAAGTAAAAAATTAAGATTCAATGTTTTAATTCTTTTTAGCAATAACTGTTTTCAGCCTACAAAACAGAAAAAAATATCCTCTATATCAGTTATTATGCCTTTTGGGAGTATGTATCTTCGAAAATAATTTTAAAAACTAATACGTACATAGGTTATACTACGACAACACTCTCCTGTCGGTTTACCATGTCTCTCTGACACTAGCTAATTTTGCCAACACCTAAAACCATGACCGCAACATTTTAATTAATAAGACAAAAACACTACATTATGATACCAACATAACACAATTTAAACTCCTAAAAGCCATCTATATTAAAAGTAGACACCCCACAGTTAATAACATTAATTACGAAACCAGTCACGCAATCAAATTGGATGAACTTGCAAAAAATATGGAACAAGAAAAAGATGGAACATATATAAACTAATTTGATCGAAATACCAAATGAATTATTTGGAAAATTTGAAAAATAAATAAGGCCCATGAAACAAAAAAGATATTCGCGTTATTCAATATTTGCCTTAATGAAACATGCTACATAAGCACACACACACACACACACACACACACACACACACACACACACACACACACACATATATATATATATATATATATATATATATATATATATATATATATATAGCGGCATCAGACGTTATAATGCCGTAAATTTCAAACTATAATTTAGAAGTTAAACATCTTTGACTCTAATAAGATATTTATTTAAAAGTATTTACCCGACGTTGCCCGGGTGAAACTTTTGGGGAGTTTTAATATAAAATCGATTTTGTTTTTTATTTAAACTAAAAATATTACTTAATTATTTCATACATTTTAATTTAAGTTAATTAAAATAGATATTTTAACATACGAATTGCAGAATAGCTTTGGATATCTAAAATCATTCATCCGTATGTTAAAATATCTATTTTAATTAAATAAAAATAAACATGTATGAAATAATTAAGTAATATTTTTAGTTTAAATAAAAAACGTAATCGATTTTATATATTTTTTTATTCTTAAAATAAATAGAAATTTTGTAGAGTTTGGAAAATAAAATATTAAAAATTAAAATCTAATAGACAACAATTATTATTTAAACTAACGTCATTACGTAGTAATATCAAAATGTTTCGAAACGTAACTATCCGGTGTTTTCCGGGAATACTTTTACTTTTAGTTTTGTTTTAGAATCTGAATAGATTAGAGCAAGCAACCAGAATATATTAAAGCAAGCAACCAGAATATATTAGAGCAAGCAACCAGAATATATTAGAGCAAGCAACCAGAATATATTAGAGCAAGCAACCAGAATATAGGCTTAACTTTGTCTGTGTTTTTCATTCACTCTTGTTCTCAGAAAGTTATTTTAATGCGTAGAAAAATCCTTACAATTTGGTAGACAACAGTAATCTTATTTTTTAACCACAAAATTTTATTGACGAGAAAACGAAAAAATGTAATTGTTTTGATGTAAACTGTCGGAGTTGAGAGAATTTATGCAATCACAAAAAATTGAAAATATAATCTAAAGGTTTTTGTTAAAATACAGGAAGTTACGTCATTTTGTTGGATCTTTTAAAATTAAATTATTTTTTAAATAAAAGTTTAAACTTTTTAATTGCATTTTTATTTCAATAATTATTCGCTTAATAGTAACTAATAAAAGTAACAATTCAATGTAGTTTTATTAAGATATAGAAACACACACAAGATAGAGTCTCGTTATAACCTGATAGCTCGATTTCAAGTGATCGTAAAATCGACTAAGTTCAGTTAAAACAAGTCGTAGGTGCTTATCGCAGTGAAATGTTCACCATTAACACAATTAGCATATCATTATGTAATGGTAATGCAACAAGAGGAGCGCTCAGAATCAGTGGCTTTGTGCCAAACTGGTTCAAATAAGAAATAAAAACAATATGTGATTGACCTTTAAAACCGGATATGAACACATAAGTTTCAGAGTACATTTGTGAAATAACAAACGGCATTAAATAGTTTAAAAGAAAAGAAAACAGGAGAATGAAACGATTTTTCCCTTCGACGCCAGCCAACGCTCATTGAGATTTCTTTTCTTTCTGTTCCGTCTTAGCTAGGGCACAGACCAACGAATATAAAGTTAAGGACTCATTAAAACATATCAGTTTATTTTTCTGATATCGAGTTCGAGTTATTCTTTCGCCCTTGTTTGTACAAGGACAGCATTCAAGAGTAAAACTTTAGAATTCACAGAGAGAATTCTAAACATAACTTGTAAGACATAACATATATAAACGTTTCTACAAAATACATTGAAATAGACAAGCAAACATCTTCATCCAGAGGACGCAGATATTTGCTAGTTGAACTAATTATAATCAGTGTGTCGTTACTGGGTGTGGCACAATTGCAGTTATCTACTAAAATAATCCAAGCTTAGTCAATATCTACATTGTGTTCTTGTCAGCCGTCTGTTGATAAGTGACGAGGCTGTCTGGCAGATTAAACGATCATTTCATGAGCTCAAAACGTATGAAGTGTCTTATAAGTAGTGTCTTATTAGTGTTGGTTAGGTGAAACGAGCGTTTATATACTATGGCATACAACCGGAGCACGTTGGACATATCAGTTTGCATTCGATTATCAAAGTTAACATTTGGCCAGAGATCAAAGGGTAGTATCTGTTCCGATGGATGCTACACCCCTTAGACCGGTACCATCTTGGCATTCGGGCCTTGATTCCGCTGGTCTGAGGGATTGTCCTGTGCAATTCTAGGAGGTCCATCCTCCTAGGCTTTGCCTTCTCACCCTTTGAGAAGGGGTTAGTTTATTGCTAATCGCCTGAGACCGTGGAATGCCGACGGGACTGCCGAGGCTTTTTTTGTATTTCAGAGTGCTTTTCCTGTAGGGCGCTGGCTTTTCAAACCCACTTTCCGACTTTGTGTCACGTCTTACGGCTGTGGGAGGAAGATAAATACAAAAAAAATCAAAGATTACACGTTCTCAGGTTTCTGGAAAAAATATATCATTTTGAATCAAATTATTTGTAAAATTAAAATGAAATCTGAGTCGAAATTGGTAAAAGAAAAAAGTGAAGTCGGCAAACATAGCTATACAAATCTGGAGGCATTTCAGGTGTGTATTAGACAGATGCAGTTAGTTGTGAAAAATATGATCACGTTATCACATTTAGTAACGTAAATATTTTCTCAAGATATCTCCAGCTTTTGCTGAGAAAAACAAATACAAGAAGGGTTTGAAAAATGTTAAGCTTGTTCAATGTTTAAATGAGTGACAGCTTGGGACTTGTAAATGTCGTAAGTTAAAAAAGCTACGGTTGTCGAGTCTAAACCCTCGTGACAGTTCCACCTAGATATTAGAATTTTACCAGCTGTACTAGCAGTAACATGAGTTTTCAAACTTATCCCGCGAAAACAAGCGCCAAACACACAAACGTTTAGGTAGAAAATAGGATAGAAATGTACATTGATGAAGCCTTTACGAAAATATTTTGATATTTTGTTCATCAAGAAAATATATGTTTTCGGAATGTGTAGAAGCAATTGTTTGCATTAAAGTGTTCTTTAATCAAATCCGGAACATCTTTTAAAATAATATATACAAGCATTAATATATATATATATATATATATATATATATATATATATATATATATATATATATATATATATATATATATATATATATAATTAAAAAAATGTTCCAAGCCACTTCCAAGTAAAATTGAAAGTTGAGCACTGTCGGAAAGATTAAAAATAAACATTCACTTAAAAGCTTCAGTGCAACGCTTCGACTCTGTCGTTGAGTGCTATCAAATGTTTAGATGTCTATGCTCGCCGCTTTCAGTGTAAACATCACTTAATTTCTCCGTTATTACGTGAAATCTCCCGTGGCGTAATGGGACTAGGTGAACGTCTACAGGTTCAAGGTGTATCTGTGAACCGAGTTCGCGCCCTATGACCGTCTGATATTGTTATTTCCCTGCGCTGACGAGAGCCATAAGCTCGAAACGACGTCGTACGTAAGGAAAACATTAAAAATAATTTGATTATATATATATATATATATATATATATATATATAATCAATATAATATATATATATATATATATATATATATATATATATATATATATATATATATAATATATATATTATAGTACATGCATTATATTAGTTTCTGTATATGTTAATCCGTTAAAACTCCAGTGTTTATAAAAAAAGTGCTCAATAACAAGTAGAGCTGTTCTTTAGAATAAATTCTTATTTATACAAACATTATTGGTTACATATATGCACACATGTTTCGGTTGTACTCTTCACAGAGAGTCAACTTCAGACCAAAAAAACAACGAGGAAATGAAATTGGAAAACTTTCTTATTAAGTATATTTTTGGGGGATGGGGCGTGTTTATAATTTCACAGGCCAAGCTTAGTATTGAATTACATTCTTTACTTGTTAACCCTTTCAATTCGTTTCTATTTTTTAAAATTATATTTATTACTTGTATCATTCATTTTATAACTCTTGTCCCTTACTTTCTGATTTTATTACCTACTTAGTGGCTTAGTCGGACTCCTTACTTCTCAATTTAACACACAAAGTCTTAATCTACATACATACACGTTAACGCATAAATATTTCATCAAATATGTACCTAGATAACCATAGATACATGTCCATATGCACATACTCTGATCTCTATATCGAATACATAAACGCACATATATGCAAATACATAAGTAACTGCACACACACATACACACACACATATATATATATATAAATATATTTAAAAATACACAAATATATATGTATACATACATATATATATAATATATTATAAATAAATATTAATTATTTATTACCTATATACATCGATGTTTCATGCTTACGCAATTTTCAGTGCAGGAAGCACAGATTTACATATACACATCCATTCTCATATATTTACACATACACACACATATTGCCAACGGATACATTTCCTTTTCAACTGATTAGTGCAGCATAATATATTCAATATATATAAATATATTTACCTCTTTTTTGTCATTATTCTAACGGTTATTGAATTAATTCACTATAAACATAGTTTATACATACATTTTCTACACGTGTGTTAACTTGTATTTATACATATGCATAACTACAGACACGTAATCCAGTTATACCTACGTATACATATATATATATATATATATGTGTGTGTGTGTGTGTGTGTGTGTGTGTGTAAACACATTTACTACTTATATTTTACTTATACTGTCAAATATTGACATACTAGATATACACATGTATATATAAACACTTACTCACATATATGTACATATACATATAACACATACACAACTACACACAGTGACATTTAAATACGCCCATTAACCTACTAATACGTACACATAAAATAAATATAAAATATACAAAAATATAAAACTTTTACACATACCCATACACATCAGGAATTAATCCATGTATCCATATACATTCGTAAGTATACATCTTTACATATTTACACCCTATTTACCTACATTCATTTACAAATATATACATATACACGCACATGCACATGCACATATACACACACATACACACACATATATATATATATATATATATATATATATATATATATATATATATAAATATTATCCTTTCTTCTTGTATCCCCATCTGGAATACAAGAGTGAGTTATAAGACCAATGGTGTTCAGTGAGAGGCGATTACAAGTTACATGAGTTTTAACTGTGATTTTTGTATTCTCTTCATTTCAGTTGGTGTCGGCTATCATGATTGCGCTTGGCTGCTTAATCAAGTATGGCTCGGCGCACCTGCTGCGATATTTGGAACCCCTTTTCGACAGCATTCAGCAAATCTCAGAGGCGAAACATTACCCACTCGGTCACATCAGTATCACTCATCTCATCCTCGAAGCAGCCACCGCAACCATTGTTGTTGGGGCAATTCTCATGTGTATCGCCTGGTTTGGATGGTGTGGAGCATTGTGTAGAAAACGAACGATGCTTGTCGTGGTAAGTTCTATACTACCTGTTATATCATGTTTGATAGATGCCATTTTTTTTAAAGATAGATGCATTCAAAAGTTTGTTTATTTTTGTTTTTGTGTTTTTTGATAAAAAAAAAAATGCTGGTCAACTCTGATGATGAAATTTTATTCCGAAATGAATAAGATTAAAGTAAAAAAAAGAAAAATTAATCTTGCATTGATAAAGGCTTCTATTTTCAATACTCACCTAGCAATGCTTTGAAATTAACGACCCATTTTTTAAACTACGAGCATGCCAATGCTTTCTTCGTTCTACAACCAGAATTTGAATTCATAACCGCTAACGACATCGGCGTGGATACACCATAACAAGGACATTTTATCAAAGAAACAAAAGGAGAAAAGTTTGTTTATTTTTGTTTTTGTGTTTTTGATGAAAAAAAGACACAATACTGGTCAACTCTGATGATGTCATTTTATTCCGAAATTAATAAGATTAAAGTAAAAAAAAAATTAATCTTGCATTGATAAAGGCTTCTATTTTCAATGTTATAATATATATATATATATATATATATATATATATATATATATATATATATATATATATATATATATATATATATTTGTGTTATAATGGAATAATTCCAGGAGGAAATCCGGGTATGAGAGCTCAATGTGGTAAACAGAGCAAGAATAACATAAAATATAATAACACGATATTACATAATTGTTGATGCAATAATTTATTTCAACCTTGTGTTTTTTTCAAGCATCAATCCAGATAATTACATTTTTGAGACTGAAAGAAAATTGAATTAACCCTCGACAATTCAAATACAACCAGAGAGAGTGGTAGTAGCAACCAATCTGAATACCTCTTATAGAGAGAAGGGAAATTAAAATCTTATATTTAACTATAGCGATCGAAGGGGAGGGATCTTTATGTTTTTTTTTTAAATAATAACGGCTGTGTCAAAACCTTATGACACTTACGACTTGGCGATATAATACATATAGACAACCTTACACACACGCATATATATACATCCTACGAGACGCATACACGCCACATCACCCACACAATCAAATAACCATGCATATTCATATACACAACTGTTAGACATACATTTTTAGCGCAGATAATTTCGGTCAGGGTAGATTCTTGTTCTCAAACCCGATAGAAAAGAAAGAGAAAAAAAGAAAGAAAAGAAAGGAACAAGCAGGCAGACATAGAGAAGAAAGAAACAACCAACGAACGACCGCGTGTCACCGACCGACGATCGCGTGTCGCAGATTTTCAGTCTGTCTGGATACCGAGAGAGAGAATCTATTTGGAAATAAATATTATCTAAGATTATACGTAATATAATATATATATATATGATATAATATATATATATATGATAGCGTATAAACGCTATATTGTTTTTAAATCACTTCCTAAGTGATGAGAGAGTTATTTCCCTTACATGCACTTTCTACATTACGTCGCTCCATTAAGGTACGTATTTATTTAATCATTTATTTTTTATTTTTTATTTAAACGTACATAAAAGTTATCCATGTACACGTGTTATAACCTTCCACTGATCTTCAGCATAGCTGACTTTGATCAGAATCGAACCCACGACTACATTGTTTGCAGTCTGAAATGTAATATATATATATATATATATATATATATATGAGGATAAAATACACGATATATCATAACAATGAAATGCCGCGAAAGACAAGATGTGTGAAAAGACAAACGGAAAAAACAAATTTAAATACAGGAAAAAATCATCAAGAAACAAGAGATTTTACCGGTTTCGTTCGGATCAACGAACGTTTTCAGAAAAAAATTTATATATATATATATATATATATATATATATATATATATATATATATATATAGTAAGTTTGTGTAAGGAAGTCTAAGGTTATATGAATCTCAGTTATCTAATTACGTTATAAGGAGATTTTGTTTTGTATTCAGATAGATTTTGTGCTAAATGGTGATCTGATGTTTGTTTAATTGGTAAGTGCTATACTAGCGCTGTGTTTATTGATGAATGATCGCAATGAAATTCAGTTTGAATTCACTTCTATTCTCTTTCAGTACGCCTGCATCCTAACCATGATCCTTGCTCTACAAGTGACCATCATAGTTGTGCTCGTGGTCATGCGATCAAGGGTAAGTCATTTCTGTTAATCACTGTGACACATAAACGACACACACACACACACACACACACACACACACACACACACACACACACATACACTCGCGTACGTAAGCCCACTAACACGAAAACGCATCCGTCGTAATCATGCATATATACATACAAAAGCGCTACCGTATTTTGATCTTCGTTCTATAAGCGACTGTTGAACCATATTTTTAAAATAGGCGATTTTATAATAAGAACATATTAATCAACAAGTCTCCGACTTAACTAATAAAATAACAACTTTTTAGAAATAATTCAACTTTATTCATGAACATAGTGATACAGTAATTCTCTAATAATTCTATGTCCATTTTTTTTGTAGAACGATTTGCTTTTTCACCTCAAAATATGCCTTAATTTCCGATATTACTTCTTTATTGCAGCCAAATCTCTTTCCCTTAAGCATTCAAACAAGCAGTATTCAAACAACCAGTATTCAAACAACTAGTATTCAAACAAGCAGTATTCAAACAACTAGTATTCAAACAACTAGTATTTAAACAACTAGTATTCAAACAACCAGTATTCAAACAACTAGTATTCAAACAACCAGTAATCAAAAAACTAGTATTCAAACAACTAGTATTCAAACAACTAGTATTCAAACAACCAGTATTCAAAAAACCAGTATTCAAACAAGTAGTATTCAAACAACCAGTATTCAAACAAATAGTATTCAAACAACTAGTATTCAAACAACCAGTATTCAAACAACTAGGATTCAAACAACCAGTATTCAAACAACCAGTATTCAAACAACTAGTATTCAAACAACCAGTATTCAAACAACTAATATTCAAACAACTAGTATTAAAACAACCAGTATTCAAACATCCAGTATTAAAACAACTAGTATTCAAACAACCAGTATTCAAACGGCCAGTATTTAAACAACTTGTATTCAAACAACTAGTGTTCAAACAACTAGTATTCAAATAACCAGTATTAAAACAACCAGTAATCAAACAATCAGTATTCAAACAACCAGTATTAAAAAAAAACAGTATTAAAAAAACTAGTATTAAAACAACCAGTATTCACACAACCAGTATTAAAACAACCAGTATTCACACAACCAGTATTTAAACAATTAGTACCCAAACAACCAGTATTACAACAACTAGTATTCAAACAACTAGTATTCAAACAACCAGTATTCAAACAACCAATATTCAAACAACCAGTATTAAAATAACCAGTATTAAAACAACCAGTATTAAAACAACTAGTATTCAAACAACCAGTATTCAAACAATTAGTATCCAAACAACCAGTATTAAAACAACTAGTATTCAAACAACTAGTATTCAAACAACCAGTATTCAAACAACCAGTATTCAAACAACCAGTATTAAAATAACCAGTATTAAAACAACCAGTATTAAAACAACTAGTATTCAAACAACCAGTATTCAAACAACCAGTATTCAAACAACTAGTATTCAAACAACCAGTATTCAAACAACTAGTATTCAAACAAGCAGTATTCAAACAACAAGTATTCAAACAACCAGTATTCAAACAACCAGTTTTAAAACAACCAGTATTCAAACAATTAGTATTCAAACAACCAGTAATCAAAACACCAGTATTCAAACAACCAGTATTCAAACAACCAGTATTTAAATAACCAGTATTAAAACAACCAGTATTAAAACAACTAGTATTCAAACAACCAGTATTCAAACAATTAGTATCCAAACAACCAGTATTCAAACAACCAGTATTCAAACAACTAGTATTCAAACAACCAGTATTCAAACAACTAGTATTCAAACAAGCAGTATTCAAACAACAAGTATTCAAACAACCAGTATTCAAACAACCAGTTTTAAAACAACCAGTATTCAAACAATTAGTATTCAAACAACCAGTAATCAAAACACCAGTATTCAAACAACCAGTATTCAAACAACCAGTATTCAAACAACTAGTATTCAAGCAACAAGTATTCACACAACCAGTATTCAAACAACTAGTATTCAAACAACTATTATTCAAACAACCAGCATTCAAACAACCAGCATTCAAACAACCAGTATTCAAACAACCAGTAATCTAACAACTAGTATTCAAACAACCAGTAATCAAACAACTAGTATTCAAACAAAACGTATTCAAACAACCAGTAATCAATAAACTAGTATTCAAACAACCAGTAATCAACCAACCAGTATTCAAACAACCAGTATTCAAACAACCAGTTATCAAATAACTAGTATTAAAAAAACCAGTAAGCAAACAACCAGTATTCAAACAACCAGTATTCAAACAACCAGTATTCGAACAACTAGTATTCAAATAACTAGTATTAAAACAACCAGTAATCAAACAACCAGTATTCAAAAACCAGTATTCTAACAACCAGTATTCAAACAAGTAGTATTTAAACAACTAGTATTCAAACAACCAGTATTCAAACAACCAGTATTCTAATAAACCCGCATTGAAACAACCAGTATTCAAACAACCAGTATTACAACTAGTATTTAAACAACTAGTATTCAAACAACTAGTATTCAAACAACTAGTATTTAAACAACTAGTATTCTAACAACCAGTATTACAAACAACTAGTATTAAAACAACTAGTATTCAAACAACCAGTATTCTAATAAACCCGTATCTAAACAAACAGTATTCAAACAACCAGTATTCAAACAACTAGTATTCAAACCACTAGTATTCAAACAACCAGTATTCAAACAACCAGTATTCAAACAACCAGTATTCAGACAACTAGTATTCAAACAACTAGTATTTAAACAACCAGTATTCAAACAATTAGTATTCAAACAACTAGTATTAAAACAACGAGTAATCAAACAACTAGTATTCAAACAACCAGTAATTAAAACAACCAGTAATCAGTATTCTAATAAACCCGTATTCAAACAAACAGTATTCTAACAACTAGTATTCAAACAACCAGTATTCAAACAACCAGTATTCAAACAACCAGTATTCAGACAACTAGTATTCAAACAACCAGTATTTAGACAACTAGTATTCAAACAACTAGTATTTAAACAACCAGTATTCAAACAATTAGTATTCAAACAACCAGTATTCAGACAACTAGTATTCAAACAACCAGTATTCAGACAACTAGTATTCAAACAACTAGTATTCAAACAACCAGTATTCAGACAACTAGTATTCAAACAACTAGTATTTAAACAACCAGTATTCAAACAATTAGTATTCAAACAACCAGTATTACAACAACTAGTATTCAAACAACCAGTATTCAAACAACCAGTATTAAAACAACCAGTATTCAAACAACTAGTATTCAAACAACCAGAAATAAAACAAGCAGTATTCTAACAACCAGTAATCAAACAACTAGTATTAAAACAACCAGTTATCCAACAACTAGTATTCAAACAACCAGTATTCAAACAACGGGTAATCAAACAACTAGTATTCAAACAACCAGTAATTAAAACAACCAGTAATCAAACAACCAGTATTCAAGAAACTAGTTTTCAAATAATTAGTATTCAAACAACCAGTATTCAAACAACCAGTATTCAAACAATTAGTATTAAAACAACCAGTATTCAAACAACCAGTATTAAAACAACCAGTAATCAAACAACCAGTATTCAAACAACCAGTATTCAAACAACCAGTATTCAAACAACTAGTATTCAACCAACCAGTATTAAAAAAACTAGTATTCAAACAATAAGTATTCACACAACCAGTATTAAAACAACAAGTATTCACACAACCAGTATTAAAACAACCAGTATTCAAACAACCAGTATTAAAACAACTAGTATTCAAACAACCAGTATTCAAACAACCAGTATTCAAACAACCAGTATTCAAAAAACCAGTATTAAAACAACTAGTATTTCAAACAAGCAGTATTCAAACAACCAGTATTCAAACAACCAGTATTCAAATAACCAGTATTCAAACAACCAGTATTCAAGCAACTAGTATACAAACAACCAGTATTCAAACAACAGTATTCAAACAATTAGTATTCAAACAACCAGTAATCAAACAACCAGTATTCAAACAACCAGTATTCAAACAACCAGTATTCAAAAAAACAGTATTCAAACAACTAGTATTAAAACAACCAGTATTCAAAAACCAGTATTCAAACAACCAGTATTCAAACAACTAGTATTCAAACAACTAGTATTCAAGCAACTAGTATTCAAACAACTTATATTAAAAAAAAACAGTATTCAAACAACCAGTATTAAAACAACCAGCAATCAAACAATTAGTATTCAAACAACCAGTATTAAAACAACTAGTATTCAAAAATGCAGTATTAAAACCACCAGTATTAAAACAACCTGTATTAAAACAACTACTATTCAAACAACCAGTATTCAAACAACACGTATTCAAACAACCAGTATTCAAACAACCACTATTAATACAACAAGTATTTAAACAACCAGTATTAAAACAACTAGTATTCAAATAACTAGTATTCAAACAACCAGCAATCAAACAACCAGTATTCAAAAACCAGTATTACACCCCCAGTATTCAAACAACCAGTAATCAAACAACCAGTATTCAAAAACCAGTATTCAAACAACCAGTATTCCAACAACTAGTAATTAAACAACTAGTATTCAAACCACTAGCATTCAAACAACCAGTATTCAAACAACTAGTATTCAAACAACCAGTATTCAAACAACCAGTAATCAAAAAAACAGTATTCAAACAACTAGTATTCAAACCACTAGTATTCAAACAACTAGTATTTAAACAACCAGTATTCAAACAACTAGTATTTAAACAACTAGTATTAAAACAACTAGTATTCAAACAACCAGTATTCAAACAATTAGTATTCAAACAACCAGTATTCAAACCGATCATCTTCGGACTATTGGCCTTAATGAGTGTATGTTTCTATTACGATCATTATAAATTTTAGAATACTGCTTCTAGGCGTAAGGAGTCGAAATGTGAGCTATAGTTAGTTTAATTTAGTTTTAGTCAAAGAGAGTGGAAGTCTTTCGTGAAAATTCATATACCTTCGATTTTTGTAATTTTTTACAGGTAGACATAAAATAATAAATATTCCCCAAATTTCAGTTTCTTTGGAGTATTTAACGCAAGTTTTTTTGGGTATACCCTCCTCCATCATTTTAAAATTCAAATATATTAGATTTGCATTAAATTTGATCCATAGTCATTAGTCATCAATGAAGCAAGATTCCCTGAATTTAAAGTTTCTTCTTAAGCCCCCTTCAGTTTAAGCCTTCGGTTTTAGACATTTTCTAAAATAAAAATCATGTAATGGATTTTGATCAAAATTTGAATTAGAATTCTAGACATAAAGTTTAATAGCAGTATATCTTTATTTTAATCTTCGTAAGAAAACATAAAAGTTGGGCAAACTGTTCTGTTTGGGGAATTAATTTTACCCGTCCTAAAATGAAACAATAACAAATCCGGGTGTGGCTTGCTTCATACGGTCATAGGGCATTTCACTGTCAACTCTCTTACAAGAGTGACAATGAAGAAAGGTGTCTTACAAATGAAGACGTACTTTATGTCTCGTCAACTGATTCGCTATTTCAAAATACATTTCCCATTACTGCTTCGTATTTGTCACCCCACTCCCACCACATTTAGTTTCTAACACCGAGAGAGCGTCACTATGAATATAAAAGCCAATCATTTAACTCGCTAGTGGTTAAATAAATTATAAACTTGCAGATATGTTTATATAGTGCCATTTTTTGCGGAGCTGGATTTTCCACACATTAAAAACCGACCCTGTGTCTAGTGTTGCCCTCATGGGGAGTCAAGTAGATAGGAATATGTTTATGATGATGGCGTGCATTTGCTTCATACATTTTGCTATTTAATTGATACAGACATTCGCACGTCTTTTACAACGGTATATAATAATCACTTATTATCTTACTCTTTCAGGTGGACCTTGCATTGAAGAAACCCTGGAAGGACACTCTGCTGCATCAATATGAAGGAATACAAGGACAGGATACAATCAGTGTTTCATGGAATTATATCATGAACTCGGTAAGTTATGACGTCACATTTAACAGTGCCAAAGAGAGAACACGTAAGAACAAAGAAAGAATAGCTTTTGGAAATATATACCCACACATAGCTACACATGTTGGTCATGATATGATACCAATGGTGACAATAATTATATTCTCACTGTGTACTAATCCTTACTAAAGAGATTCCGTATTTGTCTATTTCTAATTAAAACCCGGCATATTATTTAAAATTAATATGCTGTTAAAGAAAACTTGTCATTATATTTAAATACACCGGTTTAAAATGCACCAGTCTACCAAAACAGCACACCTTAAAATCTAGCCCTCTAGACTGTTCGTATTGAGTGTTGTGAAGGGGTTTTCTTCCAAGCGGATCGGAAAGTACATCTTTTAAACTCAACCGGCCCTATAAGCAAAGAAGAGGTTGAATTATGATATTACATTTTCTTCCTTCCAGTTCTGAACATGTGTAGACGCTATACCATCTTTCCTAAAAGCAGTGGTTCTATATGGAAACATTTAATTGACAAACAAGAAACATATAAAAATAATAGATGATGTAAAATCTCTTGTTGGACAATTATATAACAAGGTATAATACAAACAGAGCTCCATAGTTTATTTAATCGGGTAAACATGAAATTGAATACAAAAAAAATGTGAAGTTTTGCAAATTTTACCCAAAATATAGAATATGAATACAAAATCAACCGACAGGAGAAATAACAAAGTAACCGAAAATATAAGTTATGGGAAAATATTGATGAAAATATTGATGAAAATATTGATGAAAATATTGGGAAAATATTGATGAAAATATTGATGAAAATATTGATGAAAATATTGGGAAAATATTGATGAAAATATTGATGAAAATATTGATGAAAATATTGGGAAAATATTGATGAAAATATTGATGAAAATATTGATGAAAATATTGATGAAAATATTGGGAAAATATTGATAAAAATATTGATGAAAATATTGATGAAAATATTGGGAAAATATTGATGAAAATATTGGTGATACTCAAAACTATTAACGTCTAAGTTATTTTATTTTAAAATGTGAATGTTAAGGCTTTAAAAAATATAATAATGTCGATACAATATTCATAGCAAAGCATAGCACTTTCTTAATTTTACGCCATGTTTACGATATTTGACGAATTGTTTCAACAACGGAAAACGGGTAAAATTCAACTTTCTTGGGCGCTGACCCGATACCACGTGACCAGGACCAGAACTCAAATAACAATAAATGCGGAGAAAATAAAAATAAAAGCAAACAAACAAACAAACAAACAAACAAACAAACAAACAAACAAAGGCTTTTCACTTCTTAAAAAGAGGTTTCTTCTACAAAATATTGGAACTCACAGCTATTAACATCTGAGTTATTTTTAAATGAACATTGTTAAGGCTTTAAAAATATAATAAACGTTATATTATACACACCGTTTATGAAAACCATACCATGATTCAAATGTCAATTGTATCCAAGGCAAATAAAATGATTGGCTGGGTTTAATGATGGTTAAATAAATTCGTAATTCAACATAGATTGAAATAATTTAGTACGCGTATTAATTCAGCATATTCCTTTTACTTATTTAAATGATTTAACAAAATTCAATATTTAATCCGTACTAAGAAAAAAATAAGGCTACAATCTGGATATAAACACATGGTTGCTAATGATAACGGGTTTGATATTATAAAAAATGAAAAATTTAATTTACGGTTCAATTTGATCGTAAACGAAATAAATTAAACGTAACAAACACTAACCACAAACTCAGTTGCCGATAAACGTTGCGTTAGGATCTGTTGTATTAGTAAAAAAAATCTATTTTTTGTTTTTTATTGGTGTCTTAAATTTTGAATGTAACAAAACTTTAGTTATCGATTATCGATTTTTCATGGTGATAAGAAGTCTTTTATTGATTAAGTGTTTAACGTCAGTGGAGACTGCGACGGGTTGGTGGGCGAGTAGGTAAAGGTTGGAGCGCCAAGCGAGGGATTGAAGTTAGGTCGATGAAAATCCTATCAATTTCTGGATTTCGTCGCCTTTTATATATTCTTGGCAAATTCACATAAGCTCGCGAAACACACACCTTTCTATTTAAACGGGGAATGTGAGGTGTCCAAAATGAAAAACACAGAGACGTGTAGAGATAATGTATCTTCAATATTATTTTAATAGAGAACTTATAAGGGAATACGGAAAGCAGATATAAGCAATACAAATATATGTTTATATATTTGTATGTATATGATTCACTCCTAAACTAATTAACCGATCATAATGAATTCTGGAACATAGCTGTTAGTCGTAAGGGGTATATTTAGCTTAATTTAGTTTCATGGAAAGAAGGTAATAAAGCGAGTGGAAACCTTTTGTGAAAATTCAGATATTTTTGTGAAATTTTAACAATAGGTATTAGACATTACATAATATAATACACACACCAATAAATATTTAAAGGGCTTTTCAGAGGCATAATATGGATATAACCTTCCATTTTAAAATACAAATATATTAGATTTGAATTGATTTAGATCTATAGTCATTAGACTTATTAGTGTCTAATGACTATAGATCTAAATCCTTGATTTCAATTTCTTCTTAAGACCCCGTAAGCCTTTAATTTTCGGCATTTTCTCGAATCAAAATTATGTAATGGATTTTGTTACAAAATTAGAATAAGGATTTTAGACATAAGGTTTAGTATTATTATATCTTGATTTAAATATTCGTAAGGGGACATAAAAGTGGTGCAAAACTATTCTGTTCACGGAATTAATTTGACCGATCCAGGAACGGATATTCTTCTAGTTATATATATATATATATATATATATATATATATATATAGAGAGAGAGAGAGATAGAAGAAAAAAGAGTGATAAATATGCGACGATTGTCCAAATTTATTTCAAATTTTAATTGTTCAATGCAAGGTGTATTCAGTAGTAAACTAGTGTTTATTATTCTTTCCTTAAGCCATATATATATATATATATATATATATATATATATATATATATATATATATATATATATATATATATATATATATATATATATATATATATATTGTATAGTTAGGCAACATTCCTTCTAGTATACATGTCTGGTTGAACAGGAGTGCCAACTTCTGTTTGTTCCTTTTTTGATCCAATCTTTCTATTCGTCGGACGACAGATCTTGTGCTTTAAATAATGGAGTGTAAGAAATCTCCATATTTAACACGAACGTTTTCGACCATCATTGGTTGTCTTCAGGCGGATGATTGATCAATGCAAAATAAAATTGGTGAATTTATTTAAGAGGACGTTTCCATGTGATAAAAACATAAAATAATTCAACAGCATTTCAAAACGCCTTCGCACCTCTCATAACGAGCATGGTTAATGTTGGGCTTTTTTAATTGAATGAACAACGCTTCCACTATGGGGAGGCGAATACCGCAAAATGATACAGCAAGAATGGATGTGCTACCGGTTAAGATATTTCTAAAATTATCTTTGGAGATTATGTACAGCATATAACATCTCCAAAGATAATTTTAGAAATATATATATATATAGATATATATATATATATATATAAATATATATATATAGATATATTTATATATTCAAACATACACAATTCACATATCATCTTGGTAAAAATAGGATGTTCGATATTTGCGATGAAAGTTGATTATTGTTGATTATTTTGGGGTGCAGTGAATGTTATATGTGGGTGCAGCTGTCTATAGCAAGTAAGTGTGCCTGACTATAGTTGAACGTATGTGTTACAGTAACATGTATGTGTGCAAAAGCTTTATAGCAATCGCTGTGAGTTCAACATGAGGTGTGATTAAAAGAGGAAAAGGTAAAATTATACGTAAATATTCTTTGAAGAGAGTCCTCTGGGTCTGAAGGTGTGGAAGTGAGAGAGGGTGTCGCATCAAATGCACGTTTGAAGTCAAGCGCCATCAAAATCTATGAATTTTTGGGGTGGGGGATTTTCGCCGCTTTTTATATTCTTGGCGAAATCACACGAGCTTGCTGTAGTAACAAAGATAATTGATGCCCGTCTCACCCCTTTAAGTAATAATAGAATGTTCTACATTCGTGTATATTAAGAGTGAATGTTAAAACACTATTTGTCTCATTAAGCAACAAATGGTTAAATAAAGATTATCCTTAAGTTATATTTGGCGTCCAGTTTTTATTACATTTGCCAATCTCACACTTTTCTATTTAAGCGAGACACTTTTGGATGGGTTAAAATTAAAAAGTTCTTCGTGTAGCCACATGCGTACGGACCATTTAACTTAAACGGTGAACATCCGGTTCTCTGTACGTCACAACTTGTCCTTATTTGCTAACACTGTACCAATACTTTATTTTAGCTCGTTTTTATTCTTATTAACGATATTTAAATATGTGTACACTGAAATTTGCATTGACAACAGAAATGATAATATTTAATTCGCATAAAGACTTTTAATCTTACATTTAATAAATTCTTTTAAATAGTCATATTTAGTAGAAATATGGAAAATAGTTTTAAGCTTAAAAGGATATATATATATATATATATATATATATATATATATATATATATATATATATATATATATATATATGAGGATAAATACATTATATATTATAAAATAAAAAGTCGTGAGAACAGAATGTATGAAAGACAGAAAGGAAAAAAAAACAATTAAACAAAGGTAGAAATAAGACAAACAAGCTGGGATTTGACCGGTTTTGTTCAGATCAACGAACGTCTTCCCTTTTTCTGAAGACGTTCGTTGATCCGAACGAAACCGATTAAATCTCTCGTTTACACACACACACACTCATATATATATATATATATACTTTTAGTAGATAGAACCTATAGTGAAATGGTTTAAGCTCAATATACGAGATAGAGCAGTTATAAAGATAGAAGAAAGAAGAGTGATAAACATGTACGAATGCCCAGATTTATTTCAAACTTCGATTGTTCAATGCAAGGTATATTCTGTAATAAAATTATTTATTATTCTTTCCTTGAGCCAAGGCTTTTCAAAGATCGAAATCTTATCATCAGAGGAATTATACAGATAGATAAGTTGGCAGTGGAAAAGCCAAAATTCAAACATTTGAAAATATACTATTAAGAAATGGAGAGTGAAAAAAAGTTCGTGTAAAAAAGATATGGGGTTTGTCCAGATGGTAATTGTCCGTTGATAAGGTGTCCAATGAAAGGAGATTTAGATGGAGAAGAAAAAGTTTTTCATAGAGGCAGCATGGAAAAAGCGTTCAAAATGAAGTAACTCCAATAGTGAGATGTTGAGTTCAAATCGTAGATGGAGCGCACTTAAACGGAATTAGTGGTCGTGAGACCAAAGTAGTAAAGGTCGTTGGAAGAGATGTGGTCAGTAATTAAATCGACCGCTGGATGTGTAGGTACTGAGGTGTAAAGAGTAGGCTGAAGGCGTATTGGTTTTGTCTTAACTGCTGTGGTTGAAGTGTGTGTAGACGCCGGATGACCTCATCAGCACTATTGACGTGCCCAGGAAAGGTACAGAGTATAACCCTTAGCCCACACACATCGTATTAACACAATTCTAAGTAAACTTGAATCAGTTTAAAATATATAGATTAAAGAATCATCAGTAAAACAACACACTTGGTATATGGATTTACAATTACTCCCTTTATATTTGACTCTGCTGATATGATGTTATATATTTATACTGCATGCCACATTCACATTCACTGTCATATGCATTGCTGTTAAGATAGATAAATTATGTAATAAGTATATAATTACAATAAAATAAATAAAAATTAATTGTCTTATATTAATAGAATAACACACCTAGTGTTTAAATACACATGTCATCTTCTTCATCTACAAAATATTAAACCCCCCCAAATAAACTCTATAAATAAAAGAAGAGAAAATAATAATCTTTTATAAAATAAATATATATATATATATTTATATATAAAAAAATAATAATAATAAAATAAATGAAGAAACAAATATATTAATAAATATATAAGTTATAAAAAAATTAAAAATTAAAAAAATGTAATAATAGAAAAATAGAATAGAATAACAAATTTTACTATATAGATTCACTTTTACCCTTCTACAATTGAATGATATATATCCAAAAATAAAGTAAAAGATTTAAAAGTTTAAAATAAATGTTAAAAATCCTTTAAAAGAAATTATATATTGGAGATTTAAAATTTAGTGTTATATTTGTATGTATAAGGGAGATAATTCATTACTATTTTGCAAGAGTTGTTCCCCTTTCTCGGAACAAAAATAAATAAATTAAATTTTAATTTATAACATTTTACTGAAATAGTTCCAGATTAAGTGAATATGATAATATTAAACATAAATTAAACAAGAATTGAAGAATTAGTTCCGCCCATTACATTTACTGCGTGCTACACACAATATGGCCAGGGTATAAATCAAAACATATTTAGCCGCTAATAATAAAATAAATTTGAAAAAATAAAAAAAATATATTAGAAAATTTTTTTTTTTTTCACAAAAGCAAAGACGTAAATATTGTTAGAATAAAATAAGATGACAATAGTATATATCAAAAAAATATTAAATAATATTAGAAAAAAAATTAATTGAACACCGCTCTTGGCTGTTATCCCTACCCCCCTCCCAAAATAAAAAAATAAATATGTTTCCTTTTATATATATATATATATATATATATATATATATATATATATATATATATATATATATATATATATATATATATAATTATAAAAAGAAAAACTATACACACATTAAGGTTGTACACATAATAACTTATTTCGACCCCTTTAATTAGGTCTCCTCAGATGTATAGACAACCACGGTTTTTTTGACGTGGTTGTCTATACATCTGAGGAGACCTAATTAAAGGGGTCGAAATAAGTTATTATGTGTACAACCTTAATGTGTGTATAGTTTTTCTTTTTATAATTCTGTTTTGCTCTGTTTAAATTACATTGATCTCTGTTATTCAGATTCTCTACACAAAATTGAAATCTACACACTATATATATATATATATATTGCCATAAATATATTTTGCCATAAATATATTTTCATAGCTTACTATATAAATATATTTTCATAGCTTACTATATATATATATATATATATATATATATATATATATATATATATATATATATATATATATATATAAGGTAAAGGTAAGTTTAATTATTGTTTAATTATTGTTTATTGTAATATACAAAATGTAGATAGGGTAATAAAAAGTTACGAAACGACTGAATTCATCAAAATGCAGAATTGATTATATGCTGAATTTTAATGAAACTTCGGAAGTCATTGTGATAAAATGGTTGGATAATCAACAATCATACAGCATCGGAAAAATCGACAAATATTGTAAGCATGATTTTGTACATGGGTCTATTAAATGAATGGAAAATCTTCTGTCAGAATATTTACTTCCCTGTTACTTTTTGCTGACAACCTTTATGTTTTACCTGCCATTTATTACACCCATGCAATTATTTCCTGTAATCGGTCAAAGAGTCGACACGCGCGCAGGTCCTGACAACGAGCGTGTATATTGATATCATACACTGCACATCATTAAAAAAAGCAGATACTTACGGAAACATTGTTTCGCTTCTCTTGAAATGAAAATGTCGTTTATCTTATTTATTTATTTATTTATTGCGAGATCAGAGGTTTGTAAGCCGTAAAAAAATGACTGGCGTGTCAGGTTTGGTACGTGCACCAAGGGTTGCCCACCATTAGACTAGGCTTTGTACTAGGCCTACTCATACACCTTTCTCCCACCCTAACACTTTTTCCTACCCTGCTATCTCACATTTTGAACTTATTATTCCCACTACGTCATCCAATATATAAATATTTACTCTGTTAATTCATCATGTTTATTCTTAGCCCATACTTAGGACGAAACATTGAATCAAATAATGACATTAGTCTTTTTGTTCAAATTAGTGCGTCTTTTCTACTGTCTCCTTATTTCCATATTTGTCATATATTCTGTCGGGTTTTCATCCTCTCAATATAACTCTCCTCCTATCTCTCTGTCTATGTCTCTTTTTCTTTCTTTCTTTCACGCCCCCCCATATATATATATATATATATATATATATATATATATATATATATATATATATATATATATGATAAACTAGACATCGTCTAGTTTTCGTCTTTTATTTATAGAGAGGATTAATTTAAATATTTGAACCATTTTAAACATTTATTTTGCAGTTGGAATGTTGTGGCGTTGATGGTGCAGAAGATTTCGACAAAAGCCGTAATTGGGACCGAATCTATCATGACCCGCACACAATGAGATCAGTTCATTTGTCAATTCCAATGATTTGCTGTAAGAATTTGGGTGACTATCCGAACATCAACCCACCAAGGAATTTCACATGCGCGTTAGCACCTGATAGATACATTTCGAATTACAAAACGGTCAGTAGTTTGATCTTTTTAGTTATTTTTTTTCATTAATATGTTTTATTTTAATACTGTTTATTTTTGTATGCTGATCAGTTCGGTGTGCATCGGTGGCCTAAGGGATACCATCGTTGATTGTGGAATCTATTGTGATCATTTACGCACTAATACAGTTTGGAAAAGTCAACAATTTCTCTCCATTTATTGGTAAAATAGCAACTTGGGTTTAATTAATTGTATGCAATGAATCTTTTAAAATAAGTATTGTGTTTCATCACTAGAAAGGATTGATTGACCATGGTCTTTTGGCTATGATCAAAGTGCAGTATCTGTTCCTATACTACACTTCATCTGTTGTGTCCTTGGTCAGTAAAGAAGAAATGTTTCTAGACTAAGACAATTTTTATTTTTGTCCCAATCCAGTGTGCCCCTCTTTAGGAGGCTTGATTTTCTCCATATTAAAAACCGACCTTTGTCTTACTCTGCCCACGTAGGGAGGCAAACGAACTAAACCTGACGAAAACATTTATTTTGAAGATTGAAAAATTATAATCTAAAACAGATTCCCTCTGTTTGATGGCGTACAACGGGAGCGCAACAGGATTGAGAGAAGGGCACCCTAAAAAAATAACTCTCATCTGTTTATTCCAATAAAGCAATGGAAATTGTCGACTGACAAAGTTATTGGACGTGGAAAGCAGATGTTGTGATGATTGAATAATAGAAACATATTTAGGAATGTAAAAGGCATTCGGACACACTGGCTATCTACTGTTTTGATAAACATTATCTATAACATACATTATCTATAACATACATTATCTATAACATACATTATCTATAACAAACATTATCTATAACAAACATTATCTATAACATACACTATCTATAACATACATTATCTATAACAAACATTATCTATAACAACCATTATCTATAACAAACATTATCTATAACATAAATTATCTATAACAAATATTATCTATAACATAAATTATCTATAACATACATTATCTATAACATACATTATCTATAACATAAATTATCTATAACATACATTATCTATAACAAACATTATCTATAACAAACATTGTCTATAACAAACATTATGTATAACAAACATTATCTATGACATACATTATCTATAACAAACATTATCTATAACATACATTATCTATAACAAACATTATCTATAACATACATTATCTATAACATACATTATCTATAACATACATAATCTATAACATACATTATCTATAACATACATTATCTATAACAAACATTATCTATAACATACATAATCTATAACAAACATTATCTATAACATACATAATCTATAACATACATTATCTATAACATACATTATCTATAACATACATTATCTATAACATACATTATCTATAACATACATTATCTATAACAAACATTATCTATAACATACATTATCTATAACATACATAATCTATAACATACATTATCTATAACATACATTATCTATAACAAACATTATCTATAACATACATAATCTATAACATACATTATCTATAACATACATTATCTATAACAACCATTATCTATAACATACATTATCTATAACATACATTATCTATAACAAACATTATCTATAACATACATTATCTATAACTTACATTATCTATAACAAACATTATCTATAACAACCATTATCTATAACATACATAATCTATAACATACATTATCTATAACATATATTATCCATAACAACCATTATCTATAACATACATTATCTATAACATACATTATCTATAACAAACATTATCTATAACATACATTATCTATAACTTACATTATCTATAACAAACATTATCTATAACAACCATTATCTATAACATACATAATCTATAACATACATTATCTATAACATACATTATCTATAACAACCATTATCTATAACATACATTATCTATAACAAACATTATCTATAACAACCATTATCTATAACATACATTATCTATAACATACATTATCTATAACATACATTATCTAAAACATACATTATCTATAACATACATTATCTATAACATACATTATCTATAACAACCATTATCTATAACATACATTATCTATAACATACATTATCTATAACAAACATTATCTATAACATACATTATCTATAACTTACATTATCTATAACATACATTATCTATAACAAACATTATTTATAACATACATTATCTATAACAAACATTATCTATAACAAACATTATCTATAACAAACATTATTAATAACAAACATTATCTATAACATACATTATCTATAAAAAACGTTATCTATAACAAACATTATCTATAACAAACATTATCTATAACATACATTATCTAAAACCTACATTATCTAAAACATACATTATCTATAACATACATTATCTATCACATACATTATCTATAACATACATTATCTATAACATACATGATCTATAACAAACATTATCTATAACAAACATTATCTATAACATACATTATCTATAACAAACATTATTAATAACAAACATTATCTATAACATACATTATCTATAACAAACATTATCTATAACAAACATTATCTATAACATACATTATCTATAACAAACATTATCTATAACATACATTATCTATAACATACATTATCTATAACAAACATTATCTATAACATAAATTATCTATAACATCAATTATCTATAACATACATTATCTATAACAAACATTATCTATAACAAACATTATCTATAACAAACATTATCTATAACATACATTATCTATAAGAAACATTATCTATAACAAACATTATCTATAACAAACATTATCTATAACATACATTATCTATAACATACATTATCTATAACATACATTATCTATAACAAACATTATCTATAACATACATTATCCATACCAAACATTATCTATAACATACATTATCTATAACAAACATTATTTATAACATACATTATCTATAACAAACATTAGCTATAACATACATTATCTATAACAAACATTATCTATAACAAACATTATCTATAACAAACATTATCTATAACATACATTATCCATACCAAACATTGTCTATAACATACATTATCTATAACATACATTATCTATAACAAACATTATCTATAACATACATTATCTATAACATACATTATCTATAACAAACATTATCTATAACATACATTATCTATAACATACATTATCTATAACAAACATTATCTATAACAAACATTATCTATAACATACATTATCTATAACAAACATTATCTATAACATACATTATCTATAACATACATTATCTATAACATACATTATCTATAACAAACATTATCTATAACATACATAATCTATAACAAACATTATCTATAACATACATAATCTATAACATACATTATCTATAACATACATTATCTATAACATACATTATCTATAACATACATTATCTATAACATACATTATCTATAACAAACATTATCTATAACATACATTATCTATAACATACATTATCTATAACATACATAATCTATAACATACATTATCTATAACATACATTATCTATAACAAACATTATCTATAACATACATAATCTATAACATACATTATCTATAACATACATTATCTATAACAACCATTATCTATAACATACATTATCTATAACATACATTATCTATAACAAACATTATCTATAACATACATTATCTATAACTTACATTATCTATAACATACATTATCTATAACAACCATTATCTATAACATACATTATCTATAACATACATTATCTATAACATACATTATCTATAACAAACATTATCTAAAACATACATTATCAATAACATACATTATCTATAACAAACATTATCTATAACATACATAATCTATAACATACATTATCTATAACATACATTATCTATAACAACCATTATCTATAACATACATTATCTATAACATACATTATCTATAACATACATTATCTATAACAAACATTATCTAAAACATACATTATCTATAACATACATTATCTATAACATACATTATCTATAACAACCATTATCTATAACATACATTATCTATAACATACATTATCTATAACAAACATTATCTATAACATACATTATCTATAACTTACATTATCTATAACATACATTATCTATAACAAACATTATTTATAACATACATTATCTATAACAAACATTATCTATAACATACATTATCTATAACAAACATTATTAATTACGAACATTATCTATAACATACATTATCTATAAAAAACGTTATCTATAACAAACATTATCTATAACAAACATTATCTATAACATACATTATCTAAAACCTACATTATCTAAAACATACATTATCTATAACATACATTATCTATCACATACATTATCTATAACATACATTATCTATAACATACATGATCTATAACAAACATTATCTATAACAAACATTATCTATAACATACATTATCTATAACAAACATTATTAATAACAAACATTATCTATAACATACATTATCTATAACAAACATTATCTATAACAAACATTATCTATAACATACATTATCTATAACAAACATTATCTATAACATACATTATCTATAACATACATTATCTATAACAAACATTATCTATAACATAAATTATCTATAACATCAATTATCTATAACATACATTATCTATAACATACATTATCTATAACAAACATTATCTATAACAAACATTGTTTATAACAAACATTATCTATAACAAACATTATCTATAACATACATTATCTATAAGAAACATTATCTATAACAAACATTATCTATAACAAACATTATCTATAACATACATTATCTATAACATACATTATCTATAACATACATTATCTATAACAAACATTATCTATAACATACATTATCCATACCAAACATTATCTATAACATACATTATCTATAACAAACATTATTTATAACATACATTATCTATAACAAACATTAGCTATAACATACATTATCTATAACAAACATTATCTATAACAAACATTATCTATAACAAACATTATCTATAACATACATTATCCATACCAAACATTGTCTATAACATACATTATCTATAACATACATTATCTATAACAAATATTATCTATAACATACATTATCTATAACATACATTATCTATAACAAACATTATCTATAACATACATTATCTATAACATACATTATCTATAACAAACATTATCTATAACAAACATTATTTATAACATACATTATCTATAACAAACATTATCTATAACATACATTATCTATAACATACATTATCTATAACATACATTATCTATAACAAACATTATCTATAACATACATTATCTATAACATACATTATCTATAACAAACATTATCTATAACATACATTATCTATAACATACATTATCTATAACAAACATTATCTATAACATACATTATCTATAACATACATTATCTATAACATACATTATCTATAACAGACATTATCTATAATCAAACATTATCTATAACATACATTATCTATAACATACATTATCTATAACATACATTATCTATAACATACATTATCTATAACAAACATAATCTATAACAAATATAATCTATAACAAATATAATCTATAACAAACATTATCTACAACAAACATTATGTATAACATACATTATTTATAACATACATTATCTATAACAAACATTATCTATAACATACATTATCTACAACAAACATTATCTATAACATACATTATCTATAACAAACATTATCTATAACAAACATTATCTATAACAAACATTATTTATAACATACATTATCTATAACAAACATTATCTATAACATACATTATCTATAACATACATTATCTATAACAAACATTATTTATAACATATATTATCTATAACAAACATTATCTATAACATACATTATCTATAACAAACATTATCTATAACATACATTATCTATAACATACATTATCTATAACAAACATAATCTATAACAAACATTATCTATAACATACATTATCTATAACATACATTATCTATAACATACATTATCTATAACATACATTATCTATAACATACATTATCTATAACAAACATTATCTATAACA
>OY744535.1:66146170-66333670 GCA_963556195.1 Sepiola atlantica
ATATATATATATAATTAACTTGTTACAAATATCCAGGGGGTATGAATCCGAAGGAAGTTGAAACCGGGTTTATGAGAGTGCTCAATGAAAATTCAGAGCAAAATATATATTTTTTGATTTTATTCCATTAGTTGCGACAAAACAGGTTTTGTTTCATTGGTGCGGATAGCTACCAATTCATCAGGCCGGCGAAAGGAATTCAAATGGCATAAAATTTTAAGTTCACTTTAACGGGAGATTGAAAATTGAAAATACATTGGAGGGGGAGGGGGATAGAGTTGGGGCTTTGTCTATAACGGCGACATGGGACATGAGAGGGGAGGGGGGAGGACCTCAACAAGTCATGTTTCAAATTATTACGTGAGAGGTTTTGCACGTGTCAGTGCTGCGACAATCTCAATCTCGGCCGGGGCGGGAGGAGGGAGATGGGGCGACGGCCAGAGTGAGTAAAATTCAAAATGAGAATAAAACCATGATTACAACCGTCATTCTTATTTTATTTTAATTCTAATAAGTAATTATCATGTGGATAAAAATGTTTGATAATTTTAATTTAGGGTATTAATTGCTACTTTTGCATTTTATTTATTTTATTTCAATGTTTTGTTTATTATTTGTAGTGAATTTTGTTGTGATTATATTTTTTTAAATTGTGATTATATTATACCGAGATCAATACTAGTGGAATCTTTTATAAAAGAAGTTTTCTGGTGTTACCAGTCATATCACCAACAAAACCGATTATGACAATGGCAATGCTCGCAAACCATACCCATATATATATATATATATATATATATATATATATATATATATATATATATGCATATAAACACACACACATACACATATATACATGTGTGTGTGTTTGTATACATACATACACACACACACACACACATATATATATATATATATATATATATATATTTATTTATTCTGGTACAGAAAAATTAGTACAACATTCGTACCGTCGGTTTCAAGCACGGAAGGTCTTACCCATCCGGCTCTCTTCAGCTTCTGTTGTCATCTGTTTTGGAAATGTGAGGTCACATGACACTCTTGTTGGGACGCGTTATTTGCTCAGTGTGTTGTGTGTGTTTGTTTAAATTTGAATTTAGTGTCATAAGACCGTTGAGATTTAAAACACGGGAGAAGAAAGAGAATTCAAGATTAAAGGGAATAAAAAGGGGAATAAAAAAGGGGGGTAAAAAATAAAAAAATATATATATGAAAAAATATATATATATATATATATAAATAAATATAAAAAAATATAAAAAAATATAAAAAAATATAAAAAAACATATATATATATAAAAACATTTTAATACTAAGAATAAAGGAATAAAAAAATAAAAAAATAAAAAAATAAAATAATAAAAAAATAATAAAAAAATAAAAAAAGAAGAAAAAGAGAAAAAGAGTATAAAAAGTGGGTTAAAAAATATATATATATATAGAGAATAAATTGTAGAGAATAAAATGTAGAGAATAAAAAAGAGCGAGAGAGAAAGAAAGAATAAAAATAGAAAGAATAAAAATATATAAATAAAATATAAATAAAAATAATAATAATAAAAAAAATAATAAAAAAAAAAAAAATAAAAAAATAAAAATTAAAAAATAAAAATTAAAAATTAAAAAATTAAAAAATTAAAGATTAAAAACAAAAATAATAAAAAAATAATAAAAATAAAGAAAGGGTTTCTCTGAAATTCCCGTGAGCCAAATTATGAATTTGTATCATTAGCCGTTATATTTTTGAAGGTATGCGTTCTAAAAATCGTTGATGTGTAAGAATCTTTAGATTGGAGTGATTTTTAATGAAGGGATTCGGATCTAAGGGAGGTAACTAAGATGGAAATATGAAATATTTGAGTTTGTTAAAGTGGGTTTGAAAATTAATCTGGTGGTTGATAAAAGATAAAAAAATAAAAAATTAAATATTTTTGCATTGCATTTTGGTGAAAGTCGAAGTTTTTGCTCTTGGAATTTATGTGGATATAATTTTTTGAGTAATCTAGTGATTGATAATTAAATTAAATATTTTTGTATTTTTGTGAAGGTCGGAGTTTTTGCTCTTGAAGTTTAAGTGGATATAGGTTGATGAGGTGTTTGTTCGTTTTTATTGTGTTTATATTAGTAGAGGGGGGGTAGTTAGACATTATGTGAATCGGTCAGACCAGTTTATAAGCAATGCTTGCCTCTTGTGTGCACATCCCTTGAATATTTCATCGCGGACATTTAAACAGGCTGTATTCGGATCGATGATGGCTTTTGAAATGTGGTATTTTTCAGCGTCACATAGAGGACATCTGTTTATGGCTGGAGAGAAGGATGGTTTTCTCTCAATTATTTTCCATTTGATGGTGAAGGGTGTGTTTTCTTCTTTAAGCTGCCATATTCGGGTCGCGAGTGCCGTATTAGCCTTGTTTTTGTATCTGAAGGAGTTTCTGTGTGCATATAGCCTTTGTTTGAAATTTCCCTTCGTCATCCCAATATATTTTTCTGCATTACTGGTATTCTGGTCTGTGACGGTTGCTTCATAAATGATTGAATTGATTTTGCAATTTCCCTCCAGGGGGCAGTTGTTTTTGTCTTGGCATGAGCAGCCTGCGTTTGTAATTGTTTTGGGTTCTGCAGAGATGATTTTTCTTATTGAAGGGGCAGTGGAATAGCTGATCTTAACAGAATTTCTGTTAAAAAGTTTGTGTAATTCATTTGTGGGTGGGAAGTGTTTGTCGAGCAACTTGAGGAAAAGTTGGCCTACCTTTGTTTTGGTATTGGTCGAATAGGGTGGGGAAAACCAGATCACCGATCTCCTTCTATTGCGGGTCCCCCGTGGTTGGTCTCGGTTGGGGGTGTATGAGATTTCTTCTCTGAACCCGCTGTCGCGGAGCGCTTTGTTGTAATATGGTGCTGCTTGGTTGAAAATTTCGGGACTGGATGAAAGGTTTGAGATTCTTTGGCTAATATTATTGATTAAATTTTTAAAGATGGTGGGGGGGTGGCAGGATCCCTTGTGTATGTATTGGAGTGTTTCATTGGGTTTGTGGAAAGGTTTGTGTGTATTGTTTTTAAGGTTCAGTGTGGTATCTAGGAAGTTTACTTGGTCTAAATTTGTTTTAATGGTAATTTTGAAGCCGAGATTATGGAAGGTGTTTGTTAATTCTTTTCTAAATCTATCTAATGTGTTTCCGTTGTGGTTGCGTGACAGACAAAGTCCGTCATCTCTATAGAGACCAAAGAAATGGTCTGGAAATTTATTTTGGAGTGTATTTAATATAAGCAAGCCGACTAAGTCACAGATGTCTGCACTGTCGTAGGCCCCCATTGCAACATCAAATGGGTCCTCTGGGTTTGATTTTTTAACCCAAGCCCTTCCCTCGAAGAAGAGAAGGGTTTGTCTTGCTTGCAGTATTGTGTCTCTTTCTAGTTGACTGATGTTTGTGTGTGAAAGTGCAAATGTTAAGGCCTTATCTAGGGTGTCTTTTGTAATGGATGGGTAGAAGTCTACTATATCTAATTGTGTGAATTTGCATCTGTGTTTATCTTGTATGTTATGGAACCAATTTAGGACTGAGTTAGTATTGCCCCACAGACTTAGGTTTATTTTTTCCTTAATTTTATTAACTATATTTTTAACAATGGATTTGCTTGCTAGTCCTAGTTCGCTTTTAGCTGGGTTGATAAGTCTGCATGAGGGTTTATTTGTGAAGTTTTCTTTGTGGTCTTTTAAAGTAACAAAGGCCTTCCTCTTATCTAAATAATTAATTCTATATTCGACGCCTAGTCTAGTAGCTATTTCAGTAGTATCATTATTAATAGATTTATATGTATCTGCCTTGGCTAATTGGTATTTATCGGTAATGGAGCTAATTGTTAGGTCTGTTTTTTCCTTTTTAGTCATTTTATAAATATTTTTAGTTTTGTCGGAGAATACAAGTGCATTATTTTCTCTTTTAAGTTTTTTTATGTCGGCGGTAAGTGTCTTCTGAAATGTATTTTGCTTGTTTGTAAAAACTAGGTTGTGAGTAATGTTGAGTAGGTCTTTTTCGAAATTGTCTAAGGCCTCTACTTTTGGCGGGTATTTACCAGATTTTAAGCCGTAGTAGTTTTTTTCCGTTTGCCTCTGTTCTGTATTCAACACTTTCCACCTCATTCTTCCTATGACGTCCACTATTTTTGTCAGGAGTATCCTGGTATATGTTTGTTTTTTGGGGGTTGGGATATTTTTGGTAGAATATCCGAGAGTGTATAGTTCCATTTCCCAGGGTATAGGTGGTAATCCCTGTTAATTAGTTTTTTCCGTGGTGTTGGTAGTTTTCCCGAGAGTGCTCGACTACAAGGCTAACAGGGTTTAACTGTAATTCCTGGTAGGGGCTGAGTAAATTCTTTGTAGAATGGTAGGAAAAATCCCAGCAGAGTGCTCGATTAATTAAGAATCAAAGTTAAAAATTAAGAGCATAATATTTATTTATTCTGGTACAGAAAAATTAGTACAACATTCGTACCGTCGGTTTCAAGCACGGAAGGTCTTACCCATCCGGCTCTCTTCAGCTTCTGTTGTCATCTGTTTTGGAAATGTGAGGTCACATGACACTCTTGTTGGGACGCGTTATTTGCTCAGTGTGTTGTGTGTGTTTGTTTAAATTTGAATTTAGTGTCATAAGACCGTTGAGATTTAAAACACGGGAGAAGAAAGAGAATTCAAGATTAAAGGGAATAAAAAGGGGAATAAAAAAGGGGGGTAAAAAATAAAAAAATATATATATGAAAAAATATATATATATATATATATAAATAAATATAAAAAAATATAAAAAAATATAAAAAAACATATATATATATAAAAACATTTTAATACTAAGAATAAAGGAATAAAAAAATAAAAAAAAAAAAATAAAAAAAAATAAAAAAATAAAAAAAATAAAAAAAAAAAAATAATAAAAAAATAATAAAAAAATAAAAAAAGAAGAAAAAGAGAAAAAGAGTATAAAAAGTGGGTTAAAAAATATATATATATATAGAGAATAAATTGTAGAGAATAAAATGTAGAGAATAAAAAAGAGCGAGAGAGAAAGAAAGAATAAAAATAGAAAGAATAAAAATATATAAATAAAATATAAATAAAAATAATAATAATAAAAAAAAAAAAAAAAAAAAAAAAATAAAAAAATAAAAAAATAAAAAAATAAAAATTAAAAAAATAAAAATTAAAAATTAAAAAATTAAAAAATTAAAGATTAAAAACAAAAATAATAAAAAAATAATAAAAATAAAGAAAGGGTTTCTCTGAAATTCCCGTGAGCCAAATTATGAATTTGTATCATTAGCCGTTATATTTTTGAAGGTATGCGTTCTAAAAATCGTTGATGTGTAAGAATCTTTAGATTGGAGTGATTTTTAATGAAGGGATTCGGATCTAAGGGAGGTAACTAAGATGGAAATATGAAATATTTGAGTTTGTTAAAGTGGGTTTGAAAATTAATCTGGTGGTTGATAAAAGATAAAAAAATAAAAAATTAAATATTTTTGCATTGCATTTTGGTGAAAGTCGAAGTTTTTGCTCTTGGAATTTATGTGGATATAATTTTTTGAGTAATCTAGTGATTGATAATTAAATTAAATATTTTTGTATTTTTGTGAAGGTCGGAGTTTTTGCTCTTGAAGTTTAAGTGGATATAGGTTGATGAGGTGTTTGTTCGTTTTTATTGTGTTTATATTAGTAGAGGGGGGGTAGTTAGACATTATGTGAATCGGTCAGACCAGTTTATAAGCAATGCTTGCCTCTTGTGTGCACATCCCTTGAATATTTCATCGCGGACATTTAAACAGGCTGTATTCGGATCGATGATGGCTTTTGAAATGTGGTATTTTTCAGCGTCACATAGAGGACATCTGTTTATGGCTGGAGAGAAGGATGGTTTTCTCTCAATTATTTTCCATTTGATGGTGAAGGGTGTGTTTTCTTCTTTAAGCTGCCATATTCGGGTCGCGAGTGCCGTATTAGCCTTGTTTTTGTATCTGAAGGAGTTTCTGTGTGCATATAGCCTTTGTTTGAAATTTCCCTTCGTCATCCCAATATATTTTTCTGCATTACTGGTATTCTGGTCTGTGACGGTTGCTTCATAAATGATTGAATTGATTTTGCAATTTCCCTCCAGGGGGCAGTTGTTTTTGTCTTGGCATGAGCAGCCTGCGTTTGTAATTGTTTTGGGTTCTGCAGAGATGATTTTTCTTATTGAAGGGGCAGTGGAATAGCTGATCTTAACAGAATTTCTGTTAAAAAGTTTGTGTAATTCATTTGTGGGTGGGAAGTGTTTGTCGAGCAACTTGAGGAAAAGTTGGCCTACCTTTGTTTTGGTATTGGTCGAATAGGGTGGGGAAAACCAGATCACCGATCTCCTTCTATTGCGGGTCCCCCGTGGTTGGTCTCGGTTGGGGGTGTATGAGATTTCTTCTCTGAACCCGCTGTCGCGGAGCGCTTTGTTGTAATATGGTGCTGCTTGGTTGAAAATTTCGGGACTGGATGAAAGGTTTGAGATTCTTTGGCTAATATTATTGATTAAATTTTTAAAGATGGTGGGGGGGTGGCAGGATCCCTTGTGTATGTATTGGAGTGTTTCATTGGGTTTGTGGAAAGGTTTGTGTGTATTGTTTTTAAGGTTCAGTGTGGTATCTAGGAAGTTTACTTGGTCTAAATTTGTTTTAATGGTAATTTTGAAGCCGAGATTATGGAAGGTGTTTGTTAATTCTTTTCTAAATCTATCTAATGTGTTTCCGTTGTGGTTGCGTGACAGACAAAGTCCGTCATCTCTATAGAGACCAAAGAAATGGTCTGGAAATTTATTTTGGAGTGTATTTAATATAAGCAAGCCGACTAAGTCACAGATGTCTGCACTGTCGTAGGCCCCCATTGCAACATCAAATGGGTCCTCTGGGTTTGATTTTTTAACCCAAGCCCTTCCCTCGAAGAAGAGAAGGGTTTGTCTTGCTTGCAGTATTGTGTCTCTTTCTAGTTGACTGATGTTTGTGTGTGAAAGTGCAAATGTTAAGGCCTTATCTAGGGTGTCTTTTGTAATGGATGGGTCTACTATATCTAATTGTGTGAATTTGCATCTGTGTTTATCTTGTATGTTATGGAACCAATTTAGGACTGAGTTAGTATTGCCCCACAGACTTAGGTTTATTTTTTCCTTAATTTTATTAACTATATTTTTAACAATGGATTTGCTTGCTAGTCCTAGTTCGCTTTTAGCTGGGTTGATAAGTCTGCATGAGGGTTTATTTGTGAAGTTTTCTTTGTGGTCTTTTAAAGTAACAAAGGCCTTCCTCTTATCTAAATAATTAATTCTATATTCGACGCCTAGTCTAGTAGCTATTTCAGTAGTATCATTATTAATAGATTTATATGTATCTGCCTTGGCTAATTGGTATTTATCGGTAATGGAGCTAATTGTTAGGTCTGTTTTTTCCTTTTTAGTCATTTTATAAATATTTTTAGTTTTGTCGGAGAATACAAGTGCATTATTTTCTCTTTTAAGTTTTTTTATGTCGGCGGTAAGTGTCTTCTGAAATGTATTTTGCTTGTTTGTAAAAACTAGGTTGTGAGTAATGTTGAGTAGGTCTTTTTCGAAATTGTCTAAGGCCTCTACTTTTGGCGGGTATTTACCAGATTTTAAGCCGTAGTAGTTTTTTTCCGTTTGCCTCTGTTCTGTATTCAACACTTTCCACCTCATTCTTCCTATGACGTCCACTATTTTTGTCAGGAGTATCCTGGTATATGTTTGTTTTTTGGGGGTTGGGATATTTTTGGTAGAATATCCGAGAGTGTATAGTTCCATTTCCCAGGGTATAGGTGGTAATCCCTGTTAATTAGTTTTTTCCGTGGTGTTGGTAGTTTTCCCGAGAGTGCTCGACTACAAGGCTAACAGGGTTTAACTGTAATTCCTGGTAGGGGCTGAGTAAATTCTTTGTAGAATGGTAGGAAAAATCCCAGCAGAGTGCTCGATTAATTAAGAATCAAAGTTAAAAATTAAGAGCATAATATTTATTTATTCTGGTACAGAAAAATTAGTACAACATTCGTACCGTCGGTTTCAAGCACGGAAGGTCTTACCCATCCGGCTCTCTTCAGCTTCTGTTGTCATCTGTTTTGGAAATGTGAGGTCACATGACACTCTTGTTGGGACGCGTTATTTGCTCAGTGTGTTGTGTGTGTTTGTTTAAATTTGAATTTAGTGTCATAAGACCGTTGAGATTTAAAACACGGGAGAAGAAAGAGAATTCAAGATTAAAGGGAATAAAAAGGGGAATAAAAAAGGGGGGTAAAAAATAAAAAAATATATATATGAAAAAATATATATATATATATATATAAATAAATATAAAAAAATATAAAAAAATATAAAAAAACATATATATATATAAAAACATTTTAATACTAAGAATAAAGGAATAAAAAAATAAAAAAAAAAAAATAAAAAAAAATAAAAAAATAAAAAAAAAAAAAAAAAAAAAATAATAAAAAAATAATAAAAAATAAAAAAAGAAGAAAAAGAGAAAAAGAGTATAAAAAGTGGGTTAAAAAATATATATATATATAGAGAATAAATTGTAGAGAATAAAATGTAGAGAATAAAAAAGAGCGAGAGAGAAAGAAAGAATAAAAATAGAAAGAATAAAAATATATAAATAAAATATAAATAAAAATAATAATAATAAAAAAAAAAAAAAAAAAAAAAAAATAAAAAAATAAAAAAATAAAAAAATAAAAATTAAAAAAATAAAAATTAAAAATTAAAAAATTAAAAAATTAAAGATTAAAAACAAAAATAATAAAAAAATAATAAAAATAAAGAAAGGGTTTCTCTGAAATTCCCGTGAGCCAAATTATGAATTTGTATCATTAGCCGTTATATTTTTGAAGGTATGCGTTCTAAAAATCGTTGATGTGTAAGAATCTTTAGATTGGAGTGATTTTTAATGAAGGGATTCGGATCTAAGGGAGGTAACTAAGATGGAAATATGAAATATTTGAGTTTGTTAAAGTGGGTTTGAAAATTAATCTGGTGGTTGATAAAAGATAAAAAAATAAAAAATTAAATATTTTTGCATTGCATTTTGGTGAAAGTCGAAGTTTTTGCTCTTGGAATTTATGTGGATATAATTTTTTGAGTAATCTAGTGATTGATAATTAAATTAAATATTTTTGTATTTTTGTGAAGGTCGGAGTTTTTGCTCTTGAAGTTTAAGTGGATATAGGTTGATGAGGTGTTTGTTCGTTTTTATTGTGTTTATATTAGTAGAGGGGGGGTAGTTAGACATTATGTGAATCGGTCAGACCAGTTTATAAGCAATGCTTGCCTCTTGTGTGCACATCCCTTGAATATTTCATCGCGGACATTTAAACAGGCTGTATTCGGATCGATGATGGCTTTTGAAATGTGGTATTTTTCAGCGTCACATAGAGGACATCTGTTTATGGCTGGAGAGAAGGATGGTTTTCTCTCAATTATTTTCCATTTGATGGTGAAGGGTGTGTTTTCTTCTTTAAGCTGCCATATTCGGGTCGCGAGTGCCGTATTAGCCTTGTTTTTGTATCTGAAGGAGTTTCTGTGTGCATATAGCCTTTGTTTGAAATTTCCCTTCGTCATCCCAATATATTTTTCTGCATTACTGGTATTCTGGTCTGTGACGGTTGCTTCATAAATGATTGAATTGATTTTGCAATTTCCCTCCAGGGGGCAGTTGTTTTTGTCTTGGCATGAGCAGCCTGCGTTTGTAATTGTTTTGGGTTCTGCAGAGATGATTTTTCTTATTGAAGGGGCAGTGGAATAGCTGATCTTAACAGAATTTCTGTTAAAAAGTTTGTGTAATTCATTTGTGGGTGGGAAGTGTTTGTCGAGCAACTTGAGGAAAAGTTGGCCTACCTTTGTTTTGGTATTGGTCGAATAGGGTGGGGAAAACCAGATCACCGATCTCCTTCTATTGCGGGTCCCCCGTGGTTGGTCTCGGTTGGGGGTGTATGAGATTTCTTCTCTGAACCCGCTGTCGCGGAGCGCTTTGTTGTAATATGGTGCTGCTTGGTTGAAAATTTCGGGACTGGATGAAAGGTTTGAGATTCTTTGGCTAATATTATTGATTAAATTTTTAAAGATGGTGGGGGGGTGGCAGGATCCCTTGTGTATGTATTGGAGTGTTTCATTGGGTTTGTGGAAAGGTTTGTGTGTATTGTTTTTAAGGTTCAGTGTGGTATCTAGGAAGTTTACTTGGTCTAAATTTGTTTTAATGGTAATTTTGAAGCCGAGATTATGGAAGGTGTTTGTTAATTCTTTTCTAAATCTATCTAATGTGTTTCCGTTGTGGTTGCGTGACAGACAAAGTCCGTCATCTCTATAGAGACCAAAGAAATGGTCTGGAAATTTATTTTGGAGTGTATTTAATATAAGCAAGCCGACTAAGTCACAGATGTCTGCACTGTCGTAGGCCCCCATTGCAACATCAAATGGGTCCTCTGGGTTTGATTTTTTAACCCAAGCCCTTCCCTCGAAGAAGAGAAGGGTTTGTCTTGCTTGCAGTATTGTGTCTCTTTCTAGTTGACTGATGTTTGTGTGTGAAAGTGCAAATGTTAAGGCCTTATCTAGGGTGTCTTTTGTAATGGATGGGTAGAAGTCTACTATATCTAATTGTGTGAATTTGCATCTGTGTTTATCTTGTATGTTATGGAACCAATTTAGGACTGAGTTAGTATTGCCCCACAGACTTAGGTTTATTTTTTCCTTAATTTTATTAACTATATTTTTAACAATGGATTTGCTTGCTAGTCCTAGTTCGCTTTTAGCTGGGTTGATAAGTCTGCATGAGGGTTTATTTGTGAAGTTTTCTTTGTGGTCTTTTAAAGTAACAAAGGCCTTCCTCTTATCTAAATAATTAATTCTATATTCGACGCCTAGTCTAGTAGCTATTTCAGTAGTATCATTATTAATAGATTTATATGTATCTGCCTTGGCTAATTGGTATTTATCGGTAATGGAGCTAATTGTTAGGTCTGTTTTTTCCTTTTTAGTCATTTTATAAATATTTTTAGTTTTGTCGGAGAATACAAGTGCATTATTTTCTCTTTTAAGTTTTTTTATGTCGGCGGTAAGTGTCTTCTGAAATGTATTTTGCTTGTTTGTAAAAACTAGGTTGTGAGTAATGTTGAGTAGGTCTTTTTCGAAATTGTCTAAGGCCTCTACTTTTGGCGGGTATTTACCAGATTTTAAGCCGTAGTAGTTTTTTTCCGTTTGCCTCTGTTCTGTATTCAACACTTTCCACCTCATTCTTCCTATGACGTCCACTATTTTTGTCAGGAGTATCCTGGTATATGTTTGTTTTTTGGGGGTTGGGATATTTTTGGTAGAATATCCGAGAGTGTATAGTTCCATTTCCCAGGGTATAGGTGGTAATCCCTGTTAATTAGTTTTTTCCGTGGTGTTGGTAGTTTTCCCGAGAGTGCTCGACTACAAGGCTAACAGGGTTTAACTGTAATTCCTGGTAGGGGCTGAGTAAATTCTTTGTAGAATGGTAGGAAAAATCCCAGCAGAGTGCTCGATTAATTAAGAATCAAAGTTAAAAATTAAGAGCATAATATTTATTTATTCTGGTACAGAAAAATTAGTACAACATTCGTACCGTCGGTTTCAAGCACGGAAGGTCTTACCCATCCGGCTCTCTTCAGCTTCTGTTGTCATCTGTTTTGGAAATGTGAGGTCACATGACACTCTTGTTGGGACGCGTTATTTGCTCAGTGTGTTGTGTGTGTTTGTTTAAATTTGAATTTAGTGTCATAAGACCGTTGAGATTTAAAACACGGGAGAAGAAAGAGAATTCAAGATTAAAGGGAATAAAAAGGGGAATAAAAAGGGGGGTAAAAAATAAAAAAATATATATATGAAAAAATATATATATATATATATATAAATATATATAAATATAAAAAAATATAAAAAAATATAAAAAAACATATATATATATAAAAACATTTTAATACTAAGAATAAAGGAATAAAAAAATAAAAAAAATAAAAAAAATAAAATAATAAAAAAATAAAAAAATAATAAAAAAATAAAAAAAGAAGAAAAAGAGAAAAAGAGTATAAAAAGTGGGTTAAAAAATATATATATATATAGAGAATAAATTGTAGAGAATAAAATGTAGAGAATAAAAAAGAGCGAGAGAGAAAGAAAGAATAAAAATAGAAAGAATAAAAATATATAAATAAAATATAAATAAAAATAATAATAATAAAAAAAATAATAAAAAAAAAAAAAATAAAAAAATAAAAATTAAAAAATAAAAATTAAAAATTAAAAAATTAAAAAATTAAAGATTAAAAACAAAAATAATAAAAAAATAATAAAAATAAAGAAAGGGTTTCTCTGAAATTCCCGTGAGCCAAATTATGAATTTGTATCATTAGCCGTTATATTTTTGAAGGTATGCGTTCTAAAAATCGTTGATGTGTAAGAATCTTTAGATTGGAGTGATTTTTAATGAAGGGATTCGGATCTAAGGGAGGTAACTAAGATGGAAATATGAAATATTTGAGTTTGTTAAAGTGGGTTTGAAAATTAATCTGGTGGTTGATAAAAGATAAAAAAATAAAAAATTAAATATTTTTGCATTGCATTTTGGTGAAAGTCGAAGTTTTTGCTCTTGGAATTTATGTGGATATAATTTTTTGAGTAATCTAGTGATTGATAATTAAATTAAATATTTTTGTATTTTTGTGAAGGTCGGAGTTTTTGCTCTTGAAGTTTAAGTGGATATAGGTTGATGAGGTGTTTGTTCGTTTTTATTGTGTTTATATTAGTAGAGGGGGGGTAGTTAGACATTATGTGAATCGGTCAGACCAGTTTATAAGCAATGCTTGCCTCTTGTGTGCACATCCCTTGAATATTTCATCGCGGACATTTAAACAGGCTGTATTCGGATCGATGATGGCTTTTGAAATGTGGTATTTTTCAGCGTCACATAGAGGACATCTGTTTATGGCTGGAGAGAAGGATGGTTTTCTCTCAATTATTTTCCATTTGATGGTGAAGGGTGTGTTTTCTTCTTTAAGCTGCCATATTCGGGTCGCGAGTGCCGTATTAGCCTTGTTTTTGTATCTGAAGGAGTTTCTGTGTGCATATAGCCTTTGTTTGAAATTTCCCTTCGTCATCCCAATATATTTTTCTGCATTACTGGTATTCTGGTCTGTGACGGTTGCTTCATAAATGATTGAATTGATTTTGCAATTTCCCTCCAGGGGGCAGTTGTTTTTGTCTTGGCATGAGCAGCCTGCGTTTGTAATTGTTTTGGGTTCTGCAGAGATGATTTTTCTTATTGAAGGGGCAGTGGAATAGCTGATCTTAACAGAATTTCTGTTAAAAAGTTTGTGTAATTCATTTGTGGGTGGGAAGTGTTTGTCGAGCAACTTGAGGAAAAGTTGGCCTACCTTTGTTTTGGTATTGGTCGAATAGGGTGGGGAAAACCAGATCACCGATCTCCTTCTATTGCGGGTCCCCCGTGGTTGGTCTCGGTTGGGGGTGTATGAGATTTCTTCTCTGAACCCGCTGTCGCGGAGCGCTTTGTTGTAATATGGTGCTGCTTGGTTGAAAATTTCGGGACTGGATGAAAGGTTTGAGATTCTTTGGCTAATATTATTGATTAAATTTTTAAAGATGGTGGGGGGGTGGCAGGATCCCTTGTGTATGTATTGGAGTGTTTCATTGGGTTTGTGGAAAGGTTTGTGTGTATTGTTTTTAAGGTTCAGTGTGGTATCTAGGAAGTTTACTTGGTCTAAATTTGTTTTAATGGTAATTTTGAAGCCGAGATTATGGAAGGTGTTTGTTAATTCTTTTCTAAATCTATCTAATGTGTTTCCGTTGTGGTTGCGTGACAGACAAAGTCCGTCATCTCTATAGAGACCAAAGAAATGGTCTGGAAATTTATTTTGGAGTGTATTTAATATAAGCAAGCCGACTAAGTCACAGATGTCTGCACTGTCGTAGGCCCCCATTGCAACATCAAATGGGTCCTCTGGGTTTGATTTTTTAACCCAAGCCCTTCCCTCGAAGAAGAGAAGGGTTTGTCTTGCTTGCAGTATTGTGTCTCTTTCTAGTTGACTGATGTTTGTGTGTGAAAGTGCAAATGTTAAGGCCTTATCTAGGGTGTCTTTTGTAATGGATGGGTAGAAGTCTACTATATCTAATTGTGTGAATTTGCATCTGTGTTTATCTTGTATGTTATGGAACCAATTTAGGACTGAGTTAGTATTGCCCCACAGACTTAGGTTTATTTTTTCCTTAATTTTATTAACTATATTTTTAACAATGGATTTGCTTGCTAGTCCTAGTTCGCTTTTAGCTGGGTTGATAAGTCTGCATGAGGGTTTATTTGTGAAGTTTTCTTTGTGGTCTTTTAAAGTAACAAAGGCCTTCCTCTTATCTAAATAATTAATTCTATATTCGACGCCTAGTCTAGTAGCTATTTCAGTAGTATCATTATTAATAGATTTATATGTATCTGCCTTGGCTAATTGGTATTTATCGGTAATGGAGCTAATTGTTAGGTCTGTTTTTTCCTTTTTAGTCATTTTATAAATATTTTTAGTTTTGTCGGAGAATACAAGTGCATTATTTTCTCTTTTAAGTTTTTTTATGTCGGCGGTAAGTGTCTTCTGAAATGTATTTTGCTTGTTTGTAAAAACTAGGTTGTGAGTAATGTTGAGTAGGTCTTTTTCGAAATTGTCTAAGGCCTCTACTTTTGGCGGGTATTTACCAGATTTTAAGCCGTAGTAGTTTTTTTCCGTTTGCCTCTGTTCTGTATTCAACACTTTCCACCTCATTCTTCCTATGACGTCCACTATTTTTGTCAGGAGTATCCTGGTATATGTTTGTTTTTTGGGGGTTGGGATATTTTTGGTAGAATATCCGAGAGTGTATAGTTCCATTTCCCAGGGTATAGGTGGTAATCCCTGTTAATTAGTTTTTTCCGTGGTGTTGGTAGTTTTCCCGAGAGTGCTCGACTACAAGGCTAACAGGGTTTAACTGTAATTCCTGGTAGGGGCTGAGTAAATTCTTTGTAGAATGGTAGGAAAAATCCCAGCAGAGTGCTCGATTAATTAAGAATCAAAGTTAAAAATTAAGAGCATAATATTTATTTATTCTGGTACAGAAAAATTAGTACAACATTCGTACCGTCGGTTTCAAGCACGGAAGGTCTTACCCATCCGGCTCTCTTCAGCTTCTGTTGTCATCTGTTTTGGAAATGTGAGGTCACATGACACTCTTGTTGGGACGCGTTATTTGCTCAGTGTGTTGTGTGTGTTTGTTTAAATTTGAATTTAGTGTCATAAGACCGTTGAGATTTAAAACACGGGAGAAGAAAGAGAATTCAAGATTAAAGGGAATAAAAAGGGGAATAAAAAGGGGGGTAAAAAATAAAAAAATATATATATGAAAAAATATATATATATATATATATAAATATATATAAATATAAAAAAATATAAAAAAATATAAAAAAACATATATATATATAAAAACATTTTAATACTAAGAATAAAGGAATAAAAAAATAAAAAAAATAAAAAAAATAAAATAATAAAAAAATAAAAAAATAATAAAAAAATAAAAAAAGAAGAAAAAGAGAAAAAGAGTATAAAAAGTGGGTTAAAAAATATATATATATATAGAGAATAAATTGTAGAGAATAAAATGTAGAGAATAAAAAAGAGCGAGAGAGAAAGAAAGAATAAAAATAGAAAGAATAAAAATATATAAATAAAATATAAATAAAAATAATAATAATAAAAAAAATAATAAAAAAAAAAAAAATAAAAAAATAAAAATTAAAAAATAAAAATTAAAAATTAAAAAATTAAAAAATTAAAGATTAAAAACAAAAATAATAAAAAAATAATAAAAATAAAGAAAGGGTTTCTCTGAAATTCCCGTGAGCCAAATTATGAATTTGTATCATTAGCCGTTATATTTTTGAAGGTATGCGTTCTAAAAATCGTTGATGTGTAAGAATCTTTAGATTGGAGTGATTTTTAATGAAGGGATTCGGATCTAAGGGAGGTAACTAAGATGGAAATATGAAATATTTGAGTTTGTTAAAGTGGGTTTGAAAATTAATCTGGTGGTTGATAAAAGATAAAAAAATAAAAAATTAAATATTTTTGCATTGCATTTTGGTGAAAGTCGAAGTTTTTGCTCTTGGAATTTATGTGGATATAATTTTTTGAGTAATCTAGTGATTGATAATTAAATTAAATATTTTTGTATTTTTGTGAAGGTCGGAGTTTTTGCTCTTGAAGTTTAAGTGGATATAGGTTGATGAGGTGTTTGTTCGTTTTTATTGTGTTTATATTAGTAGAGGGGGGGTAGTTAGACATTATGTGAATCGGTCAGACCAGTTTATAAGCAATGCTTGCCTCTTGTGTGCACATCCCTTGAATATTTCATCGCGGACATTTAAACAGGCTGTATTCGGATCGATGATGGCTTTTGAAATGTGGTATTTTTCAGCGTCACATAGAGGACATCTGTTTATGGCTGGAGAGAAGGATGGTTTTCTCTCAATTATTTTCCATTTGATGGTGAAGGGTGTGTTTTCTTCTTTAAGCTGCCATATTCGGGTCGCGAGTGCCGTATTAGCCTTGTTTTTGTATCTGAAGGAGTTTCTGTGTGCATATAGCCTTTGTTTGAAATTTCCCTTCGTCATCCCAATATATTTTTCTGCATTACTGGTATTCTGGTCTGTGACGGTTGCTTCATAAATGATTGAATTGATTTTGCAATTTCCCTCCAGGGGGCAGTTGTTTTTGTCTTGGCATGAGCAGCCTGCGTTTGTAATTGTTTTGGGTTCTGCAGAGATGATTTTTCTTATTGAAGGGGCAGTGGAATAGCTGATCTTAACAGAATTTCTGTTAAAAAGTTTGTGTAATTCATTTGTGGGTGGGAAGTGTTTGTCGAGCAACTTGAGGAAAAGTTGGCCTACCTTTGTTTTGGTATTGGTCGAATAGGGTGGGGAAAACCAGATCACCGATCTCCTTCTATTGCGGGTCCCCCGTGGTTGGTCTCGGTTGGGGGTGTATGAGATTTCTTCTCTGAACCCGCTGTCGCGGAGCGCTTTGTTGTAATATGGTGCTGCTTGGTTGAAAATTTCGGGACTGGATGAAAGGTTTGAGATTCTTTGGCTAATATTATTGATTAAATTTTTAAAGATGGTGGGGGGGTGGCAGGATCCCTTGTGTATGTATTGGAGTGTTTCATTGGGTTTGTGGAAAGGTTTGTGTGTATTGTTTTTAAGGTTCAGTGTGGTATCTAGGAAGTTTACTTGGTCTAAATTTGTTTTAATGGTAATTTTGAAGCCGAGATTATGGAAGGTGTTTGTTAATTCTTTTCTAAATCTATCTAATGTGTTTCCGTTGTGGTTGCGTGACAGACAAAGTCCGTCATCTCTATAGAGACCAAAGAAATGGTCTGGAAATTTATTTTGGAGTGTATTTAATATAAGCAAGCCGACTAAGTCACAGATGTCTGCACTGTCGTAGGCCCCCATTGCAACATCAAATGGGTCCTCTGGGTTTGATTTTTTAACCCAAGCCCTTCCCTCGAAGAAGAGAAGGGTTTGTCTTGCTTGCAGTATTGTGTCTCTTTCTAGTTGACTGATGTTTGTGTGTGAAAGTGCAAATGTTAAGGCCTTATCTAGGGTGTCTTTTGTAATGGATGGGTAGAAGTCTACTATATCTAATTGTGTGAATTTGCATCTGTGTTTATCTTGTATGTTATGGAACCAATTTAGGACTGAGTTAGTATTGCCCCACAGACTTAGGTTTATTTTTTCCTTAATTTTATTAACTATATTTTTAACAATGGATTTGCTTGCTAGTCCTAGTTCGCTTTTAGCTGGGTTGATAAGTCTGCATGAGGGTTTATTTGTGAAGTTTTCTTTGTGGTCTTTTAAAGTAACAAAGGCCTTCCTCTTATCTAAATAATTAATTCTATATTCGACGCCTAGTCTAGTAGCTATTTCAGTAGTATCATTATTAATAGATTTATATGTATCTGCCTTGGCTAATTGGTATTTATCGGTAATGGAGCTAATTGTTAGGTCTGTTTTTTCCTTTTTAGTCATTTTATAAATATTTTTAGTTTTGTCGGAGAATACAAGTGCATTATTTTCTCTTTTAAGTTTTTTTATGTCGGCGGTAAGTGTCTTCTGAAATGTATTTTGCTTGTTTGTAAAAACTAGGTTGTGAGTAATGTTGAGTAGGTCTTTTTCGAAATTGTCTAAGGCCTCTACTTTTGGCGGGTATTTACCAGATTTTAAGCCGTAGTAGTTTTTTTCCGTTTGCCTCTGTTCTGTATTCAACACTTTCCACCTCATTCTTCCTATGACGTCCACTATTTTTGTCAGGAGTATCCTGGTATATGTTTGTTTTTTGGGGGTTGGGATATTTTTGGTAGAATATCCGAGAGTGTATAGTTCCATTTCCCAGGGTATAGGTGGTAATCCCTGTTAATTAGTTTTTTCCGTGGTGTTGGTAGTTTTCCCGAGAGTGCTCGACTACAAGGCTAACAGGGTTTAACTGTAATTCCTGGTAGGGGCTGAGTAAATTCTTTGTAGAATGGTAGGAAAAATCCCAGCAGAGTGCTCGATTAATTAAGAATCAAAGTTAAAAATTAAGAGCATAATATTTATTTATTCTGGTACAGAAAAATTAGTACAACATTCGTACCGTCGGTTTCAAGCACGGAAGGTCTTACCCATCCGGCTCTCTTCAGCTTCTGTTGTCATCTGTTTTGGAAATGTGAGGTCACATGACACTCTTGTTGGGACGCGTTATTTGCTCAGTGTGTTGTGTGTGTTTGTTTAAATTTGAATTTAGTGTCATAAGACCGTTGAGATTTAAAACACGGGAGAAGAAAGAGAATTCAAGATTAAAGGGAATAAAAAGGGGAATAAAAAAGGGGGGTAAAAAATAAAAAAATATATATATGAAAAAATATATATATATATATATATAAATAAATATAAAAAAATATAAAAAAATATAAAAAAACATATATATATATAAAAACATTTTAATACTAAGAATAAAGGAATAAAAAAATAAAAAAAATAAAAAAAATAAAATAATAAAAAAATAATAAAAAAATAAAAAAAGAAGAAAAAGAGAAAAAGAGTATAAAAAGTGGGTTAAAAAATATATATATATATAGAGAATAAATTGTAGAGAATAAAATGTAGAGAATAAAAAAGAGCGAGAGAGAAAGAAAGAATAAAAATAGAAAGAATAAAAATATATAAATAAAATATAAATAAAAATAATAATAATAAAAAAAAAAAAAATAAAAAAATAAAAATTAAAAAAATAAAAATTAAAAATTAAAAAATTAAAAAATTAAAGATTAAAAACAAAAATAATAAAAAAATAATAAAAATAAAGAAAGGGTTTCTCTGAAATTCCCGTGAGCCAAATTATGAATTTGTATCATTAGCCGTTATATTTTTGAAGGTATGCGTTCTAAAAATCGTTGATGTGTAAGAATCTTTAGATTGGAGTGATTTTTAATGAAGGGATTCGGATCTAAGGGAGGTAACTAAGATGGAAATATGAAATATTTGAGTTTGTTAAAGTGGGTTTGAAAATTAATCTGGTGGTTGATAAAAGATAAAAAAATAAAAAATTAAATATTTTTGCATTGCATTTTGGTGAAAGTCGAAGTTTTTGCTCTTGGAATTTATGTGGATATAATTTTTTGAGTAATCTAGTGATTGATAATTAAATTAAATATTTTTGTATTTTTGTGAAGGTCGGAGTTTTTGCTCTTGAAGTTTAAGTGGATATAGGTTGATGAGGTGTTTGTTCGTTTTTATTGTGTTTATATTAGTAGAGGGGGGGTAGTTAGACATTATGTGAATCGGTCAGACCAGTTTATAAGCAATGCTTGCCTCTTGTGTGCACATCCCTTGAATATTTCATCGCGGACATTTAAACAGGCTGTATTCGGATCGATGATGGCTTTTGAAATGTGGTATTTTTCAGCGTCACATAGAGGACATCTGTTTATGGCTGGAGAGAAGGATGGTTTTCTCTCAATTATTTTCCATTTGATGGTGAAGGGTGTGTTTTCTTCTTTAAGCTGCCATATTCGGGTCGCGAGTGCCGTATTAGCCTTGTTTTTGTATCTGAAGGAGTTTCTGTGTGCATATAGCCTTTGTTTGAAATTTCCCTTCGTCATCCCAATATATTTTTCTGCATTACTGGTATTCTGGTCTGTGACGGTTGCTTCATAAATGATTGAATTGATTTTGCAATTTCCCTCCAGGGGGCAGTTGTTTTTGTCTTGGCATGAGCAGCCTGCGTTTGTAATTGTTTTGGGTTCTGCAGAGATGATTTTTCTTATTGAAGGGGCAGTGGAATAGCTGATCTTAACAGAATTTCTGTTAAAAAGTTTGTGTAATTCATTTGTGGGTGGGAAGTGTTTGTCGAGCAACTTGAGGAAAAGTTGGCCTACCTTTGTTTTGGTATTGGTCGAATAGGGTGGGGAAAACCAGATCACCGATCTCCTTCTATTGCGGGTCCCCCGTGGTTGGTCTCGGTTGGGTGTTTTTTTATATTTTTTTATATTTTTTTATATTTATTTATATATATATATATATATATTTTTTCATATATATATTTTTTTATTTTTTACCCCCCTTTTTTATTCCCCTTTTTATTCCCTTTAATCTTGAATTCTCTTTCTTCTCCCGTGTTTTAAATCTCAACGGTCTTATGACACTAAATTCAAATTTAAACAAACACACACAACACACTGAGCAAATAACGCGTCCCAACAAGAGTGTCATGTGACCTCACATTTCCAAAACAGATGACAACAGAAGCTGAAGAGAGCCGGATGGGTAAGACCTTCCGTGCTTGAAACCGACGGTACGAATGTTGTACTAATTTTTCTGTACCAGAATAAATAAATATTATGCTCTTAATTTTTAACTTTGATTCTTAATTAATCGAGCACTCTGCTGGGATTTTTCCTACCATTCTACAAAGAATTTACTCAGCCCCTACCAGGAATTACAGTTAAACCCTGTTAGCCTTGTAGTCGAGCACTCTCGGGAAAACTACCAACACCACGGAAAAAACTAATTAACAGGGATTACCACCTATACCCTGGGAAATGGAACTATACACTCTCGGATATTCTACCAAAAATATCCCAACCCCCAAAAAACAAACATATACCAGGATACTCCTGACAAAAATAGTGGACGTCATAGGAAGAATGAGGTGGAAAGTGTTGAATACAGAACAGAGGCAAACGGAAAAAAACTACTACGGCTTAAAATCTGGTAAATACCCGCCAAAAGTAGAGGCCTTAGACAATTTCGAAAAAGACCTACTCAACATTACTCACAACCTAGTTTTTACAAACAAGCAAAATACATTTCAGAAGACACTTACCGCCGACATAAAAAAACTTAAAAGAGAAAATAATGCACTTGTATTCTCCGACAAAACTAAAAATATTTATAAAATGACTAAAAAGGAAAAAACAGACCTAACAATTAGCTCCATTACCGATAAATACCAATTAGCCAAGGCAGATACATATAAATCTATTAATAATGATACTACTGAAATAGCTACTAGACTAGGCGTCGAATATAGAATTAATTATTTAGATAAGAGGAAGGCCTTTGTTACTTTAAAAGACCACAAAGAAAACTTCACAAATAAACCCTCATGCAGACTTATCAACCCAGCTAAAAGCGAACTAGGACTAGCAAGCAAATCCATTGTTAAAAATATAGTTAATAAAATTAAGGAAAAAATAAACCTAAGTCTGTGGGGCAATACTAACTCAGTCCTAAATTGGTTCCATAACATACAAGATAAACACAGATGCAAATTCACACAATTAGATATAGTAGACTTCTACCCATCCATTACAAAAGACACCCTAGATAAGGCCTTAACATTTGCACTTTCACACACAAACATCAGTCAACTAGAAAGAGACACAATACTGCAAGCAAGACAAACCCTTCTCTCCTTCGAGGGAAGGGCTTGGGTTAAAAAATCAAACCCAGAGGACCCATTTGATGTTGCAATGGGGGCCTACGACAGTGCAGACATCTGTGACTTAGTCGGCTTGCTTATATTAAATACACTCCAAAATAAATTTCCAGACCATTTCTTTGGTCTCTATAGAGATGACGGACTTTGTCTGTCACGCAACCACAACGGAAACACATTAGATAGATTTAGAAAAGAATTAACAAACACCTTCCATAATCTCGGCTTCAAAATTACCATTAAAACAAATTTAGACCAAGTAAACTTCCTAGATACCACACTGAACCTTAAAAACAATACACACAAACCTTTCCACAAACCCAATGAAACACTCCAATACATACACAAGGGATCCTGCCACCCCCCCACCATCTTTAAAAATTTAATCAATAATATTAGCCAAAGAATCTCAAACCTTTCATCCAGTCCCGAAATTTTCAACCAAGCAGCACCATATTACAACAAAGCGCTCCGCGACAGCGGGTTCAGAGAAGAAATCTCATACACCCCCAACCGAGACCAACCACGGGGGACCCGCAATAGAAGGAGATCGGTGATCTGGTTTTCCCCACCCTATTCGACCAATACCAAAACAAAGGTAGGCCAACTTTTCCTCAAGTTGCTCGACAAACACTTCCCACCCACAAATGAATTACACAAACTTTTTAACAGAAATTCTGTTAAGATCAGCTATTCCACTGCCCCTTCAATAAGAAAAATCATCTCTGCAGAACCCAAAACAATTACAAACGCAGGCTGCTCATGCCAAGACAAAAACAACTGCCCCCTGGAGGGAAATTGCAAAATCAATTCAATCATTTATGAAGCAACCGTCACAGACCAGAATACCAGTAATGCAGAAAAATATATTGGGATGACGAAGGGAAATTTCAAACAAAGGCTATATGCACACAGAAACTCCTTCAGATACAAAAACAAGGCTAATACGGCACTCGCGACCCGAATATGGCAGCTTAAAGAAGAAAACACACCCTTCACCATCAAATGGAAAATAATTGAGAGAAAACCATCCTTCTCTCCAGCCATAAACAGATGTCCTCTATGTGACGCTGAAAAATACCACATTTCAAAAGCCATCATCGATCCGAATACAGCCTGTTTAAATGTCCGCGATGAAATATTCAAGGGATGTGCACACAAGAGGCAAGCATTGCTTATAAACTGGTCTGACCGATTCACATAATGTCTAACTACCCCCCCTCTACTAATATAAACACAATAAAAACGAACAAACACCTCATCAACCTATATCCACTTAAACTTCAAGAGCAAAAACTCCGACCTTCACAAAAATACAAAAATATTTAATTTAATTATCAATCACTAGATTACTCAAAAAATTATATCCACATAAATTCCAAGAGCAAAAACTTCGACTTTCACCAAAATGCAATGCAAAAATATTTAATTTTTTATTTTTTTATCTTTTATCAACCACCAGATTAATTTTCAAACCCACTTTAACAAACTCAAATATTTCATATTTCCATCTTAGTTACCTCCCTTAGATCCGAATCCCTTCATTAAAAATCACTCCAATCTAAAGATTCTTACACATCAACGATTTTTAGAACGCATACCTTCAAAAATATAACGGCTAATGATACAAATTCATAATTTGGCTCACGGGAATTTCAGAGAAACCCTTTCTTTATTTTTATTATTTTTTTATTATTTTTGTTTTTAATCTTTAATTTTTTAATTTTTTAATTTTTAATTTTTATTTTTTTAATTTTTATTTTTTTATTTTTTTTTTTTTTATTATTATTATTTTTATTTATATTTTATTTATATATTTTTATTCTTTCTATTTTTATTCTTTCTTTCTCTCTCGCTCTTTTTTATTCTCTACATTTTATTCTCTACAATTTATTCTCTATATATATATATATTTTTTAACCCACTTTTTATACTCTTTTTCTCTTTTTCTTCTTTTTTTATTTTTTTATTATTTTTTTATTATTTTATTTTTTTTATTTTTTTTATTTTTTTATTCCTTTATTCTTAGTATTAAAATGTTTTTATATATATATATGTTTTTTTATATTTTTTTATATTTTTTTATATTTATTTATATATATATATATATATATTTTTTCATATATATATTTTTTTATTTTTTACCCCCCTTTTTTATTCCCCTTTTTATTCCCTTTAATCTTGAATTCTCTTTCTTCTCCCGTGTTTTAAATCTCAACGGTCTTATGACACTAAATTCAAATTTAAACAAACACACACAACACACTGAGCAAATAACGCGTCCCAACAAGAGTGTCATGTGACCTCACATTTCCAAAACAGATGACAACAGAAGCTGAAGAGAGCCGGATGGGTAAGACCTTCCGTGCTTGAAACCGACGGTACGAATGTTGTACTAATTTTTCTGTACCAGAATAAATAAATATTATGCTCTTAATTTTTAACTTTGATTCTTAATTAATCGAGCACTCTGCTGGGATTTTTCCTACCATTCTACAAAGAATTTACTCAGCCCCTACCAGGAATTACAGTTAAACCCTGTTAGCCTTGTAGTCGAGCACTCTCGGGAAAACTACCAACACCACGGAAAAAACTAATTAACAGGGATTACCACCTATACCCTGGGAAATGGAACTATACACTCTCGGATATTCTACCAAAAATATCCCAACCCCCAAAAAACAAACATATACCAGGATACTCCTGACAAAAATAGTGGACGTCATAGGAAGAATGAGGTGGAAAGTGTTGAATACAGAACAGAGGCAAACGGAAAAAAACTACTACGGCTTAAAATCTGGTAAATACCCGCCAAAAGTAGAGGCCTTAGACAATTTCGAAAAAGACCTACTCAACATTACTCACAACCTAGTTTTTACAAACAAGCAAAATACATTTCAGAAGACACTTACCGCCGACATAAAAAAACTTAAAAGAGAAAATAATGCACTTGTATTCTCCGACAAAACTAAAAATATTTATAAAATGACTAAAAAGGAAAAAACAGACCTAACAATTAGCTCCATTACCGATAAATACCAATTAGCCAAGGCAGATACATATAAATCTATTAATAATGATACTACTGAAATAGCTACTAGACTAGGCGTCGAATATAGAATTAATTATTTAGATAAGAGGAAGGCCTTTGTTACTTTAAAAGACCACAAAGAAAACTTCACAAATAAACCCTCATGCAGACTTATCAACCCAGCTAAAAGCGAACTAGGACTAGCAAGCAAATCCATTGTTAAAAATATAGTTAATAAAATTAAGGAAAAAATAAACCTAAGTCTGTGGGGCAATACTAACTCAGTCCTAAATTGGTTCCATAACATACAAGATAAACACAGATGCAAATTCACACAATTAGATATAGTAGACTTCTACCCATCCATTACAAAAGACACCCTAGATAAGGCCTTAACATTTGCACTTTCACACACAAACATCAGTCAACTAGAAAGAGACACAATACTGCAAGCAAGACAAACCCTTCTCTCCTTCGAGGGAAGGGCTTGGGTTAAAAAATCAAACCCAGAGGACCCATTTGATGTTGCAATGGGGGCCTACGACAGTGCAGACATCTGTGACTTAGTCGGCTTGCTTATATTAAATACACTCCAAAATAAATTTCCAGACCATTTCTTTGGTCTCTATAGAGATGACGGACTTTGTCTGTCACGCAACCACAACGGAAACACATTAGATAGATTTAGAAAAGAATTAACAAACACCTTCCATAATCTCGGCTTCAAAATTACCATTAAAACAAATTTAGACCAAGTAAACTTCCTAGATACCACACTGAACCTTAAAAACAATACACACAAACCTTTCCACAAACCCAATGAAACACTCCAATACATACACAAGGGATCCTGCCACCCCCCCACCATCTTTAAAAATTTAATCAATAATATTAGCCAAAGAATCTCAAACCTTTCATCCAGTCCCGAAATTTTCAACCAAGCAGCACCATATTACAACAAAGCGCTCCGCGACAGCGGGTTCAGAGAAGAAATCTCATACACCCCCAACCGAGACCAACCACGGGGGACCCGCAATAGAAGGAGATCGGTGATCTGGTTTTCCCCACCCTATTCGACCAATACCAAAACAAAGGTAGGCCAACTTTTCCTCAAGTTGCTCGACAAACACTTCCCACCCACAAATGAATTACACAAACTTTTTAACAGAAATTCTGTTAAGATCAGCTATTCCACTGCCCCTTCAATAAGAAAAATCATCTCTGCAGAACCCAAAACAATTACAAACGCAGGCTGCTCATGCCAAGACAAAAACAACTGCCCCCTGGAGGGAAATTGCAAAATCAATTCAATCATTTATGAAGCAACCGTCACAGACCAGAATACCAGTAATGCAGAAAAATATATTGGGATGACGAAGGGAAATTTCAAACAAAGGCTATATGCACACAGAAACTCCTTCAGATACAAAAACAAGGCTAATACGGCACTCGCGACCCGAATATGGCAGCTTAAAGAAGAAAACACACCCTTCACCATCAAATGGAAAATAATTGAGAGAAAACCATCCTTCTCTCCAGCCATAAACAGATGTCCTCTATGTGACGCTGAAAAATACCACATTTCAAAAGCCATCATCGATCCGAATACAGCCTGTTTAAATGTCCGCGATGAAATATTCAAGGGATGTGCACACAAGAGGCAAGCATTGCTTATAAACTGGTCTGACCGATTCACATAATGTCTAACTACCCCCCCTCTACTAATATAAACACAATAAAAACGAACAAACACCTCATCAACCTATATCCACTTAAACTTCAAGAGCAAAAACTCCGACCTTCACAAAAATACAAAAATATTTAATTTAATTATCAATCACTAGATTACTCAAAAAATTATATCCACATAAATTCCAAGAGCAAAAACTTCGACTTTCACCAAAATGCAATGCAAAAATATTTAATTTTTTATTTTTTTATCTTTTATCAACCACCAGATTAATTTTCAAACCCACTTTAACAAACTCAAATATTTCATATTTCCATCTTAGTTACCTCCCTTAGATCCGAATCCCTTCATTAAAAATCACTCCAATCTAAAGATTCTTACACATCAACGATTTTTAGAACGCATACCTTCAAAAATATAACGGCTAATGATACAAATTCATAATTTGGCTCACGGGAATTTCAGAGAAACCCTTTCTTTATTTTTATTATTTTTTTATTATTTTTGTTTTTAATCTTTAATTTTTTAATTTTTTAATTTTTAATTTTTATTTTTTTAATTTTTATTTATTTATTTTTTTTTTTTTTTTATTATTATTATTTTTATTTATATTTTATTTATATATTTTTATTATTTCTATTTTTATTCTTTCTTTCTCTCTCGCTCTTTTTTATTCTCTACATTTTATTCTCTACAATTTATTCTCTATATATATATATATTTTTTAACCCACTTTTTATACTCTTTTTCTCTTTTTCTTCTTTTTTTATTTTTTTATTATTTTTTTATTATTTTATTTTTTTATTTTTTTATTTTTTTATTCCTTTATTCTTAGTATTAAAATGTTTTTATATATATATATGTTTTTTTATATTTTTTTATATTTTTTTATATTTATTTATATATATATATATATATATTTTTTCATATATATATTTTTTTATTTTTTACCCCCCTTTTTTATTCCCCTTTTTATTCACTTTAATCTTGAATTCTCTTTCTTCTCCCGTGTTTTAAATCTCAACGGTCTTATGACACTAAATTCAAATTTAAACAAACACACACAACACACTGAGCAAATAACGCGTCCCAACAAGAGTGTCATGTGACCTCACATTTCCAAAACAGATGACAACAGAAGCTGAAGAGAGCCGGATGGGTAAGACCTCCCGTGCTTGAAACCGACGGTACGAATGTTGTACTAATTTTTCTGTACCAGAATAAATAAATATTATGCTCTTAATTTTTAACTTTGATTCTTAATTAATCGAGCACTCTGCTGGGATTTTTCCTACCATTCTACAAAGAATTTATATATATATATATATATAATTATAACAACTTAGAAATATACAAAATTATGACATATTCATCATTAAGTATAAGTTCTAAAAATGCGCCATCAACATTTTCGATAAACAGGGATGCACATAACACTGAACACTGACAGCATCAATCCATTCCATTTTGCAAACCAATCACACCGGCCTAATTGTCCAGTTGCTCCGCAGAAACGCCATTAACTTTCCACCAACATCTCCCATTACAAGCCGGCCACGAAGAGTCTATAATGTACAGCCTTCGCAAATGATGCAGCTTTGAAATGATTTTTTAATTTTTTTTCTTTTAATTTGTCTTTTACAGGGTTGTTACAATGAGCTTTGGAATTACATAAGCCGAGCAGAACTATCGCTGGCCTGTGTCATGATGGTGGCTACAATTATTCAGGTACGTAAAACAGATTTGATACATTTCTAAGGTCATCATATCAGCAGCAATAGTAGGTGATGGTTGGCATGACGACATATCAACCCTCCTGATGTGATTGATTGTCGAATTCAGCTATTTTGTTAACATTCTTTATGCTCTAAGTTCTTAACATTTTCAAATATTTATTCATGGTGCAAATAACTTTTTTACAGAACTGAAGAAAATATCGATTCTACCAAAACATCATATGAACTGAATAAATCTACCAAAACATCATATGAACTGAATAAACCTACCAAAACATCATATGAACTGAATAAATCTACCAAAACATCATATGAACTGAATAAATCTACCAAAACATCATATGAACTGAATAAATCTACCAAAACATCATATGAACTGAATAAATCTACCAAAACATCATATGAACTGAATAAATCTACCAAAACATCATATGAACTGAATAAATCCGATTTCACATGAGAAGATTTTCCACGAATTATTTTGATTACATACACATTATTTTATGTTAGAATTTTCCATTATTATTATTTTTTGAATCAGTTGTTTTTTTTTCTGATATTTATCATGCCCGCTCGACAGGTAAGAGAAGGTAGATGTTCCCATTGTTCACACATATTTTCCCTTTGATGAAATGTATATGTATATACACTTGATGTCAGGATTATTTGGATATTTGTATATTTTATAAAGTAATGCGAATATTTACAAGTAATTACTAAATTTGAAACAGATAGTTTATTCCATTTTTTAAAATAATTTGTGTTCTTTCTTTTCTACATTTCGAAACTAGTATTGCCCTAATTGATACATATTTCCAGGTGGAGGGCTATGATACATATTTCCAAGTGGAGGGCTTTGATACATATTGCCAGGTGGAGGGCTTATAGAAAAATAATTTGAAATATAGTCATGTTTTAAAGTATTTTTCAATAGGATTTTTTAAAAATCAATTTTAGTTTCTTCTTATTTTATTTTTGATTTCAATAAATATTTAATTTTCCCTTTTCGTTTTCATTCGAGATTTGATACAGACACTGTTCGAAAATAAAATAGTATTAACCTGATTTTATAACGAAATTCAATATGTTGACTGAAAGAAAACAGTTAATTTCTGAGAGAATGGAAAAAAACGGTGTTAGACATTTATTTGAAGAATCCTCACTTAATGACAAAAAAAAAAATACAGTCACTAGATGTTTTCATCAAGCAGGACTTTGCGTTTGCTTAACGATAAACACTTAAAAATCATATTAGAACATGTGAGCGAATATTAGAACATGTGAGCGAATATTAGAACATGTGAGCGAATATTAGAACATGTGAGCGAATATTAGAACATGTGAGCGAATATTAGAACACTGTTTTATGGATCAGACAAAACTAGCACCATTTGGTCACATAAACTCCCGTATAGAGGAAATCGAATGGAATTCATACGCCATTAGGTACACTCCTTACAATTAATCAAAGTGGCAGGATCATTGTGCTTTGAGTGGTTTTGGCTGTGTCTATTGAGAGTACAGAGTATCATGGATAAAGATCAGTATTTATGTATTGTTAAAAATGCAATAAAATTGTCTTTTCGGTGCGACTAGACGTTCAAACATGACAATGATCCAAAATGATACGAATTGATACAAACTACATAGATGAGAGCAACATTGGCGTATCTCACACAAACTCCATAAACCATGGGCCTATTTGAAGAAAGTAAAGGAGACAGAAATCCTTCGAATTTGGAGGAAGTATAAGCTATTGGCAGGAAATAATGTAGTAACACGAGTGTAGTAATCTTGTAAGGAACTCTAAAATAAACGATTAAAGGCAATAATCGATAATAAAGATAAAATAATCGATAATTGGGACAAAAGGGTCAATAATCTTGTCATAGATTAAATGTTTCTTTGCTATTTTTCCGTATTATAGTTTGACATTAAAATCAGATTTTGTTGTGCATTCTTTCAAATCCTTCATATCATTATTTGTGAAACTAATCACATGAAATTTTCATATCATTATTTGTGAAACTAATCACATGAAATTTTCATATCATTATTTGTGAAACTAATCACATGAAATTTTCATATCATTATTTGTGAAACTAATCACATGAAATTTTCATATCATTATTTGTGAAACTAATCACATGAAATTTTCATATCATTATTTGTGAAACTAATCACATGAAATTTTCATATCATTATTTGTGAAACTAATCACATGAAATTTTCATATCATTATTTGTGAAACTAATCACATGAAATTTTCATATCATTATTTGTGAAACTAATCACATGAAATTTTCATATCATTATTTGTGAAACTAATCACATGAAATTTTCATATCATTATTTGTGAAACTAATCACATGAAATTTTCATATCATTATTTGTGAAACTAATCACATGAAATTTTCATATCATTATTTGTGAAACTAATCACATGAAATTTTCATATCATTATTTGTGAAACTAATCACATGAAATTTTCATATCATTATTTGTGAAACTAATCACATGAAATTTTCATATCATTATTTGTGAAACTAATCACATGAAATTTTCATATCATTATTTGTGAAACTAATCACATGAAATTTTCATATCATTATTTGTGAAACTAATCACATGAAATTTTCATATCATTATTTGTGAAACTAATCACATGAAATTTTCATATCATTATTTGTGAAACTAATCACATGAAATTTTCATATCATTATTTGTGAAACTAATCACATGAAATTTTCATATCATTATTTGTGAAACTAATCACATGAAATTTTCATATCATTATTTGTGAAACTAATCACATGAAATTTTCATATCATTATTTGTGAAACTAATCACATGAAATTTTCATATCATTATTTGTGAAACTAATCACATGAAATTTTCATATCATTATTTGTGAAACTAATCACATGAAATTTTCATATCATTATTTGTGAAACTAATCACATGAAATTTTCATATCATTATTTGTGAAACTAATCACATGAAATTTTCATATCATTATTTGTGAAACTAATCACATGAAATTTTCATATCATTATTTGTGAAACTAATCACATGAAATTTTCATATCATTATTTGTGAAACTAATCACATGAAATTTTCATATCATTATTTGTGAAACTAATCACATGAAATTTTCATATCATTATTTGTGAAACTAATCACATGAAATTTTCATATCATTATTTGTGAAACTAATCACATGAAATTTTCATATCATTATTTGTGAAACTAATCACATGAAATTTTCATATCATTATTTGTGAAACTAATCACATGAAATTTTCATATCATTATTTGTGAAACTAATCACATGAAATTTTCCATGAACATATTACAGCTTTATTTATAATTCTGGCGCTGACTTGATCTACAATCGTCGAATTAAGAAGTGAAACTTATAGATATATGCACGAATATGCTATTATGGTTGATATAATAAAATCATTTTGTGGTTCATTTTCTTTTTTCAGATGATGTTAATATTCGCCTCGGTTTATCTTATAGCAAGAATCGACCCAAAATTGAAAGACGATGACGACGATGACGAGTGAGTTTATTTTTGGATGGCTTATTTGGTGCAATACTCCCCCTTTAGTAAAATTACCAAGGATATTATTATTATAGTACTTTCCGGAAAGTTTTCAGCCTTTCTTTTGTAAATAAAACAAATAAAACACATTTATTGCAATAATTTTCACTAAACAGTTTTTCTTTACCAAAAGAAGAAAAATACATCCGTTTTAATATAAAGATCAAAGATGGCGATCAAAAGGCAATAGCAGAAAGATTTTTTTAAAGTGTCAATTTAAATTAAAAATGATGAAAAATGAAAAAAAAATGCACGTTTTTAAACATAGCTTAATAAGATACCAGGCTGTGTAATTTGAATGAACACCAGATTTCCAGATTATTAAAAAGAAATGGTAAAATAAATTGAATAAATACAAGAACGTGCGAAGATATTTTGCAATATTTTGCCACAATTCAGTATCATTTCTGATGCTTTTGACGAGGTCGTGAAGATAATGAACTACGATTGACTGTGAATCCTGATATTCTTTGAGTGTTGGATTTCGAGCACAGGCGCAGAATTTATGGTTTTATGGTCTACATGGCATTGCCTAATTGTTCATGAAACCCGAGGTGACTGTGATGAACCCGGCCTTCAACTTTTGGCATAATAAATGTTTTTGTTTGATACGCGACATCATGGCCCAGTTTAGACCCGTAAAGCAAAAATCTTTGAATTAGACTATGTTTCACATTCATCTACGCATGAAGGGAAGCGATTTACAATATAATGGTGCAACAACTACAATGATTCTACCAAACACAGCTTGAACTGCTTCGATTACATGATATATGAGCCGCAGAAGACGCTGTTGAAAAATACTAAAGATTGTTCAACAAAATAAAATTACACAAACCGCCATCTGTAAAATGTTTGTTTTTGATCAAGCACAACATTTTCAGATTATAAATAAAAATGTTAAATATAAAAAACGATTGCTCAATGGGTTCAGTTGACTATATTTTTTAATGTCAAATAACTCATTACTCAAAACAACGAAACTGTGTTTGTAAAGTGGATTATTTTGGTTAAACGTGAAAATAAGTAGCGAGACCAGTTTACATTTCATATTATATTTTAGCAATATCGCTACTAAATAAGTTAGTTTTAAAGTTTCAAACCTCCGGCAAGGAGGTTATTTTTTCGGTCGAATCTGTCACTATGTTTGTTTGTGTATAGCTGAGCGTCTACATCGCTTGATCAATCGTCATCAAACTTAGTCAAAATATCGGTTATCGTGTAATTTAGAGCTGATTTAAGTTTTAAATGTCTAGGTCAAAGGTCAAGATCACGGAAAAGGTGAAAGTCATACTTTGGACGATAACTTTGGTTATGTCCATCGTAGAGACTCACTACTTGGCCCATATTGTAGCAAATGAAGTCCCACATCTTATATGACTTTAACCTTGAAAAGTTGGGTCAAGTTTTAGATTTGATGAAATTTCAACTTACGTTGCCAATTTTTGAGTAATCCTTGTCATGTTTTACATTCATTTTATAATCTGTGAATTTTGTGCTTAATCCATATAATTCTGAATAATGATAAGTAAAAAGAATTCATTACAGAATTTAATTATAAATATTTCATGACGGTAACTTAAAACTTTTTCAGTACTATTTTGGCCTGTCAACAGATATGCTAGTTGTGTTATGATGTGTGAAGTGGTCAACCCGTTCTAACAAACGACGATTTTTATTTCAACTTGTCCAATGACGGACGCACGTCGCCACTTTCTCTATTTTCTCTTCTCGTGTAATAGTAATTAAAAAAATTCAATTTAGACAGTCCTTATTCTAAAAGTTTGTCTTTCTTTTGTACTACTGAGTTACCACTTATCAAGGCCAAAAGCCCTTAGAATTCAAATATCTCAAATAATAGCTGTTAAAAATGGCGAAAGGTTTGTGGAAATAGGCTAGTTTACAAAGATTGAGAACAATTTCATTTATTGAAGTTTATGCGATTTTACTTCGAATCGCCTGGACGTTTCATAATGTTTCTTCTTAACCGTTTAACTAATAAGCATCTGAAACAATTAGAACACCATCTTGTTAAAATGTGTGGCAATTTGATTGGTTTATTGATTATCACTTGAATTCGACCATAAGTTTTACTGAAAACTAAATTGTTTCCTTTTGTTTCTTTTACAGGTGAAACTGATTGCCGCACATAACATCACCGAACACACTTGATTTGACCTCATGTGAAGGTCAAACCGAACAACAATATATGTCCATATAAAATAAAATTCAAAAAACCGAAAATAACTTATTAAAAGCAGTGTTTATATAATTTTATAAAATCTTATAATATTATATAATCGAATCTTTGACTTTTTGATCACTTTTTTGCAATTCCTTTTTATTTGTTGATAAGTAAACGTTTATTGTTACCTTTTGAAACTGTATGCTAAAAAATAAATAACACTTTGGCGGCATTAAATGGTTCCAGCCTCTTATCGAATATTATTATTATTATTATTATTATTATTATTATTATTATTATTATTATTATTATTATTATTATTATTATTATTATTATTATTATTCAGTTTTCTTTTTCAAAAATTATTCCGATTATTAGCGATTAAGCACCACATTTTCAGACGGGAGAAACACATTGAAAAATTTATTTTTCTCAGCAAATATGGTTATATGTGATTTTCATGTAAAAGGGTGCCATTACTTAATTTTAAGTTTAGCCCAAATAATCCACTTTAGAGACGCCTTTTCGGTATTTCGAGCAAGGGGATCATTTTATGTTAAACATATATAGCAAACTTTTTATTTATAATCTCAAAATGTTGTGCTTAATCGATAATAATTCGAAGATTAATTTTTATTTTAAAAAGCCATTTAATTTTTCCAAACAATCTTTAATATTTGTCGTTAATTCAGAATTCGGAATGATTCCAAGAAATGGGGCGACCCTCTTTTCTATACGGTCGTTCATCAGTTTGTCTTGATGGGAATTCGGCAGCATCATAAATTGACGATTTCATAAAACTGCATTTTAGAGGCGCCGATAAATACTTTTTCTCGTCATAAAAAAACCCAAATCTCACTCCAATACGAATAAAAACGAAGAGTTCATTTTTTAAAATAGAATTTCAATGTTTAGTAGATTACAGGCATATTTCAAAAAGCTATATTTATTAACCAACTCCATTCGTTTTGCTAATGTTGTCTCGACTCCTTGGCCGTTGCCATCTTTAATTTATCTCACACATGTTGTTTTATAGTTTCGAATCTTTTAGCATGAACCATGATATTAATCGCCAACACACCATCACCCCAGGTCGGGTGAAGGAATGCCTTGTTAGCACTCGCGAAACGTGTCTAGTGTACATGTGTATGTGTGTGTGTTTGTGTGTGTGTGTGAGAGAGAGAGAGAGAGAGAGAGAGAGAGAGAGAGAGAGTTCTTCGGCTCTTACTATGTGATGTCACAGCAACGCGAAAACTACAAATCTCGATATACAACACTAATAAAGTAATCTCGTTTTGAAATAAACTGCCGAGTCAGATTAAGAACATTAATGGCATTGAACATTTTAAAATGGGATTAGATGGATCCAGAAATAATGGTTTAAAAAAGAATTATGGGGTCATTTTTTAACTTTAGGATGATATATTTAACGGAAACAACAACAACAACCATTTATTCAGTAATGGAAGATTCAAAGAGATCGTTTTCTTAGTTTATTAGTTGTGACAAAAATGTGACAAATATTCCAGCACAACTTTAAAACTCCAGCACCAAAAGAGAATTATTCAACGTGAAGAGAAAATTATTTTTTCTGAATTTGATTCGTCAAATAAGTGTTCTTACAAAACTCCAAGTGTCACAGTTCTTTTTCTTGTTTCGAAAGAAAATGGCAGACTGTGTAATAACACGTGTTAAGAATTAAACATTTTCAAAGAATTGTTTTTATTTGTATCGGAGTGACGTTTTACCTTTTTATGATTAGATAAGTACTTAGTGGCCCTCAAAACCTTGTGGTTTAACGGTGTCCCATAAATACATCATTACCATTGATTTTTTTGTTTAAAATTAAATAAAAATGTTTTTATTTGTTTATTTTCTACCTTAAAGATAAAGAATAAAACGAAACGTAATTTTCATTCAACAATTAATAAATAATTAAATAAATAAATAATCAAAAAGAGATAATCAAAAATGTTGAAATAATCAAAAATGTTGAAATAAAACTTAAAATTTAAAAAAATATCAAAAAACCAAAGTGAACCAAAAAATATTTGTATCTTTATGTTTTTCATTATCTTGGCATTGTCATATTTGTAAAATTTCAAAATAATAAAATTGTCCATCTGAAAGTGTTGTCTTATATATTCAGACGGTTTTGTCTTATAATGGGTTGTTGGTGTGAGTTGAATGTCGAGATGTATGCTTCTGACTGTGCTGGCTTGTACTACATAAGAAAAAGAGGTCTTAGACTTAGACCCAGGAACCTGCGCGTCCTGCGACGCATGAAACAGTCAAAGTAAACCATTATTTTCAGTCTGAAGCCAGATCCACAGCGTCCCTCCAGCTTCTCCCCGCTGCGATCAAATCTCTTTCGATTGTTTGCTCCCAGTTCATTTTTGGTCTTCCTCTTCTTCCTTTTCAATCAGGGGTCCACGGAAGACTTGGTTTCCAGATCTGTCTGGGGCCAATCGTAGGGTATGTCTGAGTTAGCCTAGACGTCATCTGTAGAGTGTTGACGATCCCACCTGTTGTCTCTGACTTTTTGGTTGGTAGATCGATCGCTCCATTTGATCCCTAGAATCTTTCTAAGGCATTTGGAATCAAACGCGTCTAATTTCATCTCTTGACTGATTTTGAGATGCCAAGTTTCACTTCCATATAGCAGTGTGAACAAAACGTTGCTATTATAAAATCTTCATTTAGATTTGAGGGTGATATTTTGTTTTTTTCCAGATCTTGCAGAGCTGATTAAATGCTGCTGAGGCTTTTCATATCCTACACTGCAACCCGTTGTCCATACTGTCTTCCTTGTTTAATCAGCTTCCTAAGTAGGTAAATTTGTCAACTACAGCTATTTAGTTTTGGTCGATAAAGACGTTGGTAGGTGGCTGGTGTGCCTAAGATAACATTTTTTTTTAGTTTGCTTGACACTGATATTGAGACCTTGTTTCAGTTTTGACCTTGTTCACAATGTCTTGTAGGTCTTAATTAATTGCAAAGTCTAGATCAGAAAGTTTACGATCTTTGACCCACGTTATACCCAGATCTTTGGTTGCCTTTTTAAATACCCAATCAATGGCTATGGTCAAGAGTAATGGCGAAAGCATCATTCTTGGCGGAATTCAGTGATCACCACAAACCAGCCACTGAAATCTGTTTGTATGCAACGTTTGGAGTTTGCATAAATTTGCTTGATTGCAATGATGACCTTTTCTAACAGACCATACTCGTGCAAGATGTTCCAGAGTGATGTCCGGTGAATACTGTCGAATGCCTTGAAAAAGTCTATAAACTGGCAAGAAACTTTTTAAAATTCGACATGTTTCTCAATGATACGTCGCAGCGTAAAACTTTTTCTGTACAATAAGGTTTTTGCCGAAACTTGGCTTGTTATTCGCATAGCTCTTGATTAACCATATCACACATACGGTTCAAGGTCATTTGACAATGAAGCTTCCCTGATATATAGAGAAGAGTCACTCACCAGTTGTCAGAACCGCTCCGTTTTTCCAATCTTCCAGAACTTCACCTGTGTTCTCCACTAAATTACATAAGTGACACATCTATTTGACGATGCTATCACCTCCACACTTAAACATTTCTGCATAAATGCTGTCCACCCCTGGTGACTTATTACGTTTTAGGGTTTTAATGGCTAAACAGACTTCATCCTTGGGAAATTCGTTGATGTTGATAGGGAGAAGAGTGGAGGGTTTCTTTTGTGACTGCTTGGATGGGTGGCTACGGTCTGTTCAATCCTTCCTTGAAACTTGCTAGCTTGTCTTCTCCTTTTGAGAGCAATGTTCCATCTTTTGTTTTTATAGAACCTGATGTTACTCTGGAACTGCCTGTGATCTTCTTAGCAATTTGGTATGCGGTTCTCATGTCATTACATGTTGCAGCTATCTCCGCCTCCTCTGCCATATTCTCGAGCCATACTCGTTTGTCTTTTTGAGCGCTGCGTTTTACTTCCTTGCCATTCCTTGCCATACACTGTTTTTATGAGTCTATAATCTTAGGAGTGATATTGTGTCTCCGCTAATGTAATGTTTTCCTTTCGCTGATAAACTTCCAAGTGTTGTCACTAATCCAAGCTTCCTTGAATGACTTCTTGTAGCCTAGGATTTCCTCTCCTGCAGCTGATATAGTATTTTTCACTTCCTCACACCAGTTAACTAAGCCTGGTGTAGCATCCGATAAAACAGTGAATCTGTTTCTCAGAAAAGTCTCAAAATTAGCTTAGGTGGTCGCCAAGTTCAAAATAAAATACAAACGGCTCCATTATAATAAAATCGATTTTATTTAATGAGAACATAGGAATATAAGGCGGGTTTGCTCAGCAGGCAGGCTTCAGTAAAAAACAGAATGTTGTATTCTGGAGTCCCATCTCATCTGACCGTTTTCTGGCAAAATATGACGACGTGTCCTTATCGTCTTATCCTTACAACTTCTCTTTCACAAACTGATTATATTTTCGTGCCATCGAGGTGGAACGAAAAGAAAGGCCACGAGTGTGTGTGCAGGCATGCAATACGAGTTTGGACCTGCCTTTTTTAGCAAGCCGAAGTTCAACTCAACATTACGCAAGATATTGCATGTACATACAGAAGAAACATATCTGGAATGCAACTGCTACAAATTCTATTTGTCTTTGTTTCAAAGCCTATAGGCTCCGAAGACATTCGACAAAATTGCACCAAATTTCGCATAAAACCTCTTTTAAATATGGGGCTGTCAATGCTTAATATACACATAAAATATATTTTGAAAAAAGAAGTGGAGAGTTATGTAATATATTGGGACCATGCTAGGTAAAACCAGAGAATAAATGGCTATGGGAAGTGAAAGGTCAGACAGTTGACTGGCATTTGGTTGATTTCCTTTGTGGTTGACTAAAACTCGTGAAAACAGATCTCGTTTTATAGATGATGCACATTTCAATTCATAAGAAAAACGTCTAAGTTGTTGGATAATGGCCCTATGAGAATGGACGTATCTGTTGGAAATCGTTGGTTGACTTGCGCGAATTAGTGCGGGTGGACCCGTGCAGTCGAGTGCACAATAAGGGCTGTTCTCACAGTCGGATCTCACAGACGTGACAGGGTCACCGCACGACGAGACCTCAGATCAAGGGTCAATGTGCACCTGCGATAGAGAACTGTGACGTCACGGGATTTTGCGTTGGAAGCAGGGGGATCCGTGACGTCACTCGTTCGTCAGAGAAGCGAGTTTTGGCAGTCTGGGTTTTGGAGGCGAACCTATCAGACGTGATTTTTATGATGTAGTCTGCAACATACATATGGGAATTATTTCCCTAAGAAAATACAGGCGAAAGATCTCTTTCCCCCCTCCATGAATGGTTAAGACTTAATTACGAAAGCAGTAATTTGCTCTCTCTCTTTCTCTCTAGGTTAGTGAATATCTCCCAGCTGACGGATAACTAACGCTTGAAATAAAACAGAAATTAAATTTAAAAGATTGTTTGTCTTCCGAGTCGGTCATGAAGTTTTTGTTGTAGTGGCGATGTTCACGGCAGTACAGAAGAGAAGAAAGAATTCAACCACTAGACGACACGCCCCTCCACGCAACGAGGAAAGAAGATAGGGTACGAGAAATTTAAAGGTATGCAAACTATATGATTTTTGGTGTTAAAAAAATGACGAGTGTTTAAACGAGAACTGCTACGCCCGTTCCGGGACGAGTGTACAAAACGAGAACTGCCGCGGCCCAAGCAGAGGGGATATGCAACATGAGTGACAACAAGTCTCCCCAGATTTCCAGTATTCTTCACCTCTTTTCGATAGCCACCGCAAATAAACATGCAGTATCACAAAAGCCGTTTACCACTGCTTTCTCGCTGGTAAGGACCATTGGTCTTCTCTGGGATTTGGGTGGCAATAAACCTCCCCAAGGTCCCAGCAGTCTCTGCACTTCCAGTGGAGGTCTGGTTTGTGCTGTCCCTCCTCAGTCTTCTCATCCTCCTTGACCCTATGCAAATATTTTGTGTGGTGTCAGCCTAGGCTGGTACCATTTTTTTTTTTAATTAAAATTTTTTTTTCCCCCCTTTTTAAAAAAATATTTTTATTTATTCATTTATTTATTTTTTTTTGGAGGGGGGAGCTGATTATTTGTTTATTTAATTTTTATTTGAGGGGGGAGCTGATGATGTTTCTTGCTATTTCTGTTCATTTTTGTGTCGTGTCAGTTGAGGTCGGTGTAATTTATTGGGGGTGGGAAGCTTATAAAGTGATGTTTCTTGAATTTTCTATTTCTTTGTTTGTGATGTGTTCTTTCTGTGGTTTTGTTTTCTTCCTCTAGTAGATTCCATGTGACCCTTCGTAGCTTATGTGGGTTGGTTTCCGCATTCAATGAATTTTCTTAAGATTGCAGCTGTTTTGATCATTGCCGTCCTTTGTTCCAATGATCCCTTTGATTTCAATTTCTCCCAGTCTTTTTTCCAGGTTTGTTTGGATCGTTCCTAGGGTTATACTGACTTTCTTCATGCTCCATATTCCTATCAGTTCTTTAGCTAGTTCCGTGTATTTGCTTCGTTTTTCTGTGTCTTTGATCTTCACTGTGGTCTTCTGGAACGGCGAAGTCTACGATTTTGCAAGATTTTTCCTTCTTGTTGATTATTATAATATCCGGTCTCCTTGCTTGTATGAGTTTGTCTGTTTGTATATCCATATCCCAGATGATTTTGTGTTTTTCGTTTTCTAGTACTGTTTCTGGTTTATGTTTGTACCATTTATTTGCTTATTCGAAATTCAATTGTTTGCACAGTTCCCGGTGTACTGCTTTCCCCACACAGTCATGCCTGTTCTTGTATTCTTTTTGGGCTAGTTTGCTACATTCACTTATTATATGATTTACTCTTCCGTCTCTTTGTCAACACAGTCTGCATTTATTGTTTTCCTGGGTTTTATCTATTTTAGCTTTAATGTAGTTTGTCCTAATTGCATTCTTCTGTGCAGCCATCAGTAACGATTTCGTTTCTCTGTTCAAGTGTCCTTTTCTATGTTTGGAGGATTCTGTCGTAGGCTTTCTTGTAGTCAATCCATGCCATGGTTATGTTCTTTTGTCTACTCTTCACCTCCTTCAGGGTCTTTTGATCAATGTATAGCAGATCATGTGCCCCTCTTTGTCCTTTCCGGCATCCTTTTTGTTCCTCGGGGAGCAGTCCACGTTTGTCCAGGGATTGGTAGATTTGTTCTCTCAGTTGTGCTGTGAGAATTTTCCACATTATTGGTAGACATGTTATCGGTTGCTGGGGGTCGTTCCCTTTTTGGGGTCTTTTTGTATTAGTGTTGTTCTTCCTTCCGTCATCCATTCTGGTACGTCTGTTTTGCGGATACATCCACTCAGTTTCTGCGCTATTCTTTCATGCAGGGTCGTGAATTTTTTAAACCAGTATGCATGTATTCCATCGTGGCCTGGTGCTCTCCAGTTTGCCATTTTTCTTAGGGTTTTCTTGATCGTTTCTTTGTTGATTTCAGTTTCGGTTCCTTCTTCGATTTCCTGCAGTTCATCTTTCATGTTTTTCAACCATTGGGCATTCTTGTTGTGCTTTTTTGGTGCTTCCCATATCTTGCTCCAGAATTGTTTTGTTTCTGTTGGGTTCGGTTGCTCTGTTGTTGTTTTTTCTCCATTTACGTTTTTGTAGAACTGGCTTTCATTGTTTTCAAAGGTCCTGTTCTGTTTGCTCTGTTCTGATTTGTACCTGTATCGTCTCAGTCTTCCTTCTATTGCTGCTATCCTTTGTTTTATTTCTTCATGTTATTATTATTATTATTATTATTATTATTACTCACTAGGAGTTATCACACTGGTCATCGTCAGTGGTCACCCACTGCCGACAACCTGTGGTATTCCCTGGAGTCTGAGTGACAACAAGTCTCCTCAGGCCTCCAGTATGCTCCACCTCTTTTCGTTCATCACCGCTGATGACCTTGCGGTAATCGCAACAGCCACCTACCAACGATTTCCCGCTGATAAGGGCCATTGGTCCCCTCTGGGGCCCGAGTGGCAACAAGCCTTCCCAAGGTCCCAGAGCTGTCCGCGCTCTTCCAGTGGAGGTCTGGTTTTGCGCTTTCCCTCCTCGACCCTCTGTCCATAATTTTCGTGGCGTCAGCCTATGCTTGCGCCTCTCTCGCGCGGTTGTATTTTCCCCGGTTCTGTTGTTTTGTGCTTCCATGTGTTTGTTCTCCATTCGTTGCTTATGTGGGTTGGTTTCCGCATTCGAGGACATTTCTCAGGATTGTAGCTGTTTTGATCATTACTGTCCTTTGTATGGTCTCAGTTATCCCTTTGATTCCTATTTCTCCTAGTCTTTTCTCCATGTTTTTGGGGACTGTTCCTAGTGCTCCTATGATTATTGGTGTTATACTGACTTTCTTCATGTTCCATATTCCTTTCAATTCTCTGGCAAGTTCAGTATATTTGCTTCTCTTTTCCGTCTCTTTGATCTTCACTCTGTGGTCTGCTGGAACGGCAAAATTATTATTATTATTATTATTATTATTATTATTATTATTATTATTATTATTATTATTATTATTATTATTATTATTATTTCCTTATCAGGAGATTTCCCACAAGTCATTTTCAGTGATTGCTAACTGGCAATAACAAGTGTTGTTCCCAGGATTCGAAGTCACAACAAGTTTTCTCTGGAATTTGAGTGGCAATAAGCCCCCCCCCCCCCAGTTCCAGTATTCTCTGCACCTTTTCAATGGAGGTCTGGTTAGTATTCTTCCTCCTCTGTCTTTCCATTCTCATGGAGTCTTGATTACTATTTTGTGTGCTGCCAACCAAAGCTAATGTCATCTGGTGGCTGTGTTTTGTGGTCGTAGTACAGAGTTAGTTTATGGGGGTTCTGGCAGTTTCAGTTCCCTTCTATTTCTATTTCAACTTACCTGTGGCTGGTTAAGGTTAAGGTTATGGTTATGGTTATGGTTATGGTTATGGTTATGGTTAGGGTTATGGTTATGGTTATGGTTAGGGTTAAGGTTATGGTTAGGGTTAAGGTTATGGTTAGGGTTAAGGGTAGCGTTAGCGTTGGTTGATTATGTCGTTTAGTTTTCGAATTTGACATTTTAAAAAAAGTTTCTGGGGTTTTAATCAAAATCCATCATATGATTTTGATTCTAGAAATGTCTTAAATTTAAGGCTTAAGCATAAGGGGCCTTAAGAAGATATTTAAATTCAAGGAAGCTTGCTTAATTGGTGTCCAATGAATATGGATCAAATTCAATGCAAATCTGAAATATTTGCGTTTTCAAATGCAATGTTGCGCTCATATTATCCCCCCTAAAATCCTTTAAAATACTCCAAAGAAACTGAAATTTGGGAAATATCTAATTATTGATGTCTAATACCTATTGTTAAATGTTCACAAACATCAGTGGTATCTAAATTTTTAAGAAAGGCTTTTTACCCCTTTGCATAAAACTAAATTAAATTATCCCTTACGCTAAGCAGTTGTGTTAAAAAACTCATAATTATCAGTTAGTTAGTTTTGGAGTGAATCCTGTACATGCAAATATATAATACCTAACATTATATATATATATATATATATATATATATATATATATATATATATATATATAGTTTGAAATTATTTTTAAAATTTTACCTACATATGACGTCGTTTCGAGCTTATAGCTCTCATCAGTGTAGGGAAGTAACAATCTCAGACGGTCATAAGGCGCAAACCCGGTTAACAGTGACAACTTGAATTTGTAAGCATCCGCCTAGTCCCATTAGGCCATGAGAGATTGTCACGTAATAGCAGAGAAATAAAGTGATATTTACCGAGAAAGCGGCGAGCATAAATATCTAAAAATTCTATAGTATTCAACGACAGAGTCGGATAATTGCACTGAGGCATTTAGGTGAATGTTTATTTTTAATCTTTCCGACAGTGTATGACTTTCAATTTTACTTATAATAATATTAAATTATTTAAAAAATATTTTACCTACGTATGACGTCGTTTCAACCTTATGTCTCTCATCAGTGCAGGGAAGTAACAATCTTATAGGGTGCGAACCCGGTTCACAGAGACAAGTAATTAATAAAATTACAAAACATAAAAATTCCGTATATATATATATATATAAATATATATATATACAGATATATATATATATATATATATATATATATATATATATATATATATATATATATATATAAGTCTGGTTGAAGACCACAGAATTTTCACGTTTTGTAATTTTATTAATTACTTTCTCAACATGGCGAGTAAGTTTTTGGGTCTGTCTCAGGTGGTAATTGGTTTCGAGAAAGTAATTAAGAGAAAATTACAAAACGTAAAAAATTCTGTTGTCTTCAACCAAACTTGTATAAATAACGACTTTCTGCATGCATATATATATATATATATATATATATATATATATATATGAGAATACCTATCCTAAGACAGGTAACATTAATTCCCCAAACAACAGTTTTGCACCATTTTTATGTACCTTACAAAAATTAAAATAAGATATGATACTAAACATTATGTCTAGAATCCTTATTCAAATTTTGGTCAAAATCCATTATATATGTTGTTTAATTGGTGTTTAATGACAATAGATCAAATTCAATGTAACATATACACATACCTAACATTATATAAATATATAAATATATTGTATGCGTTGTCATGTTAATATATATATATATATATGTATATATATATATATATATATATATATATATATATATATATATATATATATATATATATATATATATATATATCCCAAATGTAGTTTGTTTTATAGAGTTTGTATAAAGAATCCTATGAATATTACTGTGTTGATATAATAGTGTTGAATGTTTTATACTCACATGTGTTGCCCTACGTTTGGCGCACTTCATTATCGTGAGATTTTCATTTAGAAATCGTGTCTTAAGAGTGGTGGCGGTATTGTGTGCGTTCTCATGTTAAACGTGATGACCTGCTGAATGGACAGAAGTCCGGACACCAACCGCATACACCGTTGAAAACCGGTAATAAGTGCAAAGTTTCCAGTAATTAGTTTTATATGTGTCCTCGTATATTTAAGAGAAGCTTTGTATGTCGATTGGTTATGCCTTAGTTTGAAATCGCCTTTGCAAACTTAAACGAGTGAATTGAATGGACGCATCTGATTTTAGATGAGTTCGAGCATTTCGATCAAACTCTCGTTCCCTCGATTGGTCTCTCTGCTCAGCAAGACTCCGTTTCTGCATACAAGGCCAAGACGACCCAGACATGGATACTAAGCAATTTTCCTAACCACTGGTCGTCGGACTTGTGGTCGTCGAACTTGTGGCCGCCCCTTCCTTGACTATTTCTTCTGGGAGTGATCGAGGCTAAAACCAACAAGCACGCCCATAACACGGTCGACTCTTTGAAGGCTGCTATTGTGGAGGTTTTCGATTTTGCTGCAACACCCTGAATACACACACACACACCCACACACACACATAACATCGACAGCCAGTGTAGCCGACTTTGTACATGTTTGAATAAAAACATTCACTATATATATATATATATATATATATATATATATATATATATATATATATATATAGAGAGAGAGAGAGAGAGAGAGAAAGAGATAGATAGAGAGAGAGAGAGTCGGTCTATGATTAAATCTAATGGTAATATGATAAATACATTTTTGACTCACTGTTGTGAGAAATTTGGTGTTTGTCTTCTAGCATTAATGAGCTGTGTGATAAACAGAGGCCAATTTCGGGGTCTATTTTTAGGTATTTGAAATCTTTCACTAGTGAATGAGAGAGTTAATGTGTCTGTTTTACTCATGAGTTTTCTCCATGGTGCAACAATTACTCATCAGTTTACCCATGTGGGGCGAATCCATGCAATTGGAGTTGTAACAAGAACCTCAAATTCATTATTACTGTCATTTAGTTCAAATCAAGCACGTGATAAAAAAGAATCATAAATATATTCACGCTTCTCCCGAAAGGTAAATAGCTTGAGCCAGGACACCCCAAACTGCTACTCAACTGCAGCTATTGGCTATTTGAATGTACTTAGTCCATATATTGCTTCTTGGAGCAATATATGGAAATACGACAAGACCACACAGAAATATTGAATGGCTGAAAAACACTAAGAAAGACTTTTGGAAAATTGAAGAAGGAACAGAAATTGAAATTAATGAATAAACTCTCAGAAATGGCAAACTGGAAAACCCCTGGCGATAATGGAATACACGGATTCTGGTTTAAGAAATTCACGACCCTACATGAAAGACTAGCAGAAAACCTAATGCATAATGTATATGCAAAACTGAGATACTGAAGTGAATGACTAAAAGGTGAACTCCATCAATTCAAAAAGACAGCAGAAAACGGAAAAATTCCAAGTAACTACAGATCGATAACCTGTCTACCAACAATATGGAAAATCTTAACGGCATAACTTAGTAAAGAAATCTATCACTCCATTTAATAGAAGCAAACTAGTCGTCAAGGAATAAAAGAATGTCAAAAAGTGACAAGAGGGACACATGACCTAGTATACATCGACCAAAAGTTGAAAAATGGAAAAATAACATAGCCATGGCATATATCGACTATAAAAAAAACATGCGACACAATCCTCTAAGGATAGATAATTGAATGCTTGAAAATGTACAAAATATCTGACAAAATTATAACTTTATGGAGAAAGCAATGAATTTATGGAGATTGGAACTAACAGTTGGAGGACAATACCTTACAGTTCTAAGAATACAGAGAGTTATTTTCTAGGAAGACTATTTACCTCCACTATGTGGTTCACCCTTTAGTCAGCCACTCCGGTGTGATGCAAGATAGAAATTCACAAGTATGGAGGAAAAACTAAACCATGTCATGTATATGAATGATCATGTATGAAGAAACAAAAAGGAGCTAGAAACACTAATAACAACAACTAGAATATTTAGAAAGTTTATAGGAATGGAAAAGCGTGCACTTCTTGAGATGAATAAGGGGAAACTCGAAACAATGAAAAGCATAGAAATTTCGAATCAAGAGGTGATGATTTAGTGGATATGACTACTATAAATACCTGGGATTTCTGGAAGCGGACACCATAAAATAGATTTATGGAAGACGACAGTATGAAATAGATTATTAGAAGAGAATAACTGAGAAGAAAAAGAAAGCTCCGTGAAAATAAATTATATAGTAGAAACCTACTAAGATACTCTGGACCATTCATAAACTAGACAAAGCAAAAATTCAATGATCTTGATCAAATGACAGCTAATGACAATGCATTGCACCCGAAGAAGGATACTGAACGACTACACGTAAAAAGGAAAGCAAGGGGAAGAGGACAGGTCAGTATTGAAAACTGTATGGATGATGCGATAAAAGGACTAGAAAAATATATAACACTAAATACAAAGATGCTTATCACGATGCCAAAAGCACTACCAAACAATGCAGAGATCAGCGAAATACAAAAAGTAAGCAAAATGGAAAAAGACACGGCTATATGGACGATTTAAAAGACTTTCCAAAGAAGTAGCGAATGAAAACACATGTGCATGATCATGGTTAAAAAAAACAATCGAACAGAGATAAAACGCAATCAGAACAAACTAAATAAAAGTCAAAATAGACACGACTCAAGTCAACAAAAAATATAGCCTCTGTCGACTAAGATACAGAACAATAAACAACATTATAACTAAACACAGATAACTAGCCTAAAAGGAATACAAAAAAACAGGCACGACTCGGTCGAGTAGGTAGTCCAGTGGAAAGTATGTAAACGACTTAAAACATGCAGACATAAATCGGAGTTAGTATTGGAAAATGAAAGGCATAGTATTCTCTGAGAAGTGGAAATACAAACGGATAATTCTTCTCTAGTTAGAAGACAAAGCGTGATAATCGTCATCAAGGAGGGAAAGACCTGCTAAATTGTAGACTTCGCCGTTCCAGCAAATCACAATGTGAAGATCAAGGAGGCAAAAAAACTAATCAAATACGAGGGTAGATACAAAAGTTTACGGAATTTTCAAGAATTTAATTAATTTTACAAAAAAGAATATTTATACATGAGCTTATTTCTCAACATGGTTGCAATTTATGTTAATGCATTTTTCAAATCGATGTTCGCAGGTTTGAAGATCGTCTTTAAAGAATTCTGGATGGCGTTTTCTGAGCCAAGTAGTGGTAGAGTGTTTTGCTTCTTCTATGTCATTAAAATGTGGTAATCTAAGGATTTTGTTGAGTTTGTGGAAAAGGAAAATGTCTGATGGAGACAATATGGTAAATAAGGAAGCACTTCCCATCGAAATTCTCGAAGGACATCTTGCACAACTCCCAAAGAATGCGCTGATGAATTGTCATGATGAAACATGAAGTCCACCATGAAGTTTCTTTTTATGTTTTTTAATCAAAGCGTCCCTTAGTTTCCTTAAAACCTCAGCATAGTAAACTCCTGTTACAGCGCACAAACAAAAATCCGGAACAATCGTCTAACAATCAACTGTCGTTCCTGCCGACTTTCCGTTCCTTCAGAAATATTTTCGTTTTATCAATTCACCTGGACCCTATGCAAATTTCATGAACGGCACAGGCTATTTTTTGTCGTTTATGTCGAGGGGATTGCCACAGTCCATTACACTGCCCCTGTTCTCATAATCACACACACAGCAGCTGCAAGGCGACCTCCTTCGTCTGTGGATCCTTCTGAGATGTGGCACAGCTAATTCCGTCCCTTCTTGAAGTGATTCTACCGAAACATGTTGATCTTCGCTATTGTCGTCGTCACTGTCGCTGTCATCACTGTCGCTCAACCGATTAAGGCCATTATCGACCGAGCTATCGGCCTCATCATTCATCACCAACACACAATTCGCCGTCGCTTGACACTGCACTTTCACTATCTTCGGAATGGCTCACCATCCTAGGATACGGGCGAAGATCTCTTACATGGCGAGGCACTCTGTCCACCCACACCGTTTGGAGAACCCCCATTCGTCACAGTTCCTGTCCTCCATTCACTCGTGCACCTGTTTGCCCCCCCCCCCCCAGCACAACGCCCCTCCCCTGTTCATAAATATCATGCTTGTGTTCCGGTAGCAACAGAAAGGCTAAATCGATGAATTTTACCCGGACACCTGGACTTCATACTTGTACAGTGCATTGGCTGGAATCGTCGCACTATAGACATTGTCTTTTGGCGTCATATTGTACCAATAAACCGCCTCTTCAGCAGTGCATACCTTCCTAGCGGACATCCGCTTGATAAATCTATGGGACCTCTCAACAATACCATTTCCTGACGGTGCATATACACACCGAAAACGCAATCTGACACCCCAGCTTTCAGCAAACATTGTGAACCTATAGCTACAAAAGCATTGTCGGTCAAAATGTCTTCAGGAGAACCTCTCTCAAAGAAAACAGAGCTGAGACACTGTATCACAGCGGCAGAATCCCCTAAACCCTTTTCCAGACAATCTAGAGAAGTGTGGCCTAGTCTTTCACATCAGTAACAACGTATACCACTTCTCTACAGTTAGGGATTCCGAGCTCTCTGTCTGTCGCATCGAGCGTGGCACTCCCTAGCTAAGTTGTTATCGAATTCGAAACACCTTATTTTGGTGCTCTTCGTCTTACTTTCCTTGGTTTGCATTGGCCCCACAGCTGCCGTAATTAATGCGGGTCCGGTGGGTCATCTTTCAATATAGCTCTTGCTCGAGTCAGAAGCTGAGAAATGCTCATTTCCTCCATTCGAGAAGCTCGTAGGAGCTGTTGGGCGTAGTCGGCCAACCCATGGGCGAAGTCTGCTTTGAGGCCTCGATCAGTCATACCATCGAATGGTACAAAAAGCTTCCGTAGGTTCGCCAAATAAACATCTGCAGTTTCACTCAGACGCATACGGCGTGCCACAAACTGCACAGACGCTGCATAGGAGTCCAGAAGTAACGTTGTAAATTAAGCTTTCTTTATGAAAGCATAATCCCTTTTTTCTTTCACTCAATTGTTTGTACACCGCAAAGGCACCGCCTGTCAAACGCATAGGGATTATGCATTCTATCTTCTTTACAAAGCATAGCCGACACACAAACTCAGCCTTCTCAATCCATTAAATAATGGATTGGCTGGGATCCAAGCCATTAAACTCAGGTATAAGCTTCAGATCAATTTTGTCTCCCATCATGACGCTGAAATAGCTTATAAGAAATTAACGCACAAAACAAAACGAAAAATCTGGGACAATCGTCTAACTCTCAACGGTCGTTCCTGCCGCCTTTTTGTTCCTTCTCAAATCCTTTCGTTTTATCAATTCACATGAACGCTATGCAAATTTCATGCACGGCACAGGCTATTTTTTGTCGTTTATGTCGGGACGATTGGTTTTAGTCCATTACATACGGTTCTTTGATTTTCAAGGTAATCTATCAGTATCACACCCTCCGAATTCTAGAAAACCGTGGCCATAACTTTTGTAGCCGACTTTTTTGATTTGAACTTGATGGGTCCTGAAGATCATAGTGATTCATAGTGGTTTCATCTTCGCTGATAATTTTCGCCATAAATTGCTCTTCGTCTGCTTTAATTTTGTCCAATAATGTTAAGGAGAATATTCTGTTAATCAGGCTGCAACGCTTGGAACCCATCGCGCTGAAAGCTTGATCGGTCCCAAATCATCATGAAGAATTGAATTTGCCGACCAATAGGAAATATCTAGGGACGTAGCTATCTGCTTTAAAGTTATTTGCCAATCTTCTTCAATTAAACTTTGAGCAACCTCGATGTTTTTATGTTCCTGGTCTTCCTAAGCGAGTCGTCTTCAAAGTTATCTCACTGAATCACTGAATCAACTTGTAGACTAGAAAACCGTGGCCATAACTTTTGTAGCCGACTTTTTTTATTTGAACTTGATGGGTACTGAAGATCATAGTGGTTAATCCAGGTTACATCTTCGATGATCACAAAAATACTGAAAAAACATGACACGAATCCAAGGGAACTGACTGCCAATATATGTAAGAAGAATCTCATAATATGACAACCCATTTCCTACCCCACGAGAAATATGCGTTGCAGTACCAGGTGAAAATAGTTGTGAAGGACCAGGAAGGATGGAAAGTTCGTGGAGGTATATCGCCACTCATACCTCCACTGAAGGTGTACATAGAGTACTGAAACCCTTAGGAGACAGTGAGCGATCAATTCTAATGCCCCGTCTTGGCCTTTTGGCTAGGACCAAAGTGTAGCATTTGTTCTGATACTACACGTCATCTGTTCTATCATCAGTCAGTGAAGGAGGCTCCTTCTAGACATTATTTATTTTTGTCTACATCCAGAGTTCCCCTTTTTGGGAGAGCTAGATTTTGCTCACATTAAAAACCGACCATGTACATAGCTTTGTATCATGGTGAGAGAAGTAAATCGGGACTCGTGTGAGAACATCCGGTGAATAAGAAATAGTAATATTGGCGTTTGTAGTTTAATTGTGTAAGCGATCAGTTGGACATAGAAAAATAGTTCTTTTAGCTGCAAAATTTGAAACAATATTAATAATGAGTGGTCAGTTCGCCCAAAAATCGTTCTTCAGCGACACCACTTGTGACAAAGGTCAGAATGAGCGGTCAGTTGGGAATTGCAAAATACTTTTTCAGCTACAGCACTTGTGACAGTTATGAGATGAATGATAAGTTGGGTTTACAAATAGTGTGCATCTACAGCAATTGTGAAAACGATACGTGTAAGCGTAGAGAGGAGCGGTCAGTTCGTCCTAGAGAAGAGCGGTCAGTTTGACATAGAGGGAAGTAATAAATTAGATATAGAAAGAAGCGGTCAGTTGGATATAAAAAGCGGTCATTTGCACATAGAGATAAGCGGTCAGTTGGTTCTAGAAAGCAGCTGTTTGTTGTGTCGAGAGGAGGAGTGGCCAGTTGGACAGAGTGAAGCGATAAATTAGACATAAAGAAGTGAGGCCAGTTGGACAGAGAGGCATGGAGTTTGCCATAAAGAGGAGTGGTCAGTTGCACAGAGAGAATATCAGTCAGTTTGCCATAGAGAGGAGTGGTCAGTTTGACGTAAAGAGGAGCTGTAAGTTTACTTAGAGAGAAGCGGTGAGTTCGACATAGACAGAAGCGGTAAGTATTTTATTAACCTCCCCTCAAGGAGGTTAGACACAAGGTCAGATGTGGTTTTTGATGAAAGTGTTTCTGTAGAACGAACTGGATTCGAACACGGCACACCCAGGTCCTCAGTCCGCGTCGTTAATCACTTAGCCACCGTAGAAGCGGTGAGTTGGACGTAGAGAGAAACTGTGAGTAGGGCATAGAGGGGAGCAGTCGCTTGAGCATAGTGAGGAGTAGTGAGTTGAACATAGAGAAGCCGCCAGTTCGTCCTAGACGAAATTCTCAGTTGGCAATAAAGAGGAGCGGTCAGTTGGACATAGAAGAAGCAGTGTGTGTATGTCCCATAGAGAGTTCGTCCAACGAAAATATTTTTATTGGACGCACTTGTGATAACGACTGTAATACCTGAAAAAATAGAGCTACAGAAATTGTGACAACATTACGGATGAGCGGTAAGTTTGACCTATGAAAATAATTTTTCAGCCACAGCACATGAAAAAACGTTAATTCGTCTTACAAAAATATTTTCATGTCAGCACTTGTGACAGAAATTAACATAAGCGGGTAGTTGGGCGTAAGAAAAATAGATTTTACTTCACAACACTTGTGATAACGTTAGCGATGAGCGGTTAACTTTTTGAAGTTACAACATTTGTGACAACATTAAGCGGTCAGTTACGTCTACGCAAATTGGTTCTCAGCTACAGCACTTGTGATAACGTTCGATATTTACGGTCAGTGTACCGAGGGAAATAGTTTTCCGTAACAGAAATTGTGACAACGATTCGAATGAGTTGTATGTTTGGTATATGAAAATAGTTTGAAGTTTCAGAACTTCCACTAATGTTAGGGATTAGCGGTTGGTTGGACCTGGGGAAAAAGTTGATTGCAATGTTATAATAACGTTGTGGTTTAATCGCCAATTGAGTTATCCCCCCATTGCAAATTGGCTGTTTGGAGTCTCTAACCGCTATATGGCTCTGGTTGGGGGTCAATTTGCCGAAAATTATGACGGCAGTGCTTAAGACCGTGTTGTCCAAAGACGATGCAGTGAAAAGAGCCAGCTGTTCTTATATAGATGGTTGACAGAGGTGACTGCGGAAAAGGTGAGAGACCATGTCAAAACATACGGAGTCGTTAGAAAATGGAATGGCTCTTGGATTAAAATTACAGCGGAATAAGGCAAGAAAGTAGATGTTTGGAAGAAGGAACGAAATCCCTGAAGTCACGGATGGCCTTACCAAGCGAGAACTTTTCTCGGTGTGCGGGAAGTTGGTTGGTCATTATCCCATAGTCGGATGGCTGAGGACTGCATGCAGCTTTATTAAAAGGCAGACCGGTATGGACCGATTGGAGAATGAAATTGACCCAGTAGTGTTACACATGATAAAGGAAGTGATTGCGGAAGTAAAAAAGGTGGACCCTGTAAAGGGAGAATGGCACGTAAAAAAGGGCCCGGAAGGGGTGATATGGAACGATGCTAGCAGCCTGGCATTAGGGGCATTGTTGGAAATAGAAGTTGTAACTGTTGAAGATGCTGCGTGGCTACACAAGAAGAATGATAGCGCACACATCAATGTTGTGGAGCTCGAAGCCACAATGAAGGACATCAACCTGGCTTTGAAATGGGGGATACAAGCAGTGGACATTAGAACGGACTCGGCAACAGTAGCATCGTGGATTAAGTCAGACGTGTCGGGAGATAAACGGATCAGGATCAAAGGAGCAGCTGAGATGCTTATCAAGCGTCGACTCAGGGCACTTTTTGACTTGATCAGAGAATTACAACTGAAAGTAACCGTCACATTGGTTCCATCACAGAAAAACAAGGCATACGTGCTGACCAAAGTGAAGAAGGCTTGGCTATGAGAGAAGAAAGATGTGGCTCCGGTGTGCTGTATAGTAGATGAAAAAAAGCACCTGCATAATATGCATCATTTTGGTAAGGAAAGGACGTTATATTTGACAAGAAAAGTGGATCTAAACATCGCAATGGAAGATTTTCAGGATGTAGTTAAACACTGTAGGGAGTGTCAGTTCATTAACTCTGTGCCATCCAGGCATGAACAAGGAGAACTGCATGTAACAGACAATTGGAGGCGACTGGCCATTGACATCATGCATTACAGCCATGAACTGTATTTACTATGATTGACTGTGGCAGAGTAGTAATATGGAGAAAAATTAGAACAGAAACAGCAGAAGAGATAAAGAGAGGTGTTTATGGAGAGGCGGCCAGCAAAAGAGGTCCTAATGGACAACGGGATGTCCTTCCGCTCAGAGGTCTTTAGAGAGCTATATGATAAGTGGGGTGTTAGGCAATATTTTAGATCTGCATACCGACCAAGCGGCAATGGAATCATAGAGAGACACCATCAAACTATAAAAGCTGTGGCAGCAAAAAGACAAATTTCGCCCCAAGAAGCGGTCTTTTGGTATAACATGGCACCGAAGGCTGCCAAGACGAAACGTTAGTGCCACATCGATCTGTCTTCACGTATGAATGGCTACATCCACTAGCAATGACGGAGAGAGTGGAACAGGGGCAAGCGAAAATCACTGTGGGTGAGGTGTGGGCGAAACCGCCCAACGTCAGATGTACAACTAGCTGGGGAAGAAGAACAGTAACTGATGTACTATCTGAAAACAACATGTCAGTTAACGGAGTGCCTCGTCACATATTAGATATATGGAGAGTTTCCTTACCATCAGACGAAGAGGTTGTTGAAGTCCCCCAAGAAGAACCCGTACGAAGGTCGCAACGTGAACGAAGACGGCCGACGTGGATGGCGGATTATTAAACCAATTATTGATCTTGAAAATCAAAGGGGCGTGTGGTTTAGTCGCCAATTGAGTTATCCCCCTTTGCAAATTGGCTGTTTGGAGTCTCTAGCCGCTAGATGGCTCTGGTAGAGGAGATTGCTCAGTATAAGAACTGTACTCTTCGGATTGATGGTGTGTGTTGCTCAGTGAGCAAAGTGAAGTGCAGGGAGAAAGAGGTGAAGTTGGCAGTTGGTAGTTGGCAGTTGGCAGTTGGCAGTTGGTAGGGCATCAGAATTTTATTTTTCAATAAGCTTTCTTTTACGGATAGACCAGAATATCGGCCTGACAAAATAGGAACTTGCAATAATGTTCTGCGTTAGCTGAGATTGTACAAAACCTATTGCGTGGACACATCTGAAAATACTATTTGAAACTTAAGTATGACAGACCGAAGGACGGATACAACATTTTCAAGTGTGACAGACCAACCGACGATTCTTCTAGAGATGCTTGGCCTAACTTAACAAAGTCAGTCTTTTCGGTACAGATGAAGTAAATGAATATAAAACTGATTGGTTTTTCACGACACAAGAAGAGCGTGTCTCAAAGTGACATTTTTGCTAATTGCTTATTTGTACAATAAACACGAACTATTGTGGAAAAGAATCAACAAAAACAATCAATCCGATTAAAAAAACGCCATTCGACTTGAACAAATCGTGAAGCCAAGGAAAAAGCGAAAAAGAAAAGAATGTAAAACTTACAAATATTTGAGTTCCGAATATACAGAGTAAATTACGTTCGTAAATAGAGGACCTCTAAAATTCTTGCCTGTTGTATCGGCTCGTTCGTAAAGTGTACTTTAAAAATTAAATACATCAAATATAATATTATAGATATCTATACAGACGTTCCTCCTACTTACAAACATTTGAGTCGCACTTTGAGTCAATCATGTTCGTAAAGAGGATCTCAGTGTTTTCATTGCATTAAATTCTGGGAAATAATTAAAATAAAACATAACAGAAATGACGCCCCCAGTAAAGCAACAATTTAAACTTATATAGAGAATCACATGCACTATGTACAGAAGATAATCGTATTCGATACTATGGAACCTTCTTGGATCAGCAGATACGTATTCGATGTGATGGCAATAACCCGAAATATTTTTTTATATTTGACGACTTTTTACTTACCCGTTCCGTTTGCATTTTGATTGTTACTGGATTTATGTTTTTGTACCTAAAGTGAATCTATAGTAGTTTTTTAAAAAAATATTTTGTTTATCTATTATATAAAGGGCATTTGTCTGTTTGTATGTGTGTTCACCTAAAAGTAAAAAATTAGAGAAAACACACCCAAAAAGCTGATATATTCTTTTCAGCATTGCCTTGGACAGAATATGGAGATACATTTTCTTTGTAATATTCATTCTTTTGGGGGTAAAAATTATCCAGAGGGTGGGCGACATTTAGAGCGTTTTTTCCATCGACCTTTGGTGTGAAATGTTATTTGTTATAGAGAGAAAGGGTGATAGTGTAAGAGCGGATATAGGAGAAGGGAGAGGATAGGGGGTATGAAGAGAAAGATAGGGGTGGGAAGAGAGAAAATGAGAGAGAGAAAGAAGTGGAGATAGATAGATAGATAGATAGATAGATAGATAGATAGATAGATAGATAGATAGATAGATAGATAGATAGATAGATAGAGGTGGAGGGAGAGAAGTTTAAGAAGAAAGTTGCTACGCACATTTTTAACTCTTCTATTTTGTTGTCAATGCAATTCCTTCCGGACAACACCGGGTAGCCATGCTCGTAAAGTTGTTTTTCTGTGTGTACGTCAGGCTAAAAGTCAGACACTACACAAGATACACCTACAAACCTTATGTCATCGGATTCGTTGGCAAGTAATGATTTAGGGGCTATCACTTGGATCTGGATAAATTCGCAATTCCAAGCCCAACATGTTCTTTTAGCTTTTTAATTTCATGAAGTGATCATCACTTTGGTTTTGGTAACATTCGCTTTATTTTCCATAGCATTCCCCCAAGTCTTTAAATTAACAATCACTAAATTATCAGCATACTTCTGTACAAGCCGTACGGAACTTCCTGGATAGCGCATCTAAGATAAAAATAAAAAGCAACTGACTTTATACAGATCGCACTTGAACATTATGCCGTCAGTAAATGTGCTGTTAATTCTTCCACGACGTTGAACATTTCTGTATGTTGCTTAAACAACCTTCGCCAACCATTCGCTTGCCTCGAATTCATACAAAGCCTACCAGACAACATCTTCTGGCACTCTGTAAAAAGTTTTCTCTAAATCCCAAAAAGTAAAATACGTAGGCGAAAAAATCCTTATTATTTTTATAAATATATTTTATGTAGCATGTATTTGATGTGGGAATTTAGTATTTATTAAATTAAGAAATAACGACTAATTCCCTGTTTGCTCCGGTGTTTGCTTAAGACTTTAAGCAAATAAGCCTTGATATAAGAAAATGTGAATGATTATTACATATTTGAGAATTCGTAAAGATTACAAGCGGTGAAGCTAAAATTTAATATCCTACGAAATACTAAGAAAAATATTCGAGTGTGGAAGCCAACCCAGATAACCAAGCGACATCACATGTAAGCTGTAATAGAATAACGCTGCATAAACACAGAAATATATTTAAAAAATCACACAGGGATGGTTCTTTCGCATACCGGATGAAACAGTGGCCAGAGTAAGTAAACCAGACCCTGTTGGTAGATACTGGTGCGTCAATGGCAGTGAAATGAAGGTATTGGTGGATGCTAGTTCTCTGGACTCTAGATGTAAATAGAGGTATTGTGGAAGATACCTGTTAGTTGCATCGATCGGCGATGCCAAGCATATCAATTTATCTGAACTTCATGCAGCAACCAAAGGCGTCAATCTGGCCCGTTAATGATAGGCACCCATAAGTAGAGATAACAGTGCATAATTATAACAGACGTAAATAAAACAGTGCATTATCACATGCTTCCAGATAACAGTGAAGTATGACATACGAATAGATAACAGTGAATTATCACACACCTAGAGATAACAGTGTATTATCAGATACGTAAAGATAACAGTTAATTATTATCACATAGTAAACATATCAGTGCATTTTTATCACATACGTAAATATAACAGAGCATTATAATTAGATACGTACAGATAACAGTCCATTATAACATATGTAAAAATTAGAGTGCATTATCACGTACGTACAGATAACGGTGCATTATCACATACGTAAAGATAACAGTGCATTATCACATACGGAAAGATAACTATGCATTATTATGATATACGTAAAGATTACCTGGAATTATTATCGCATCTCTAAAGATAACAGTGCATTATCACATAGTGCATAAAACATTTAATTATTATCACATCGTAGTGATAACAGTAAATTTTTATCACATAGTAAAAATAACAGTACAATATCACATCTGTAAAGATAACAGTATATTATCATATACATAAAGATAACTGCATTATAAAGTATTTAAAGATAACAGTGCATTATCACATACGTAAAAATAACAGGGAATAATTATCACATTGTAATAGTGCATTATCATATACGTAAAGATAACAGTGCATCATAACATACGAAACAGATTATTATTATTTCATACGTAAAGATAACAGTGCATTAATACATACATTAAGATGACAGTGCATTAAAATATATGTAAAGATAACAGTCCATTATTATCACATACTGACGTATGTAGTAATAATGGACTGTTATCTTTATGTATATTTTAATGCACTGCTATCTTAATGTATGTATTAATGCATTGCATTATAAAATAATTAAAGATCACAGTGCATTATTATAACATACAGTGCATAATTATCACGTACGTAAAAATAACAGTTCATTATCACATGCGTAAAGATAACAGTACGTTATTATAATATACATAAAGATAACAGTGCATAGTCACATACGGAAAGATAACAGTGCATAATCACATACATTAACATAAGAATGCATTATTATCACATACGTAAAGATAAAAGTGTATTTGTACTTATGTAAACATTACAGAGCATTATCACATACGTAAAATAACAGTGCTTTACTATCTAAAGCTAAAAGTGCATTATTACATACATTAAGATAGCAGTGCATTATAACATACATAAAGAGAACAGTTCATTATCACATGCGTAAATATAACAGTGCTAAATCAAGATAACAGTGAAATCTAATGAGTTAAGTACAAATAACAGTGCATTATTATCATATACGTCAAGATAATATAGCATTATCACATAGATAAGAAAAACAGTAGATTATCACATGCATAAAGATAACAGTGCATAACTATCATATACGTATAGATATCTGTAAATTATAACATACATAAAGAAAACAGTGCATTATCATAGATGTAAAAATAACAATGCACAATGATAACATAATATAGATAACAGTGCATTTTGATAACATAGTAAAAATAACAGTCCATTATTATCGCATACGTCAGAATAACAGTGCATTATAACATAAGTAAAGATCACAATGCATTATTATCACATACGTAAAGGTAACAGTGCATTATTTTCACGTACGTAAAATAACAGTGTATTATTATCACTTACGTGACGATAACAGTCCATTATCACATACGTAAAGAAAACCATGCATTGTTATCACTTACGAAAGGAGAACAGTGCATTATCACATACTTAAAGATTAAAGTGCATTATCACTAACGAAATTATTACATAGTACATACAACAGTGCCTTATTATAACATATGTAAATATATTATCACATACGATTATTATACCATACGAAAGGTAACAGTGCATTATCACATGCGTAAAGATAAAAGTGCATTATTATCACATACGTTAATATAACAGTGCAATAATACACACTTAACGATAACAGTACAATATCACATACGTTTAGATAACATTTCATTATTATCATATACGTAAAGATAACAGTGCATTATTATGTAAAGATAACAGTGCATCATCATCGCATACGTAAAGACAACAGTGCATTATTATCACATAAGTAAATATAACGGTGTATTATTATCGCATAAGTAAAGATAACAGTGCATTATTATCACATAAGTAAAGATAACAGTGTATTATTATCACATAAGTAAAGATAACAGTGTATTATTATCACATAAGTAAAGATAACAGTGTATTATTATCACATAAGTAAAGATAACAGTGCATTATTATCACACAGTAAAATAAAAGGAGATTAAAACAAAGAGAGCGAAACAAATGCAGACAGTAGAAAAAAGATAATAAATAAACAGGACAAGAGGATTAGGCTTAAAAACAGCTTTCAGTCCCTCCCATAAAAAATTAACGATAACTTCCGCTTCTATAACTTCCGCTTTTAGTCGAGTTCGAAGATTATTTGATGAGTATTTCTAATGTGCGTTCTTCTCCCTTTGTTTATAAAATATAAATAGTAGAGAGAGACCTTATCATTATTTGTATAGGAAATAGTCACGCTCTTCCTTCTTCCATTACCTGGCTTCGAGAACTTTTATTCTAAAATAATTTTGTTCGATGATAATTTATTGAAATAATTTGGCTTCATCTTTGAGAGATATTGGGTACTATTGAGAGTACGTTTTCTTCTTTACCAGTCGCTTTTTTAGGTGGGGGCATTTGTAATTTAATACATTTATTAAGATACATCAAAATTCAAATAAAACAACTGGCGACAATTTTAACTGTCTAGATTGCTCGCTTAACTTAAAGATTATTATTATTTACTCACTAGGAGTTATCACACTGGTCATCGTCAGTGGTCGCTCACTGCCGACAACCTGTGGTATTCCCTGGAGTCCGAGTGACAACAAGTCTCCTCAGGCCTCCAGTATGCTCCACCTCTTTTCGTTCATCACCGCTGATGACCTTGCGGTAATCGCAACAGCCACCTACCAACGATTTCCCGCTGATAAGGGCCATCGGTCCCCTCTGGGGCCCGAGTGGCAACAAGCCTTCCCAAGGTTATTATTATTATTATTATTATTATTATTATTATTATTATTATTATTATTAGTAGTAGTAGTAGTAGTAGTAGTAGTAGTAGTAGTAGTAGTAGTAGTATATTGTTCAGCTCCTATGACACAAACGGCATGTTAATGATTCTCCGTGCGACATTTGGTGCATTTCTTTCTATTTTGCTGGCGTTAATGAATGTTGGTTTGCAATATTAGTAATATCAGTAAAAGTATTACAATCTTACCTCTTCACTCCCCTATCATGTTACCGGAATCTCAAGAAGGAAGATTCTTTTCAATTTTGGTGCAATTCTGTCAAGTAGTTTATTGAATCATAAAACTATTTTCTATTTCCGTTAGAAGGGCCTATGATGTATTTTCTATTGTGTTTACACTATGTTATATCGCCCCCCCCCCAACTTCGGATGCCGGTATCTTATTGATTGTCTCCCTTTCTCGTAGATACTATTATCTCAGGTCGGCTTGCACACCCATTAAAAAGTAGGCGATGATAGTGACGATTTTCACTTTAAAAATACGTTTTAACTTAAAAACGGAACGATGGACTACATCGGCTCTATCTAACAGGACTTTAGATTAAATGCTTTCACACTAACGTTGAAATCGTACCTGAAATCTCATTTGAAATATCTCCCATGCCACATTATAAAACTAACCAATCAGATCCACTTCCCTCATATATGGGACGACAGGTGAACGTAGAGTCAAACTGTGTCGTTCATACCTATTAACCATTTGGAAAACCATGTCTAAACTTAAGTTCAAAAGCATAGATACCGAGATGATCAGAAAACGCATTGAATCGCAGAAATTAGGAACTCGCGATTACTTGGAAAATCTATAATAGTGTGATTAATAATGTACAATAACAATTCTCACACTACCATGATGTTGCTTGCACGGCAACTGATAAGGTTGAATTGCTTACGCAGCAAATTTCTCACTACGAAAAGAAGCCACACTTGATGATCTCATCATCACCCCTTTCCATGTTCGGAATATCATAAAAACCTTCACACCTGCAAAGGGCCTAATCTTATAACTGCTATAGTAATAAAAAATGCTCTGTTGAGCTGTCCCCTATCCTCTCCAAACACTATAAAAATACCTTGCCGAATCTTGCTTCAATGATAGCTAGAAAAATTCCCTCTATGGTACCATTGTTCAAGAATTCTGGCAAAAGAACTGACCCGAAAAATTATCGCCAAATCATTCTCCTCCGGCTCTTAGCTAAAATATCTGAATCATTTGTTGTGGATGTTTACGAGGTTGTAGACTATCTAGCGATAGTCTACAACCTCATAAATGCTAAATTTCTTTCTGACTAACAGTATGGATTTAGGAAAGCCCGTTCTACTGCAGATATCCTAACAGTCATCCCTGAACGCATGCTAAATAAGACAGGTGAAGCTAGGGCGGTAGGGCTTGATATATCCAAAGCTAATTCGTACGATATTACTGGACGAATATTTAATATTCAGATCCTTCTTAGCCTAGAGAAAGATTCAGGTCGTCCTCGATGGTCGTACATCTAAACAACATGAAATTAATGTGGGTGTTCCCCAGGGGTCAGTGTTTAGACTTTTATTATTCTTAATTTTCATAATCGACCTCCCTGATGCAATTGCGTCCGAGATGGGTATATTTTCTAATGACACCACACTGTATTCTCAACACGTGGGCAAAACGAACGTACACATATGCAAAGCAATGGTTGATTCCTTAAAAAATAGGGACATAAATGGATGGTTAGATTTAATGCTGCTAAGACAAAGCTCATTTCCTTTAGAAATTATAAGAAACCTTTCCAACCATCGATTTCCATGGCTAATAAGCACCCAACATGAGAGTCCAACATTCAAACTCCTTGGCCTAATATTCACAGTTAACATGCATTGGAACAAATACATAGAAGATACTGACAAGGAAAGTGGGCTCCCTCTACTGGGCTAGAAAACATCTCACACCTGCTATATTTCTACAGAGCTCATACATGGGATATTGTTGCCCAATTTTGGCTGGTGCACCAACCACTAGTCTGACTAGTTAATTGACCTTTTACAGGGTCAAAAAGCGCCTCTTACCTAATAGGTTCCACACTGTCTACCAAGCTTCAGCACCTGTCCCATCGCCGCAATGTTGCACCCGTCCTTGTGCTTGTCTTACAAATACTTAAATGGAATGTGCTCTGACGAACTTGCTGCACTTGTGCCTCCTCCACAAAATCACACCCCATTCACTGTAGAGGTGCCCAGATGCCGGAAAGCTTTCTACTCTACAGTTCGAGGAAAGCAGCTACAAAGCTTCGTCCCTTGAACTGCTTGCCTTTGGAATTTTCTCCCTGCTCGACTGTGCAGAAAATTAAATTAGACAAAGATCTCGCTGCACAACTCCCTACTTAGGATGCCCTAATGACAATGTGCCTTGTTTGGGGTGAATATAACTAAGAAGAAAAAATCACAGCCAATCAATTAAGCTATATTCAGACCTAACCGGAAATAACTACTACACTCATTGATAACCTCGCCAGAGCTGATTTAGTGGAAACAGTGAAATTTCTAACCTTTCCTCTTGTTCATTGCTTTTTTTTAAAACGTGACGTTGTCGAGATAATCTTAACCGTATCTTCGGCGCCGGTAGTCATTGAAAAATCCGGCTGCCACCACCTCCCCTGAACCCGGATCGGCCTCCAATGACGCTTCGTGATCTGGGTTATGACATGGACTGAAAACAAAATGACGTGTGGACGGTCGAACGTCGGACGGATTAATTCACAAAGGTGTGTGACTCGGACTTTGTTGCCGGCTTTCTGTGCGATGTGTGAGTGTGGGCGAGGACCTAAGACGTGGGGGATGTTTCAAGGCAACTGTTGGTCACCTTCACAAGAGACCGGCACTCAGAGTGAGGGCAAAACATGCACTCAATAGCGCCCCTAACCGACCCTTCATACTACTACCGAAACATAGCTATTAAAATATAAATTATATATGTGTGTGCATGTGTGGATATATATACACATTCGCGCAAATACACACACACACACACACACGCATATATATATATATATATATATATATATATATATATATATATATATATATATATATATATATATATATATATATATATATATATATATAAAAGTAGTTTCGCTATATAATTCAACAACTGAGAAGCAAGAAGTTCTTTTTTCCGGAGCTGTGATGTTTGGTCTTCGTAATTCTTCCGTGTTTTTTCTTCGAATCCTTTTAACCAATTCCAAGAGACAGGAATAATCACACCAAAAATGTTAGTCTTCATAGAAAAATCTATAACATTATAAGAACGTTTATGTTAAAGAAGAAGACACTCATAAAAGTTCCCATCCGTTTACATCAAAATAATAACAGAATGTTGAACTTCTTCGATTAATCCATCAAATCGATTCAAAATTTATATATATATATTTTTTAGTGTAGATTTAAAAAACTTGTTTTTTTTTTAATTTTTTTTTTAATGAATTTAAATTACTATGATTTAAAAATAAGAATTCGTTCGATTCCTAAATCCAGTTCTAAAACCTCATGTTCTTCTGCCATTTTTAAGCTGACCTTATCGTATCTTGAAAATTGGGGATGTGAACAAATCAGCCGAAGGTAAGTGTTTTCATTTCTTTTCGAATTTCAAAATGCATCTAAAATCTGTCTGTCTGTCTGTCTGTCACGCTTAATTTTGTGTTATTTGTCTGCTACATTTGATGACGTCATTCCTACTACTTTTTTTGAATGTTTTTATAGAAATGCATGAACGTTTGGATGTTGTCCAAATACACCTCTCTCGTGTGCCCATGAAACATGTTGTATAGGCCTTTGGTTCGGGAACGCTCAGTTTTATTACCTTAATTATTTGAACGCATCTGTAACTTTCCTCTTCGATTGAAGCCATGCTTATTATTTGCTTATTATTTGCTTATTATTTGCTTATTATTTGTGTATGCACTGGCTTTTCAGAAACGAAACTATTCTATCAATGCATTTACATTTAAATAAATAAAATTGATTTCTCTATTAATAAAATTGTGTGACCAATTCTCGCCGGTTTTGTACGTGGCTTATTTATTGAAATAAAAAATGCAATAGCCTAAAATAAAATAAATTCGAGAAATCCTATTAAAAAATGAATGAATTAAGATATGAAATCAATCAGAATGCATTTTGGCTTCTTTATAAGCAAGTCAATCATTTTAATCTTATCTTAAAAAGAAAGAAATATCTTTGAAGCCTTTTGAAATTTGAAAGAAACTTGGAAGTATTTAAACTGTCGAATGAAAAATCATTTCTGGCTGTAAGCAAATCCTCATGCATTAAAAGATTGGATATATTGGATATTTTTAATCTCTATAAAATTATGGAATGTATTTACATTCCATAATTCTATAGAGATTAAAACAACGTTACCTTAACAACAATTGGTTATAGTTTAACAATTTGGTTCAATTAATAATTTAATAACCAAACGATACCATGATAATTTAATTTAACTGCTAACGTGCTATTAAAAGATAATAATTTAATTAAAAAAATAGTATATAAATATAATTAGATTTAACTGTCAACGTACTATGAAAAAAATAAAAATAAAAATAATAATAATAATAATAATATATATATATATATATATATATATATATATATATATATATATACTAGCAAATATATGCTCCCTCCGGTCGCATTTTGCTAGGCTTGAATGATATCATGATGAACGAACTACATACACTGACCCCCAAATGCGGAGGTAATAACGAACATATACTACACTAATCTTCAAAGGAGGAGGGAATGTCTTGTAGGATAGTATGATGTCAACAGAACAGGTACTACAATACCCCTTAAAAATAGAGGAGGTAATACATGGGAAAATATCACCATAAAAGCAGAAGGTAATGCCTTTGAGTATAGCAAAAGAAAACATACTACACTACTACCTGCCCCCCCCCCCCCCAAAAAAAAAGAAGGTAGTCCCTGGGAAAATGGTATAATGACAAAAGAACATTAATCCTTCCTCACAGTAGGATGTAAAACCTGGGAGAATTACCTTCATCCTCTTAAAAAAGGAGGAGGTAATTCCTGGGAGGACGGTCCTATGACAACAGAACCGATACTATACTAACGTATTCCCATTAAAATATAATATAATAATAAATTACATCAGTTTGTTTGTTTTTTTTGGGGGGGGGGGGGTCATTCATTTATAAATGCCTAGTCATGAAAACATTTTTTTTTAGTTTCTTGGCCCTTTTCCATAAGATCCCACTTCCCATTTTAATCCAATGAATTTCTGTAAATAAATGTATTTATGAAAAAATGTTTTCAACAATTTGGAGATATTTTAAGTAGGAGTAAATGTGGTATTGTGGTGACTAAGATGATTCTAGTTAAGAGTAAGATAGACATTTTTATAACTTTTGACCAAGGATGACCAACATCTACTTCCCTCATAGTTTTGATGGCCTTGTACCTAATTTGTTCGTTATTTAAAATTTGTATTTTGTGCAAATAAATAATTTAAAGTGTAGTATGTTTTCTCAGCATCTCATTTATTCTTTTACTATCGATGACACTATTGCTTCAAACAATAAAAAAAACAATAACAATAATACGGCGTCGTTAATGAGAGAGAGAGAGAGAGAGAGAGAGAGAGAGAGAGAGAGAGAGAGAGAGAGAGAGAGAGAGAGATTAGTTTATTTTCTTAAGTAAAACTTATTTCGCGTTTAATTTTAAAAAACTTTACTCGGATATTTCATCATTGCGTAAGATGTAACTCGCGTTTTTTAATTAAATATTTTTTTTTAAAGTTTCACCTCGATTAGTTGTTTCGGTTTACAGTGAAATTTACCTCGCGTGTAGCAACAGTAAGAAATCAATTCTCATTGATAAAAATAAATTACTGTTCCCTCGGGCAATACCGGGTAGCCCGGCTAGTTTAAAATAATAAACTTTTCAAACACGAAACGTTAACATGTTGGTAATTTCGAAACATATTTAAATGTGACTGAAAGAAAAGAATGAAGGAAGAAGCAAATTTGCAATTTCACTGACAATTTAGAAAAATCGAGTCGGTCGCTTTGAAGAAAGAGCGACGGACTCGATTTTTCTGAAACATTTGAACGACATTAGAAAACGTTTGAACACAAATACTAAATATTTGTCAAGAAAAGAACACAAAATTGCAAACAGAGTATTTGAAAATAAAAAAAATCATTGAATTACAAAACAATAACAAATAATAATTAATTAATGAATTAACTTTAACAACACCAATATGCAAATTAGTTAACCTGAAAAATCTGATATCACACCTATATAAACGGTATATAAAACAAATGGTGCTTCTATTAAAGAAGTTGAATTAATTGGGAAAATACCGTTTTGACTTTACCATTCGTGCGAGAAATGGGCCAAACTTTGGCTTTTTTCATTTAGATATATATATATATATATGCACGTTTGAACTTGAGGTGAGCACGGTTCTGAAGACGTAAAGAGTTCCCGAAATATTATATCATACGGAGTTTCCACCAGATCATTTTGATACAGGTATTACATAACATTGTAACATTGTGTATTGATTTACTCCTCTCCAGGAGTTAGGCACAAGGCCAGTTTTTATCTTACTCCCACAAGTAAGATGTGACCAAAGGTCGGGTCGGGAAAGTGGAGTTTAAAAATTGCCTGGGCAGCCTCGTCGGCATTCCCCGGTAGGGGCGTCTCAGGCAGTAAGCAATAAACTTACTCCTCCCCAAAGAGGGGAGGCGAAGCCTGGGATGGTGGACCTCCTAGAACTGCACAGGACAGCCCCATAGACCAGCGTAAATCAAGCCCCGAAGGCCAAGATAATACCAGTCTATGGGAGACAGATAAATGTGTGTTTGTAAAAAAAATAAATAATATGTGTGTGTATGTATACATTGTATTAAGGGTGAAACTATTTAATTTGTTCCACCATTATGTCTTATTTGCTCCAACTTGTGTCTATCCGTCACACCTCTGCATGTTATTGCCTTATAAGTATCACATTTCTCTCTCTCTCTCTCTCTCTCTCTCTCTCTCTCTCTATATATATATATATATATATATATATATATATATATATATATATATATATATATAATTTAATGTATCCACATAAATGTTATAAAGAGGTATAATATTTTATGTATCGATTTTCAGTATTTACTTCAACAGTGCTCAATACGTGAGTAGAGCTAGGTAGTAAGTTATGAAAATATATTCATGGCAATTAAGCTACACAGAGGCTTCCGCGTTTCACCCTCGTAGGGAATCGTGAGACTAAAATGCATGGAGTTTGTGTTGCCGGGTGTTTTTATATATGCACATGGTTTGTAGTCTAACTAGTTAACCAATTAGATTCTTTGTTATACCTCCCACGGGTTAATTTTTCCATTAGCCAATAGTAGGGCTTATCACAAACAAAGGTTCGGTTGATTTTACTTCCTATTCTTTTGTTCTGTTTTGTACAGGGGTGACTCATCCCTGTTTCTTTGTTGTGTCGAATTAATAGGAGACCTTATTTTAACACGTGCGTGTTTGTATTTCTTATTCTAGGTGTTAGTTTAGTTTAGTTTTTATTTATTTGTTTATTTATTTATTTATTATCGACCAACAGCTGTTATAAACTGAGATCTCATCAGGAAGAGTTAGAATCCGATCTTTAGCTCAGATCATATTTGGGAAAGATGAAATAGGGAAGAAAAAGAAAGAACGGAAATTTAAAATTTGGAAAGTCGCGTGGTTAGATTTGAGACCGTTGAGAATCAAATATAAGATGAAATAAAATAAAATGAAAGAGAGTAAAATGAAATATAAGATAGAATATAAAGATAAAAATTATAGATTCATTGAGAATAGAGAAAGGGAAGGAGAGTGGGGAGTGGGTGGGAAAGAGAGAGGGGGAGAAAATTAAAAAGAAAAAGAGAGAAGGGAAGAGGAAGTAAAAAACACACAGCTAATGTCTGAATTATTATGGTGGCTGTCGAAGACGCATCGATATGCTGTTGAAACCACACGGGGAAGACCCCGTCTAGTTTCAATTGGTGGTGGGATGTTAATACATTAGGCTCTTATCTTGTTTTTTTTTATCTTTGATTTTTCTATCTTTTAATTCGGAAGTTTACTTTTTTTGATTTAATCTTATTGTTATTAATTTGTTTTATTAATTAGGCCAAGTATATCACATAATTTAGAGGTTAATTAATTAAAAATCTACTCAAGTATTATTATTATAATACTTGAGTAGATTTTTAATTAATTAACCTCTAAATTATGTGATATACTTGGCCTAACAAAAAATAATATTAATACTGATAATCATAAAAATGATAAATATGATAGAAAAAAAGATAATAATAATAATAATAATAATAATAAAAAAGAGATCGTTCAGTGAAGATGATTATTAATTCCCACGCGGATTTATGTATAAAGCAAAGTTCTTGAGCGACGTGTGAACGAATGAACGAACGTCGATTACAATAACAAACAAAATATATATATATATATATATATATATATATATAAAAAAGAGATCCTTCAGTGAAGATGATTATCAATTCCGACGCGGATTTCTGTATAAAACAGAATTATTGAGCGAACGAGCGTCGATTACAATAAAAAATATTAATGTATTTTAAAAAGAGGGAGATCCTTCAGTGAAGATGATTATTTGTTCCAACGCTGATTTCTGTATGAAACAAAGTTGTTGAGCGACGTGTAAACGAGCGAACGTCGATTCCAATAACAAGGAACATAATAATATATTTAAAAAAAAAACGAAGAGATCTTTTAATGAAGATGATTGTTGGTTCCCACACGAATTTCTGTATAAAGAAAACTTATTGAGCAACGTGTGAACGAGCGAACGTTGATTCCAATAACATGGAAACATGGAGACTAGAACTGACAACCGGAGGGCAACACCTGGCCGAGATAAAAATACAGAAACGAATTTTCCAAGGAGACTCCCTATCACCACTACTGTTTATGATGCCATGATGCCACTCATCTCCATACTAAAAAAATGTGATGCCGGATACAAGTTCACAGACACAGAACCAAGAATAAACCACCTGATGTACATAGACGACTTGAAACTATTTGCAAAAAGCAAAAAGGAACTGGACAAAATACGACCGGAATCTTCAGTCAGGACATTCAAATGGAATTCGGAATAGAAAAGTGTGCACTACTATATATGAAAAGAGGAAAACTGGAGGCGACAAATGGCATGGAACTCCCCAAGAGAAGATGAGGGCGCCAGGCGAACATGAGGGTTACAAATATCTGGGAGTTCTGGAAGCAGACGTCATCAAATGTACAGAAATCAAAAAGAAGATTGGAAAAGAATACTTAGGAAGAAACGAAATTATATAGCAAGAGCCGAGGGAAAGGAATAAATACTTGGGCAGTATCACTAATAAGATACTCTGGACCATTCATAAGCTGGACTAAAGAAGAACTCAGGCACCTTGACAAGAGGACTAGAAAATTAATGCCCATGCACAATGCACTACACCCAAAAGACTATACGGACAGACGTTACATTAACAGAAACGAAGGGGAAGAGGACTGGTAAGTATAGAAGACACAAAAAAGAGCTGGAGAAATACATAACTCAGAACACGGAAAGGTTAATCACTGCAGTAAGAGACACCGTTTCAACGCGCAACTTTGGAAACAGCGAAACCAGAAACAAAACGACAAGAAAAAAAAGTGGGAAGAAAAACAACTACATAGACGCTTCACAAGACTGAGAAGAGAAGAAACCAACGAAAATAGCTGGGCATGGCTAAGAAAAGGACACCTTAACAGAGAAACGGAATCTTTATTAATGGCTGCACAGAACAATTCGATTAGGAGAAACTACATAGATAAAACCCAGAAGAAAAGTAAATGCAGACTATGTGGACAAAGAGACGAAACAGTAAATCATATAAGTGAATGCAGCAATAAATGAATACAAGAACAGGGGAAAGCAGTACACTGGGAAATGTGCAAACGATTGAATTTCGAATCTGCAGACAAATGGTACAAACATAAACCAGAAAAAGTACTGGAAAGCGAAAGACAAAAAATCCTCTGGGACATGGATGTCTAAACAGACAAACTCATACAAGCAAAGAGACCGGATGTTATAATAATCGACAAGAAGGATAACTCTTGCAAAATCGTGAACTTCGCCGTTCCAGCAGTTCACAGAGTGAAGACCAAAGAAACGAAAAATGAAGCAAATACACAAAACTCGCCAGAGAACTGAAAGGAATATGAAGCATGAAGAAAGTCAGTATAATACCAATAATCGTAGAATTACTAGTCAGTATAATACCAATAATCGTAGAATAGACTAGGAACAGTCTAAAAAAACTGGAGAAAAGACTGGGAGAAATTGGAATCAAAGGGATCACTGAGATCATACAAAGGACGGCAATGATCAAAACAGCTGAAATCTAAAGGAAAATCCTTGAATGCGGAAACCAATCCGCATAAACTACGAATAGTAACCAGTCACATGGAAGTACAAGAAGAAAAAACCACTGCATGAACAGAAACAGCAAGAACAATAATAAAATCCCCCCCCCCCAAAAAAAATGGCGCCGGCCTAGGCTGACACCACACAACATATTTGGAGAGGGTCAAGGAGGATGAGAAGACCGAGGAGGAACAGCAGAAACCACACATCCACTGGAAGAGTGCAGAGAATGCTAGGAGTTTGGGAGGGTTTATTGCCACCCAAAGAAGACAAATAGTTGTTACTAGTGAGAAATCAATGGTAACTGGCTGTTGCGATACCGCAAGTTCATTTGCGGTGGTTATCAAAAAAAGGTGGAGACTACTGGAAATCTGCGGAGGCTTGTTGTCACTCAGACTCCAGGGAAACCACCGGTTGTTGTTGGTGAACAATCACCGACAATAAGCTGTGTGAAAACTCCCAGTGAGTACAAATGATAATACTAATAATGGTGGTTATGGTGATTATAATAATAATAATAATAATAATAATAATAATAATAATAATAATAATAATAATAATAACTCGTGGCTCTTAATAGGCTGCAAATCTTCGATGCCCCCCCCCGGTTTTGTTAAAAGCTCCTTCGACCGTTCCTTAATACCCAATATGAATTCGTTTGAGAAGGTCACTTCCGAAGCGGCCGCCTCAATCAAATCCCATCTACACGGAAGATGTGATAGTCTCCCCCTCAAAGTTAAGTCTTTTTCCTGTTTCGCCATTTTGAATGTATTTGGCATTTTACTAATTTCAAACAATGCTAGTATTTTTCACCCTGTGAACCAATGCTTTTTCTTCTTTTTTTTTTTTCCTTAAATTTTTATTTCTCTTTTCTTTTTCGTATTTATGTATCTTTATCTTTTTTAATATTTATTTTTATTCAATTTTTTTCTATTTTCTTTTTTCCCTTACTTTGGTATCCAACTATCTCTTAGCGATTAATCTATAAATAACTCATGGCTCTTAATAGGCTGCAAATCTTCGCAGCCCCCCCCCCCCCCCGGTTTTGTTAAAAGCTACCTTAGTACCCGATAATAATAATAATAATAATAATAATAATAATAATAATAATAATAATAATAATAATAATAATAATAATAATAATAATAATAACAGTGGTAGTAATAATAAAGAGATTTGTTGCCCAAACTTCTGGATAAAAACCGGCCCTAATTAACATAATTAAGTTTTAATTAATGAAGAATTCGTAGAAGCGGAAATCGACCCCCCCATCCCCTAGCACTACAATCAAGAATACATCGGTAATACACAAGCAGAAAAGTGGAGGGGAACCTATCGTCTCCCTGCATCTGCTATCACGGTGTAGCCAAGAAAACTTATACTATGTCCTTATATAACATATATATATATATATATATATAATAAAAGTTTTTAAAAAGGTTTAAGGCAATGCGAAGATCCGGGTTGCTGGAAGCTGTGAAGAACAAAAACAGAACAAAACCGAAATGAGTCGGATATAGATCGAAAGGTTTGTTTATTTTTCTAGACAGCAAGGGTGTTAGTTTGTAATGTCCGGATTATCAAGAATCAATTTGATATTTCGAGAGATTTTTTTTTTTTTTTTTTTCTCTCCTTGTCAAAAATAAATAAAAGAAAAATCCCGGGTACCGAGAAAATGCCAGGAGCGCTGGGGGGTTAAACCGGAAGTGTTCAGAGTAAAGTATTCAGAGGAAAACTAAATAGATTCTTTTTATTTATTTATTTTTTTTTTTTAAATATATATATATATATATACACCCATATATATATGTAATTGTCTGTTGTTTCTATTTATTTAATTTTTATTTTTATTTATATATTTACTATTATTGTTATTTTTTTTTTTTTTTTTTTTTTTTTTTCGTATATAAAACGTAGTTATTACTTATAGTATATATGTTTGTCAACAGGCTGATTCCGGCATTAGATTTTAAATGTGTTGTAGATAGCTAATTATTTGTTGTCGGTGCAGTATATTAAAATTTAGTTATGTCTGGTTAAGTTTAATCCTTATTTATTGGTTTTAATTTATCTCTTAAATGCCTATTGTTTTAGGTATGGAAAGTTTGCTGGTTAAGGGGAGACAAATCTCTTTTTAAAAACTTTTATTATTACTCCCAGCAATGCTTACAGCAAACTACCAATTTCTATTAATATATATATATATATATATTTTGTGTGATAGTGCACAATATCACTCATTAAAATGAATGAGACAATCACTATCCCTGTGACAGGACCACAGGCAGAATAAGCCTGGGCCTGGTGTGGCCACACACACCAAAAATATGAATAATGCACAATAATATCAATACAAGCCGTGGGACTCAGGAGAAAGACCTGAGTGTCATGATGGGCAGGTGTTCCCTCGTTAGCCAACATGGGGGACCCGGTCCGCATCCTGCGAATGTTGGCCCTTCTCATTTCAGAAACAAGACAACGGACAAGAACCAGGTAAGTAACCTCTCTGATTCCAGGTATGACAAGGACACAGACCAAAGACAGGAAAACCAGAGCGATAACAGCAAACTGAAAAGATATAGAAAGAAATGGACCACGAAAGAGAACAGAGTGGTGATGGAGTGCTATTATAAAAGCCGCTACCCTACAGAAAGAGGCTACCGAAAACGAATGAAACATCTCTGGGACATTGCTAGTGACTACCATACAACGGAACAAAGGATAGTCGATCAAGCAAGACAGATCCTCAAATGGAACTGACGGAAATCAGACAGAAGGTTAATGGGGAAACGGAGCAAGAAACACCACCGAATGAGAAACCACAGGAAGAGGACGGGCAAAACATACACACTGAAACTGAAGAGATTGAAGACTACGGAATCACAGAACCAGATGAGATAGAAGACTGCGGAACCACAGAACCTGCTGAGATAGAACTCAACGAAAAAGAAGCAAGTGAAGTGGAGAACATTAGACGATACATGTTAGAAAACAAAACAAAACTCCCATCTCTCAGGAATGAAGTAGCGAAGAAGTTAAAAGCAGAAACAGAAAGAGTAAACAGACTCCTCACACACATCCCAACAGAAACTATTACAGACCTAAACAACCTGATATATGCAGGGGCAAAATCGGTAAGTATGAAACTAAGAAACGAAGAGAATGGACAAAAGAGTGGACCGACAGAACCTGGATGGGAAATCAGACTGGAAACCTAGATCACCAAACTCCGGAAAGAAGCCAAAACCGTGAACAGAAGGAAGGAGGACATGAAACGATTAAGAAGCAAAAATCAGAAACGCAAGGGAAAACTAAATGAGAAACATGAAGAAATAAAACAAAAGATAGCAGCAATAGAAGGAAGACTGAGACGATACAGGTACAAATCAGAACAGAGCAAACAGAACAGGACCTTTGAAAACAATGAAAGCCAGTTTTACAAAAACGTAAATGGAGAAAAAACAACAACAGAGCAACCGAACCCAACAGAAACAAAACAATTCTGGAGCAAGATATGGGAAGCACCAAAAAAGCACAACAAGAATGCCTAATGGTTGAAAAACATGAAAGATGAACTGCAGGAAATCGAAGAAGGAAGCGAAACAGAAATTAACAAATAAAACGATCAGGCCACGATGGAATACATGCATACTGGTTTAAAAAATTCACGACCCTGCATGAAAGACTAGTGCAGAAACTGAGTGGATGTATCCGCAAAACAGACGTACCAGAATGGATGACGGAAGGAAGAACAACATTAATACAAAAAGATCCCAAAAAATGGAACGACCCCCAGCAACTACAGACCGATAACATGTCTACCAATAATGTGGAAAATTCTCACAGCACAACTGAGAGAACAAATCTACCAATCCCTAGACAAACGTGGACTGCTCCCTGAGGAACAAAAAGGATGCCGGAAAGGACAAAGAAGGGCACATGATCTACTATACATTGATCAAAAGATCTTGAAGGAGGTGAAGAGCAGACAAAAGAACATAACCATGGCATGGATTGACTACAAGAAATCCTACGACAGAATCCCCCAAACATGGATAATTGAATGCTTAAAAATATACAAAATACCAGACAGGATTATTAATCTCATCCAGAAAGCAATGGAAACATGGAGACTAAAACTGACAGCCGGAGGACAACATCTGTCTGAGATAAAAATACAGAGAGGGCTTTTTTCAAGGAGACTCTCTATCACCACTACTGTTTATAATAGCCATGATGCCACTCAACTACATACTCAGAAAGTGTGATGCCGGATACAGGTTTACGGATATAGAACAAAGAATAAACCACCTGATGTACATGGATGACCTTAAACTGTTTGCAAAAAACAAAAAAGAACTGGAAAAGTTGATAAATACAACCAGGATATTCAGCCAGGATATCCAAATGGAGTTTGGAATAGAAAAATGTGCACTGCTGGAGATCAAAAGAGGAAAACTGGAGACGACAGAAGGTATAGAACTCCCCAACCAAGAGGAGATGAGGGCGCTAGGAGAACAAGATAGTTATAAATACCTGGGAGTTCTGGAAGTAGACACAATCAAATATACAGAAATGAAAGAGAACATTGGAAAAGAATATCTACGAAGAACAAGGAAACTCTTAGAAACTAAACTATATAGCAGAAACCTAGTAAAAGGGATAAACACATGGGCTGTATCACTAATAAGATACTCTGGACCATTCATAGGCTGTACCAAAGACGAACTCAGGCACCTTGACCAGAGGACTAGAAAACTAATGACTATGCACAATGCATTGCACCCAAAAGACGATACGGACAGACTCTACATGAAAAGAAATGAAGGAGGTAGAGGACTGGTAAGTATAGAAGACTATGTGGAAGACACCAAAAAAGAGCTGGAGAAATATGTAACCCAGAACACGGAAAGACTGATCACCACAGCAAGAGACACCAGCCCAACAAACAACTCCGGAAGCACTGAAACCAAAAACAAAAAGACAAGAAAGGAAAAGTGGGAAGAAAAACAACTACATGGACGCTTTATAAGACTCACAAGCGATGAAGCCAAAGAAAACAGCTGGGCATGGCTAAGAAAAGGACACTTGAACAGAGAAACGGAATCTCTGCTGACGGCCGCACAGAACAATGCGATTAGGACAAACTTTATTAAAGCAAAGATAGATAAAACTTAGGAAAACAGTAAATGCCGATTGTGTGGACAAAGAGACGAAACGATAAATCATATAATAAGTGAATGCAACAAGCTAGCCCAAAAGGAATACAAGAACAGACATGACAGCGTGGGAAAGAAGTACACCGGGAAATGTGCAAACAACTGAATTTCGAATATGCAAAAAAACGGTACAAACACAAACCAGAAACTGTACTAGAAAACGAAAAACACAAAATCCTATGGGATATGAATGTACAAACAGACAAACCCATAACAGCAAGGAGACCGAATATGATAATAATCAACAAGAAAGAAAAATCCTGCAAAATCGTAGACTTTGCCGTTCCAGCGGACCACAGAATGAAGATCAAAGAGATGGAAAAGAGAAGCAAATATACTGCCAGAGAATTGAAAGGAATATGGAACATGAAGAAAGTCAGTACAACACCAATAATCATAGGAGCACTAGGAACAGTCCCCAAAAACATGGAGAAAAGACTAGGAGAAATAGGAATCAAAGGGATAACTGAGACCATACAGAGGACAGTAATGATCAAAACAGCTACAATCCTGAGAAATGTCCTCGAATGCGGAAACCAACCCACATAAGCAACGAATGGAGAACAAACACATGGAAGCACAAGAAAACAGAACCGGGGAAAATACAACCGCACGAGAGAGACGCAAGCATAGGCTGACACCACGAAAATTATGGACAGAGGGTCGAGGAGGGAAAGTGCAAACCAGACCTCCACTGGAAGAGCGCGGACAGCTCTGGGACCTTGGGGAGGCTTGTTGCCACTCGGGCCCCAGAGGGAACTAATGGCCCTTATCAGCGGGAAATCGGTGGTAAGTGGCTGTTGCGATACTGCAAGGTCATCAGCGGTGATGAACGAAAAGAGGTGGAGCATACTGGAAGTCTGAGGAGACTTGTTGTTGTCACTGGTAAAATTAATCCTCCACTAAAATGGACACTCCGGATTGAGATAAAAATTGCCTCTTGGATCATATTTACTTTGGGGGAGAGACAGTGGTTTTTATTTGGTCGAAAAACGGCTACTTTCAATCGTAGGGGTGGGCAGTCACCCAAATCATGGAGAAATCTATTTTGTTGGATTCAAAACATCGATAAATCCTACTTTAATCCCCTAAATTACAGGGTTGTTTTCAAATGCTTTTTGACGAATTAATAATAATAATAATATATATATATATATATATATATATATATATATATAGAGAGAGAGAGAGAGAGAGAGAGAGAGACAGATAGATAGATAGATAATGAAGTGATGAAATAGATAAAATGTATATAGTTTACAAGTTTATTAACTCATCAAGTGTTCAAGTATATATAAAATTTTAACACGAAGTATTATGTGCTATTAAAAATTGGTTTTGCAATAAAATCGATAGGATGTTTTAAGAAATTATATATATATATATATATATATATATATATATATATATATATATACCCGCGTGTTCAAGCACTCTTTGATCTCAGAACGTTTGAACCCTACCGCCGGCTTTAAATATATCTTAATTTCAGTAATGTCTGTGGTGATTTCCGTTGGCCTAATAGATTAGTGCGTAGCATTGTGACTAACTTTTGAATCTACGAACTGCGTTCGAACCCGTCTGCCAACCTGAAACCACTACTTCCTGTACTGATAAGGACGTAAGTCCGAAACAACGTTGTCTGTAGGTAAATTACACTTTAATATTTAATAAAAATATTCATAGTATATATATATATATATATATATATATATATATATATATATATATATATGAGAGAGAGAGAGAGAGAGAGAGAGAGAGATAGAGATAGATAGAGAGAGAGCGAGAGAGAGAGAGAGAGAGAGAGATAGACTAGCAGGGCTACCCGACGTTACTCTGGACCATAAAAAAAAAAATAGAAGAAATTAAATAGTGCGTGTAAATTTTTATATTAAACTTTCGCTCTATCTTTCTCTCTTTCTCCATCCCCCGTTATTTCCCCCTCTCCCCAACTCTCACTTTCTCGTTCGCCCAGCCCATTCCTATTTCCTAGTTTATCGTGTTGAATAAAATAACAATAATGTAATTCATTTACTGGAGCTATCCCTTTTAAATGTAAGACTTTACTCTTACATTTATTGCTCCTGAACAACGTCGAGTAGAACAATACATAATGCAATACTTGATACCGCGTAATTCCGTTACACTCACCCGCTTTCACTATAATATGAAGAGAAATGATGTTGATAATGAAAATAGTCCAAAGAGATTTAAATGTAATACTGTAATTTACATTATTGCCCCCGGACATCTCCAAGTAGAACAAAAGATGCTGTTACCCCCCCCCCCTCACCATTGCCAAATATAATACAGTAATGTTAATAATGGCAATTTTATGACAGGAAGAGATTAGCTAGGAAAATGAACAACAATAAAAATAACTGACTGATCCATTGTCTCCACTGTTATAGACGCCATGATAGTTATTTGTTGACATTCTAGGTGGCCATATAACAATGCGGGAAGCCGCCTGTAAAGGAAGCGGATGTGATCAGTTTCCGGTGGTAAGCTGATTTCCAGTTAATAGTAAATATATTCGGGGGATACTGATTGCCAAAGGGTAGATTGTCGAGAGAGTCCGACAATGAACAATGGAAGAAGGATCTCACTGTGGGGCAAAGAAGGTTGTCACTGGGACCAACACGACTAGACAACGATCAACAGATAACGTTTGGATCCCTAGCCATGACGGTATCATACACACACACACACACACACACACACACACACACACACACACACACACACACACACACACACAGACACACACACACACCCACACACACACAGAGCTGAGCACAAGTAACTTATCCCTACGACTTATCTTGTGTTGTTTTGATCATAGCGTCACCACTAAGATGATGATAGAGCTACGATATCGTATCCTTTTCAAAGCGGTTTGAACTTCAAGAGTTTTATTGACCTTTTTAAAGTTTTTTCGGGTTATTTTTTATTACATCTGTAGTCAATGTATATATGAGACACACACACACAAAAAAACACATGAAAACTATATGACTCATGTCCAAACTTCTGTTTATAAAAAGTGTGTAATGCCTATGCATATTTCAAAGCTAAAAGTTGAAACGGGTGATACCCGTATTCGAACCTGCAACATTATCTCCATTGCCCAATAACAATGTGTAAGATGGGACCTTATCAAACGAAAGGAAGAATGACAAAGTCTATGCATACAAAATAATATTTTTTTTATTGAGAAATTTGTTAAGATTATTATCTTAACAAATTTTTCAATAAAAAAAATGAAGTGTTTGTAAAGAATGAGAATTCAAAGAATCTGAAAATACCTCAAGCAACATTGACTGCTGCTGCTGCTGCTTTGAACAACATAACCAATACAGTGAGACATATATTAGCATATTTCAATGCTTTTTGGTGTACTCGACACCATTTCCGATATAAATAAAACATTCATTTAATGAGGAATGTTATTTTCAAATAATGAACTTTGAAATTTAAAAAAATAAGTATTATTTATTATAATTATTTAATTTATTCAAAAAAGTTGGACAATTTGTTTATTAAATAAATAAAAAGTTTTATGCGAAAAGAACAATATTCTACATTTAAATTTTTAATTATTACAGATTTTTAAACATTTTCACAAAAAGTAAATTTGTCTCTGAAGTAAAATATAAAATCTAATTCAAGTTAACTTTTTGGTATTATTGTTGATAATGGACCCCCAGCTAAATCACCTCCACCCCTCCCCAAAAATTAGATTATACGTTTGTTTAGGACACTAAGTATGTACACCCTGAAAAGCCTTGGTATAAAAAAATGACAATTATTTTAGAATTTAGATCGAAGGATCCGTTTTGCATATAAATTTAGCGTAAAATGATCACTCTCTTTCTTGCCAGGTAGCGGTTGAATGACATGTAACAGTTCTAGTTAAATCTTATATGTAACATATTTTTTTTTGTTTGGTTGGATGGGTGCCACATGAACTTAAGGTTAATCATAGGAGTAATGGAGGGTTTTTTTTTTGGGGGGGGGGTCCACATGGACTTAATGTAGACTTAGTGTGTTTTTTTAAAATTCCACCTCCCTTATTTTTTTCAAATTTATTATTTGCTATTAATTCAATATTTTCAATTTCTAAAAGTAGTTAAGCTATCTGAGATTCGAAATGAGACAAATCGATAAAAGTACAATGGAGTTGAGTACAATACATAAAATTAAATAGTTAGGTTGTTTAATCGAACTTCTGCAGTCTACGGACCGTTCAATTTTATCTTGTGTTTTAATTTGTGAGATGAAAGTACAGAATCACAGAAAAGATTTCTAAATAATAACGTTATTATTTTAGCACGATCCGTAAACTGTAGAAGTTTATTGAAATGTAGCATCCGATACGATATCAAAAATAATATGTAAACTGAAAATGGATTATTTTTCTTCATTAGCGCATATATTAAAAAAAAACTCTGTTGCTACTTGGAATTAGGGTTAGTGGTAGGCTTAATGTATTTTTAAGCCCCCCCTCCCCTCATCAAAATACACACACAATTTATCTCCCTTAGCGGAACGAATCTTGTTATATGCTCGTAAAACGCTATCCGGATCAACAATCTGCCGGAACTGATCTCACACTCTAAATTTTGAAATAATAGTTTACTTGGTGCTTATGCAGTTTTGTAGCAGTTTGTTTAAATATCAATGACTACTTAGCTGCCCGCTGATTTGTTCAGACAATCTACTTCCTCCTTGGCTTGACCAATCTGTGGCCTTCTCTTAGGCGAATCTTGGAGTGCTAAGATAACTATATAAACACTTGAGCGCAATACGCCGCTCTCTCTTTTTCTTCTTCGACACGAGACGCCCTTCTCTCTCTCTCTCTCTCTCTCTCTGTCTCTCTCTCTCTTTCCTTGTTTGGCACAGCCAAACACACGTCACCCCTCTCTGGGGACGCAACAGACATCTTCCCGGGACAAGGATCCAAAATGGCTACTGCTTCATACACGCAAAATTAATATAACACACACACACACACACACACACACATACTTACATGCACACATGGACACGTCCTGACACTGTGGCCGGTGTACAAACATTCTATATGATGAACTATTCTCTTTTCCCTACTCATGAGGAATTGTAGTAATGGGCTTCCTTTACTTTTGTCTTCGTCCATACTTATGGACATACTAACCTTATTCCTCTTTGTTCATCTACTAACGAAGCCGACTCAATAAAGTTGTTATTAAATGTTAGAATGAGAGTTTGTCACTTCCATCCTACAATTTACGGACCGGGCTATTTTTTTTAGATAGAATATTCAAATTAAATTAATTTTTTACGTACCTTTTTTTTAAATTAAATTGTTAGGTAAAAGTACAGAATAGTTAAAATGTTAGGAATGGGTTTCTAAATAATGTTATTATTTCAGCTTGGTTCGTAAACTGCATATGCACCGTTTTCTTTCCCAACACGCAATCGTCTAAAAAAGGGCGAATATCATTTTTGGGGGCGTGGTAATTAGCTGAGGGAACTTATTTACAAATTTATCAAGCATTATTTAAATATAACATTTTATGTAAACTTTAAAATAACATTCTTATATTTTTATAATCAGCACATAAGTATCAAACCATTAACGAAACCATTTAGAAAAACTTCGAAACAGTTGAGTTCGTTATAACCCTTTTGTGGCTGCTACCCTTTGATTCGCTTTGATATAATCTACATGACACTTGGATTTCCTTTTGTACGAGTCACAGTGTCGAAATATCGAAACTCAATAGTCTCTTGTTTAAATTCCTAACCATAAAATTGATCCTAAATTTAAAGCCAAAAAGATAGAGAAAATAATTTTTTAGATAGAATAAAAACGTACTGATCATATAAATACATATAAATAAGATAAATAAACTACTTATTCCGTGTTTTACATAGCTTTAAAATTAAAATAATTAGAAGCCCTCACACGCGAGTCGTGATTCGGCCAGTCCCCTTAAGTGTAGCGATAACCGGGTAGAGATGCCAAGCTCTTTTGAGATTCGCCTTTGAAGGGAACATGTCTCTTCCTTCATCGTTCGTTTGCACCCTGGTCAGTCAGCATGATGCCATACAAGTTTTCTTTAGCCCTTAAAAGTGCCAACGAGGTAAGAATCTAAAACTTTACATATATTTAGTTTTAAATGCAAGATTTAAATATAAAGTAATTCATAGATTTTGTTTTTGATAGAAAATATATTCGATATTTCTAATATATTTTGGCAGTCACATTCTTCATTCCATGTGATCTTGAGAAAAACTTTTTTGCTTCACATATGTCTGGTGTCGCTGTCATGTCTATAATTTTTTGTCGCATTTTTATGTATTGTTTGTTTGTAAAATATTGTAGCCTTTTATTTTGATGTACATTTGTTCTGATATTTCTGTCAATTTTTCCGTCCATTGCAGTTTTCGCAGCTGCATATGTGCATTGAAAATAAACTTTCATATCAACATATTTCACGCAGTTTTGTCAGTTCTCTCACGCAAAACAAGGGGCTAGAGATGACAGTGAAAACTTGAAGTACTAAACAGCGAGAACTCAGTGCTTCAAACTAAGGACTCCATGTGTGTGAGACGACCAAGGTAGTTTTTGAAGACTTATTTCGTGTGACTCGAAATCACACTGACAAAAACTTATCGACTCAAACGCTGAGTGCAAGCGACAAATTCTTACACCAGTTTATTCCATGTGAAATAGATTTCGGGTGTAGTTTGCATGTGCTACAGCAAAAGAAAAGAAAGACAGAGAAAACAAAAAGTAACTTTTATCACATCGGTTGAATCTGAATTTCCTCATATGTCGTTGCAACTCTTAGTGTTGTTGTTGCTGTTGTTGCTGTTGTTGTTGCAAACTCGTGCATAGCATTTTAGTCATTTCGACTAATTCTGACTGGCGATGATGTCTCGTCCCCAACTTTGTTTCCCGGACAATCTCTTGACCAGCCTTGTTGCACCGATAACATCGTTGACGGGTGGTCTGCCTCCTTTGCATGCAGTCTCTCGCAAAATGATTTTGCCCATTGCATTTGTAACATGTATAATCAGATCGCCCCATGCCCACAGGTGGTTGAGTGATTCGGGTAGGCTGTGTCGCAGCCATGACTGGTTCCCCCACTTCAGCATTGTCTTTCATCAATGCTCGAGCTCGAGCCAACAGCTCTTCTAAAGTCATATCGTCCACCCTAGAGGAGGACCGCAACAGCCTTTTCACAGGGTTGGGAAGCCCCCGTATAAACACACACATCAGCACATTATCTGGTATTCCTCCAAATAGCACTGACAGCTTTCGCAGATCTGCCAAATACACGTCTACAGTCGCACCGGACGTAATACACGTGCCTCGAACTCTCATACGCTGTAAATATGTCATCGGCAAAGGCAGTGAATAGAGACCCCTTAATTCGTGCTGCATCGAATTTTTCTTGAGTTAGTTGCTGGTAAACTGCAAATGCTCTTCAAGTTAGTCGAAGTGAAATGACTTTTTCAAGCCCCTTACTCCAGATAAGTCACACACTAATTCCACCTTCTCAATCCATTTAACGACTGCTCCCGTCCCATCAAACTCAGGAATTATCTTTAGGTCAAAACGGCTGTCCATTTTACGCCGAAATAGCTTGTTACCTTATTGCGCCAAAAAAATGAATTAATAAAAAAAAGTTTTGACTGTAATTCAACTTCCAACCGATTTTCGTACAACTCACTTTCTCTCTGACTTTCTCTCTGCAATCCAAATCGCTTCCCCCTGTTTCCTAGCTGTCCTCTTCATTTATATCAGCTGATCTCGATATATGCAAATACGACACTACTATAAAAACCTGCACTTATGCAGAGAAGCCATTGTTTACCCTTCAGACACGACATGCGAAACACCTCATTCTTTTTCCTGCGGGTGAGTGTTCCTCTTTATTGTCACAGTTTTATTCTTTGAACGCATTAGCCCTGGTCGTGCCGACCCTGTTTACGACTCGGCACTGCTAAGAAAACGGATGTTTCATTTTTTAACGCATTAGCTTTGGCATGCCAACCTCGATTACGACTTTGCACTGCTAAACAAAACAGATCTTTTATTCTTTGGACGCATTAAGACTTGTTGGGCCGACCTCGTTTACGACTTGGCACTGCTAAAAGAAACTGATGTTTGATTCTTTGAACGCATTACCCCTTGTCGTGCCGACCTCGTTTATGACTTGACACTGCTAAAAAAAAAAGGTGTTTGGATCTTCGAACGTATTAGCCCTTGTCGTGCCGAACTGGTTCACAGCTTTGCACTGCTAGAAAAAAGGAAATTTCATTCTGTGAACGCATAAGTCCTTGTTGTGCCGACCTCTGTTTTTTAGCAGTGCGAAGTCGTAAACGAGGTCAGCACGACAAGGGCTAATTCGTTCAAAGAATCAAACATTTGTTTTTGGCACTGCTAAAAAACAGAGGTTTTATTCTTTGAATACACTAGTCCTGTTCGTGCCGACCTCGTTTACGACTTGGCACTGCTAAAAAAAACGGAGGTTTTATTCTTTTAACTTGCCGATCACATTATGACTTGGCACTGTTAAAAAAAGCTAATGTTTAATTCTTTGAACGCATTAGCTTTTGTCGTGCTGACTTCGTTGACGAATTGGAACTGCTAAAAAAAACGGATGTTTGATTCTTTTAACGCATTAGCCCTTATCGTGCTGAATTCGTTTACGACTTTGCACTGCTAAAAAAACGGATGTTTGATTGTTTGAACTCATTAAAGTTTTAAAAATCAAACATCCGTTTTTTTAGCAGATCGAAGTCGTAAACGAGGTCAGCACGACCAGGGAAAATGCGTTCAAAAAATCAAACATCTGCTTTTTTTAGCAGTGTAATGTCGTAAACGAGCTCAGAACGACAAAGGCTAATGTGTTCAAAGAATCAAACAACCGTTTTTAGCAGTGTAGGTTGTAAACGCATTAGTTTACGAATTGACACTGCTAAAAAAACCCGGATGTTTGATTCTTTGAACGCATTAGCTCTTGTCTGCCGACCCCGATTACGATTTGGCACTGCTAAAAAAAACGGATGTTTGATTCTTTGAACGCATTAGAACTTGTCGTGCCGACCCCGTTTACGAATTGACACTTCTAAAAAAAACGGATGCTTGATTCTTTGAACGCATTAGCACTTGTCGTGCCGACCCCGTTTACGAATTGATACTGCTATAAAATTGATCTTTGATTCTTTGAACGCGTTAGTTCTTGTCGTGTCGACTTTGTTTACGACTTGTCACTGCTAAAACACAGATGTTTGATTCGTTGAATGCATTAGCTCTTGTCATGCCGACTCCGTATACGACTCGGCACTATTAACCAAAACGGATGTTAGATTCTTTAAACACATTAGTCTTTGTCGTGCCGACCTCGTTTTCGACTCGGCACTATTAATCAAAACGAATGTTGTATTCTTTAAACGCATTAGCCCTTGTTGTGCCGACATCGTGTTCGACTCGGCACTATTAACAAAACCGGATGTTGTATTTTTTTAACGCTCTAGCTATTGTCGTGCCGCTCTCGTTTATCACGGCACTAATAACAAAAAACGGATGATTAATCCTTGAACACCTTAATCCGTGTGGCAGAAACAACATATTTTCTGCGCATATTGGCATTCAAGCTATCCAATCAGATATCACCAATGCTTCACGAGCAGCAGCCAGCAATACAGTATATAATGGGTGCGTATCTTTACTCAGTCGCTTATCTGGGGTCCTGCTTCGGGCCTCGATGCCTGACGAGATCCGTCACCTTTTTCTCAACGAACCGTTGCTAGACATTACAACACCATTTTTCACTACTACGACGACCACCACCAGCAGCAACAGTAGCAATTTTACCCCCCTTCTACTGCACGCCAACAATGACTGCCACCATCATCATCATAGTAACTACAGCAGCCGATCCATGTATCATTAACACATGCTGCTTGTTTATTCCGGCTACGTTAATAGCAACAGCTCTCAGCGAAAACACCTTTCAGTCGTCGTCAACAACATCTGCAGCTTGTGTACCCCCACTCCTGCGCACGTCAGACGATGTGATGTCGTCACCGGTCTGACCGTCCCCGAAATCGATCGGTCACTGGGCGTTGATCTGTTGAATTTGTTGTCTGGATGAAGGCTGCCGATGTCGAGTTGCGAACACACTTCCCACGTCGTGACTGTTTATAACCGTGAGCGATCATAGAGCGGACAGTAACCGGTTATCTCTGCAGAAGGAAGAGACATTCAAGTAGAAAAACGAAAAAAACAAAAAACAAATAATGACATTCAACTCGGTCTGGGTTTTATGTTTTCCTTAGGAAAAATAATTATTCAACAAAGAAATTACGATATCAATTTACACTTGGTTGGTTACAAAACAAGATCGTCCAGTACTGAAAAAGTTCACTCTGTGTATAAAACGAGTAAAACAAAATAGGAAGAGTCTAAATTACACTTCCTTAATCTTTCTCTGTGTAAGCGACAAGTGACTGTTACTTGGCCGTGAAAATAATTTCTCGAAGTCGGACAGCACGTGTTCTTTCTTAACGACGGGCAATGGCGATGTTGGGGAGGGCAACATTTCTTTCGCGCGTGCCTGTTCGCGGTCCTGTCTGTCTCTACTGACTGACTCTGTCGACTAACTCTGCTGACTGACTCTGTCGACTAACTCTGCTGACTGACTCTGCCGACTAACTCCCATGCACGAAGTCCTATCCTGTTTTATTGAAAAGCTCGTGGCTGATATCTCCGTCTCACGTCATAGCTCGCCCACGACGCGCTAAACAATCTTTAGTTCCCTTTGTCTTGTCACAACTAATTAAATCCTTCTAACTCCATTTATGGAGGAGGGGGGTTGTCTTTAGACTTATCCTCGAAAAATGACAAAAACAGAACGACACGACATGTGAATAGACGAAGGTGGTGGTGGCCTTGTTCTCAGTTATCTTTACTAGGAATAGAACTCTCAATCTCTAGAATTAATTATAGAATATCTCTTAATTATCACCTTTTGGGCCATGTGTCTAGTAGAACAATCTGATGGGTTAAATAAAGTGTTTTGCTCGGTATTCTCAGAATGACGACAAAAGTTGTGTGAAGAAGACCGGAGAGTAAACAACCGGAACGTTATGAAAATGGCAACATCCGAAAACTAGAAATAATTTAAAGTCAATTTCTTTCTTTTTTTCAAATTTTATTTTTAATTGGATATTTTTCTCTTTTTTTATTCTCAGGTTTTTGAAAGATTCGAAATGAAGTTGGACTGACATCGAAGAAAAAATGATGAGTTTCAATTTTCCACAACCATGAAACGTTAATCGGTGATTGTTGAAAATTCCACTGTTTCTATTGCGGGGAATCGCCAAATAAACACGTCAAAACTTTAAAGAAGGATAACATTTTGTATGACTTTAATGGATCCACTTCAGAATGTCTCCCGACGGCAGTTTTGAAAAATGACAAAAAGATCAGCTACTAAATAAATAAAAACATTTTAAGAAAACTAGAAATTGAGCTTACGCATCATCGAACCAAATAAATAAACAAAGAACAGTAAAAGAAATACCAGCTCCCAAATAAAAACGGGCGAATAAACCCAAATAAGATCCAGATGAATGGATTACTTTGAGGAAATTGCACAATGACTGTGTGTCATATCACAGTAAATACATTTTTTAAAATGCAGACGAAATAATAAAACCAAACAAAAAAGAAGTCCCCAAGATTAAAAATTATTATAGCAAAATAATACATCTTTAAAAAACAATATTGCTAACTTGAAACACTACAAAAATGACTTTTCGTATAATCAGAATTGCTCGATTCATGATTATCGCATTCTGTGTCTGTGGAAGTCAAGTCTGCCAAAGTAAAGGGAATGGTTATTGCAATCCTTCAAACTGTAAACCTCCTTATTGTTTCTGCAAAGGTTCTGACATTCCAAACAATATGCACAAAGATTCAACTCCACAGATGGTAATGATAACTTTCGACGATGCTGTCACTCGTGATTCCTACGACCTCTACCGGCAGTTGATATCCGGATTATCGAATCCGAACGGGTGTCCAGTCAGTGGAACATTTTTTGTGTCTCATGAATACACGGATTACTGGAGTGTTCAACAGTTGCACGCGCAGGGTCACGAAATAGCCAGTCATTCCATCAGCCACCGTTACCCATCAACTTGGTGGAAAAACGCCAACTACACCGACTGGTATGGCGAAATTCAGGGTCAACGCGAGATGCTCTCTACTTGGGCGAACATCGACAAGGCTGAAATTCGTGGCATGCGGGCGCCATTTCTTCAGGTTGGCGGCAACTGGCAGTTTCAGGTTATTTCCGATATGAAGCAAGACGGTTTCCAGTACGATTCGTCTCTTGTATCTTATATTCATAAATTTGACCCTTATCCAGATCCAATATGGCCGTACACTTTGGATTTTCCGACTATAGATGAATGTGGAATTAGTCCCTGTCCCGACTGGACGTTTCGAGGGATCTGGGAGGTACCGTTGGTTGAACATGAGGACCAAGATGGAACGCTTTGTTCAATGTTAGATGATTGTGACTCCAGCCGTACGGAAGAGGACCTCTATCGCACGCTAATGAAGAACTTTGAAACACATTATAGCACAAATCGGGCCCCTTTTGGTCTATTTATGCACTCACCATGGTTGAAAAAGCCCTCGAATTATAATGCTGTCAGAAGGTTTCTCCAGGACGTCTCTACTCGGGGTGACGTTTGGTTCGTATCAGCATCTCAAGTGCTGAATTGGATGAAGAAACCGACAGAGATCCAACGATTAGATTCTTTTGAGCCATTCAATTGTTGGTCCCGGTCTGATAGTTGGGCTTGCACTGATGACCGGTCAGTGACGTGTGTTTATGATACAACCGGCCATCTTGTTTGGCCTCACAGTATCTCTAAACGACGCGCTCCAAATCCAGAAAAGTCTAACATCAACTGGAAGCGACATCATAGACGCCCCCAACAACCGTCGTTTCCTCACATAAACTCCCCAGCAAACAAACCTCCGACACCGAAGCATTTTTTAGCAGAAAGACCATCGCCACATCCTGAAATATTTGAGAAGCCGTCTGTATTACATTCGCCGAAAAATCCCTTCAACAGAAATAAGGGTAATGTTCACCGTAATAATAATTTCAACGGTGGTTCAGTTTGGTTAAGAGAGAGATTTAATCGTCGAAATTTCCATAAGCCAAATTTCAGGGTCGAATATCCGTCAAGAAGACAGGGGGGATATCCACCGTCGCCGCCGCGGCACAGACCACAGAGTTCGGAAGATTCCGGGCCAGCGGAAACGGAAACGAATGGCGGGCGGATTACCCATGATGCAATTCGTTCAGGGCTCGGACAAGACGGATTCAATGGTGGCAACAGTAATCGCTGGAAGAGGCAATCGGGAACGTACCACACTTTGCACATCTGCGCCGATTTCTGTCCTTATCATTATCCGTGGGTTAATAATGTTGATGGACTATAAAATAAAGAGTGTGAAGAAGATCTACTTATATTTACAGGCAGGAGAATGCATCGGCCGACTCCCCCCCCCCCCCCCCGACCGAACAAAAAAGAAAGCTGTTGACCGGAACATAAATATCCACATAGCATTATATCTAATTCCGCGTATTTATCACGGAAAACTTTAAATATTAGCACAGAGATTCTTTACCTTTTTTGATCTCCTGCATCCGATCCACCCTGTTTCAGTACATCATCTACATTACCAAGATTCAAAATTTATATTCCAAATAATATATTAGACATTGGTGTGAAATTGTGGATTAAAATGTGAGATGCATAATAAATAAACAAATAAATGAATAAATTATATGTAATTGTGTTTTCTTGGCGTTTTTGATATTATTGCATAATATTACACTTTGTATCCATGTTTTGAAAATGACTCTTACTTTTGGGGTTTGCATTTTATCAATTGTGTCTTACGTCTAAAACAGTAACAGAAAAAGGAACATAAATGCCTATCGAAATTTTCATAACCCAAATTTCAGGGTCTAATATCCGTCAAGAAGACAGGAGGAATATCCGCCGTCACTTTGCGGCATAGACAGCAGAGTTAATTAAAAAAATGTAAACGTGTTCCGGAAGTTGTTTAGACGTGGTTTAATTGTAACCAGTCTAAACAACTTCCGGAACACGTTTACAATTTTCCAGCCGGTAATTAAAAAAATAACCGCTTATCTACTTTTTCTGAATTCTGCATAATATTTACTCCCTCTCCCACCACTCACAGGTATACCTCTTTTCTAACTCCATCTACACGTAATTGATCATCTTAACTGAGAACTTATGGATAATAAAGAAGTAAAGAGATTTATTAATTCTCCATCTAATTTACATACGTGTTTATTCTTTGTTTTGACGAGTCACCGCTTATCAAAGGCCTCTCGAGGACAAGGTGTAATGATAAAAGAAGAATGAATAAGAATGCCTTTCGTAAAGGTTTTATCAGCTTAAAATATATACACGTGTTTGGCAAAGTCAATATGGCGGAATCCTTAGTTTCGGCCAAAGGGGAATAACCATGACTCATTTCCTGAAGAGTTACAGTAATTTATTATAACATTTCCCCCTTCAACAATAATCAAGTATGGAATTACAGAAGTTAAATTTAGTCTGTTCTGTACTAGGTTAAAAAGTCCTTATATTTACTTGGAAATCGCCGCATTCTGGACGATCTCCGCACTGACTCACAGGGATTTTTGTTCTCAGCATCCACATCGTGGCTAGTATGGATATGTTCAGGATCAGGTAAGGGATTCTTCTCCTCCACGTCGATATTGTTTTCGTCAGGTGGCGGTTCTTTATGGGCTTCAGGGCTTGCAGTATTGTTTTCATCGTGTTCGTCTTCTTGGTTTGAGGAGTTAGGGGCCAGGTCTCGCACATTGACAGTAGTTTCCGCACCAGAGGGTAGTCGTACATGAGCATAGTAGGGGTTGATGTCTAATAAGGTAGCAGGGGTTACTGGAGGGTCGAGCTTACTAGACTTAGTATGGTTTCTGACATATACTGGGCCTGGTTTCACCCAAGTGGGAACAGAAGTTCCGGAGGAAGATCTACGACTATATTTGAACATTCTCTCATGAGGAGTCATATTGGTGGCAGTGCACAGTAACGACCTGATTGAATGGAGAGCGTTTGGTAGTATCTCTTCCCAATGAGGCAGTTTCATGTTGCTAGAGTGTAAGGTCGTTTGGATGGCCTTCCATAAAGTTCCATTGAGCTTCTCAACTTGCCCGTTACCCTCAGGGTGATACCTACTTGTTTTAGAGGTGGCGATACCTTTGCCACGTAAGTAATCTTTGATTTCTCCTGCAAGGAAGTCAGCAGCTCGGTCAGTGTGTATCATATCGGGCATGCCAAAAATAGCAAATAGTTGGTTTAGGCAATGGATCACGGTTTTACTAGTCATATCCTTACAGGGGAAGGCAAAGGGAAAGCGAGTATATTCATCAATTATGGTGAGTAAGTATTTGTTACCACGTACAGAGGTAGGTAAAGGGCCTTTAAAGTCGATGTTTAGTCGCTGGAAAGGTAATATAGCCTGTATGAGTGTTCCTTTGTTACAACTGGCAAATTTAGGTTTCAAATACTGACAGGAGGGGCACGAGTCTGTTATGTTTTTAATTTGTTCTAAAGAAAAAGGAAGGTTTCTTGTCCGGATGAAGTGGCTGAGTCGCGTGACTCCAGGATGGCATAGTGTAGCATGCAAGTCGCGGAGGTCTTGCAAAGTGTGCGTTAATGCAGAGATGCGAGAAAACGTATCAGCAGCTGTATTTTCCGTTCCTGGGCGGTAAGTAATGCTGAATTTGAATTGTGACAGTTCGATCCGCCAACGACATATCTTATCATTTTTAATTTTTGATTTTCTCTTATTATCGAACATAAAACTGACGCTCTTTTGATCTGTAATAACTTTGAAATGTCTCCCGAGTAAGAAGTGTCGCCACTTTCGAAGAGCTTCGACAATCGCAGCAGCTTCTTTTTCGACCGCGTGATGTCTAATCTCGTTCGGACTTAGTGTCCGAGAAAAGAATGCAACGGGTCTACCCTGTTGGTTCCGCGTAGCAGCAATGCAGTATTTACTGGCATCAGTTTCCACTACAAATTCTTTGTCCGGGTCAACAGTTATAAGGGTGGCATTACTTAAGTCGGTCTTCAGCGTCTGAAAAGAATTTAGAATAGACGGGGGTAGTGGAAACTCCCTGTTATGGTTCAGCGGCAGTATCTTATCAGAAAAATTTCGAATGAATTTACTATAGTAAGAGAACATACCAATTATTCGTTTTTGCGACTGTAGATTTAGAGGCGGTGGCATTTCAAGGAGTGGTTTTAGCCTCAGGTAATCAGGAGTAATTTGGTTGTTCTGGATTGTGTACCCAAGAAGTGTGATAGAAGTAGTAGAAATGATGCTCTTACTTTGGTTGAGTGTGATGTTGCATTTTTTTGCTACATTATAAAACCTTTGAAGGTTGTAATCGTGTTCTTGTTGATCCTTTCCGCATATCGTGACATTGTCTACATACACAAAAGTATCTGTTAATTTTTCTCTTTCTACAATGTCATCGATGCATCTTTGAAAGGCACTCACTCCGTTAGTGACTCCAAAAGGGATACGAGTAAATTGGTAAAGTTTTCCATTTACTTCGAATGCTGTGTATTTCCGATCGGCGTGACTAATTGGGATTTGGTGGTAAGCAGACTTCAGGTCAAGTGTTGTAAAAACGTTGTATCGAGCTAGGTCATCAATCATTTTAGTAATGTTAGGCATGGGATAGGCATCCAGTTCTGTAAATCTATTTATGGTGTCGCTGTAGTCGACCACCATTCTTTTTTTTTGATTCTCGTTAGAGGTCACTAAAACTTGGGCTCGCCAAGGAGATATAGAGGGCTCTATTATGCCTTCCCTCAGCATTCTGGCAGTTTCCTCTTTAATAAAAATGTTGTCAGTGAATGAGTGACGACGAGATTTGGTGGCAATAGGGGTCGTCCGAGTAGAAAGATGAGAGAAGAGGGGAGGAGGAGAAATTTTGATACATGGAAAACTGTTACTCTTACCCATCGCTCCAATAACAAGTTCTTCCCTGGGACCGTCGAATTTCAACGTCACAGTTTTATATTGTTTTAGAAGGTCTTTTCCGACAATCATATCCGTGAACAGGTCCTTAATTACTTCCACCGTCATGGCGTGGTGGTTTTTACCGTTTAGAGAGATGTCAACAACAGTTTCGCCGATGATTTTAGCATGATGATTCGGGTCCGCCAATGCTACGGTTTTCAGTTTGGGGATAACAAAAAGTTTCAGCTTTCTTGCTGTATTTTTGCTAATGAACGTCCTCACGCTGCCGGAGTCTACCATAGCATTCACTACCTGCCCATTTATTTCGCATTTGGTGTAGGTGATGTCTTTGGCACCCGTTCCTAGTCAGGAGAGATTGGGTGGGGGGGAGTCCGGGTCGTACAACACAGCAGCAGGAGAGGAGGATGATCTACATACCTTAGCCCAATGGCCATTTTTTTTACATTTTCTACACTCGGCATTACGTGCAGGACACATCGCCCGTGCATGCCGTGTGTTCCCACAGAAGAAACAAATTCCTTTTTGTAATGTATTTCCTTTTACAGCGGCTAAGGGAGTTTCTTCTGGTTGACCTACGGTAGCTGTTACGCTCGTTCTAGGGATCTAGCCACTGTAAATGTCTCTTGTAGTGTCGAGAAAGGTTTTTCAAGTAGGCGCTGACGGATAGACGAAGACGAGATGCCGCTAATGAACGCGTCCCGTATATATTGTTTTTTGTTTTCCTCGGCACTTACCGCTTGAAATTCGCAAGATTTAGCGAATACTTCCAACTGTTGCATGAACTCGTCGATGGTTTGTGTCGGTTTCTGTTTACTTGTCAGGAGTTGATGTCTGTTAAATACAATGTTTGTTGGTTTCATATAAATAGCGTCTAGCGTTTCTATGGCGCCGTTGTAATCCGTGGCGTCGCTTATGATTTCGAAAATTGTCGCCGAGACAGAATTGATCAATGCGAAAAGATTTTGCGCATTGTTTTCGATTTGGTCGTTATTTAACGTGCGTAGGTAATATTCAAATGTTAGTTTCCAATGTTTGTATATTTTTTCCGAATTCGGAGCAGTTGGTTCTGTGTTAAATCTTTCTGGCCGCAGTAATTTGTCCATTTTTTTTTTTTTCTTATCTTAAGCTGATAAAATTGTAATGATAAAAGAAGAATGAATAAGAATGCCTTTCGTAAAGGTTTTATCAGCTTAAAATATATACACGTGTTTGGCAAAGTCAATATGGCGGAATCCTTAGTTCCGGCCAAAGGGGACTAACCATCACCCATTTCCTGAAGAGTTACAGTAGTTTATTATAACAAATTATAACAACTTTTTGTTTGGGTAGCTTTCAAACTTACGATTTCAAATATAATAAAAGTTAGCTTAATTATTTTATCTTTAGTTGTAACTCAAACACGAAAAGTACAACTTTTCGAAATGACAATTTGAACATGATGCGCTATTTATAATAAAAATCAATACCTTTTGTTTTCACTCAAATACAAAGAATATGACTTTTGGAATTAATCGCCAGTGAAAATAATATTTTGTCGCTGCAAAAAATGCTGGTCCCAATTTCTTTGAACGGTTTATTCCATAATTAATTTAACTTAATCGATAAATTAATATTGCACCAGAAAACTGCTCATGGTGCTGGCACGTAGCCGGGGAGGGGTGGGCATCCACCCACCCACCTGAAATTTGTGATTAAAATATATTAATTTAAAAAGTCATATGGTTTTACGATGTGTCATTTTTTCAAATAGGGTAAGGCAAATGGTAATTATTCTTAATCCTATATATATGTAATAATAAAAAAGAAACAATTCTATGTTACTTGTTTTTACAAATACATGTGATTTTACGATCTGGCAACTCAGACTTAGGATTAGTATTAATTTTGATTTTTTGTAAATAGGATAAGGGAAATGGTAGTTATTCTTAACCTTGTATTTATCTGTAATAATAAAAAAGAAAAAAATCGATGTTAGTTATATATTTTTGGCAATTAATGTGGCCACTCGGACTTGTTGTCAGTGGTCAATTTTTGTTTTCAAATAGGATAAGGCAAATTGTAATTATTCTTAACCGTGCATATATAATAATAATAAGAAAGAAAACAAATCGATGTTACTTATTATTACATGTAGTTTATAGACTAGAGAATAAATAGCTTATGACATCTTCATATATGCCAGTTATACGGGGTCCAAAGGAGTTGATTTGTCTCAAGATGTTCGATATGTGATTATATTTTAATTTGGATAAGATAAAAGACGAAAAGATTTGGCCATATCTTTTTGTACGAAAAGTGCCAGATTTTGTTGTGTATAAACGCTAATGAGAACAAATCATAAAGAACGATACGATTGAGTACGCAATCACTTAAGAAAATATATTTATATAATATTATGTTTTAATGTTTATGCGAAAATTTTTCAATGGAAGGATGAACGGCTTTTTTGCGAGAGTAGCAGATATTTATGTTATGATATGTTTTAACCAAACAGAGTTATCCCCCTTACCACGAGATTAACGTTATCTTGTATTTGAACGATACACACGTGCTTTTGCTTCGGTGTTTATTTAATAACATAACATGGTAGCAGAAGTGGGATTTTCATAAAACCGAAAGCAGAATGGTATAGGATAAGGTAAGGAGTACAGGTCGACGTCAGACAAACAAAAATATCCGAACCAGAAACCGGAATTTAAAACAAAACAAAATGAACAGCAAAGCGTCGACGCCACAGCCATTCTCATTCGACCAGCCAGTGGATAAGGAGATTTACTCGCTACAAAACTGTGTCCGACCTCGAAGAGAAACCCGAAAGGGTCCAAGTGGATTCCCTCATATATAGTATGGGTGACAAAGCCGAGGACGTCCTAGCTACATTCAAGTTATCACAGGAGGACTCGGAAAAGTTTGACGTAGTCCATTGATGCCTTTATTACTGACTTACACGTGTTAGCGAAGACATGCGACCAAAGGGGACTAGAAGACGAGTTTATAAGAGACAGAATCGTTGTGGGGATGTACACTTATACAAGACTCTTATAATGATACCTGACCTCAGTCTGGAAGGCGCAGTAAAAAGGGCACGGCAGAAAGAAATTATGAAGTCCCAACAAATTATTACGGTCTACTGAAAAAAACAAAATCGAGCAACTAGAAGAGGACACCATCGTTCACGCAGTTGACAAACATTACCAAAAGAAAAGAAACCACAACAAAAGAGGAGATAACTCTTTTAGGAATCGCCAAAACTATAAGCCAAAAGGGTATAGACAACAGCGTGAGTCAGAAACAGGATATCAACGTTGCGGTAAATGAGAAAAACACCCGAGACGTACATGCCTTATGAAGTACACTATGACTTATAGCAGTGACGACAACATCACCCTGGGTCTATTGCCAGTAGCTGAAATTAGACACAGCAAACCATGGAGAATTGATCTGGCAATAAATAACATGCCAGTGAAATTCAAAATCGACTCTGGAGCTGATGTCACCGCAATCCCAGAACGCATTTATAAAAGAATGCATTTGCCAGCACTAGCTGCAGCAAGGGAGAGGCTACATGGTCCACGTCATAGCCCCCTACAAGTGACGGGGAAACTAAAGGGAATGAAGGGCGACGGACAACACAATATATATATGTCATTCCCGACTTGGAGGAACCACTATTAGGAAGACCGGCCATTGAAGCACTTGAAATAGTGACTGTATCCTCCTCTGCTGTACACTGCATCAGAGATACTGATGTACAACCGTTTGACCCGAGGAAGGAGATGAGAGACCTGTTTCAGGGCCTTGGCACATTTGGGGAAAGATACACCATACCCCTACGTGAGGATGCTAAACCCTACTCCATCTCAACACCATGTCGCATACCCTTACCATTAATGAAGAGAGAACTCAAGTGGATGTAAGAGATAGGGGTAATAAGCAGGATTGAAGAGCCCACAGAATAGTGCTCCCTCATAGTAGTGGTGCCAAAGGACAACGGAAAGGTCAGAATATGTGTTGACCTGACGAAACTAAACACACATGTCAAAAGAGAACTGCATATGTTACCAACAGTCGACTATGTGCTAGCCCAATTGGATGGAGCCAAAGTCATGACCAAGTTAGACGCAAACAGTGGATACTGGCAAATACCATTGTCACAAGAGTCCCACAGACTGACAACCTGCATTAACCCATTTAGCAGATTCCAATTCAATCGACTACCATTCGGAATCACGTCAGTCAGCGAGATCTTTCAGAGGCGGATGTCAGCCATACTGGAACAGCAAGAAGGGGTGATATGTATGCTGGACGATATACGAGGAGCCAAAGGTAGCATGACACACGGTTAAAAGCCACATTAAAGAGAATTCGAGCAGCCGGAGTAACCCTAAATCCACAAAAATGTGAGATATCGAAAACATCACTAAAGTTCTTAGGACATATCCTCAGCACTGACGGCCTAAGACCCGACCCAGACAGAGTTTCCGGAGTCTACAACGTCTCAGCGCCAAACAATATAATAGAAACTCGCAGATTTCTGGGAATGGTGAACCAAATGGGGAAGTTCATCCCAAACCTAGTAGAAATGACAAAGCCGCTACGGGACTTAGTGAGCCAAAAAACATGTTTGTATGGGAAAGCGAACAAAAAAGAGCCTTCAACTCCATAAAAGAAGTTTTGTGTTCAGCACCAGTTCTGTCATTGTACAGTCAAATAAAAAGAACAGTAGTATCCACAGATGCTTCATCTTATGGCCTTGGAGCAGTACTCCTACAGCAGCAGGAAGATACAAGATTGCACCCAGTAGCATATGCATCAAGAGCCATGTCGGAAACAGAAACCTGATACGCTCAGATAGAAAAGGAAGTCCTAGCCATAACCTAGGGATGTGAACGAATCTCCGACTACCTCATAGGGTTGGAATTCACAATCGAGACAGACCATAAACCGCTCGTACCCCTACTAGGCAGTAAGGATATCAGTTAATTACCCGCCAGAGTACAGAGATTCCGCATCCGCCTCATGAGATTCAGTTATAAAATCCATCATATACCCGGCAAGGAACTATACACTGCCGATGCTCTATCAAGAGTTACGCACAGCAACATGCCGACCAAACAGGATAAAGAACTGGAGGAAAGTTCAGCAATATTTGTCCAGACCATCATGCAGTTCCTGCCTGCAACGGATAGACGGTTGGCAGAGATAAGGGAAGCCACCAGCAATGATGACATATGTACAGGCATCATAAACTTTGTTAAAAATGGATGGCCTTCAAAGGAGCAAGTTCCTATGCTACTCAAGCCATATTGGGCCAATCGAGGAGACATTACCTGGGAGGAAGGCCTACTAATGTATGGAACACGGATTGTGGTCTCCCAGTCGATGAGACTAGAGATAATCGGCAAGATCCACTCAGGTCACCAGGTGCCGACAACGAGCCCGTCAATCAATCTGGTGGCCAGGATTATCTAACAAGATAAAGAACACAGTCGAGAACAGTGAAACATCCGCCAGACTTAGGCACCAACCGGCCGAACCACTGTTGACAACCAAACTCCCACCAAGACCCGGGCACACCCTAGCTTCTGACTTATTCGAGCTAAACAGCCAGACCTATATTGTGGTGGTCGACTATTTTTCGAAATACGTCGAGTTCACTCAACTTAGATCAATTACCTCCAGAACAGTGATAGAAAGCCTGAAATTCATATTTGCCAGGCATGGAGTACCAGTGATCCTGAGAACAGACTCTGGAAGCCAGTATATGTCAAAAGAATTTGCTGATTTTGCAAGAATCTGGGGATTTCAACACATCACAAATAGCCCTAGATTTTCCCAAAACAATGGAGCAGCGGAAGCAGCAGTAAAAATTATTAAGACAATGCTGAGGAAAGCAAGAGACCCATATATGTCCCTGCTAGCCCACGTAGCGACCCCAATGGATTGTGAATACTCTCCCAGTGAACTTTTAATGGGAAGAAAATTAAGAACCAATGTTCCAATCCACCCAAAGCTACTGACACCCAGTGGCCTAACTTCAAGCCTATTCGGGAGAGGGATGAGTACAAGAAGGCTCAACACACACACACCCAGAGACACCTCTTGAGACGAGAATCCGTGTGTGGGTTAGAAGCCCAAATACCCCCAGCAAGGAAGGCACTGTAGTTTGAAATGCCCCACCCCACGATCGTACATTGTGGAAACAGACGACAACAGAGGATACATCCGACACAACCGCCGACATATCGTACCAAGATCACCTCCCAACAGGGAGACAGAGGAAGTGGAAAGTCCTGAAAATACCCAAACCTCAATAAATGAAAGTGGGGAAATTGTGCATCAACCGACCACTCCCCAGACCACATAACAACTAGGTCCGGAAGATTGTCAAGACCACCTACCAGACTGGACATTTAAATGAATAAATAAAATAAAAATAACTACCTAAAAGGGGAGATTTATAATATGTTTTAACCAAACAGAGTTATCCCCCTTACCACGAGATTAACGTTCTGCTTTGTAACCTGAACGTGAGTTGAATAAAGAGGTCAGCCATCTTGGATCTGAACGATACACACGTGCTTTTGCTTCGGTGTTTATTTAATAACATAACAATTTAGTTGTATGTATGATATATTTTGTTAAAATGTGTATTGAAAGAAAGGAGAAGTAAAAATAAGTGAAATTAATCTTATGATTTGTGTTTTAATAGGAAAGAAAATTTGAATTTAATTATCTGGACAGTGTTACGAGAAATAATATGATTGAAAGTTAAGTGTTGTATGGATGACTAGAAGCGAAATTAACTTTTGCATGAAGAGTTAAATGTTGTGTTATATGTAATAATTACATTAGTTGTATGAAAAAATGTTTCTGTATTTTTAAGAATGTAGGAAAGAAACCGAACACTAATATTAATAGTAAGATGAGGAATCTAGATGACAAGGTAATCAAGAAAGCGAACATAGTGACTCCCATATTCTCAGTAAGGGAGATAACCATTTCTTTTTTTCTTAATTGAATCAGATCAGTTTTTGGCGCTTGTTCGTAATTATCCACAACCTGTTTTCCCACCTTTTTTACTGATCAATTATTTTCTGTGTACGATTAGCTATCATGTTGCTAGAGAATTCCGTTTTTTTTTCTTCATATATTTTAGATTTTAGAAGGGGTGTCAGTTTCCTATATAAATTTAACGTAAACTGAGCACCCATTTTATGACCATGTGGCGTGTTTGTTCGTAATACACCACCACCTGTTTTTCCCAACTTTTTTACTGGCCAATTTTTTTCTTTTTCGGTGTACAATTATCTATCATGTCGCAAGAGAATTCCGTGTTTTTTAAAACTTTTCTTAAAATATTTTAGATTTTAGGAGGAGGGATCAGTCTCCTATATAAATTTAATGTAAACTGAGCAACAACTTTTTGACCGTCACCAAATTTTCTTTTTTCTGCGAGAAAGTTGCATTTTGTTGTTTTTTGTGCATGAAAAAGCACTTGTGAAATATAAAACCTGTAACCAAATTTTAAAAATATATATGGTTTTTATTTTTATTTTTTACACATACAAAAAAAACTATTGGCAATATGTTACAATAGCCAACAGAACAAAAAAGGAGTGAAAAAAACAAACAAATAGGCAACAAATAAATATTACCAAAGGCAAGATAAGTTACCTCCCCCTAATAAAATCTAAAATACTTGAAGAAAAAAAGTTGGGAAAAACGGGTTGTGGACAATTACGAACAAACAACACCATGCAACATGGTCAAAAAAATGGATGATCAGTTTACGGCAAATTTATATATGAAAACTGATCCCCATCCTAAAATCTAAAATATATGAAGAAAATTCCCAAACCCCGGAATTCTCGAGCTACATGATAGGTAATTTTACACCGAAAAAAGAAAAAAAATTGGTCAGGCAAAAAGTTGTGAAAAACGGGTTGTAAGCGCCCAGTTTTTTTACTGATTTTATATAAATGACTCTCTCCCGTCGATTTTCGACGTATGAGTGCCCCGCCAGGGGCGGCCCGCGTTAATTTATAATTGCAAGGATTGCGCAATCTCCAACAACCGCTCTCCTGAGTCGTCATTGCTTGATTCCAATGGCAAGTAGTAATACAGGACGACTGGAAACAATGCCGAGATAAGCAGAGAGCACATACAGCACCTGGTATTCCCAAATGCTCGACGCCGCTTAATTCAGTGATCTAACGGGAACCGGTGTGTCAACATGATTGTGCCGTATATAACTGATTTTATATAGTAATCAAATTATCACCCCAAAATTTGGTACAAAAATTCTTCTATCTTTTTTTCATGTTGATATTTTTGGATACGGTTTTCAATATTGAATTCCTTGTGCATATTTCTATCATTTAAGTTCAAAGAAAATACAGCTATCATTTAAAAGATAAATTGATTTGAACATGATCTCAAGCGTGAATGACATTTTTTGGTCTTTACCTATTTTAATGAACCTTTTTTCTACTGGACCAAATTTCAATATTTTTATGTCAAAATGTAGCTTTTATGGGATCCTAGAAAGTCAAAAGAAAACGAATCAAATTTAATTAAAAACTGAATTAGTGACAACGCTTTGAAGGTGCCGCGAGTGACTGAAATGTGACCACAACAATATTATACACATACTGCCGTATGTGTATGATATCAATATTAAAAAAAAGAATAAGGATACGAAAATTTGCTCCATCGTAGCTGCCCATGGTAACATCGAAAATGCTGGTCTTGTTTTATCCAAGCAATGTTTTAACGGAAGAGTAATGATTTGCTACAGTACTTGGTAATTCTTGTGTCGTCGCTTGATTACTATCAGATTGTCTATAAATTCGTCAAACAATCATATATTAAATAAACATAATGATTAATATGAATGTGTCTCGTATATAAAGCTAAAATTAGCAACGCAGCCAGAAATAGAAAAAGGAAAATCACATGATTTACATCGACCTAAAATATGATGATGAAGACCAAAATAAGTTGTACATTTGAAAATCTATTAAATGATCATCGTCCCCTGTAACATATTTTTTTTAACATAGTTCACTCCAAACAAGGCAGGCCGCCACTGTAGACGTAAGGGCTACTGAGAAAAAAGAGAGAAGGTTTTGGGGGGTCAACCTAAATTGGGAGCTGCGCAGCGAGATGTCTGTTTACATTAGTTTTAAATTTCTGCATGTCAGTACCGTCGGGGAAACGGGGCAGCAGTACGAGGAAAGAAGCTTTTGGAGTAGAAAGCTCTCCGGCATCTGGGGACCTCCACAGTGAATGGATGGGATTTAGCTGATTGTCGAGTTGGTCTAGTGAATTTACGTAAAGAGGCACCAGAGTAGCCAGTTCATCGGAGCATAATCCATTGAAGTATTTGTAAAACAAGCACACGGATGCTACATGGCGGTGATGGGACAGGGACTCGAGCTTGGTTGACAGTGAGGGACCTATTAGGTTGGCGACTCTTTTTGGGACCTTGTCAAGGAGGGAGAGACTAGTAGATGATGCACCAGCCCAGATGTGACAACAATACTCCATGCATGGGCGGATGGTGGCTTTGTCTCTACAACAGGATAATGTCAAGTGTGAGGAGTTTACTAGCACGGCACAGGGAGCCGACCTTCTTTGCTGCAGCCTTGGCAATGTCTTCAATGTATTTGTTTCAATTCATGTGAAGGTTAGGTCGAGGAGTTTGAATGTTGAACTCTCAGATAGGGTGTTATTTGCCATGACAATCGGTGGTTGAAGAGGTTTCTTGTAGTTATTGAAGGAAAGGAGCTTTGTCTTTGTGGCATTAAAAGTTACCAACCATTTATGACCCCAATCCACTACAGCCTGGAGGTCATTTTCTAAGGATTCAGCCATTGCCTCGGATATGATCGCGTCTGTTTTGCCAACATGACGAGAGTAAAGCGTGGTGTCGTCAGCAAATAAACCTATCTCAGACTTTATGTCATCAGGGAGATCGTTTATGAAGATCAGGAACAATAAAGGTGCAAGGATAGATCCCTGGGTTACACCAGTATTTATGTCATGTTGCTTAGATGAACGGCCATCGAGGACAACCTGGATCTTTCTTTTGGTTAGGAAATATCTAATTATATTAAGTAATTGCCCAGTAATACCGTATGAGCGTATTTTCAGGAGAAGCCCTTTATGCCATACCTTGTCAAAGGCTGTGGATATATCAAGCGCTACTGCCCTAGCTTCACCTGCCTTGTCGAGTGTATGATACATGCGTTCAGAGATGACCGTTAGGATATCTGCAGTAGATCGTGCTTGTCTAAATCCATACTGGCGGTCAGAAAGAAGTTTAGTATTAACTAAGTTCCGGATTATCGCTAGATCGATTAAGGATTCAAAGATTTTAGCAAAGATCGGCAGTAGACTGATTGGGCGGTAGTTCTGAGGGTCGGTTCTATTCCCAGAATTCTTGTAGACTGGTACCACAGAGGCCATTTTCCAGCTATCGAGGAAGCAAGATTCAGCTAGGCATTTATTGTAGAGTTTGGAGAGGACAGGGGCCAGTTTAGCAGAGCACTTTGGAGGTGTCAAGATTTTTTATGATGTCTCTGACCTGAGATGGGGTGATGACCAGGTTATTAAGTGGGGCTTCGGTCCGCAATGGGAATTTGGGGAGGGGGTGGTTATCTGAGTCCAAAGTGGAGTTAGAGGCGAAACGCTGAGCAAGTAGTTCAGCCTTATCAGTTGCTGTGCAAACGACATCATTGTGGTTTGATAGTGAGGGAATCGTTGATTGACCATTGTTCACTACACTATTGTAGATTCTTCAGAAATAGAAACAATCTTAGTTATTTTGCATGTAGAATTTTATTAATAAACACAAGATGACAATAGTAGGTAATGCCAGTAAGGCAACGGATCTACCTTGTAATTGTATCAATAAGTCTGATTGCCCGATTAGTACATAAATAAACATCTATATTGGTTCTACAAGGTGTAATTTAAAAAAAAACATTGCACAAACTATAGGACGTCGTTCCATCTTGATAAACATTTAAAACCTACTATCGCTAGTAAGTAAATATAATATCCAGCGTGACACATTTTCTGTAGATTCTGTAGATGCCTGTTGTCTGATTCGAGACTATACAGTGTTTTTGATTCCATCAAGAGTGCCATCATTTGGGAAGCTGGATTTTCGCTACATTAAAAATCGACTTTTTTCATAAAAATCTATCTACCAGTTTTTTTTAATCCATAGGTACATTTATTTTCAAATCGGAGTTGCCTCCTAAATGTGGCGTTTGGTTCCTTTGCCCCCACCTAAAATGTGCTGTTTGGCCCCCGCCCTCCCAAAATAAATTAAATATAACTCATTAAAAATTATGTCTATTATGTAGATTCAAAATTACATAAAAAATCTGTCTATTAGTTTTTTGAGAAAATATAAAAATAAATTTGTCATCCAAATACCGATACTTTTTTCCATTCGTTAGAGTTTTCAATTTTTTTTTTAACATAGTTCATCCCAAACAAGGCAGGCGCCACTGTAGACGTAAGGGCTACTGAGAAAAAAGGGTGAAGTTTTTTTGGGGTTTTTTTTTTTGGGGGGGGGGGGGGGGGGTCAACCTAAATTAGGAGCTGCGCAGCGAGATGTCTGTTTACATTAGTTTCAAATTTTTGCATGTCAGTAACGTCAGGAAAGCAGGGAGAAAGGAGGGAGTTCCAGAGTCCAGCAGCACGAGGAAAGAAGCTTTTGGATTAGAAAGCTTTTCGGCATCTGGGGACCTCCACAGTGTATGGATGGGATTTGGCAGATTGTCGGGTTGGTCTAGTGAATTTACGTCGTGGGGGTACCAGAGCAGCAAGCTCATCAGAGCACAATCCATTGAAGTACTTGTAAAACAGGCACAAGGAAGCAACATTGCAGCGATGGGACAAGGGCTGGAGCTTGGTGGATAGTGAAGGACCTATCAAGTTGGCGACTCTTTTTTTGACCTTGTCTAAGAGGAAGAGACTAGAGGATGATGCACCATCCCAGATGTGGCAACAATACTCCATGCATGGGCGGATGGTGGCTTTGTAGAGATATAGGATAATGTCAGGTGTGAGAAGTTTACTGGCACGGTAGAGGGAGACCACCTTCTTTGCTGCAGCCTTGGCAATGTTTTCAATGTATTTGTTAAGAAATAATTCGAAAGTCAAGACTATATAATTTAATAATCAGACAAACATTCAACAGATCTAGAAATTAGAAAACTGCAGAAATTAATATTTTCATAGAGAATGAAATAAAAAATATGTTAGTTTTTAAAGAGAATGAAATAAAAAATATGTTAGTTTTTAAAGAGAATGAAATAAAAAATATATTATTTTTTCCGAGTATTAAATAAAATAAAACAACGTAACATGAAATAAATAAACACATAAATAAATATAAAAATATAAATGAAAATAAATAAAAAGTAAATAAAAATAAATACGTAAAAATTGAAATTAAAACCTAAAAAAATTAAAATCAACTGAATAAATTGAATTGAATTTTTAAAGTAAAATTTGAATTTAACATTCAAATTTAGAAGAAATACCGATTAATGCAATATATTGTTAAGCAATTATTTTTAAAAATATATTTATTTCCACTCAATCCACAAATTTATGAACTATTTAAGTGTATATTGGGGTCTTATCAATACATACATACATAGCCACATAAATATACATATATAGACTAATATGTCCAAACAAGTAGTCACATACATATATACACACATGTGTGCATATCTAACATGCATACAAACATATACACATACATATATATACACATATATAAAAAACATTAATCACGTTGACACACTGGTTCCTGTTAGATCACCGAATTAAGGAAACGTTGAGCCTGCCCATTACTAAATGGGTGACCATTTGTGAACACCAGGTGCTGTATGTGGTCTGGAGAGGATATGTGCACTACCAGGTTCTATCATGCCCACAGAAAATTTAGGACAGATAGAGTATCTGCCTGACTCCCCGAAGACGCCCTCGCAACAGCATAGGTTATCTATAGACATCTGAAATCTGAAATCATATATAGATAAAGCCAATACACACATGTGTTCATACACATGCATACACGTACATAAACTCATGCATACACATATATAAACATATTAAGAAAAACATATACGTGTATATATACATAAATATACACACACACACATATATATATACATATATATATATATATATATATATATATATATATATATTAAACCAGAAATTACCACGACGGTTTAACCAGCGGTTTCGTACACTGAGGAATTGGATCTCAGGCACTCATCGGCAGCCGTAAAACGTACGAATGGATACAGCACAAAGGTGTATATACATAATACACACTTACATGTATATATAACAATCACTTTTATATATATAACAATAATTATATATATATATATATATATATATATATATATATATATATATATATATATATATATATATACAACTTCATGCAATCCGTGGACAAATTTATTATTAATGTGAGATGGAAAGCTTTTCACCATGATTTTAACTTTAAATCATGTAACAGCCAAATTTAAAACCTTTTGAATCAACACTCCTTATGAACTCATACAGATCCCGGTAAGGTTTAAAAACTTCTTCTTTCCCCGCTCAGAATGAACACTTCAACGGCTTTGAAAACGCTCTATTTGTATAAACTTCCAAAAAACGCAGAAAACACTCCAACTCCATTATCAAGAAAATAAATAACTTCACTAAAAAGATTTTAAAACACCCCAATATAATTGTGCCAGCCGACAAAACTTACAAACTTGCAAAACTATAATAGACTCAATATCATAAATAATGAAGCTAAATCTCTATTAACCTCTATGAATATTCTTAATGACACGGAGATTCTAACTCAAGCAACTACGAGATGTACGTTCAAAGACCATAAAAGAAAAGTTCAGGATAATCCTTCTATTAGATTAATCTGCTCCTCTTAATCTGATCTAGGCATCATTAGTGAAAAAATCCTGTATAGAATTATCCCCGGCATAAAAGAACAATATATTTTTCTCTTTGACAATCGTCTGATGAGGTGACACCTTGGTTTCTAAACCTTAAGGACAAATCCAATGTAAATTTAAATTTAATAACTTTCGATATAGATAATTATTATCCACATTAAGCACTTATTTTTGCTAAAACAACTCTGATCTTACCGATGTTGAGATTAAATTAAGAATACTAGCCAGATGATCCTTGTTACAATTCAATAATAAATTTTGGACGAGAAAATACACACCTAATAACTTTGACATTACTCTGGGTTCGTCGGACACTCTGATCAGATAACTGATTTGGGAGGTCAATACCTATTACGGGAACTTAAGGTGGAATTAGGGCATCTGCAGTGTGGGTTGTACAGATATGACGCACTCTTAGTTTCCAGGGAGATACCTAAACAATACAATAGTAAGAGTTTACATGTCTTCTTTAAAAACATTGCGCTATCTATTACCGTAGAACCCGAGAAGACAATATCTAACTCCCTTGACCTAACGTTAGACTTGAATTATGAATCTTTTATGTAACGAAGAGTTAAAGAATGTTCTACCACTGAGTTTAAATGGGACACCGAATTATGCTTTCTGTTCTTTTTATCAACAGCAGTAATACACACATGCGAACGACCAAACGTCTCGTCAAAAATCCAATTCTCTTTTCTTTTCCTCTTTCTTTTCCTCTTTCTTTTCCCTTTTCTCAGCACTCGACGTAGACACACCGTCAACTTTTCTCTACAAAGTCTCCGGAGCAAAGTGTCTACGCTTTTTATCACAACGAGAATCAGCCCATGCAAAGCAAGCCTAATTTGCATACATGAACTCTCGTCGCTTAACAAAAGTTACATGTTACCATTTTGTAACTGGAACACTCTGGGTTCAATCCCTGATGGACAATACATGGTGCAACCCTGTGAACCTGCATGATGGTTGCTACATTTTAGCCCCTATTATAAACCTAACACTATTTTACGCCCATAAGCTCTCCAACCACCCAAAATCTATCATTACTTCCATAGTACTCACGGTATGTAAGAGAATATCTAAACTATCTGCTAAAAATCTATTTTCGACCAAAACTCGAGTTTTTACAATAATGTCTTACTTAATTCAGGCTACAATGATAAAATAAGATATAAATATAATTCTATCACCCGGGAAAATAAACCTTTAAGCATAATTACACATAACCTGGCAGTAAAAGTATTACGTCTGATGTTTACACGTTGTTATTGGTTTAATAACAACTCATAAAAATGAAGAAAAGATGAAGTAGAACCTTGAATAACGTTATTAAACAAAAACACCGATTAATGAAATATAGAAACCGCTGAACGCGAAATATACAAAGTAACATCAATACACATATTCCTCTTTTACTCTATAACCGTACACATTCTTAACTCTCACCGCATCACGATACTCAAAACAATACTCTTAACACAAACCACCTTTCCCACCAGTTAGTAACAATCTTGATCACCCCCTCCAACCCAAATTGTTACCCTATCTAACAATTCCAACTTAACCTTGACTTAGGATTTAAGCATTCAGGCCCAGGACACATATACTATTATAAATAATATGCAATTCAATAACCGCTCCATATAAAATACACACTTACATAGGAGCCAGTGGTTTTCCTATATAAATCGCATATCTAACCATATCTACTCTTTTAAAAGTAAAAACAACAAAATTGCAGATAATTTTCTAACTAATTTAATAAAAAAAATTTAAACGTAAAGACATTCTTTACTCCCTATATCGGTTGATATTGAAAAAATCTAGGTCCTATACACCAGGATCTGGATTTTGCTAACTATGTAATTAGATTACATAATTAGCAAAATCCAGCAAAAACCGTCATGATAATCACTGCTGCCAAGAGTAAAAACATTATAAATTCTAAATGCAAATTTCTTTCGGCATGCAGGTATAAAAATTTAAATATATCAATTGTATATCCCCCACTGATACCCCTCCCCCATTCAATAAGCAAGCCTCTTCTAATTAACAACGGACCAGCATTACAACAACTTGCTTCAACTACCCAAAACATTTCCTCCTCATGGTCTTTCATAACCTTTATTTTTTACCACATATTAATGACAATTACTAGTATTACTTATTACATCCTTAAATTTCGAACTCTATCTTCGCATGGATGTTTTTCAAACATTCAAAGCTTGATACCAATCTTCAACTACAAGCACATCTCCCTCCAAATTTTATACTCCAAATCTTATCTTCTTTACAAAGCACAATCTACAGAATTTAAAAGATTGAATATTTGCAACCAACAGCATACTTGTTATAGTTCTATTTTTCAACCATATCTCCCTGTCATCTTTTATCACCTATTCAGTTCAGTTTAATTAACTGTATGCTAAATATTCCCTGTTTATACACTTGCCTCTAATTATCTTAACCGGATCTCTAACCCCTGTGTATTGATCTCCCTAACATCGTGAGACTAAATAACCTCTCCCTAAACATTAATAATATCTTAAATACTCTTACTTGGCCTTCCTTTATCCTTTTTCAACTCCTCACCTAATCGAGATAATACTTCATTTATTTTTTATTTATCTATTTAAACATTTTAAAATAATTCGACATTAAACATTCGACAATAATTTAATTTATTTAATTCGTTTTGGATTTTAAAATGTTTTTTAATTATTGAATAAAACATATTTTAATAAAATGTTTAAATCTTTTAATTTTTTAACCTTAATTTCTCTTTACATATTTATATTTTTTATACTTTTAATTTTTAATTTCTATTTTTAACTTTAATACTTTTACACTTTATTTAATTAAATTACACTTACATTTGTTTTTATCTCTTTAGCTTTTTAGTTTTTTTAGTTTCATTTCCCTAACAATTATAGAGAGCTTTAACCCTTCTCAAATCCCAACGTTATTCTTTAATATTAATCTTACACCCCCAGCCTTACACATTGTTTACACAACCTATGTTGGATTTCATTCACTTATTATAAATCAGCCATTTAATTGTTTCCACTTATTGCAACAATTTCTTTAAAATTCTATTTTTAGATCTGAATCGGGCATGTATCCAGGCGCCCCTACGCAAATCTCTTTTACATCACCCGTCTAAACCCTCTCACCACTCTCCCGTTGCTTCTTCATCCTTTTTTTAATCTCAACCCACTTTGATTTTGAATTTAAACCCATATAACGGCTTTAGTCTATATCCTTATCTCCATGGTATTAACATCTTTTCACCAACGACCTTGCTTGATTTTAAAAAGTATTTTTTACTATATAATTTTGAAATCAAATCCTAAAAAACTGTAACTGAGAGCCCAATAACATTTTTACCCTCTCGCACCCCCAAAAATATTTTTAGTTAAAAAAAAATCCCCCACCCGAAGAAATATTTCTAGTTTAAAAATAAATTTTTTTTTATACACACCCCAAATTTTTTTACCCCCCCACCCATATAAATATTCTGATGTACCAATATTTCTTATGTACACCATACTGCAGAAGCACCGATATTTCCTATGTGCCCTATACTGCAGAAGCACCAATATTTCCTATGTTTTCTATACTGCATAAGCACCTATATTACCTAGGTAAACTATACTGCAGAAGCACCAATAGTTTGTATGTACCCTATACTGCACAAGCACCGATATTTTCTACATACGCTATACTGCACAAGCACCAATATTTCATAGGTACACTATACTGCAGAAGCACCGGTATTTCCTAGGTACCCTGACTGCAGAAGCACCAATACTTTCTATGCACCCTATACTGCACAAGCACCGATATTTTCTATATACCCCATACTGCACAAGCACCAATATTTCATGGATACACTATAATGCAGAAGCACTCGTATATACCATAGGTACACTATACTACAGAAGCACCGATATTACCTATGTACCCTATACTGCATAAGCACCTATATTACCTATTTACACTATACTGCAGAAGCATCAATAGTTTCTCTGTACCCTATACTGGAGAAGCACCAATATTTTCTATGCACCCTATACTGCGGAAATACCGATATTACCTATGTACTCTATACTGCATAAGCACTGATATTACCTATGTACACTATATTGCAGCAGCACCAATAGTTTCTATGTACCCTATACTGCAGAAGAACCGATGCTTTCTATGTATTCTATACTGCACAAGCACCTATATTTTCTATGTACCTATACTGCATAAGCACCTATATTACTTATGTACACTATACTGCAGAAGCACCAATATTTTCTATGTACCCTATACTGCATAAACACCGATATTTCCTATGTACCCTATACTACATAAGCACTTATATTACCTATGTACCCTATACTGCATAAGCTTTGATAGCACTAATGTACTCTATACTGCAGAAGCACCGATATTTCTTATGTACTGCATAAGCACCAATAGTTTTGATGTACCCTATACTGCAGAAGCACCGATACTTTCTATGTACTCTATACTGCACAAGCACCGATATTTTCTACATACCTTATACTGCACAAGCACCAATATTTCATAGGTACACTATACTGCAGAAGCACTGGTATTTCCTAGGTACCCTATACTGCAGAAGCATCGCTATTTCCTTTGTTATTTTTTTATGAATATAAATATTAGTGAAAACAATGGCGAGCATAATTATTTTTTCCTTTAACTTCACTGATTGAGACGTTATTTTATATGAATACAAATTTTAGTGAAAACAATGGCGGAGCATAATTTTTTTTTCCTTTAACTTCACTGATTGAGGAAGTAAGGAAATAAATATTAGCGTCTATTATTTTGAATCACGCATATTCTCTCTGATGTCATTTCCGGTTGAATTTTAAGAATGACTCAGAATATTACATTGATTTTGAAATCACTACCTAATAACGTTGAATTCAGGAAAACCGGTCCAGTTGAGCCTCAAATTTTATTTTTATCTCCAAAATTGTTGTAAGAATATGTGAAATAATATTATACAATATGTCGTACAATTTGGTATATTAGGACTACTGTTCTCATCTTGGGTATTTATATCACAACATTTCGGCCGATGTAACCTCCGACGAATAGGTTTAAGGCTCCTAAAATTCATACTAGAATTGTCCGCAAGGATATAGTACTAAATATAATTCAGTTCTAAGTGACAGTCATCTGAAGGTTGAAGGTTCAATCCACAGTGCGGGCGATACAAAGAATTGCGAATTACTGAAGATGGAACGAGAGCTCGGCAAAATACACCTGAAGAAGGTCGGAGGTTGAATCGGGCGAAACGTTGTGATATAAACAGTAGTCCGAATATACCAAATTCTCTCGCTTAGATAAGGCCAAGACGGAAAAGCACTTAGAAGAGATGTGTCGCTGAGGGGGATACTTACGATGCGACTACGAAGGCCAAGTAGTTAGGGCTAGGCTAAGGAAAGTTTCCAATGAAGCCGTGACGTAGGGAAAATACATTGGAAAAGTCGAGCACCCAGATCGAGTCGACTGTGAGAGATTTCGTGAGCATTTCGAGGAGCGCTGCACCCTGTCCAGGAGTTTGGCAACTATTTGGCTGACTTGGTTGTGAAGGCAGGGTTACGGAGCAAGTCGGCTGTAACAAATCGCCCTATAAGATGTATTTGAGGCTGTCGCACATGTTTGTGCCGATTCTATCCCAGGTCAAGTCACGAAGGGACTGGCATGGGGAGGCACTAGACGATTACCGGCTAAACATCGGAGCAGAACTACTCTGTGAAGGGGAGATCGATTCAGAACAACTTACTCCTGATTCATACGATCATAGAGGGGATAGAAGACAACACAAAAGCTGCACTGATCAACTTGGATCAGTCCAAAGCTTTCGACAGGGTCGACCATCGCTTCTTGGCATTTGTTTTAGATACTGCCGGTTTTAAACCGGATTTCCGCAAATCGACTTTCGTTCTGTATCGGAAGGCGTTCAAAGTCTTTCGCTATCTCCTGGTCGGTGCGCCAGGGTTGTCCGCTTTCGCCCCTGCTCTACATCCTTGCACTGGAGCCACTACTTCGCAAGCTAAGGCGTGGGGAGGCAAGTTTGGTCCTACGCTGAATCGCTTTGCTTGACGGAGCGCGAGACAGGGTCTCCGCGTTTGCCAATGACATCACCGTCTATGTGTCGTGCTTCCAAGACATCGAGAGTGTGACAGAGGCGCTCACACATTACGAAACGATCACAGGGCCCAAATCAACTGTAGCAAGTTAACTGGCCTGCGGTTGGGTGTCTGGAATGATGACACAACCCTTCCAGCTCCGGTTTGAATCCTTGGCATGTGGTTCGGACTGGGCCTCCAGCTCAATAGGAATGGGTCGGAGGTACAGTCAAAGGTCGAAGCGTCGGTTAACATTTGGCTAAGAAGGAAACTCTCCTTAGAAGGTAGAGCTGAGATGTGTGCCACTTACATCTTCCCTTGCATCCTTTACCGATTGGTTATGCTTCACCTGCCTGTGAACCGCCTCAAGGCCCTCCGGCGTCTTCTGGGACAGGAAGAAGCATTGGGTTAGCAGCTAGGTCTGTATTCAACGTCCGTGTGAGGGGCGCTTGGGGATGCCTGACTTGACGTGTCATTGAGACATTGAGAGACTGGCTTTCCTGAGTCGAACATTGATAGAGGAATCTGCGTGGAACCCCACAGTCGATAGTGCTTTTCCTGATCTTATTCTCGACCATTCGATTAAGGCCCGCCATAGGACGAGGGATGAATCGCAGTTTTTCAGAAAGTGACGAGCAATGGTCAAAAAGCTTCCTCGGTCCAGTGACCTTTCGCAGCTTTCTAGAAAAGAACTCCATAGAGGATTAGTGAGGAGGGTAGCTGACGATCTGTTAGTCAAGCAGTACGGGTGGACAGAGGAGGAGATCCGCTTCGAATGGAGTTGGGCACCAGGAATGAGTCATGTCAACAACTCTGAGTTCTCTCTGACCTAGCGATTGGCCCGTTATGCGCTACCCCTTAATGCCATACTGCAGAGATCCGGAATTGAGGACTCGCCCAAGTGTCCCTGTTGCGACAGGCTCTTTGAGGAAACGCCTGATCATGCTTTCTTCCTGTGCCATAAGCTCCAGCAGTACTGGGAGTACGTCAACGCTGCACCTAGCCTACGTAATAGACAACGTCTGGCTGCCGTGGGGTGGGGAGAGATGAATAGTGTTTCTTGCGATCTTGGCTGTAGTGTGAATGGTGGTGTGGACGTCGCGTCTGAGTGATGACCAGGGGGTTGAATCATTTGCTGATCAGGATCTGATGGCATTCTTCAAGCACCAGCTGAAGGTCAAGATCAGATGTGATAGGAAAAGATTACATTCCTCGGTTTTTGAAAAAATGTGGATACAAGTAGTGAGCTTGTGTGTACATAAAGGAGTCAATATGAGTACATGTTCCCAAGCATCGCATGCACGGTTCCTCGTCTGGTTGGACCCCAGCCCTTCGGGTAAGTTTAGCCTTTTATCTAGTCGAATGAATGGTAATAGAAACCCTGCAAGATGCCCACTCTCCACCTTCAATTCTTTGTCCTCAGCCTCCCCCAACTTGCAAATATCTTGGAAAGACACCACCCACTCTCCAAACCCTATCCCCCACTTTCTTTCTTTTTTTCTGTCACTAAATGGGAGTGGTCCCATTTAGAGACGGACCTGCTTGTTTTCGGTTCGGAACAAACCGGAAAACAGTGGGTAGTCTAACATTTAGAAAGGGTTAGGAGGGTCTTACTAACTGGTTTTTGCTTTTCTCCCCTCCCCCATTATACACCAATGAATTTCTGTACATATAACCATATTTATTTATTTATAAAAAAACTATGGAAAATTTTTAAGATTGCCAACTTATATTATAATAGCCCAAGTAGGACGGCTCCGAGAGCAAATGTGGTATTGTGGTGACTGAGATGATTCTAGTTAAGTGTAGGCTAGACAATTTTATTACCTTAGACAAAGGATGACCAATGACACCAATTTTCCACGCACTTTTGATGGTCTTGTGCCTAATTTGTTTTGAATATGTATCTGTATTTTCTGCAAATAAATAATTCAAAGTGTAGTATCTGTTCCGATGGATACTACACCCTTATAGACCAGTACCCCTTCCACAATGGGCGTTATGCCTAAGGTGTGGTGCATTTAATATAGAAATGAATGTTTCCGAGGAATGCACCAGCTTAAATAAATTTGAGATCAAAGTGTAGTATCTGTTCTTATCGGCAGTTTGATTTTAGTCAAGAGTTTTTGTCTGTCTTACTGATTCCTCGTCCTACTCTGTCTGGGTTGGCATTGCAGTAACAACTCTTCTCTTTGCAATGTCAGCAACACCTTGACCGTCTGACCCACTTTCTCTATCCTTTCCTTCTCCCTTCGGGTAGAGATGTAACCTTGACCTTCCCATAAGCCTCGAGCAACAAGGGGGGGGGGGGTCAAACCCACTTTCTCTGTTCCATTAACTTCTCTCCCCCTCCTTCTCTCTTGCCGTATTTTGGCGCCACACTTTGGCACAAAAACCGGTTCTATAGTCGACGTCGTCTCCACGCCAGTTGAAATCGTGAACGTTTCAGGCCACCCCCCCCCCTCCATTTTTCGGCTGGTGGAGACAACATGGAAGAGAGTACTCAAGATATGACGGCCACACCATCACCAAGAATGCTGAAGAGTGTGATACATCCTTCGCCAATAGGACAGGGCATACCGCCCAGATGCAAACCTGCCAGGGGCTGATGCCCTCAAAGAGGACTCTCCTTGCGAGTATACACATCAAAATAGGGTTGCTCCAAGAAGGTGAATCCTTCAGTGAGGTAGCAAAACCCCATAAAAACACAAACAGGGCTTACCGTCCGGATATAAGCATGCCGGGGGCAACCACTTCTAAAATTGACCTCCCTTGTGGGAGTACAAATAAAAAAGGGGCTGCTCCCCTAGAAAGTGACTCTGCCAATGGGGAAGCCAAACCCAAAATTTATAACAGGGCATACTGCCCGGAAAATTACAGACATTCATCAGGAGCTGCAGTTGGGTCGATGTTCGGTGCTCCAGTCGTATTTGAGAATGACGGTGCTACACCCGAAAATACCATTACCGCATTCCGAGCCGCCTTCGGTGACATCCTGTTCGAAGGGCCACCAGCAGAAGTCAGAGAGAGGTCTGTCACCAGTTCTCTCCCAGCTTCCAGACAGAAGACACCACAAATCAATAAGTGGTTCTTGGTAGACCTGGCTCAGGCACAGAGCGAGTACCAACCGGAACGCTTCTCACAGTGCTCCTATGCAGGGGCTGCTGCACTATCAGGGGGAACCACATACATGGATTCCACTTCATCAGAGGGTGATGACCCAAAACCCTCACGAAAACGACAGTCCAAACCAAAGACGAGGAAGGGGGCTGTCAAAAAATTATCAGCTCCTGATACTACCGGAGAAGTTAAATGGCCACCACTAACCTTCACAGACTCTCCCATCCAAGCTGGGCAGCGATCAAAACTTCCGGTGACTCCAACAACTGCAGCCACTTAACTTTCTGCTACTCCAGCTCCATCTACTCAAGTTCCAGAGACCTCAGTGACAGTAAAGAAAGCCAAGGATCCAAGGAGGCAGTATGGGGGCCCCAGTCACAACTCTCACCAGAAGAATACAGAAAACTCTTCAAAGAGCAGTACCAAACGTATACCGAGGTTAACACCATCAAATTACTCCCGGGTACTCTGGAACAACTTAATAAAAGAGTTGTGTTACTCATCACGTCGGATGCCACTGCAAAAGGACTCACCGGCATCTCCAAAGACACTCTTATAAAACTGCTGGGGGCTCTTAAGATTCCAGCAACGTACATACTGCGCAGGAGCTATGCCATGTGGGACATACTTCTCCCAACCCGCCAATGGGGATATGCAGTGGAATCATATAAAGATCAAGCCGGAATACCAAGACAAAAGGAGAACTACAGTGTCCATCCTTGGCGTCCCATGTTACTTCAGCCTAGAACAACTAGGGGCTGTAATGAGCCAATATGGTGACGTCAAAGCGGTTATTCCGGTCTGCGGCCCAAGAAACATCCTCACTGGCAATTACCAAGTTAAAATGCGCCTCACCCACTCCGGATTCCTCACCATCCCAGCCCAGCTCAAGTGTGAAGGCTGGTCATTTTCACTGATTGTGGAAGGCAGAAGGCCACATTGTTGGCACTGCTAGGCGATAAAGCATATGGCAAAGGACTACCCAAAACGGAATCCAGTACCAGCGAAGAAAACACTGCAGTACTAACACCATCAGGCTGGAATACAGTTAATATCAAGACGGCAGCTATAAAAAGGAAGCACCCGATCCATTCGTCTGAATCGGAAGGAGAGCAAAAAAGTGACGAAGAGGAGGAAAGATCAGACAATCCAAAGATCTCAAAAGAGATCGAGGAACAAAAAGCCAAAACAGTGAAAGAGTCTGAGCCCCACTCCCCTCCAACTGAAAAAGAACATGCAGAGACTATTAACATCACGTCTAATGCACAGCCCCCTCAACTCCAAACCCCACCCCCTCCTCTTTAGCTGAGCAGAATACCCCTCCCCTTTTCAACACCCCATCAGTCTGTCCTCATCCCCGATCCTGCAGCATGGGATTAGAAGAAGAGCAGGATACCAGTACAACACCTGCACCCCATCCTCCACCTATAAGAACAGAAAGGACAAGTAAGCTCCTCTTTCTTCCGGGGTATCGAATCTGCAAAGCAGATCTCACAAATGCAGCCACTGACGTGTCAGTTAAACAGAGAAAGCTGCTCAAAAAGCTATACCTGCTTATGCATGTTCATAGCAAGCCAGTGAATGATCTACAACTGTTCAAAGATGCTCCCATGATCACCACTTTTATCTGGAAACCAGACGGAGGTGGCCGCACCAAAGCACTTTGGCGAATGGTGGAAGCAGCCAAGACGGCAATCCCAAACATAAAACTTGTGGAGAAAGACCATCCTAGTCCCAACTTTATAGCTCTATTCTCCGCTATGTTATTTTCTTCAGTTTATTTAATTGTAAGCTAATTCTTTCCTTTTTTACACACTTAGTTCTAATTATCCTAACTCCAACTCTGTCTCCTGTATATTTATTTTGTCTAGCATCGTGAGACTAATACCCCCTAAATATCACTAATATTTTAAATACTCTTATATGGCATTTTTCACACAGTGCCTTCCCTATTGAGATAGTATTTCCTTTATTTTTCTCCATTTATTTAAACTTTCTGTAATAATTTTATTTTTCCTTTCTATTTTAACTTTATTCCTTACACTTTAATTATATTCTCATTCTTATTTGCCCTTTAGTTTTTAGTTTCCTTTCCCTAACCTCTGAACCCAGCATTAATCCTTTGCCAAGCTCAGCATTAATTCATCAATATTAATCTGTAGTCTCAAATTACTATAACTGCCACTTTGTCTATCGCCACATTCTACCCCACCTTACTGTCTTAATTAATAACTGCCTGGTTTAAAATCTATTTTACATCTGAAACTGGTGTGTATCAAGGCGGCCTCCTATGCAACCTTTTTTGCATCACCCGTCTACCCCCTCTAACTCCCCTTCTTAGCTACCATCCATTTCTTTAAATGCAACCTGTTGAATTTCAATTTTTCTAACTTTTCAACTTCTGTCTCGGCACTAGTTTTTCTGGCTTTTTACCTGAATTGAAACCACTTCTTATTATCTCACTTTGAATTCAACTTCATAAAAACTATATCTGGAAAGCATATGGAAGTTCCCCAAAATGGCTTTTAATACACAACTTAAATTCTAATATTTTATTGCAACATTTCCCAACTGGATTACTTGGGCCTTTTAATAGTTTGGCCTCTCCAAAAAGTCAACGGATTTTACAATCTTTGACGCCAATCTTTCCCTGAATTTACCATTTTTTGGAGTTGCTGCTACAATTTTCATGATGCTTTCAACGGTGAACTATTTCCTATAGTTTCAAGCTCTTCTCTTTGCATTGAACATTTTTTATATTTGTATTTATCTTATATTATCTTATATCTTTTCAGATTATGACATATTTCTATAAAAAGTACCACCTCTGTCTGCGCATATTATATACGCACCTATCATACTTTTTATAGAAATATGTCATACTTTTGCCCTGGGCAACGGAAGATGAATGGCGGGGAAGAAAAAGCTTTCGCAAAAGGCAAAATGAGGCAAAATGAGGCAAAATGAGAAAGTAGTGGTGAAAAGGGGCGACCAGGAAAATCAAAAGTAGAAAGATAAAGAGACGGCTAGAGAGAGAGAGAGAGAGAGAGAGAGAGAGAGAGAGAGAGAGAGAGAGAGAGAGAGAAAAGTTTGAATATAAAGATGTTACACACACGATTTTTCTTCTATTTTATATGGATATTAATATTAGTGAAAACAATGGTGGAGCATAATTATTTATTCCTTTAACTTTACTGATTGAGACATTATTTTATATGAATAAAAATATTAGTGAAAACAATGGCAGAGCATAAATATTTCTTCCTTAACTTCCTTATGATTTAGTTATGAAACAGTGATTGTAACCGACAGAGATCTGCCCTTTAGGGCACACTAATATGCATCTTAAGGGGGGGGGGGCCTATGTAGAAACAAGTAGAGATCTAAGAACTAGTACATATTTTCCACGGAATCGGCTATACAAGCTGGGAAGGTGGTGCCGGGCTGTCTGAGAAAGCCATGAGAGATTGTCAATTGCATTTAAATCTTACACAGGCCGAGTTTAAACAGGTGTGCCGGGTTTTGGCCAAATCTTTTTTATCGCCAACGAAAAACATACGTGTGTCGGTACTATGTGCTATGAGGCCGGAGTGGAGATAGCCCCCTAGGCTGTCATCGTTAATTACAGATAACTGTTTTATCTAGATAATATCTAAAGAGAACCTAAAGCGATGAATTCCAGTTGCCTACCCCCCCCCCCCCATCCCGAAAGGGGCAAAGAGAGTAATTACCTTTTAAAAGAGAAATTCATAATATCTGAATCGTTGACAAGAGCCACCGCTCGACCCCACCCCGGCCCTGAGAGAGAGGAAAGGAATGGAGAAATAGGTGGGAGAGGGAGAGGGATTAGAGAAGAGGGGGGCTGAGAAAGAAAGGGTATGAGTTATACGTTTTTCGTTTTTGTTGGGTGAACGAGATCAGTCACACAATCAGTTAGGCCTGAATTTCGACCTGTGTCGGTCGCAGAGATCGCGAGCTCGCTCGTGCTAAGCCGCAGCTCTCCCCCTCCCCCTGTGCCTAGCCATCGTTTTCCAACAGAGATTAATGTCTCAATTAATACCAGGAGTCGTAAAAGCGATTCACACACCCACACATGGAGAGACGGACTAGTTTAGTAAACAAAGACATATTCGAAAAACAGACTTTGATTTAACGTTTAAAACCAATTGTTTATCTTGCTAAATAATTATTGCTTACGAAAAGACCTAACCGATGTTGTTAAATTATTCCTATTGTCAGTTTGTTGTTTGAGTAACCTTGCCTTCACAGCGGACCAACAAAGCTATCATCATTCATCCCGACCGGAGGAGATTCAACACATCTTTGTTTTTACTGCCACTAGAACGACATCGCTGGCCAAGGAGGGTGTTCACAGTCTGGAAAGATCTCTGCGCAGAGAACCAGACGTGTGAGCACAGGGATAGAGACACGAGTGGACCACCTATGTTACAAGGGGTTCAGTGACACCGGAGCAGAGTGAAGTATCTGTTTTACTCGGCACCGCGACCGGGATATCAAATACCTGTGCGTGAGTGGCCGACAACGTTACTCACGGGGCGAAGAGTGTGGGGTCTTGTGTTACATTTGGTTTCGTGACACAGGATCGTGTGGGGTCCTTTCGTTATATAGACGTTATTTTATATGGATTAATAATTCTGCTCTGCCATTGTTTTCACTAATATTAATATCCATATAAAATAACGTCTAAATTAGTAATATTAAAGGAAGAAATAATTATGCTCCGCTATTGTTTTCACTAATATTTTTATTCATATAAAATAACGTCTCAATCAGTAAAGTTAAAGGAAGATGTTACACACACGATTTTTCTTCTATTTTGCGTTTTTATGACCCCAAGCAACGCTGGGTAGCCCTGCGAGTCTACAATAATATCCAAGTTTTCAATATTTTTTATTTATGCCATAAAAATAATATACTTAATTAGTTCGATCATCTTAAAGTAATTCATTCAATTTTCACCGGAAAGGTAAACACAACTAAATAAATTGGTTAAAATAAAAATAAAAAAGGGACGTATAGTTAAAAAAAGAAGTATAAGATTTAAAAAAATTAAATATGGGTAAATTTGCCGACTAACACTCTCTATTAATACTCCACTACCCTAAAAAAAATGACATTCTGCTTTTTTAGGGGGTTACATGTTAACACCATGGAAAACGAAAAGAAAGAAAAACAAATATTTTAGAATTTAGAGTGAGCGATCAGTTGTATATATATTTAACATAAAATGTTCCCACATTTCCGGGACATTGTATTTTTTTTAGGGAACTTAACAAAATTTTTTACCACTAACCCTAAGTCCGAGTGGGAGGGTCATAAAACCACACGTAATCTCCTAAAAAAGTAGCGGCCCCTCCAAAAACATGCAGCGGATTTAACTCCCATAATAAAAAAGAATTTAGTTAACTGCCCTAAAACTGTCCTGAAAAATTGAATTTATATACGAACATTTTCTCCACTTTAAATTATAAAATAATTGTTTTTTTTTCTAAGAAGAAAAGAAAAAAACAATTAAAAAATCAAGTTAAAGAAAGGTAAAAAAAATTTTTTCGGGCGGGGGGGGAATTTAGCGGAGGATGTTAATCTACAGTCATACCAAAATATGAATCTCTATTTTTTTGTAATCTGGACAGATCACTGTGTTACTAAACTTTTGTTTTCATTTGTCAATTAGAATAGTGAAAAGGTCTTTGTAAACATTAAAAAATAATTTTGTTGTTAAAATTTATAAATTAGGCATCAACTTAATAAAAAAGTTATTTATTTATTTTTCACGGAAAATATAAAAACTGCAAAAAGAGGGCGAGAGAATAGGGGCAGAGATGGAAAGTCAGCAAGACAACCACACTCTCCATCACACTCCCCCTTTCTCTTCTCGCTTCTGCCTCAATCGTAGCAAGCCACAACCTTCTGTAAGGTCGTCAGTGAGCGCATAGAGTTAAAACTTAAGGTGTTTTAGTTATTTTTCTGATTTATTTATTAAATAACTTTAATTGATTACTGTTAATATAGACGAAACTATTGCATATAGATAGCACACATAAGCCAATGCAATTACAACTTAATAATAATACTAAACATTAATTAATTATGAACGGTTTAAAGAATAGTTATGCTAATTAGGCAGTCAAAAGGTTCTCTCTTAATCTTTTATCTTCACTATAAATACGCAGAATGTGTTATGTTGTATTATTTATTTAAATAACAGTAACCCGTTTTGATTATAATATCAGAGTAATAAATGAAAAAAAAACTTACGCATTTATTTATTTAGATATTCCTACATTGCATCCTGATTTTTTAGTGCTTCATTATAATATTGTTTATTTTCATTAAAGATGTCCTTCTACTGCATGCAAAGTTCTTCTCATGACTTATACAACTGTGTATGAATTTCTTTGGAGTAAATAAAATTGGCACTTGAACTATTATCAAGTCTGCGTTTTGTTGTGTGTTTCTATCCACGTATTTCTCCAATATAAATTCAAATGATTTTTGTATTTATCAATTGAGAATTAAAGATTCTTTGAATTGAGTAAAATGTTTAATTGTGAAAGCAAGCGTACATATCATCTTCCGACAAGTTATGATTCTTCAGCATCACCAGCCTCTGCGTTTTCTTCCTCAAGTAAATCCTTACTTGGTTCGGGTTTTGGTTCTTCCTCAGCTACATCCTCTTGGGGTTCTGTATGGGAAAAGACCAAAATAAAGAAATTACTTCATGAGAAAGTTAAAGAAGATATTTTGCACATGTTCCATTTATTGATTTACATATTATTTAGCAGTCATATGCTTTTGGAGTAAAGTGTAGATGGATGTCTTGTTGAGTCATTACATATAACTCACATTTTATAACAGTTGAAGTCTCGGCTGTGGTCTCTTATACTAGAAGTAGGTCTGGTTGGTTAGTTTAATCATGTGAGATAGAAAGGTTTTGAAGTGAGATTTCAGCTGTTGAAGCTATTCAGTGAGGATACCTGTAGTAAGGTTCTGATAGAAAGGGGCGTTCAGACATGTGTGAGGATGATCCAGGCAGAAGCAACTCTTAATTAAGGAAAATGCATCTAACCAGGAGTTCAGATGAATAAAGAATTTTTAATGATAAAATAATCATCGTCTCCTTCTTCATGAATGTACCCACCTACAGAAAAGTATTCAAACAATAGAAAGAGAGGCAGAAAATGACATAAAAACTCACTGGAAGTTGTTGTTTTTAAACTTGATAAATGTTAATATTGTTCATAATTAGATGCTGGTATCTTATGATTATAACTAGTGTACCCATGCAGTAAAAATGAAGACATATTTTTGCATTGGTCCTATTTATTGTATAATTTAGTACAATTCATGTGTTTTGTGTTTTTTAACTACTATGATTTTAGTAATGAGGTATGCACCGTCAATCTTGGACATCAAAAAGTTAAATAGAAAGGATAGCATGATTAAGAACCAACTCGTTGAAGAATTACATATCTTATATTTGCATCATTGAATCGAACTGTTCAATTCCATAGGAAAGTGTAAAAACGCTCCTATGAAATTGAACAGTTTGATTGAATGATGCAAATATAAGATATGTGATTCTTTCGTGGATAGGTGACGAGATATAGGTAATCTCGTATCCAGAAAGGAAATTGTTGCCATCGTCTATATGGCCAACTTTGTCGAATAGGATTTTTCCTTGTAAATCTCCTTTTGTTTTTTTTGTGTGTGGGGATATATCTTATTTCGATTTCTGCTTGGTCGGCAGCAAATCTTAGAAACGTTTTGACTCAACCACCGCCGCGAACCCACTCCTCGTCTCCTGTTTTTTTTTTGGCTTTTTCTCCCGTCTTCCCTTCTCCTCTCCTTGCAACAGGCTTTACTCCAATTTGATTGGTTGCCTTTCATTCGCTCCTGCAAACTGCGTGAGCTGACTTTACGGCTATTGGCCTCTCGCTGTCTAAACTACATCCGGTCCCAATTTTTTATGTGTGTTCTCTTTTTGGTGAATTGCACCATATTTTTATTTTGTAGGAGAACATGTGCCAACAAGTCCCCATTTCTTCTTTTTATGCTTTATGGGGCAAAATATGTGGATACAACAGAGAGTACCTATTTTAGTTCTAACCATACTTTTTGGGAGTCATCAACACACGATATGACCTCTGGAGTGGTTGCCCAATATCTCTGCATGATGAATCATGGTCTTCTGTATCAGGGTTATTTTCTAGACTCACCAAAGGCTCATTTTATTTGGTTGACAGTTTAAAAGATGCCGGTTTGGAAAGAATAACCACATAGTATTGCTGAGAAGTCTACTGTAATGAAAATGTCTCAGACCACACAAAATGTGTTTTTCACGTCATTTCACTAGGACCAAGAATTGGTAACTTAATGATGCACAATAAGTGCAGCTTAAAATATTTGAAGCTACATTATTTCTTCCTGGTCGATATTCAATATCAAAGGATAATTCATTGAGTTTCATTCTCCACTCATTGATTTTCCTATTTTTACTTTAATACATTTTCTATTATCGCATATAAATATATGACATTCCATGCATCGGTGTTAGGTTTGATGCGATGTGGGGGAAGAAGATACTTCCATTTCTGTACAGCCTCTATTATGGCTGGAGCTTCTTTCTTAATGATGCTATATCCCGATTCACTTGACTTGAGTGATTCTGATATGAATGCCACGTGCCTTTCATTCTCACATACAGTAGATACAGCATAGTCTGAAGTATTGCAATCTGAAGAGGTAGGTTCTCATCAATGGCCTACAAGAGCATCTATACAGTTCTCATTTCAATGTATTAAAGGCCTTAAATGCCTTCTCCCCGAACACGAACTGCCGATTTAACTAAGAGTTTTATTTTGTTCGAGAATTCAGAGATCCACTTAGTAAACAAACATTCCCCTGATTCTCTTCAACATATTCATCTTTTAGGTAGTAGTAGTTCCTGCAATGGTTTAATTCGTTTAGGACCCTAATTGCAGGAACTTTATATTTTCACCCCTTACACAATACCCCAAAGTGTGTAATGTAGTTACTTTCTTTATGATTTTGGATTTGTTCAATGTCAAGTGTCTTTTCCTCACGACCATCAGAAAATTGTCTACATTGTTATCATGTTTTCCTCTGTTGCAACACTAATTATCAAAATAGAGAAATGTTTCAGATTTTCTTTTTTTACAATTTCATTGGAAAACAGGGAGACCATTAGTTATTACACCAAATTAGAGAGAGAGGTAAGTTGTCATTTGCTTCAAAAGCAGTTGATTTCCTGTCAGATTGGTTGAACCTGATTTGATGGTAGACACTTTTAGATCGAAAGTTGAAAACTATTTATACCTGGCAAGAGTTGCAACCAGATCGGAAATTCTTGGTAATGGAAAAACATCTAGTTCTGTGTAGATATTTATGGTTTGAGAATATTACATAATCGTTTTTGTTGTTCTATTATAACTGCATCCTTAATCATGACTACTTGTGCATGTCACGGTGAAATACTGATTTCAATAATCTCATTTTTCAGAAGTTTAACAATTTGCACAGCAATAAAATCAGATTGCCCTTACTAAAACATCTTGTTTATTTACCTCCTCCACAAGAAGGTGAGACACAAAATCAGGGGGGGATTTGGAAACTCAGTGCACTAGAGAAAGTGCACTCTGGCTTACAAAAATGTCTGAACAGTCTCGTCAGCATTCCCCAGTAGGAGCGCTTTAGGTGATTAGCAATGAACTAACTCCTTCTCAAAGAAAGAACGTAAAACCTGGAAGGGGAAATCTCCTCGGACTGAACATACCTCAGCGTGATAGCAACAAATTCTCGACTGGTATGAATGGCATTAATAAAGCAATTGGTTTACATTAAGCTGAAATCCCTGGGAACAAAGTTGGTTCAGTTATATAATTTATCATTAAGACCCAGTTTAAAATTTATGACTACAAAGTCATTTTATGACTATTAATACTTTGATTTTCTGGTAATGCCTCTGATGACAAATTACACTATGTAACACACAAATGGATCATTTATGGTAAGGTACAATATGACAGAAAAAAATAAGGTTTCTTACTGGTGTTATTATTTGAAGCTGTAGTGGAAGTTCTGTTATAAGCGTTGTTATATTTTTGGTTGAATGTGGCAGCAACAGTGGTTTGATTGTCTTCTCTACTCCCGCCACTACTGCCTGTTGTCGGCTGAGTCATCATGTGACCCCCTGTCATCAATTACAGCAACGGATACATTTTGGGGGCAAAACACAAGATGCATTATTTTTCATGGCTAAATCCGGCATTTGTGAGCTGCTTGGAGGTCCAAGTTTTTATTGTGTCATCACTTATCAAGGCCAAAGATACGGGTTAATGAGATGAAAGAATGATTGTCAACCGAAAGATGGGGAACACTATGGAAGTACTAACATTGATTAATGGCATGAACTACGTTTGATTACTTATGGAGCGCTTTATAATAATAATTTAGTGAAATTAGATTTGAAGACGACAAAGTTGTAATTAGTAGTCCTGTGGTGATGTGTTCACCGAGCAGGAAGCCCTTGCAAAGAAGCTCTGTCCATGGAAATTCCGCCTGATGCTCGGCAGATGGAGGGAAAACGGAAAGTCATTTTCTGTTGGCGTAGAAGACGAGTTCTTGTGTTGAATGTATTACAAAGACGGATCAAAGATTAGAACACCTTCTATAGAAATAACCATAGAGTAGAGAGAGGCTAGCAAGTCTTTTCTGTGAGAAAGGGGCTGTAGTCGGTTTTATACTATGTCCAAGCAAGAAAGAGTGCTCTATGTGGCACCTCCCCAAATGTGGCACAGTATTCCATCTTAGTACGTATCTGACTCTTATATGTGTAGAGGATTACATCAGGTACATTCTGGAGCGGTAGAATGATCCAACCATTTTCCCAACAACCTTAGAAACAGACTGGATATTCATCTTCCATTTTAGATCTGAAGTGAGAGTAAGTCTTAAAAGCTTATCCAAACAAGAGGCTTCTTTAAGGAGAGAGCCATTCATTTCACCGGGGCAAAAACAGGGATCTGAGCATTCGTCATGAAACGAGAGAAGCTTGGTTTTAAAGGTGTTAAAAGTAACAAGCCACTTTTTCCCCAGTGCACCACATGCACCAGGTTTGAAGAGAGAGAATCAGCGAAAGCTTGGTCACCAATGCTCATCTAGGTGCTGCCATAGACATACAACATAATGTTTACATGACTTTTTGCAAACAAGAATTTTATTTCTGTCTTAATGTAAAACTGATAACAATCTACAGGGTTGGGTGGGTGTTTGGCTGGTGGAGTAATTGAGAAATGTGCTCACCTTCTTCTTCCTCGTTCTGTTCGGTGGTTTCTTTGGCAATTTCCTGCTCAAGCTCCTCATCATCGATCAACACATCCTCCTCTTCATCCATGTTAACTGCTGTTATCTCACTCGCTTTCCATACGGGCGCAATATTACGGTAAATGTCTTCATCTTCAAAACCCGCTTGATCGTCATCGTGCTAAACAAAATACAATCAAAAATCGCAATTTTAGTCAAAATAAAAGTTTTTAAATTATGCCCCATGCTATGGCATAGCAGAAGAGCAGTGTTTCTCAACCATTTTGTTTTTCTTCAGGGCGCACTTATAGAGTAATTGCAACTTTTAATTTCAAATAGATAACATAAGCCATGAAATCGCAAAATAGGAAAATAATAAAGAATTTTATTGAAACAAACATTTATTTTTAAAACTTTTAGACGAATATCGTTGAGAATGTTGCAAAAATACTTTAATATTCATTTGCTTGTAATCAACAGTAGGAATCAAATTAATGCATTTGTGATAAGAAAAATGTTTTCAAAGAAAGATGTTTTAAAAGAAAAATGTTTTAAAAGAAAGATGTTTTAAAAGAATAATGTTTTAAAAGAATAATGTTTTAAAAGAAAGATGTTTTAAAAGAATAATGTTTTAAAAGAAAAATGTTTTAAAGGAAAGATGTTTTAAAAGAAATATGTTTTAAAAGAAAAATGTTTTAAAATAAAGATGTTTTAAAAGAAAGATGTTTTAAAAGAAAAATGTTTTAAAAGAAAAATGTTTTAAAGGAAAGATGTTTTAAAAGAAATATGTTTTAAACGAAAGATGTTTTAAAAGAAAGATGTTTTAAAAGAAAAATGTTTTAAAAGAAAGATGTTTTAAAAGAAAAATGTTTTAAAAGAAAGATGTTTTTAAAGAAAAATGTTTTAAAAGAAAGATGTTTTAAAATAAAGATGTTTTAAAAGAAAACTGTTTTAAAGGAAAGATGTTTTAAAAGAAAAATGTTTTAAAAGAAAGATGTTTTAAAAGAAATATGTTTTAAAAGAAAAATGTTTTAAAGGAAAAATGTTTTAAAAGAAAAATGTTTTAAAAGAAAGATGTTTTAAAAGAAATATGTTTTAAAAGAAAAATGTTTTAAAGGAAAAATGTTTTAAAAGAAAAATGTTTTAAAAGAAAGATGTTTTAAAAGAAATATGTTTTAAAAGAAAAAAAGTTTAAAAGGAAAAATGTTTTAAAAGAAAGATGTTTTAAAAGAAAGATGTTACACACCTTTACTTTAACTCTTCTAGTTTGTTATTCATGCCCGAGCAACGCCAAGGGCTGGGCTGATTATATATATATATATATATATATATATATATATATATATATATATATATATATATATATATATATATATATATATTATTGGGGTTTCATAGGAGAAATATGTTTCACTTTTATATTCCTTACAGTATTCGAAAATTTCCAAATACAAGCTCAATGAAGATTTATTACAAAATTCATAGCATATATATTATATTATATTAATTCCATTCCAAAGTTCAGGCAAAAAGCAATCCAAAGACATAATTTACATCAGTTCCTTCAATTCTTAATTTCCACACTCCAGTGGAGAATCATCATTTACATTTTCGTCTTACATACAAAACCATCAGTTTTTCCATGCTAATCTATTCGTAGACCCACACGTGTTTTTGTTCCAAAATAACAGTTTGAAAGTCTATCCGTCAGTCATCAGAGAATAATAGAAATATATAGTAGAGTTGTATAAACAACTCATACAGTCAAAAGGCAGAAGAAAAAACATGAGAAAAAAGCGTTGAGATGACAAAAAGTTAGGCCGTAACGCTACCTCTTTCTTGCAGGAATTGAATAGTTCCTGCTTTGTTTCTGAAGATGATTGCAATAAATAAATTGGAATAATGAATAAAATCGGCTATGAAAGAGTTAAAAATATCAGGTACAAAAATTACTTAACATCTATAAGAAAAGATAATACAAAACGGAGAACAACTGAAACGAAATAAATCCAGCCAAGAAAGTTGAAAAGCACCTTCAATCTTATTCTTTAATATTCAGCCAGTGATTCACATGAACCATTCGTATATTGTTTTTATTAATCTTAATGTCTCATAATTCGGTGCGACAAATGAAACGTTAATCTCTAATTTAGAAGAACCGTTGAAAGAGGAGATAATTCAAAGGGTTTTCTCAATTCAAATTTCTCCGAAAATGGATCTAAACCAAGGCGATCTATAATACAGGTCTGGAAAATATAAGACTGGGGTCCACGACTGGGGACGAACATGTGAAGACCAACATTTGTAAAACTTATCAAAATTGTTTCTCCGAACATTATTTTGTTCATAAAGTATTTGATTTTGTAAAATGTTGAATTTGTTTTCTGATTGTATTATGTCATTATATTTTCTGTAATGTAGTCGTCAATATAATCAAATTGACTCATAGATTTTTGTAATATCAAAAATGTGTCAATTTATGGTGAATAAAGTGATTTTTTTGTGAATTTAGTTCTTTTATATTTTTGTACTTTTGACATTTGATTTGATGGAAATAAATCAATTATTCTAAGTTACTTTCTAATAATATGTATAGTTGCTAATTACTAGATATTACTAAGAAATTTCTTACTAAAACATTTCTCTGTAATTATTATTTAGTAGTAATTTTGGTCTTCACATGTCCGCCGCCAGTCATGGACCCCAGTCGCATGTTTGACAGGCCTGTATTATGGATCGCCTTGATCTAAACGCTATGAACTTACAAGTTATTTTATTTTTAACTAGAAATAAGGCAAAATTAATAGACTTCTTACAGGCACACAGAGTAATTTCAGATGCAAAAGCCTGTATCTGTAGCCGTGAGATGCGACTTATTCCCGACACATTAAGAAGTGATGGGTTCATGTGGCGATGCCCATGCAGAAAATGGTATTCTATTAGGCGAAAAGGTATATCTTTTAATTAAAAAAGAGAAACATTGAAATTTAACCCTAATCCTAACCCCTACCCTAACCCTATTTTCACACAAATTACTAAATTGTACCCAGTGTAAAACTCGTTTTCACATGTTTCATGTAATTTTCATTTAATTGTTTAATTTTATTTCAATGACTAATTTATTTTAACGTATCCTCAGAAATTTAGTTTGATTTCGTATTAAAAATTATTATTAATAATCAATAAATGCATTTTATTGTACCATATCCTCTGAAGTTTTATTTGATTTCGTATTAAAAATTATTATTCATAATAATACATGCATTTTATTTCAACCTATCCCCTGGAGTTTTATTTGATTTCGTAGTTAAAATTATTATTCATAATCAATAAATGCATTTTATTTTAACATATCCTCTGAAGTTTTATTTGATTTCGTATTAACAATTATTATTAATAATCAATGAATGAATTTTATTTTAACCTATCCTCTGAAGTTTTATTGTATTTCGTATTAAAAAATATTATTCATAATCAATGAATGCATTTTATTTTAACCTATCCTCTGAAGTTTTATTTTATTTCGTATTTAAAATTATTATTCATACTATATAAATGCATTTTATTTTAACCTATCCTCTGAAGTTTTATTTGATTTCGTATTAAAAATTATTATTCATAATCAATAAATGCATATTATTTTAACATATCCTCTGAAGTTTTATTTGATTTCGTATTAAAAATTATTATTAATAATCAATAAATGCATTTTATTTTAACCTATCCTCTGGAGTTTTATTTGATTTCGTATTAAAAATTATAATTAATAATCACTAAATGCATTTTATTTTTACCTATCCTCTGAAGTTTTATATGATTTCGTATTAAAAATTATTATTCATAATCAATAAAAGCATTTTATTTAACTCTATCCTCTGAAGTTTTATTTGATTTCGTATTTAAAATTATTATTCATTATCAATAAATGCATTTTATTTTAACCTATCCTCTGAAGTTTTATTTGATTTCGTTTTAAAAATTATTATTCATAATCAATAAATGCATTTTATTTTAACTTATCCTCTGAAGTTTTATTTGATTTCGTATTAAAATTATTATTTATAATCAATGAATGAATTTTATTTTAACCTATCCTCTGAAGTTTTATTGTATTTCGTATTAAAAATTATGATTAATAATCAATAAATGCATTTTATTTTAACCTATCGTCTGAAGTTTTATTTGATTTCGTATTAAAAATTATTATTAATAATCAATAAATGCATTTTATTGTACCATATCCTCTGAAGTTTTATTTGATTTCGTATTAAAAATTATTATTTATAATAATACATGCATTTTATTTCAACCTATCCCCTGGAGTTTTATTTGATTTCGTAGTTAAAATTATTATTCATAATCAATAAATGCATTTTATTTTAACCTATCCTCTGTAGTTTTATTTGATTTCGTAATAAAAATTATTATTCATAATCAATAAATGCATTTCATTTTTACATATCCCCTGAAGTTTGAATTGATTTTTTATCAAAAATTATTATTCATAATCAATAAATGCATTTTATTTTAACCTATCCTCTGAAGTTTTATTTGATTTCGTATTAAAAATTATTATTCATAATAAATAAATGTATTTTATTTTAACATATCCTCTGAAGTTTTATTTGATTTCGTATTAAAAATTATTATTCATAATCAATAAATGCATTTTATTTTAACCTATCCTCTGAAGTTTTATTTTATTTCGTATTTAAAATTATTATTCATAATCAATAAATGCATTTTATTTTAACTTAACCTTCTGAAGTTTTATTGTATTTCGTATTAAAAATTATTATTCGTACTATATAAATGCATTTTATTTTAACCTATTCTCTGAAGTTTTATTTGATTTCGTATTAAAAATTATTATTCATAATCAATAAATGCATATTATTTTAACCTATCCTCTGAAGTTTTATTTGATTTCGTATTAAAAATTATTATTAATAATCAATAAATGCATTTTATTTTAACCTATCCTCTGGAGTTTTATTTGATTTCGTAACAAAAATTATTATTCATACTATAATAATTCATTTTATTTGAATCTATCCTCTGAAGTTTCATATGATTTCGTATTAAAAATTATTATTCATAATCAATAAATGCATTTTATTTAATTCTATCTTCTTAAGTTTTATTTGATTTCGTATTAAAAATTATTATTCATTATCAATAAATGCATTTTATTTTAACCTATCCTCTGAAGTTTTATTTGATTTCGTTTTAAAAATTATTATTCATAATCAATAAATGCATTTTATTTTCACTTAACCTTCTGAAGTTTTATTTGATTTCGTATTAAAAATTATTATTTATAATCAATGAATGAATTTTATTTTAACCTATCCTCTGAAGTTTTATTGTATTTCGTATTAAAAATTATGATTAATAATCAATAAATGCATTTTATTTTAACCTATCCTCTGAAGTTTTATTTGATTTCGTAACAAAAATTATTATTCATACTATATTAATTCATTTTATTTGAATCTATCCTCTGAAGTTTTATTTGATTTCGTATTTAAAATTATTTATCATAGTCAATAAATGCATTTTATTTTTACCTATCGTCTTGAAGTTTTATTTGATTTCGTATTAAAAATTATTATTAATAATCAATAAATGCATTTTCTGTACCATATCCTCTGAAGTTTTATTTGATTTCGTATTAAAAATTATTATTCATAATAATACATGCATTTTATTTCAACCTATCCCCTGGAGTTTTATTTGATTTCGTAGTTAAAATTATTATTCATAATCAATAAATGCATTTTATTTTAACCTATCCTCTGAAGTTTTATTTAATTTCGTAATAAAAATTATTATTCATAATCAATAAATGCATTTTATTTTAACATATCCCCTGAAGTTTGAATTGATTTTTTATCAAAAATTATTATTCATAATCAATAAATGCATTTTATTTTAACCTATCCCTTGAAGTTTTATTTGATTTCGTTTTAAAAATTATTATTAATAATCAATAAATGCATTTTATTTTAACCTATCCTCTGAAGTTTTATTTGATTTCGTAGTTAAAATTATTATTCATAATCAATAAATGCATTTGATTTTAACCTATCCTCTGAAGTTTTATTTGATTTCGTATTAAAAACTATTATTCATAATATATAAATGCATTTTATTTTAACCTATCCTCTGAAGTTTTATTTGATTTCGTATTAAAAATTATTATTCATAATCAATAAATGCATATTATTTTAACCTATCCTCTGAAGTTTTATTTGATTTCGTATTAAAAATTATTATTAATAATCAATAAATGCATTTTATTTTAACCTATCCTCTGGAGTTTTATTTGATTTCGTAACAAAAATTATTATTCATACTATAATAATTCATTTTATTTGAATCTATCCTCTGAAGTTTCATATGATTTCGTATTAAAAATTATTATTCATAATCAATAAATGCATTTTATTTAATTCTATCTTCTTAAGTTTTATTTGATTTCGTATTAAAAATTATTATTCATTATCATAAAATGCATTTTATTTTAACCTATCCTCTGAAGTTTTATTTGATTTCGTTTTAAAAATTATTATTCATAATCAATAAATGCATTTTATTTTAACTTAACCTTCTGAAGTTTTATTTGATTTCGTATTAAAAATTATTATTTATAATCAATGAATGAATTTTATTTTAGCCTATCCTCTGAAGTTTTATTGTATTTCGTATTAAAAATTATGATTAATAATCAATAAATGCATTTTATTTTAACCTATCCTCTGAAGTTTTATTTGATTTCGTAACAAAAATTATTATTCATACTATATTAATTCATTTTATTTGAATCTATCCTCTGAAGTTTTATTTGATTTCGTATTAAAAATTATTATTCATAATAAATAAATGTATTTTATTTTAACATATCCTCTGAAGTTTTATTTGATTTCGTATTAAAAATTATTATTCATAATCAATAAATGCATTTTATTTTAACCTATCCTCTGAAGTTTTATTTTATTTCGTATTTAAAATTATTATTCATAATCAATAAATGCATTTTATTTTAACCTATCCTCTGAAGTTTTATTGTATTTCGTATTAAAAATTATTATTCGTACTATATAAATGCATTTTATTTTAACCTATTCTCTGAAGTTTTATTTGATTTCGTATTAAAAATTATTATTCATAATCAATAAATGCATATTATTTTAACCTATCCTCTGAAGTTTTATTTGATTTCGTATTAAAAATTATTATTAATAATCAATAAATGCATTTTATTTTAACCTATCCTCTGGAGTTTTATTTGATTTCGTAACAAAAATTATTATTCATACTATAATAATTCATTTTATTTGAATCTATCCTCTGAAGTTTCATATGATTTCGTATTAAAAATTATTATTCATAATCAATAAATGCATTTTATTTAATTCTATCTTCTTAAGTTTTATTTGATTTCGTATTAAAAATTATTATTCATTATCAATAAATGCATTTTATTTTAACCTATCCTCTGAAGTTTTATTTGATTTCGTTTTAAAAATTATTATTCATAATCAATAAATGCATTTTATTTTCACTTAACCTTCTGAAGTTTTATTTGATTTCGTATTAAAAATTATTATTTATAATCAATGAATGAATTTTATTTTAACCTATCCTCTGAAGTTTTATTGTATTTCGTATTAAAAATTATGATTAATAATCAATAAATGCATTTTATTTTAACCTATCCTCTGAAGTTTTATTTGATTTCGTAACAAAAATTATTATTCATACTATATTAATTCATTTTATTTGAATCTATCCTCTGAAGTTTTATTTGATTTCGTATTTAAAATTATTTATCATAGTCAATAAATGCATTTTATTTTTACCTATCGTCTTGAAGTTTTATTTGATTTCGTATTAAAAATTATTATTAATAATCAATAAATGCATTTTCTGTACCATATCCTCTGAAGTTTTATTTGATTTCGTATTAAAAATTATTATTCATAATAATACATGCATTTTATTTCAACCTATCCCCTGGAGTTTTATTTGATTTCGTAGTTAAAATTATTATTCATAATCAATAAATGCATTTTATTTTAACCTATCCTCTGAAGTTTTATTTAATTTCGTAATAAAAATTATTATTCATAATCAATAAATGCATTTTATTTTAACATATCCCCTGAAGTTTGAATTGATTTTTTATCAAAAATTATTATTCATAATCAATAAATGCATTTTATTTTAACCTATCCCTTGAAGTTTTATTTGATTTCGTTTTAAAAATTATTATTAATAATCAATAAATGCATTTTATTTTAACCTATCCTCTGAAGTTTTATTTGATTTCGTAGTTAAAATTATTATTCATAATCAATAAATGCATTTGATTTTAACCTATCCTCTGAAGTTTTATTTGATTTCGTATTAAAAACTATTATTCATAATATATAAATGCATTTTATTTTAACCTATCCTCTGAAGTTTTATTTGATTTCGTATTAAAAATTATTATTCATAATCAATAAATGCATATTATTTTAACCTATCCTCTGAAGTTTTATTTGATTTCGTATTAAAAATTATTATTAATAATCAATAAATGCATTTTATTTTAACCTATCCTCTGGAGTTTTATTTGATTTCGTAACAAAAATTATTATTCATACTATAATAATTCATTTTATTTGAATCTATCCTCTGAAGTTTCATATGATTTCGTATTAAAAATTATTATTCATAATCAATAAATGCATTTTATTTAATTCTATCTTCTTAAGTTTTATTTGATTTCGTATTAAAAATTATTATTCATTATCATAAAATGCATTTTATTTTAACCTATCCTCTGAAGTTTTATTTGATTTCGTTTTAAAAATTATTATTCATAATCAATAAATGCATTTTATTTTAACTTAACCTTCTGAAGTTTTATTTGATTTCGTATTAAAAATTATTATTTATAATCAATGAATGAATTTTATTTTAGCCTATCCTCTGAAGTTTTATTGTATTTCGTATTAAAAATTATGATTAATAATCAATAAATGCATTTTATTTTAACCTATCCTCTGAAGTTTTATTTGATTTCGTAACAAAAATTATTATTCATACTATATTAATTCATTTTATTTGAATCTATCCTCTGAAGTTTTATTTGATTTCGTATTAAAAATTATTATTCATAATAAATAAATGTATTTTATTTTAACATATCCTCTGAAGTTTTATTTGATTTCGTATTAAAAATTATTATTCATAATCAATAAATGCATTTTATTTTAACCTATCCTCTGAAGTTTTATTTTATTTCGTATTTAAAATTATTATTCATAATCAATAAATGCATTTTATTTTAACCTATCCTCTGAAGTTTTATTGTATTTCGTATTAAAAATTATTATTCGTACTATATAAATGCATTTTATTTTAACCTATTCTCTGAAGTTTTATTTGATTTCGTATTAAAAATTATTATTCATAATCAATAAATGCATATTATTTTAACCTATCCTCTGAAGTTTTATTTGATTTCGTATTAAAAATTATTATTAATAATCAATAAATGCATTTTATTTTAACCTATCCTCTGGAGTTTTATTTGATTTCGTAACAAAAATTATTATTCATACTATAATAATTCATTTTATTTGAATCTATCCTCTGAAGTTTCATATGATTTCGTATTAGAAATTATTATTCATAATCAATAAATGCATTTTATTTAATTCTATCTTCTTAAGTTTTATTTGATTTCGTATTAAAAATTATTATTCATTATCAATAAATGCATTTTATTTTAACCTATCCTCTGAAGTTTTATTTGATTTCGTTTTAAAAATTATTATTCATAATCAATAAATGCATTTTATTTTAACTTAACCTTCTGAAGTTTTATTTGATTTCGTATTAAAAATTATTATTTATAATCAATGAATGAATTTTATTTTAACCTATCCTCTGAAGTTTTATTGTATTTCGTATTAAAAATTATGATTAATAATCAATAAATGCATTTTATTTTAACCTATCCTCTGAAGTTTTATTTGATTTCGTAACAAAAATTATTATTCATACTATATTAATTCATTTTATTTGAATCTATCCTCTGAAGTTTTATTTGATTTCGTATTTAAAATTATTTATCATAGTCAATAAATGCATTTTATTTTAACCTATCGTCTGAAGTTTTATTTGATTTCGTATTAAAAATTATTATTAATAATCAATAAATGCATTTTCTGTACCATATCCTCTGAAGTTTTATTTGATTTCGTATTAAAAATTATTATTCATAATAATACATGCATTTTATTTCAACCTATCCCCTGGAGTTTTATTTGATTTCGTAGTTAAAATTATTATTCATAATCAATAAATGCATTTTATTTTAACCTATCCTCTGAAGTTTTATTTGATTTCGTAATAAAAATTATTATTCATAATCAATAAATGACTTTTTATTTTAACATATCCCCTGAAGTTTGAATTGATTTTTTATCAAAAATTATTATTCATAATCAATAAATGCATTTTATTTTAACCTATCCCTTGAAGTTTTATTTGATTTCGTTTTAAAAATTATTATTAATAATCAATAAATGCATTTTATTTTAACCTATCCTCTGAAGTTTTATTTGATTTCGTAGTTAAAATTATTATTCATAATCAATAAATGCATTTGATTTTAACCTATCCTCTGAAGTTTTATTTGATTTCGTATTAAAAACTATTATTCATAATATATAAATGCATTTTATTTTAACCTATCCTCTGAAGTTTTATTTGATTTCGTATTAAAAATTATTATTCATAATCAATAAATGCATATTATTTTAACCTATCCTCTGAAGTTTTATTTGATTTCGTATTAAAAATTATTATTAATAATCAATAAATGCATTTTATTTTTACCTATCCTCTGAAGTTTTATTTGATTTCGTTTTAAAAATTATTATTCATAATCAATAAATGCATTTTATTTTAACTTAACCTTCTGAAGTTTTATTTGATTTCGTATTAAAAATTATTATTTATAATCAATGAATGAATTTTATTTTAACCTATCCTCTGAAGTTTTATTGTATTTCGTATTAAAAATTATGATTAATAATCAATAAATGCATTTTATTTTAACCTATCCTCTGAAGTTTTATTTGATTTCGTAACAAAAATTATTATTCATACTATATTAATTCATTTTATTTGAATCTATCCTCTGAAGTTTTATTTGATTTCGTATTTAAAATTATTTATCATAGTCAATAAATGCATTTTATTTTAACCTATCGTCTGAAGTTTTATTTGATTTCGTATTAAAAATTATTATTAATAATCAATAAATGCATTTTCTGTACCATATCCTCTGAAGTTTTATTTGATTTCGTATTAAAAATTATTATTCATAATAATACATGCATTTTATTTCAACCTATCCCCTGGAGTTTTATTTAATTTCGTAGTTAAAATTATTATTCATAATCAATAAATGCATTTTATTTTAACCTATCCTCTGAAGTTTTATTTGATTTCGTAATAAAAATTATTATTCATAATCAATAAATGACTTTTGATTTTAACATATCCCCTGAAGTTTGAATTGATTTTTTATCAAAAATTATTATTCATAATCAATAAATGCATTTTATTTTAACCTATCCCTTGAAGTTTTATTTGATTTCGTTTTAAATATTATTATTAATAATCAATAAATGCATTTTATTTTAACCTATCCTCTGAAGTTTTATTTGATTTCGTAGTTAAAATTATTATTCATAATCAATAAATGCATTTGATTTTAACCTATCCTCTGAAGTTTTATTTGATTTCGTATTAAAAACTATTATTCATAATATATAAATGCATTTTATTTTAACCTATCTTCTGAAGTTTTATTTGATTTCGTATTAAAAATTATTATTCATAATCAATAAATGCATATTATTTTAACCTATCCTCTGAAGTTTTATTTGATTTCGTATTAAAAATTATTATTAATAATCAATAAATGCATTTTATTTTAACCTATCATCTGGAGTTTTATTTGATTTCGTAACAAAAATTATTATTCATACTATAATAATTCATTTTATTTGAATCTATCCTCTGAAGTTTCATATGATTTCGTATTAAAAATTATTATTCATAATCAATAAATGCATTTTATTTAATTCTATCTTCTTAAGTTTTATTTGATTTCGTATTAAAAATTATTATTCATTATCAATAAATGCATTTTATTTTAACCTATCCTCTGAAGTTTTATTTGATTTCGTTTTAAAAATTATTATTCATAATCAATAAATGCATTTTATTTTAACTTAACTTTCTGAAGTTTTATTTGATTTCGTATTAAAAATTATTATTTATAATCAATGAATGAATTTTATTTTAACCTATCCTCTGAAGTTTTATTGTATTTCGTATTAAAAATTATGATTAATAATCAATAAATGCATTTTATTTTAACCTATCCTCTGAAGTTTTATTTGATTTCGTAACAAAAATTATTATTCATACTATATTAATTCATTTTATTTGAATCTATCCTCTGAAGTTTTATTTGATTTCGTATTTAAAATTATTTATCATAGTCAATAAATGCATTTTATTTTAACCTATCGTCTGAAGTTTTATTTGATTTCGTATTAAAAATTATTATTAATAATCAATAAATGCATTTTCTGTACCATATCCTCTGAAGTTTTATTTGATTTCGTATTAAAAATTATTATTCATAATAATACATGCATTTTATTTCAACCTATCCCCTGGAGTTTTATTTGATTTCGTAGTTAAAATTATTATTCATAATCAATAAATGCATTTTATTTTAACCTATCCTCTGAAGTTTTATTTGATTTCGTAATAAAAATTATTATTCATAATCAATAAATGCATTTTATTTTAACATATCCCCTGAAGTTTGAATTGATTTTTTATCAAAAATTATTATTCATAATCAATAAATGCATTTTATTTTAACCTATCCCTTGAAGTTTTATTTGATTTCGTTTTAAAAATTATAATTAATAATCAATAAATGCATTTTATTTTAACCTATCCTCTGAAGTTTTATTTGATTTCGTAGTTAAAATTATTATTCATAAACAATAAATGCATTTTATTTTAACCTATCCTCTGAAGTTTTATTTGATTTCGTATTAAAAACTATTATTCATACGATATAAATGCATTTTATTTTAACCTATCCTCTGAAGTTTTATTTGATTTCGTATTAAAAATTATTATTCATAATCAATAAATGCATTTTATTTTAACCTATCTTCTGGAGTTTTATTTGATTTCGTAACAAAAATTATTATTCATACTATAATAATTCATTTTATTTGAATCTATCCTCTGAAGTTTCATATGATTTCGTATTAAAAATTATTATTCATAATCAATAAATGCATTTTATTTAATTCTATCTTCTTAAGTTTTATTTGATTTCGTATTAAAAATTATTATTCATTATCAATAAATGCATTTTATTTTAACCTATCCTCTACAGTTTTATTGTATTTCGTATTAAAAAATATTATTCATAATCAATAAATGCATTTTATTTTAACCTATCCTCTGAAGTTTTATTTTATTTCGTATTTAAAATTATTATTCATACTATATAAATGCATTTTATTTTAACCTATCCTCTGAAGTTTTATTTGATTTCGTATTAAAAATTATTATTCATAATCAATAAATGCATATTATTTTAACATATCCTCTGAAGTTTTATTTGATTTCGTATTAAAAATTATTATTAATAATCAATAAATGCATTTTATTTTAACCTATCCTCTGGAGTTTTATTTGATTTCGTATTAAAAATTATAATTAATAATCAATAAATGCATTTTATTTTTACCTATCCTCTGAAGTTTTATATGATTTCGTATTAAAAATTATTATTCATAATCAATAAAAGCATTTTATTTTAACCTATCCTCTGAAGTTTTATTTGATTTCGTATTTAAAATTATTATTCATTATCAATAAATGCATTTTATTTTAACCTATCCTCTGAAGTTTTATTTGATTTCGTTTTAAAAATTATTATTCATAATCAATAAATGCATTTTATTTTAACTTATCCTCTGAAGTTTTATTTGATTTCGTATTAAAATTATTATTTATAATCAATGAATGAATTTTATTTTAACCTATCCTCTGAAGTTTTATTGTATTTCGTATTAAAAATTATGATTAATAATCAATAAATGCATTTTATTTTAACCTATCGTCTGAAGTTTTATTTGATTTCGTATTAAAAATTATTATTAATAATCAATAAATGCATTTTATTGTACCATATCCTCTGAAGTTTTATTTGATTTCGTATTAAAAATTATTATTTATAATAATACATGCATTTTATTTCAACCTATCCCCTGGAGTTTTATTTGATTTCGTAGTTAAAATTATTATTCATAATCAATAAATGCATTTTATTTTAACCTATCTTCTGGAGTTTTATTTGATTTCGTATTTAAAATTATTATTCATAATCAATAAATGCATTTTATTTTAACCTATCCTCTGAAGTTTTATTTGATTTAGTATTAAAAACTATTATTCATACTATATAAATGCATTTTATTTTAACCTATCCTCTGAAGTTTTATTTGATTTCGTATTAAAAATTATTATTCATAATAAATAAATGTATTTTATTTTAACATATCCTCTGAAGTTTTATTTGATTTCGTATTAAAAATTATTATTCATAATCAATAAATGCATTTTATTTTAACCTATCCTCTGAAGTTTTATTTTATTTCGTATTTAAAATTATTATTCATAATCAATAAATGCATTTTATTTTAACCTATCCTCTGAAGTTTTATTGTATTTCGTATTAAAAATTATTATTCGTACTATATAAATGCATTTTATTTTAACCTATTCTCTGAAGTTTTATTTGATTTCGTATTAAAAATTATTATTCATAATCAATAAATGCATATTATTTTAACCTAACCTCTGAAGTTTTATTTGATTTCGTATTAAAAATTATTATTAATAATCAATAAATGCATTTTATTTTAACCTATCCTCTGGAGTTTTATTTGATTTCGTAACAAAAATTATTATTCATACTATAATAATTCATTTTATTTGAATCTATCCTCTGAAGTTTCATATGATTTCGTATCTAAAATTATTATTCATAATCAATAAATGAATTTTATTTAATTCTATCTTCTTAAGTTTTATTTGATTTCGTATTAAAAATTATTATTCATTATCAATAAATGCATTTTATTTTAACCTATCCTCTGAAGTTTTATTTGATTTCGTTTTAAAAATTATTATTCATAATCAATAAATGCATTTTATTTTAACTTAACCTTCTGAAGTTTTATTTGATTTCGTATTAAAAATTATTATTTATAATCAATGAATGAATTTTATTTTAACCTATCCTCTGAAGTTTTATTGTATTTCGTATTAAAAATTATGATTAATAATCAATAAATGCATTTTATTTTAACCTATCCTCTGAAGTTTTATTTGATTTCGTAACAAAAATTATTATTCATACTATATTAATTCATTTTATTTGAATCTATCCTCTGAAGTTTTATTTGATTTCGTATTTAAAATTATTTATCATAGTCAATAAATGCATTTTATTTTAACCTATCGTCTGAAGTTTTATTTGATTTCGTATTAAAAATTATTATTAATAATCAATAAATGCATTTTCTGTACCATATCCTCTGAAGTTTTATTTGATTTCGTATTAAAAATTATTATTCATAATAATACATGCATTTTATTTCAACCTATCCCCTGGAGTTTTATTTGATTTCGTAGTTAAAATTATTATTCATAATCAATAAATGCATTTTATTTTAACCTATCCTCTGAAGTTTTATTTGATTTCGTAATAAAAATTATTATTCATAATCAATAAATGCATTTTATTTTAACATATCCCCTGAAGTTTGAATTGATTTTTTATCAAAAATTATTATTCATAATCAATAAATGCATATTATTTTAACATATCCTCTGAAGTTTTATTTGATTTCGTATTAAAAATTATTATTAATAATCAATAAATGCATTTTATTTTAACCTATCCTCTGGAGTTTTATTTGATTTCGTATTAAAAATTATAATTAATAATCAATAAATGCATTTTATTTTTACCTATCCTCTGAAGTTTTATATGATTTCGTATTAAAAATTATTATTCATAATCAATAAAAGCATTTTATTTAACTCTATCCTCTGAAGTTTTATTTGATTTCGTATTTAAAATTATTATTCATTATCAATAAATGCATTTTATTTTAACCTATCCTCTGAAGTTTTATTTGATTTCGTTTTAAAAATTATTATTCATAATCAATAAATGCATTTTATTTTAACTTATCCTCTGAAGTTTTATTTGATTTCGTATTAAAATTATTATTTATAATCAATGAATGAATTTTATTTTAACATATCCTCTGAAGTTTTATTGTATTTCGTATTAAAAATTATGATTAATAATCAATAAATGCATTTTATTTTAACCTATCGTCTGAAGTTTTATTTGATTTCGTATTAAAAATTATTATTAATAATCAATAAATGCATTTTATTGTACCATATCCTCTGAAGTTTTATTTGATTTCGTATTAAAAATTATTATTTATAATAATACATGCATTTTATTTCAACCTATCCCCTGGAGTTTTATTTGATTTCGTAGTTAAAATTATTATTCATAATCAATAAATGCATTTTATTTTAACCTATCCTCTGGAGTTTTATTTGATTTCGTAATAAAAATTATTATTCATAATCAATAAATGCATTTTATTTTTACATATCCCCTGAAGTATTATTTGATTTCGTATTAAAAATTATTATTCATAATCAATAAATGCATTTTATTTTAACCTATCCTCTGAAGTTTTATTTGATTTCGTATTAAAAATTATTATTCATAATAAATAAATGTATTTTATTTTAACATATCCTCTGAAGTATTATTTGATTTCGTATTAAAAATTATTATTCATAATCAATAAATGCATTTTATTTTAACCTATCCTCTGAAGTTTTATTTTATTTCGTATTTAAAATTATTATTCATAATCAATAAATGCATTTTATTTTAACCTATCCTCTGAAGTTTTATTGTATTTCGTATTAAAAATTATTATTCGTACTATATAAATGCATTTTATTTTAACCTATTCTCTGAAGTTTTATTTGATTTCGTATTAAAAATTATTATTCATAATCAATAAATGCATATTATTTTAACCTATCCTCTGAAGTTTTATTTGATTTCGTATTAAAAATTATTATTAATAATCAATAAATGCATTTTATTTTAACCTATCCTCTGGAGTTTTATTTGATTTCGTAACAAAAATTATTATTCATACTATAATAATTCATTTTATTTGAATCTATCCTCTGAAGTTTCATATGATTTCGTATTAAAAATTATTATTCATAATCAATAAATGCATTTTATTTAATTCTATCTTCTTAAGTTTTATTTGATTTCGTATTAAAAATTATTATTCATTATCAATAAATGCATTTTATTTTAACCTATCCTCTGAAGTTTTATTTGATTTCGTTTTAAAAATTATTATTCATAATCAATAAATGCATTTTATTTTAACTTAACCTTCTGAAGTTTTATTTGATTTCGTATTAAAAATTATTATTTATAATCAATGAATGAATTTTATTTTAACCTATCCTCTGAAGTTTTATTGTATTTCGTATTAAAAATTATGATTAATAATCAATAAATGCATTTTATTTTAACCTATCCTCTGAAGTTTTATTTGATTTCGTAACAAAAATTATTATTCATACTATATTAATTCATTTTATTTGAATCTATCCTCTGAAGTTTTATTTGATTTCGTATTTAAAATTATTTATCATAGTCAATAAATGCATTTTATTTTAACCTATCGTCTGAAGTTTTATTTGATTTCGTATTAAAAATTATTATTAATAATCAATAAATGCATTTTCTGTACCATATCCTCTGAAGTTTTATTTGATTTCGTATTAAAAATTATTATTCATAATAATACATGCATTTTATTTCAACCTATCCCCTGGAGTTTTATTTGATTTCGTAGTTAAAATTATTATTCATAATCAATAAATGCATGTTATTTTAACCTATCCTCTGAAGTTTTATTTGATTTCGTAATAAAAATTATTATTCATAATCAAAAAATGCATTTTATTTTAACATATCCCCTGAAGTTTGAATTGATTTTTTATCAAAAATTATTATTCATAATCAATAAATGCATTTTATTTTAACCTATCCCTTGAAGTTTTATTTGATTTCGTTTTAAAAATTATTATTAATAATCAATAAATGCATTTTATTTTAACCTATCCTCTGAAGTTTTATTTGATTTCGTAGTTAAAATTATTATTCATAATCAATAAATGCATTTGATTTTAACCTATCCTCTGAAGTTTTATTTGATTTCGTATTAAAAACTATTATTCACAATATATAAATGCATTTTATTTTAACCTATCCTCTGAAGTTTTATTTGATTTCGTATTAAAAATTATTATTCATAATCAATAAATGCATATTATTTTAACCTATCCTCTGAAGTTTTATTTGATTTCGTATTAAAAATTATTATTAATAATCAATAAATGCATTTTATTTTAACCTATCCTCTGGAGTTTTATTTGATTTCGTAACAAAAATTATTATTCATACTATAATAATTCATTTTATTTGAATCTATCCTCTGAAGTTTCATATGATTTCGTATTAAAAATTATTATTCATAATCAATAAATGCATTTTATTTAATTCTATCTTCTTAAGTTTTATTTGATTTCGTATTAAAAATTATAATTAATACTCAATAAATGCATTTTATTTTTACCTATCCTCTGAAGTTTCATATGATTTCGTATTAAAAATTATTATTCATAATCAATAAATGCATTTTATTTAACTCTATCCTCTGAAGTTTTATTTGATTTCGTATTAAAAATTATTATTCATTATCAATAAATGCATTTTATTTTAACCTATCCTCTGAAGTTTTATTTGATTTCGTTTTAAAAATTATTATTCATAATCAATAAATGCATTTTATTTTAACTTATCCTCTGAAGTTTTATTGTATTTCGTATTAAAAATTATGATTAATAATCAATAAATGCATTTTATTTTAACCAATCCTCTGAAGTTTTATTTGATTTCGTAACAAAAATTATTATTCATACTATATTAATTCATTTTATTTGAATCTATCCTCTGAAGTTTTATTTGATTTCGTATTTAAAATTATTTATCATAGTCAATAAATGCATTTTATTTTAACCTATCGTCTGAAGTTTTATTTGATTTCGTATTAAAAATTATAATTAATAATCAATAAATGCATTTTCTGTACCATATCCTCTGAAGTTTTATTTGATTTCGTATTAAAAATTATTATTCATAATAATACATGCATTTTATTTCAACCTATCCCCTGGAGTTTTATTTGATTTCGTAGTTAAAATTATTATTAATAATCAATAAATGCATTTTATTTTAACCTATCCTCTGAAGTTTTATTTGATTTTGTAATAAAAATTATTATTCATAATCAATAAATGCATTTTATTTTAACATATCCCCTGAAGATTGTATTGATTTTTTATCAAAAATTATTATTCATAATCAATAAATGCATTTTATTTTAACCTATCCCTTGAAGTTTTATTTGATTTCGTTTTAAAAATTATTATTCATAATCAATAAATGTATTTTATTTTAACATATCGTCTGAAGTTTTATTTGATTTCGTATTAAAAATTATTATTCATAATCAATAAATGCATTTTATTTTAACCTATCCTCTGAAGTTTTATTTTATTTCGTAGTTAAAATTATTATTCATAATCAATAAATTCATTTTGTTTTAACCTATCCTCTGAAGTTTTATTTTATTTCGTATTAAAAACTATTATTCATACTATATAAATGCATTTAATTTTAACCTATCCTCTGAAGTTTTATTTGATTTCGTATTTAAAATTATTATTCATAATCAATAAATGCATTTTATTTTAACTTATCCTATGAAGTTTTATTTGATTTCGTATTAAAAATTATTATTTATAATCAATGAATGAATTTTATTTTAACCTATTCTCTGAAGGTTTATTGTATTTCGTATTAAAAATTATGATTAATAATCAATAAATGCATTTTATTTTAACCTATCCTCTGAAGTCTTATTTGATTTCGTAACAAAAATTATTATTCATACTATATTAATTCATTTTATTTGAATCTATCCTCTGAAGTTTTATTTGATTTCGTATTTAAAATTATTTATCATAGTCAATAAATGCATTTTATTTCAACCTATCCCCTGGAGTTTTATTAAATTTCGTAGTTAAAATTATTATTCATAATCAATAAATGCATTTTATTTTAACTTATCCTCTGAAGTTTTATTTGATTTCGTATTAAAAACTATTATTCATACTATATAAATGCATTTTATTTTAACCTATCCTCTGAAGTTTTATTTGATTTCGTATTAAAAATTATTATTCAAAATCAATAAATGCATATTATTTTAATCTATCCCTCGAAGTTTTATTTGATTTCGTATTAAAAATTATTATTAATAATCAATAAATGCATTTTATTTTAACCTATCCTCTGGAGTTTTATTTGATTTCGTAACAAAAATTATTATTCATACTATAATAATTCATTTTATTTGAATCTATCCTCTGAAGTTTCATATGATTTCGTATTAAAAATTATTATTCATAATCAATAAATGCATTTTATTTAATTCTATCTTCTTAAGTTTTATTTGATTTCGTATTAAAAATTATTATTCATTATCAATAAATGCATTTTATTTTAACCTATCCTCTGAAGTTTTATTTGATTTCGTTTTAAAAATTATTATTCATAATCAATAAATGCATTTTATTTTAACTTAACCTTCTGAAGTTTTATTTGATTTCGTATTAAAAATTATTATTTATAATCAATGAATGAATTTTATTTTAACCTATCCTCTGAAGTTTTATTGTATTTCGTATTAAAAATTATGATTAATAATCAATAAATGCATTTTATTTTAACCTATCCTCTGAAGTTTTATTTGATTTCGTAACAAAAATTATTATTCATACTATATTAATTCATTTTATTTGAATCTATCCTCTGAAGTTTTATTTGATTTCGTATTTAAAATTATTTATCATAGTCAATAAATGCATTTTATTTTAACCTATCGTCTGAAGTTTTATTTGATTTCGTATTAAAAATTATTATTAATAATCAATAAATGCATTTTCTGTACCATATCCTCTGAAGTTTTATTTGATTTCGTATTAAAAATTATTATTCATAATAATACATGCATTTTATTTCAACCTATCCCCTGGAGTTTTATTTGATTTCGTAGTTAAAATTATTATTCATAATCAATAAATGCATTTTATTTTAACCTATCCTCTGAAGTTTTATTTGATTTCGTAATAAAAATTATTATTCATAATCAATAAATGCATTTTATTTTAACATATCCCCTGAAGTTTGAATTGATTTTTTATCAAAAATTATTATTCATAATCAATAAATGCATTTTATTTTAACCTATCCCTTGAAGTTTTATTTGATTTCGTTTTAAAAATTATAATTAATAATCAATAAATGCATTTTATTTTAACCTATCCTCTGAAGTTTTATTTGATTTCGTAGTTAAAATTATTATTCATAATCAATAAATGCATTTTATTTTAACCTATCCTCTGAAGTTTTATTTGATTTCGTATTAAAAACTATTATTCATACGATATAAATGCATTTTATTTTAACCTATCCTCTGAAGTTTTATTTGATTTCGTATTAAAAATTATTATTCATAATCAATAAATGCATATTATTTTAACCTATCCTCTGGAGTTTTATTTAATTTCGTATTAAAAATAATAATTAATAATCAATAAATGCATTTTATTTTTACCTATCCTCTGAAGTTTCATATGATTTCGTATTAAAAATTATTATTAATAATCAATAAATGCATTTTATTTAACTCTATCCTCTGAAGTTTTATTTGATTTCGTATTAAAAATTATTATTCATAATCAATAAATGCATATTATTTTAACCTATCCTCTGAAGTTTTATTTGATTTCGTATTAAAAATTATTATTAATAATCAATAAATGCATTTTATTTTAACCTATCCTCTGGAGTTTTATTTGATTTCGTATTAAAAATTATAATTAATAATCAATAAATGCATTTTATTTTTACCTATCCTCTGAAGTTTTATTTGATTTCGTTTTAAAAATTATTATTCATAATCAATAAATGCATTTTATTTTAACTTATCCTATGAAGTTTTATTTGATTTCATATTAAAAATTATTATTTATAATCAATGAATGAATTTTATTTTAACCTATTCTCTGAAGTTTTATTGTATTTCATATTAAAAATTATGATTAATAATCAATAAATGCATTTTATTTTAACCTATCCTCTGAAGTCTTATTTGATTTCGTAACAAAAATTATTATTCATACTATATTAATTTATTTCATTTGAATCTATCCTCTGAAGTTTTATTTGATTTCGTATTTAAAATTATTTATCATAGTCAATAAATGCATTTTATTTCAACCTATCCCCTGGAGTTTTATTTGATTTCTTAGTTAAAATTATTATTCATAATCAATAAATGCATTTTATTTTAACCTATCCTCTGAAGTTTTATTTGATTTCGTAATAAAAATTATTATTCATAATCAATAAATGCATTTTATTTTAACATATCCCCTGAAGTTTGAATTGATTTTTTATCAAAAATAATTATTTATAATCAATAAATGCATTTTATTTTAACCTATCCCTTGAAGTTTTATTTGATTTCGTTTTAAAAATTATTATTAATAATCAATAAATGCATTTTATTTTTACCTATCCTCTGAAGTTTCATATGATTTTGTATTAAAAATTATTATTCATAATCAATAAATGCATTTTATTTAACTCTATCCTCTGAAGTTTTATTTGATTTCGTATTAAAAATTATTATTCATTATCAATAAATGCATTTTATTTTAACCTATCCTCTGCAGTTTTATTTGATTTCGTATTAAAAATTATTATTCATAATCAATAAATGCATATTATTTTAACCTATCCCTTGAAGTTTTATTTGATTTCGTATTAAAAATTATTATTAATAATCAATAAATGCATTTTATTTTAACCTATCCTCTGGAGTTTTATTTGATTTCGTATTAAAAATTATAATTAATAATCAATAAATGAATTTTATTTTTACCTATCCTCTGAAGTTTCATATGATTTTGTATTAAAAATTATTATTCATAATCAATAAATGCATTTTATTTTAACCTATCATCTGAAGTTTTATTTTATTTCGTATTTAAAATTATTATTCATACTATATAAATGCATTTTATTTTAACCTATCCTCTGAAGTTTTATTTGATTTCGTATTAAAAATTATTATTCATAATCAATAAATGCATATTATTTTAACATATCCTCTGAAGTTTTATTTGATTTCGTATTAAAAATTATTATTAATAATCAATAAATGCATTTTATTTTAACCTATCCTCTGGAGTTTTATTTGATTTCGTATTAAAAATTATAATTAATACTCAATAAATGCATTTTATTTTTACCTATCCTCTGAAGTTTCATATGATTTCGTATTAAAAATTATTATTCATAATCAATAAATGCATTTTATTTAACTCTATCCTCTGAAGTTTTATTTGATTTCGTATTAAAAATTATTATTCATTATCAATAAATGCATTTTATTTTAACCTATCCTCTGAAGTTTTATTTGATTTCGTTTTAAAAATTATTATTCATAATCAATAAATGCATTTTATTTTAACTTATCCTCTGAAGTTTTATTGTATTTCGTATTAAAAATTATGATTAATAATCAATAAATGCATTTTATTTTAACCAATCCTCTGAAGTTTTATTTGATTTCGTAACAAAAATTATTATTCATACTATATTAATTAATTTTATTTGAATCTATCCTCTGAAGTTTTATTTGATTTCGTATTTAAAATTATTTATCATAGTCAATAAATGCATTTTATTTTAACCTATCGTCTGAAGTTTTATTTGATTTCGTATTAAAAATTATAATTAATAATCAATAAATGCATTTTCTGTACCATATCCTCTGAAGTTTTATTTGATTTCGTATTAAAAATTATTATTCATAATAATTCATGCATTTTATTTCAACCTATCCCCTGGAGTTTTATTTGATTTCGTAGTTAAAATTATTATTCATAATCAATAAATGCATTTTATTTTAACCTATCCTCTGAAGTTTTATTTGATTTTGTAATAAAAATTATTATTCATAATCAATAAATGCATTTTATTTTAACATATCCCCTGAAGTTTGAATTGATTTTTTATCAAAAATTATTATTCATAATCAATAAATGCATTTTATTTTAACCTATCCCTTGAAGTTTTATTTGATTTCGTTTTAAAAATTATTATTCATAATCAATAAATGTATTTTATTTTAACATATCGTCTGAAGTTTTATTTGATTTCGTATTAAAAATTATTATTCATAATCAATAAATGCATTTTATTTTAACCTATCCTCTGAAGTTTTATTTTATTTCGTAGTTAAAATTATTATTCATAATCAATAAATTCATTTTGTTTTAACCTATCCTCTGAAGTTTTATTTTATTTCGTATTAAAAACTATTATTCATACTATATAAATGCATTTAATTTTAACCTATCCTCTGAAGTTTTATTTGATTTCGTATTTAAAATTATTATTCATAATCAATAAATGCATTTTATTTTAACTTATCCTATGAAGTTTTATTTGATTTCGTATTAAAAATTATTATTTATAATCAATGAATGAATTTTATTTTAACCTATTCTCTGAAGGTTTATTGTATTTCGTATTAAAAATTATGATTAATAATCAATAAATGCATTTTATTTTAACCTATCCTCTGAAGTCTTATTTGATTTCGTAACAAAAATTATTATTCATACTATATTAATTCATTTTATTTGAATCTATCCTCTGAAGTTTTATTTGATTTCGTATTTAAAATTATTTATCATAGTCAATAAATGCATTTTATTTCAACCTATCCCCTGGAGTTTTATTAAATTTCGTAGTTAAAATTATTATTCATAATCAATAAATGCATTTTATTTTAACTTATCCTCTGAAGTTTTATTTGATTTCGTAATAAAAATTATTATTCATAATCAATAAATGCATTTTATTTTAACATATCCCCTGAAGTTTTATTTGATTTCGTATTAAAAACTATTATTCATACTATATAAATGCATTTTATTTTAACCTATCCTCTGAAGTTTTATTTGATTTCGTATTAAAAATTATTATTCAAAATCAATAAATGCATATTATTTTAATCTATCCCTTGAAGTTTTATTTGATTTCGTATTAAAAATTATTATTAATAATCAATAAATGCATTTTATTTTAACCTATCCTCTGGAGTTTTATTTGATTTCGTATTAAAAATTATAATTAATAATCAATAAATGAATTTTATTTTTACCTATCCTCTGAAGTTTCATATGATTTCGTATTAAAAATTATTATTCATAATCAATAAATGCATTTTATTTAACTCTATCCTCTGAAGTTTTATTTGATTTCGTAACAAAAATTATTATTCATACTACATTAATTCATTTTATTTGAATCTATCCTCTGAAGTTTTATTTGATTTCGTATTAAAAATTATGATTAATAATCAATAAATGCATTTTATTTTAACCTATCCTCTGAAGTTTTATTTGATTTCGTAACAAAAATTATTATTCATACTACATTAATTTATTTTATTTGAATCTATCCTCTGAAGTTTTATTTGATTTCGTATTTAAAATTATTTATCATAGTCAATAAATGCATTTTATTTTAACCTATCGTCTGAAGTTTTATTTGATTTCGTATTAAAAATTATTATTAATAATCAATAAATGCATTTTATTTTAACCTATCCTCTGAAGTTTTATTTGATTTCGTATTAAAAATTATTACTCATAATCAATAAATGCATTTTATTTTAACCTATCCTCTGAAGTTTTATTTGATTTCGTATTAAAAATTATTATTCATAATCAATAAATGTATTTTATTTTAATCTGAACTCTGAAGTTTTATTGTATTTCGTATTAAAAATTATTATTCATAATCAATAAATGCATTTTATTTTAACCTATCGTCTGAAGTTTTATTTGATTTCGTATTAAAAATTATTATTAATAATCAATAAATGCATTTTATTTTAACCTATCCTCTGGAGTTTTATTTGATTTCGTATTAAAAATTATAATTAATAATAAATAAATGAATTTTATTTTTACCTATCTTCTGAAGTTTCATATGATTTTGTATTAAAAATTATTATTCATAATCAATAAATGCATTTTATTTTAACCTATCCTCTGAAGTTTTATTTTATTTCGTATTTAAAATTATTATTCATACCATATAAATGCATTTTATTTTAACCTATCCTCTGAAGTTTTATTTGATTTCGTATTAAAAATTATTATTCATAATCAATAAATGCATATTATTTTAACCTATCGTCTGAAGTTTTATTTGATTTCGTATTAAAAATTATTATTAATAATCAATAAATGCATTTTATTTTAACCTATCCTCTGGAGTTTTTTTTGATTTCGTATTAAAAATTATAATTAATACTCAATAAATGCATTTTATTTTTACCTATCCTCTGAAGTTTCATATTATTTCGTATTAAAAATTATTATTCATAATCAATAAATGCATTTTATTTAACTCTATCCTCTGCAGTTTTATTTGATTTCGTATTAAAAATTATTATTCATTATCAATAAATGCATTTTATTTTAACCTATCCTCTGAAGTTTTATTTGATTTCGTTTTAAAAATTATTATTCATTATCAATAAATGCATTTTATTTTAACCTATCCTCTGAAGTTTTATTTGATTTCGTTTTAAAAATTATGATTAATAATCAATAAATGCATTTTATTTTAACCAATCCTCTCAAGTTTTATTTGATTTCGTAACAAAAATTATTATTCATACTATATTAATTCAATTTGTTTGAATCTATCCTCTGAAGTTTTATTTGATTTCGTATTTAAAATTATTTATCTTAGTCAATAAATGCATTTTATTTTAACCTATCGTCTGAAGTTTTATTTGATTTCGTATTAAAAATTATTATTAATAATCAATAAATGCATTTTCTGTACCATATCCTCTGAAGTTTTATTTGATTTCGTATTAAAAATTATTATTCATAATAATACATGCATTTTATTTCAACCTATCCCCTGGAGTTTTATTTGATTTCGTAGTTAAAATTATTATTCATAATCAATAAATGCATTTTATTTTAACCTATCCTCTGAAGTTTTATTTGATTTCGTAATAAAAATTATTATTCATAATAAATAAATGCATTTTATTTTAACATATCCCCTGAAGTTTGAATTGATTTTTTATCAAAAATTATTATTCATAATCAATAAATGTATTTTATTTTAATCTGAACTCTGAAGTTTTATTGTATTTCGTATTAAAAATTATTATTCAAAATCAATAAGTGCATTTTATTTTAACCTATCGTCTGAAGTTTTATTTGATTTCGTATTAAAAATTATTATTAATAATCAATAAATGCATTTTATTTTAACCTATCCTCTGGAGTTTTATTTGATTTCGTATTAAAAATTATAATTAATAATCAATAAATGCATTTTATTTTTACCTATGCTCTGAAGTTTCATATGATTTTGTATTAAAAATTATTATTCATAATCAATAAATGCATTTTATTTTAACCTATCCTCTGAAGTTTTCTTTTATTTCGTATTTAAAATTATTATTCATACTATATAAATGCATTTTATTTTAACCTATCCTCTGAAGTTTTATTTGATTTCGTATTAAAAATTATTATTCATAATCAATAAATGCATATTATTTTAACCTATCCTCTGAAGTTTTATTTGATTTCGTATTAAAAATTATTATTAATAATCAATAAATGCATTTTATTTTAACCTATTCTCTGGAGTTTTATTTGATTTCGTATTAAAAATTATAATTAATACTCAATAAATGCATTTTATTTTTACCTATCCTCTGAAGTTTCATATGATTTCGTATTAAAAATTATTATTCATAATCAATAAATGCATTTTATTTAACTCTATCCTCTGAAGTTTTATTTGATTTCGTATTAAAAATTATTATTCATTATCAATAAATGCATTTTATTTTTACCTATCCTCTGAAGTTTTATTTGATTTCGTTTTAAAAATTATTATTCATAATCAATAAATGCATTTTATTTTAACTTATCCTCTGAAGTTTTATTTGATTTCGTATTAAAAATTATTATTTATAATCAATGAATGAATTTTATTTTAACCTATCCTCTGAAGTTTTATTGTATTTCGTATTAAAAATTATGATTAATAATCAATAAATGCATTTTATTTTAACCAATCCTCTGAAGTTTTATTTGATTTCGTAACAAAAATTATTATTCATACTATATTAATTCATTTTATTTGAATCTATCCTCTGAAGTTATATTTGATTTCGTATTTAAAATTATTTGTCATAGTCAATAAATGCATTTTATTTTAACCTATCGTCTGAAGTTTTATTTGATTTCGTATTAAAAATTATTATTAATAATCAATAAATGCATTTTCTGTACCATATCCTCTGAAGTTTTATTTGATTTTGTATTAAAAATTATTATTCATAATAATACATGCATTTTATTTCAACCTATCCCCTAGAGTTTTACTTGATTTCGTAGTTAAAATTATTATTCATAATCAATAAATGCATTTTATTTTAACCTATCCTCTGAAGTTTTATTTGATTTCGTAATAAAAATTATTATTCATAATCAATAAATGCATTTTATTTTAACATATCCCCTGAAGTTTGAATTGATTTTTTATCAAAAATTATTATTCATAATCAATAAATGCATTTTATTTTAACCTATCCCTTGAAGTTTTATTTGATTTCGTTTTAAAAATTATAATTAATAATCAATAAATGCATTTTATTTTAACCTATTCTCTGAAGTTTTATTTTATTTCGTAGTAAAAATTATTATTCATAATCAATAAATGCATTTTATTTTAACCTATCCTCTGAAGTTTTATTTGATTTCGTTTTAAAAATTATAATTAATAATCAATAAATGCATTTTATTTAACTCTATCCTCTGAAGTTTTATTTGATTTGGTATTAATAATTATTATTTATAATCAATGAATGAATTTTATTTTAACCTATCCTCTGAAGTTTTATTGTATTTCGTATTAAAAATTATGATTAATAATCAATAAATGCATTTTATTTTAACCTATCCTCTGAAGTTTTATTTGATTTCGTAACAAAAATTATTATTCATACTACATTAATTCATTTTATTTGAATCTATCCTCTGAAGTTTTATTTGATTTCGTATTTAAAATTATTTATTATAGTCAATAAATGCATTTTATTTTAACCTATCGTCTGAAGTTTTATTTGATTTCGTATTAAAAATTATTATTAATAATCAATAAATGCATTTTATTTTAACCTATCCTCTGAAGTTTTATTTGATTTCGTAGTTAAAATTATTTATCATAGTCAATAAATGCATTTTATTTTTACCTATCCTCTGAAGTTTCATATGATTTTGTATTAAACATTATTATTCATAATCAATAAATGCATTTTATTTAACTCTATCCTCTGAAGTTTTATTTGATTTCGTATTAAAAATTATTATTCATTATAAATAAATGCAATTTATTTTAACCTATCCTCTGAAGTTTTATTTGATTTCGTATTTAAAATTATTATTCATAATCAATAAATGCATTTTATTTTAACTTATCCTCTGAAGTTTTATTTGATTTCGTAATAAAAATTATTATTCATAATCAATAAATGCATTTGGTTTTTACCTATCCGCTGAAGTTTGAATTGATTTTTTATCAAAAATTATTATTTATAATCAATAAATGCATTTTATTTTAACCTATCCCTTGAAGTTTTATTTGATTTCGTTTTAAAAATTATTATTAATAATCAATAAATGCATTTTATTTTAACCTATCCTCTGAAGTTTTATTTGATTTCGTAGTTAAAATTATTATTTATAATCAATAAATGCATTTTATTTTAACCTATCCTCTGAAGTTTTATTTGATTTCGTATTAAAAACTATTATTCATGCTATATAAATGCATTTTATTTTAACCTATCCTCTGAAGTTTTATTTGATTTCGTATTAAAAATTATTATTCATAATCAATAAATGCATATTATTTTAATCTATCCCTTGAAGTTTTGATTTGATTTCGTATTAAAAATTATTATTAATAATCAATAAATGCATTTTATTTTTACCTATCCTCTGAAGTTTCATATGAGTTCGTATTAAAAATTATTATTCATAATCAATAAATGCATTTTATTTAACTCTATCCTTTGAAGTTTTATTTGATTTCGTATTAAAAATTATTATTAATAATCAATAAATGCATTTTATTTTAACCTATCCTCTGGAGTTTTATTAGATTTCGTATTAAAAATTATAATTAATAATCAATAAATGCATTTTATTTTTACCTATCCTCTGAAGTTTCATATGATTTTGTATTAAAAATTATTATTCATAATCAATAAATGCATTTTATTTAACTCTATCCTCTGAAGTTTTATTTGATTTCGTATTAAAAATTATTATTCATTATCAATAAATGCATTTTATTTTAACCTATCCTCTGAAGTTTTATTTGATTTCGTATTAAAAATTATTATTCATAATCAATAAATGCATTTTATTTTAACTTATCCTATGAAGTTTTATTTGATTTCGTATTAAAAATTATTATTTATAATAAATAAATGCATTTTATTTTAACATATCCCCTGAAGTTTGAATTGATTTTTTATCAAAAATTATTATTCATAATCAATAAATGTATTTTATTTTAATCTGAACTCTGAAGTTTTATTGTATTTCGTATTAAAAATTATTATTCATAATCAATAAATGCATTTTATTTTAACTTATCGTCTGAAGTTTTATTTGATTTCGTATTAAAAATTATTATTAATAATCAATAAATGCATTTTATTTTAACCTATCCTCTGGAGTTTTATTTGATTTCGTATTAAAAATTATAATTAATAATCAATAAATGCATTTTATTTTTACCTATCCTCTGAAGTTTCATATGATTTTGTATTAAAAATTATTATTCATAATCAATAAATGCATTTTATTTTAACCTATCCTCTGAAGTTTTATTTTATTTCGTATTTAAAATTATTATTCATACTATATAAATGCATTTTGTTTTAACCTATCCTCTGAAGTTTTATTTGATTTCGTATTAAAAATTATTATTCATAATCAATAAATGCATATTATTTTAACCTATCCTCTGAAGTTTCATTTGATTTCGTATTAAAAATTATTATTAATAATCAATAAATGCATTTTATTTTAACCTATCCTCTGGAGTTTTATTTGATTTCGTATTAAAAATTATAATTAATACTCAATAAATGCATTTTATTTTTACCTATCCTCTGAAGTTTCATATGATTTCGTATTAAAAATTATTATTCATAATCAATAAATGCATTTTATTTAACTCTATCCTCTGAAGTTTTATTTGATTTCGTATTAAAAATTATTATTCATTATCAATAAATGCATTTTATTTTAACCTATCCTCTGAAGTTTTATTTGATTTCGTTTTAAAAATTATTATTCATAATCAATAAATACATTTTATTTTAACTTATCCTCTGAAGTTTTATTTGATTTCGTATTAAAAATTATTATTTATAATCAATGAATGAATTTTATTTTAACCTATCCTCTGAAGTTTTATTGTATTTCGTATTAAAAATTATGATTAATAATCAATAAATGCATTTTATTTTAACCAATCTTCTGAAGTTTTATTTGATTTCGTATTAAAAATTATTATTCATACTATATTAATTCATTTTATTTGAATCTATACTCTGAAGTTTTATTTGATTTCGTATTTAAAATTATTTGTCATAGTCAATAAATGCATTTTATTTTAACCTATCGTCTTAAGTTTTATTTGATTTCGTATTAAAAATTATTATTAATAATCAATAAATGCATTTTCTGTACCATATCCTCTGAAGTTTTATTTGATTTCGTATTAAAAATTATTATTCATAATAATACATGCATTTTATTTCAACCTATCCCCTAGAGTTTTACTTGATTTCGTAGTTAAAATTATTATTCATAATCAATAAATGCATTTTATTTTAACCTATCCTCTGAAGTTTTATTTGATTTCGTAATAAAAATTATTATTCATAATCAATAAATGCATTTTATTTTAACATATCCCCTGAAGTTTGAATTGATTTTTTATCAAAAATTATTATTCATAATCAATAAATGCATTTTATTTTAACCTATCCCTTGAAGTTTTATTTGATTTCGTTTTAAAAATTATAATTAATAATAAATAAATGCATTTTATTTTAACCTATCCTCTGAAGTTTTATTTGATTTCGTAGTTAAAATTATTATTTATAATCAATAAATGCATTTTATTTTAACCTATCCTCTGAAGTTTTATTTGATTTCGTTTTAAAAATTATAATTAATAATCAATAAATGCATTTTATTTAACTCTATCCTCTGAAGTTTTATTTGATTTCGTATTAATAATTATTATTTATAATCAATGAATGAATTTTATTTTAACCTATCCTCTGAAGTTTTATTGTATTTCGTATTAAGAATTATGATTAATAATCAATAAATGCATTTTATTTTAACCTATCCTCTGAAGTTTTATTTGATTTCGTAACAAAAATTATTATTCATACTACATTAATTCATTTTATTTGAATCTATCCTCTGAAGTTTTATTTGATTTCGTATTTAAAATTATTTATCATAGTCAATAAATGCATTTTATTTTAACCTATCGTTAGAAGTTTTATTTGATTTCGTATTAAAAATTATTATTAATAATCAATAAATGCATTTTATTTTAACCTATCCTCTGAAGTTTTATTTGATTTCGTAGTTAAAATTATTTATCATAGTCAATAAATGCATTTTATTTTTACCTATCCTCTGAAGTTTCATATGATTTTGTATTAAACATTATTATTCATAATCAATAAATGCATTTTATTTAACTCTATCCTCTGAAGTTTTATTTGATTTCGTATTAAAAATTATTATTCATTATAAATAAATGCATTTTATTTTAACCTATCCTCTGAAGTTTTATTTGATTTCGTATTTAAAATTATTATTCATAATCAATAAATGCATTTTATTTTAACTTATCCTATGAAGTTTTATTTGATTTCGTATTAAAAATTATTATTTATAATCAATGAATGAATTTTATTTTAACCTATTCTCTGAAGTTTTATTGTATTTCGTATTAAAAATTATGATTAATAATCAATAAATGCATTTTATTTTAACCTATCCTCTGAAGTCTTATTTGATTTCGTAACAATAATTATTATTCATACTATATTAATTCATTTTATTTGAATCTATCCTCTGAAGTTTTATTTGATTTCGTATTTAAAATTATTTATCATAGTCAATAAATGCATTTTATTTCAACCTATCCCCTGGAGTTTTATTTGATTTCGTTGTTAAAATTATTATTCATAATCAATAAATGCATTTTATTTTAACTTATCCTCTGAAGTTTTATTTGATTTCGTAATAAAAATTATTATTCATAATCAATAAATGCATTTTATTTTTACCTATCCGCTGAAGTTTGAATTGATTTTTTATCAAAAATTATTATTTATAATCAATAAATGCATTTTATTTTAACCTATCCCTTGAAGTTTTATTTGATTTCGTTTTAAAAATTATTATTAATAATCAATAAATGCATTTTATTTTAACCTATCCTCTGAAGTTTTATTTGATTTCGTAGTTAAAATTATTATTTATAATCAATAAATGCATTTTATTTTAACCTATCCTCTGAAGTTTTATTTGATTTCGTATTAAAAACTATTATTCATACTATATAAATGCATTTTATTTTAACCTATCCTCTGAAGTTTTATTTGATTTCGTTTTAAAAATTATTTATCATAGTCAATAAATGCATTTTATTGTAACCTATACTCTGGACTTTTATTTGATTTCGTATTAAAAATTATTATTAATAATCAATAAATGCATTTTATTTTTACCTATCCTCTGAGGTTTCATATGATTTCGTATTAAAAATTATTATTCATAATCAATAAATGCATTTTATTTAACTCTATCCTCTGAAGTTTTATTTGATTTCGTATTAAAAATTATTATTCATAATCAATAAATGCATATTATTTTAACCTAGCCTCTGAAGTTTTATTTGATTTCGTATTAAAAATTATTATTAATAATCAATAAATGCATTTTATTTTAACCTATCCTCTGGAGTTTTATTTGATTTCGTATTAAAAATTATAATTAACACTCAATAAATGCATTTTATTTTTACCTATCCTCTGAAGTTTCATATGATTTCGTATTAAAAATTATTATTCATAATCAATAAATGCATTTTATTTAACTCTATCCTCTGAAGTGTTATTTGATTTCGTATTAAAAATAATTATTCATTATCAATAAATGCATTTTATTTTTACCTATCCTCTGAAGTTTCATATGATTTCGTATTAAAAATTATTATTCATAATCAATAAATGCATTTTATTTAACTCTATCCTCTGAAGTTTTATTTGATTTCGTATTAAAAATTATTATTTATAATCAATGAATGAATTTTATTTTAACCTATCCTCTGAAGTTTTATTGTATTTCGTATTAAAAATTATGATTAATAATCAATAAATGCATTTTATTTTAACCTATCCTCTGAAGTTTTATTTGATTTCGTAACAAAAATTATTATTCATACTACATTAATTCATTTTATTTGAATCTATCCTCTGAAGTTTTATTTGATTTCGTATTTAAAATTATTTATCATAGTCAATAAATGCATTTTATTTTAACCTATCGTCTGAAGTTTTATTTGATTTCGTATTAAAAATTATTATTAATAATCAATAAATGCATTTTCTGTACCATATCCTCTGAAGTTTTATTTGATTTCGTATTAAAAATTATTATTCATAATAATACATGCATTTTATTTCAACCTATCCCCTGGAGTTTTATTTGATTTCGTAGTTAAAATTATTATTCATAATCAATAAATGCATTTTATTTTAACCTATCCTCTGAAGTTTTATTTGATTTCGTAATAAAAATTATTATTCATAATAAATAAATGCATTTTATTTTAACATATCCCCTGAAGTTTGAATTGATTTTTTATCAAAAATTATTATTCATAATCAATAAATGTATTTTATTTTAATCTGAACTCTGAAGTTTTATTGTATTTCGTATTAAAAATTATTATTCAAAATCAATAAGTGCATTTTATTTTAACCTATCGTCTGAAGTTTTATTTGATTTCGTATTAAAAATTATTATTAATAATCAATAAATGCATTTTATTTTAACCTATCCTCTGGAGTTTTATTTGATTTCGTATTAAAAATTATAATTAATAATCAATAAATGCATTTTATTTTTACCTATGCTCTGAAGTTTCATATGATTTTGTATTAAAAATTATTATTCATAATCAATAAATGCATTTTATTTTAACCTATCCTCTGAAGTTTTCTTTTATTTCGTATTTAAAATTATTATTCATACTATATAAATGCATTTTATTTTAACCTATCCTCTGAAGTTTTATTTGATTTCGTATTAAAAATTATTATTCATAATCAATAAATGCATATTATTTTAACCTATCCTCTGAAGTTTTATTTGATTTCGTATTAAAAATTATTATTAATAATCAATAAATGCATTTTATTTTAACCTATTCTCTGGAGTTTTATTTGATTTCGTATTAAAAATTATAATTAATACTCAATAAATGCATTTTATTTTTACCTATCCTCTGAAGTTTCATATGATTTCGTATTAAAAATTATTATTCATAATCAATAAATGCATTTTATTTAACTCTATCCTCTGAAGTTTTATTTGATTTCGTATTAAAAATTATTATTCATTATCAATAAATGCATTTTATTTTTACCTATCCTCTGAAGTTTTATTTGATTTCGTTTTAAAAATTATTATTCATAATCAATAAATGCATTTTATTTTAACTTATCCTCTGAAGTTTTATTTGATTTCGTATTAAAAATTATTATTTATAATCAATGAATGAATTTTATTTTAACCTATCCTCTGAAGTTTTATTGTATTTCGTATTAAAAATTATGATTAATAATCAATAAATGCATTTTATTTTAACCAATCCTCTGAAGTTTTATTTGATTTCGTAACAAAAATTATTATTCATACTATATTAATTCATTTTATTTGAATCTATCCTCTGAAGTTATATTTGATTTCGTATTTAAAATTATTTGTCATAGTCAATAAATGCATTTTATTTTAACCTATCGTCTGAAGTTTTATTTGATTTCGTATTAAAAATTATTATTAATAATCAATAAATGCATTTTCTGTACCATATCCTCTGAAGTTTTATTTGATTTTGTATTAAAAATTATTATTCATAATAATACATGCATTTTATTTCAACCTATCCCCTAGAGTTTTACTTGATTTCGTAGTTAAAATTATTATTCATAATCAATAAATGCATTTTATTTTAACCTATCCTCTGAAGTTTTATTTGATTTCGTAATAAAAATTATTATTCATAATCAATAAATGCATTTTATTTTAACATATCCCCTGAAGTTTGAATTGATTTTTTATCAAAAATTATTATTCATAATCAATAAATGCATTTTATTTTAACCTATCCCTTGAAGTTTTATTTGATTTCGTTTTAAAAATTATAATTAATAATCAATAAATGCATTTTATTTTAACCTATTCTCTGAAGTTTTATTTTATTTCGTAGTTAAAATTATTATTCATAATCAATAAATGCATTTTATTTTAACCTATCCTCTGAAGTTTTATTTGATTTCGTTTTAAAAATTATAATTAATAATCAATAAATGCATTTTATTTAACTCTATCCTCTGAAGTTTTATTTGATTTCGTATTAATAATTATTATTTATAATCAATGAATGAATTTTATTTTAACCTATCCTCTGAAGTTTTATTGTATTTCGTATTAAAAATTATGATTAATAATCAATAAATGCATTTTATTTTAACCTATCCTCTGAAGTTTTATTTGATTTCGTAACAAAAATTATTATTCATACTACATTAATTCATTTTATTTGAATCTATCCTCTGAAGTTTTATTTGATTTCGTATTTAAAATTATTTATTATAGTCAATAAATGCATTTTATTTTAACCTATCGTCTGAAGTTTTATTTGATTTCGTATTAAAAATTATTATTAATAATCAATAAATGCATTTTATTTTAACCTATCCTCTGAAGTTTTATTTGATTTCGTAGTTAAAATTATTTATCATAGTTAATAAATGCATTTTATTTTTACCTATCCTCTGAAGTTTCATATGATTTTGTATTAAACATTATTATTCATAATCAATAAATGCATTTTATTTAACTCTATCCTCTGAAGTTTTATTTGATTTCGTATTAAAAATTATTATTCATTATAAATAAATGCATTTTATTTTAACCTATCCTCTGAAGTTTTATTTGATTTCGTATTTAAAATTATTATTCATAATCAATAAATGCATTTTATTTTAACTTATCCTCTGAAGTTTTATTTGATTTCGTAATAAAAATTATTATTCATAATCAATTAATGCATTTGGTTTTTACCTATCCGCTGAAGTTTGAATTGATTTTTTATCAAAAATTATTATTTATAATCAATAAATGCATTTTATTTTAACCTATCCCTTGAAGTTTTATTTGATTTCGTTTTAAAAATTATTATTAATAATCAATAAATGCATTTTATTTTAACCTATCCTCTGAAGTTTTATTTGATTTCGTAGTTAAAATTATTATTTATAATCAATAAATGCATTTTATTTTAACCTATCCTCTGAAGTTTTATTTGATTTCGTATTAAAAACTATTATTCATGCTATATAAATGCATTTTATTTTAACCTATCCTCTGAAGTTTTATTTGATTTCGTATTAAAAATTATTATTCATAATCAATAAATGCATATTATTTTAATCTATCCCTTGAAGTTTTGATTTGATTTCGTATTAAAAATTATTATTAATAATCAATAAATGCATTTTATTTTTACCTATCCTCTGAAGTTTCATATGAGTTCGTATTAAAAATTATTATTCATAATCAATAAATGCATTTTATTTAACTCTATCCTTTGAAGTTTTATTTGATTTCGTATTAAAAATTATTATTAATAATCAATAAATGCATTTTATTTTAACCTATCCTCTGGAGTTTTATTTGATTTCGTATTAAAAATTATAATTAATAATCAATAAATGCATTTTATTTTTACCTATCCTCTGAAGTTTCATATGATTTTGTATTAAAAATTATTATTCATAATCAATAAATGCATTTTATTTAACTCTATCCTCTGAAGTTTTATTTGATTTCGTATTAAAAATTATTATTCATTATCAATAAATGCATTTTATTTTAACCTATCCTCTGAAGTTTTATTTGATTTCGTATTAAAAATTATTATTCATAATCAATAAATGCATTTTATTTTAACTTATCCTATGAAGTTTTATTTGATTTCGTATTAAAAATTATTATTTATAATAAATAAATGCATTTTATTTTAACATATCCCCTGAAGTTTGAATTGATTTTTTATCAAAAATTATTATTCATGATCAATAAATGTATTTTATTTTAATCTGAACTCTGAAGTTTTATTGTATTTCGTATTAAAAATTATTATTCATAATCAATAAATGCATTTTATTTTAACTTATCGTCTGAAGTTTTATTTGATTTCGTATTAAAAATTATTATTAATAATCAATAAATGCATTTTATTTTAACCTATCCTCTGGAGTTTTATTTGATTTCGTATTAAAAATTATAATTAATAATCAATAAATGCATTTTATTTTTACCTATCCTCTGAAGTTTCATATGATTTTGTATTAAAAATTATTATTCATAATCAATAAATGCATTTTATTTTAACCTATCCTCTGAAGTTTTATTTTATTTCGTATTTAAAATTATTATTCATACTATATAAATGCATTTTATTTTAACCTATCCTCTGAAGTTTTATTTGATTTCGTATTAAAAATTATTATTCATAATCAATAAATGCATATTATTTTAACCTATCCTCTGAAGTTTCATTTGATTTCGTATTAAAAATTATTATTAATAATCAATAAATGCATTTTATTGTAACCTATCCTCTGGAGTTTTATTTGATTTCGTATTAAAAATTATAATTAATACTCAATAAATGCATTTTATTTTTACCTATCCTCTGAAGTTTCATATGATTTCGTATTAAAAATTATTATTCATAATCAATAAATGCATTTTATTTAACTCTATCCTCTGAAGTTTTATTTGATTTCGTATTAAAAATTATTATTCATTATCAATAAATGCATTTTATTTTAACCTATCCTCTGAAGTTTTATTTGATTTCGTTTTAAAAATTATTATTCATAATCAATAAATACATTTTATTTTAACTTATCCTCTGAAGTTTTATTTGATTTCGTATTAAAAATTATTATTTATAATCAATAAATGCATTTTATTTTAACCAATCCTCTGAAGTTTTATTGGATTTCGTATTAAAAATTATTATTCATACTATATTAATTCATTTTATTTGAATCTATACTCTGAAGTTTTATTTGATTTCGTATTTAAAATTATTTGTCATAGTCAATAAATGCATTTTATTTTAACCTATCGTCTTAAGTTTTATTTGATTTCGTATTAAAAATTATTATTAATAATCAATAAATGCATTTTCTGTACCATATCCTCTGAAGTTTTATTTGATTTCGTATTAAAAATTATTATTCATAATAATACATGCATTTTATTTCAACCTATCCCCTAGAGTTTTACTTGATTTCGTAGTTAAAATTATTATTCATAATCAATAAATGCATTTTATTTTAACCTATCCTCTGAAGTTTTATTTGATTTCGTAATAAAAATTATTATTCATAATCAATAAATGCATTTTATTTTAACATATCCCCTGAAGTTTGAATTGATTTTTTATCAAAAATTATTATTCATAATCAATAAATGCATTTTATTTTAACCTATCCCTTGAAGTTTTATTTGATTTCGTTTTAAAAATTATAATTAATAATCAATAAATGCATTTTATTTTAACCTATCCTCTGAAGTTTTATTTGATTTCGTAATAAAAATTATTATTCATAATCAATAAATGCATTTTATTTTAACCTATCCTCTGAAGTTTTATTTGATTTCGTTTTAAAAATTATAATTAATAATCAATAAATGCATTTTATTTAACTCTATTATCTGAAGTTTTATTTGATTTCGTATTAATAATTATTATTTATAATCAATGAATGAATTTTATTTTAACCTATCCTCTGAAGTTTTATTGTATTTCGTATTAAAAATTATGATTAATAATCAATAAATGCATTTTATTTTAACCTATCCTCTGAAGTTTTATTTGATTTCGTAACAAAAATTATTATTCATACTACATTAATTCATTTTATTTGAATCTATCCTCTGAAGTTTTATTTGATTTCGTATTTAAAATTATTTATCATAGTCAATAAATGCATTTTATTTTAACCTATCGTTAGAAGTTTTATTTGATTTCGTATTAAAAATTATTATTAATAATCAATAAATGCATTTTATTTTAACCTATCCTCTGAAGTTTTATTTGATTTCGTAGTTAAAATTATTTATCATAGTCAATAAATGCATTTTATTTTTACCTATCCTCTGAAGTTTCATATGATTTTGTATTAAACATTATTATTCATAATCAATAAATGCATTTTATTTAACTCTATCCTCTGAAGTTTTATTTGATTTCGTATTAAAAATTATTATTCATTATAAATAAATGCATTTTATTTTAACCTATCCTCTGAAGTTTTATTTGATTTCGTATTTAAAATTATTATTCATAATCAATAAATGCATTTTATTTTAACTTATCCTATGAAGTTTTATTTGATTTCGTATTAAAAATTATTATTTATAATCAATGAATGAATTTTATTTTAACCTATTCTCTGAAGTTTTATTGTATTTCGTATTAAAAATTATGATTAATAATCAATAAATGCATTTTATTTTAACCTATCCTCTGAAGTTTTATTTGATTTCGTAGTTAAAATTATTATTTATAATCAATAAATGCATTTTATTTTAACCTATCCTCTGAAGTTTTATTTGATTTCGTATTAAAAACTATTATTCATACTATATAAATGCATTTTATTTTAACCTATCCTCTGAAGTTTTATTTGATTTCGTTTTAAAAATTATTTATCATAGTCAATAAATGCATTTTATTGTAACCTATACTCTGGACTTTTATTTGATTTCGTATTAAAAATTATTATTAATAATCAATAAATGCATTTTATTTTTACCTATCCTCTGAGGTTTCATATGATTTCGTATTAAAAATTATTATTCATAATCAATAAATGCATTTTATTTAACTCTATCCTCTGAAGTTTTATTTGATTTCGTATTAAAAATTATTATTCATAATCAATAAATGCATATTATTTTAACCTAGCCTCTGAAGTTTTATTTGATTTCGTATTAAAAATTATTATTAATAATCAATAAATGCATTTTATTTTAACCTATCCTCTGGAGTTTTATTTGATTTCGTATTAAAAATTATAATTAACACTCAATAAATGCATTTTATTTTTACCTATCCTCTGAAGTTTCATATGATTTCGTATTAAAAATTATTATTCATAATCAATAAATGCATTTTATTTAACTCTATCCTCTGAAGTGTTATTTGATTTCGTATTAAAAATAATTATTCATTATCAATAAATGCATTTTATTTTTACCTATCCTCTGAAGTTTCATATGATTTCGTATTAAAAATTATTATTCATAATCAATAAATGCATTTTATTTAACTCTATCCTCTGAAGTTTTATTTGATTTCGTATTAAAAATTATTATTTATAATCAATGAATGAATTTTATTTTAACCTATCCTCTGAAGTTTTATTGTATTTCGTATTAAAAATTATGATTAATAATCAATAAATGCATTTTATTTTAACCTATCCTCTGAAGTTTTATTTGATTTCGTAACAAAAATTATTATTCATACTACATTAATTCATTTTATTTGAATCTATCCTCTGAAGTTTTATTTGATTTCGTATTTAAAATTATTTATCATAGTCAATAAATGCATTTTATTTTAACCTATCGTCTGAAGTTTTATTTGATTTCGTATTAAAAATTATTATTAATAATCAATAAATGCATTTTATTTTAACTTATCCTCTGAAGTTTTATTTGATTTCGTATTAAAAATTATTACTCATAATCAATAAATGCATTTTATTTTAACCTATCCTCTGAAGTTTTATTTGATTTCGTATTAAAAATTATTATTCATAATCAATAAATGTATTTTATTTTAATCTGAACTCTGAAGTTTTATTGTATTTCGTATTAAAAATTATTATTCATAATCAATAAATGCATTTTATTTTAACCTATCGTCTGAAGTTTTATTTGATTTCGTATTAAAAATTATTATTCATAATCAATAAATGCATTTTATTTTAACCTATCGTCTGAAGTTTTATTTGATTTCGTATTAAAAATTATTATTCATAATCAATAAATTCATTTTATTTTAACCTATCCTCTGAAGTTTTATTTGATTTCGTATTAAAAATTATTATTCATAATCAATAAATGCATTTTATTTTAACCTACCCTCTGATGTTTTATTTGATTTCGTATTAAAAATTATATTAGAAAATAAACATATCCATTTTCTGGAGAAATTCGAATTGAGAAAACACTTTGAATTTAGAAGAGCCGTTGAAAGGGGGTTTCAACGGCTCTTCTAAATTAGGGATTAAATTTCATTTGTTGCAATAATACAGAAGCATCCATACTTCTTTAATCTTTTATTCATTGATTCACACAGACAACAGCCAGTAATATATATTTTTATTCTTTATATTAATATCTTATTACTTTTTAATGTTTGATTACTGATTCACATTAACAAGTCACATTATGCTCAATATCCTATTCTTTTACATTGATGTTTTATTCATTGATTCACACTAGTTTGAGAGAGATTGATTTTTATTTCTTACCTTTTCGAGATATTCGTAAGTCCCATGTTGTTCACAGCCAATGTTAAACATATACTTGCCAATGCCGTTTGGCTGTGTAAAAAATAAATAAATGAAATAATGAAAAAATGTTAATTGATGGAAATATAAAATGTTAATGAAATGAACAAAGCGGGGAATAAGTGTGTAGTGTCTTCAAAATATGAAGTGAGCATTCTAATAACAATACTTTTATGTCTTATCATTTGTCATAATGTGATCCAAAATAAATACTGTCAGGATCTTCATTGCTTGACGCATCTTCTAATGCATTAATTCATTTAATGCAACATAAAATAAATTCATGTAAATGCTATAGATCCATGTTTTTACTGTGTTTGCTTTTGTGAATAAACACAGTGTTCTCCTTTACCCTGTCACACACACACACACATGTATATATATATATATATATATATATATATATATATATATATATATATATATATATATATATATATATATATATATATATATAGTAAGTTATGAAAATATAAATATGTTTAATGGCGATTAAGCTATGTATGTTTATATATTTTTATGAACAGGATTCACTCCTAAACTAATTATTAAAAGATCATTATAAATGTTGGAAAACAGCTACTAGATGTAAGGAGTCCAAATGTGGGCTATGTGTAGTTTGATTTAGGGTTACGCAAAGGAGGTAAAAAGAGAGGATGCGACGCAGGCAGTGGTAGTCGAAAGTTTCCAATCGCCTAACGACTTTCACTTTCATTGTTCAGTTCTCACTGCCATAAAGGAGCATCTTTCGCACCCGCACTTGGTGCTGTGCTTTATCTCAGATCTTGACCAGAGCTGGGAATTGAGTCGGCAGAAGACATGACATGCAAAGTGAATTGGCGCTTTGATGTCAGCTCCACCTTCACCCATGGATGTGATGATGATGCCAAGATATTTGAAACTCTCAACCTCTTAAAGAACATCACTAATGAGGACAATGGGGGTTTTGTCTGTTGGGGAAAAGCCGACGGCAAGTATTTTCGTTTTCGAAGCATTTATTTTTATCCCAATCTGCGATAGAACATGCTGAACTTCATTACTAGCAGACTGGACATCAGTAAATGTTTCACCATGTAGCGCGATACCATCTGCATAGTATAAGTCCTTGATGGCAAAGTTGCGACCAACAGTGACACCAGGAAACTATTTTAAGGCATTCGAGTTGACCCAGTCAATGGCGTGATTGAAACGTGTTGGCAAAAGAACACATCTATGCCAAACGCCAGACAGTATTTTAAAGGATTCCAAAACATCACCGTACATGCAGGATCGTGTTTAGCAATAGTTTTCGTGTTTAGCAATAGTTTGCTTTAAGAAGACGACATAACCTTTCAGAGTGTAAAATCAATGAAGCAGATGACCTTTTTTTCCTGAAAGCACCAACGATGTTCGAGGATTTGTCTTAGGGTGAAGATTTGAATGGTGCAGCCATAGACCAGGCGAAACCCACTTTGGTTTAGCCTTTTTCTGATTAGACTCATCTTAGAAGAATCGAAGTTGTGGACAAAGAAAAACCTGACTGATGATGGTTAAAGCTGACCTGGAACCCATCCTGGGCATCTGAATTTATGGAGTTTGTCATCCTCCACTCTATAATAAAAAGTCAACATTGAGTGTTGTTTTGTTCTTTAGGTCATCAGAAATGATAATAATAATTTATCAAAATATTTTAGAATAACAACCACTACAAAGTTTCATTATCACCTCCTTAAATATTAAATTAATAAGATTCGTTAATGGATTGAATTTGAATTTTAACACTGGAATAAATTAATATAATAACAACTAATTAAAATTAATATAACACGGACCAAATAACTTAAAATAAATAAATAAATATAACAGGAATTATTCTATAATTTTACATATCTAAATCTAATTTGCTGCAGAGTATCTATGCCAATAACTTCGTCAATGCAAAGGAAAACAATATCACCAATGCTTAATGCCATGCGAGATTTAGGAGATTTCAAGCACTTGCTATTTGATAAAGAGGTCTTACATTGAAATATATTATGGAACACGGTTACACACACTAAATCACTGTGTAAAGGTTGAGACTAAATTAAGTAAGATTTAATAAAAAAGAATTTTTATAAATAAATAAAGGGACAGAATAAAATCACTTCGTTGTCTTCCTTTTCAACAGCGGCCCATTTCCACTTCCTGCATTGTGATAGCCGTGTATGAGCCCTCTATATACATATTACACACAATGTTCAAGAAAATTACATCACCTTATGTATATATTTCATGATTGAAATCATTTTTAAATCATATAACAAATAAAGAATATACCCCAAAGTATTAAAGTTGTTTACAGCTAGTTCAAAGCAATGTTTATTTTAAGTAATATAATGAAACATAATTGTTTTCAAAACATCGAATCTCGACAAAAATATTTTTTGTAAGTACCCAGAAAACAAAGCAAAACAATATCTTGAAATTTTCCACTAAAAACAAAGCAAAAATCTCAATTATATGTAAATACATAATTATTTAATAATAAATATTAAATTATTATCTCCATACGTATACGTTTCATCCTTGCGGAATCATCAGTGTAGAGATAACCTTTCAAACTAGTCACACGATTCAAACCAAAAGAGTCACCTTTAACTCAATTCTGAGCGCCGTAACCAATGAGGTTATTTTCAATGGCTACGGACTAGATGAGAAATAAATGCTATTTATGTGTAAAGAGGGTGGCAACTATAGTCAGCCATTATAGCAGTGTTCAACAGAAAGGAACTTGCATTTATAGCTTAGATTTAACGGCTTCTATTATTACCCATTAAAGGGCCCAGGTGAAAGGCGGCTACAAATAATTATTTAATAATAAATGTGTAGAATCATCAGTGTAGAGATAACCGTTCAAATTAATCGCATATATATATATATATATATATATATATATATATATATATATATATATATATATATTAGAGATGGGCGGTTTTTCGGTTTCGTCTCCATACCGAATACCGAATCGTTTGTTTTTTTTTAAACTGTAACCGTTCGGTATTGTGTTTTTACTACAGTAAGCCACCATATACAAGGAAACACGGTTGAAAAGATTTTCCGATTTGAATAAAATTGAATATTACCAAAAAAATGTTATATTAGTAAGAGGACAGATTGAACAAATATATGATAAAAACATTTAATTGACTTGTAGGAAGAAATCTTTGTTTACAGTTTGTTTATCATTAACATTTTGAATTTTCAAATGAAAAAAGAGAGAAATACGACAGACAACATGACATCGTATTTTTAGCATAAACTATGATGTCGAAAATCTATTTGATTCAACTCAAAATTGTAAAATAATTATTTATGTTTGTTTCAGAGTTATCTAAAAAAATAAGTTATGAAAATGAAATTAAAAAAAAATACTTGTTGTAAAAGTAAATAAACGAAAAGTAGCGAGCGAGTATAAACATTTAAAAAGAAAAAAAGTAGTTGCCAATGCTAGTATCACTTTATTCGGATTTTAAAAATTATTTTAAACATTAGGCATTTCATTCAACCCACTTCATACATAAATTGTCATTTCTAGAGAACTATCTCTCAACTATACCATTTTCTCTCCCAAAAATGGGTCATTCAAAAACTAGACTATGCAACGATTTATATTTTACTAAATTGTTAATATGGTATTTATTTAGAGTTGACAATTTATTCGAAAGTTTAATTATTAAACTTTAATCCAAGTCATGAATTCTATGACTAAAATTACCTTAAAGCTTAAAAAATGACTTTAGGTGAATTAATAATCTCTACTTTTTTTAACCATCCTTTCTTTTCCTTTGGCGCGGTTTTCGGGTGTACTACTAGTCTTTTACGCATGTCTATAAAGTTTTATTATCCCTGTCTTAAAAACAAATATTAACCCCAACACGCACCAGTTGACAGAACTTCGAGCACACAAAATGACAGACATCCCAACAGTCAACACCGGCAATTCGAGAAGTATATGGTGTGTTTATTTTTCGACTCTATCCGATGACACGGACGAAAACATTCCAGCAAAAGTACAGCAAAGTAGTGAACCAAAAGGGAAAAAGACTTTTGGGGTTTTCTCCAAAAGAAAGGTCAGGCAAGAACAAAAGAAATTGATACCAGCGGTAAAAAAATATCTCGGATTAAAAACGAGGTAGATCGATTTCTGTATTTAAAAGCCATCGACCCATCAGCCTGTCCTTTTGTCTGGTGGAAGAAAAATGGGAGGCTCTACCCGAATCTTTGTATTCTGACAAGAGAACTTTTGAGTATTCCAGCTACCTCTGTAGCGAGTGAACGGATATTTAGTAAGGCTGGACTTGTCATTAGTGACCGGAGATGTAGGCTGAAACCTTACCATGCTGAGAAACTAGTTTTTCTCAATCACAACCTAAGAAAATCAGTAAAAACATTTTCACCTATTAAAAAATTAAAATTTTTATCTGTACAATAATTTTGACAATATTTCATTTTCATCATCATTTTTGCTTAATTTTATTTGTAAAATTATTTTGTTTGTTTAAATAAATTTTCGTTTTTTAATTTCTTTCATTTCTGGGTTATATTTTAGCTTCTGATGGGTTAAAGAATTAGATAGAATGTATATTCAAACTCAGTTTTATTCTTCAGAAATCTTTCATGAATCTTTGGTCACTGTTTTAACGAGTTAACTGTTGAAAAGGTATCAGAACTTTGATTACAACAGTCAACACCTTAAAACTTATATGATTCATATCATGGAGAATGATTCAGTCACAAAATTATCGAAACAGTGGCATAATTCAACTAAACGTTGAATAATAACTAATCATCACACAAGAGAATGAATAGCTTCCATAGTAAAAAATATTTTTTCAAAAAAACTGAAAAACCGAACCGTAAACCGAGGTTTTAAGGGAAAAAAACCGAAACCGATACCGAAACCAAAATTTCAAAACCGCCCAACTCTAATATATATATATATATATATATATATATATATATATATATATATATATATATATATATATATACCGTTATGCATTACCATTATTATATATATTTGAAAATCAGTTGCTCTTAATGGCATAACGGTACGGACGCACACGCGTTTCTTTTTTTAAAAAGACAGCGGATTACTTATCCTATCGGCAGAGACATTTCGCGTGACCTGACTTGAACGTTGAAAAAAGGAATTTTTTGAAAATTCTAGTTTTCTCAACAGTTTCATTTTCCATTTTTCTTCATTTTGTATCATTCTTTGACAAAGAGCGGAGGTCTGCTCAAAATATCAGAATAAAATATATTTACAAAAACAACAAGTGTTGTAAGGATGATTAGTGATGTATGAAGCATAAAAACGATTTGTTCTAGAAGCATACGTGGAATAACAATTATACTAAGCCCCTTTAAGAAATTAAAGTTGAGCACTCTCGAGGATGTTAAAAATAGACTGTCAAAAAGCTCTAATGCAAAGTTCCGAATACGTTTGTCGAACACTCTCGACTAGTCTTCTATCTGTGCCCGCTTCTAGGTACATATAGATCTTAATTTCCCTTAAATACGTGACAGTTTCTGTTGGCCGAGTGGATATGGCGACTGCATACAGATTCTAGGCTGACTCTGTGAACCAGGTTCGCACCTCCTGACCGTCTGAAATTGTTACTTTCCTGCACTGATGAGAGCAATAAGCTTGAAACGTTAGCGTCTGTAGGTATTAATAATTTAATATTTATTTATAAATATTATATATATAGAGAAAGAAAATTTAACATACAAAATTAACTAAATAGCACAAAAATTAATGCACCCCGAGATAGGGATAATTTATTACAAGGAGTAGAATCCAAGTAAACTAATAACATTAAGAGATAAAGTCTTAATTAAAAGTTAAAAATTAATAATACAATTTGAATTATGTATGATCCATCAAATGTTTCTTTTAATAAGGGTCAAACTTTAAGGAAAATAGGTTATAATATTACAGGCATAAATCAAGACCTCATAGTAATAATAATTAATAACAACAATAATAGATACTACAGTTGTTTACCTGTATGGCATACACTTATTCAGAATATTTCAACGCTAAACCGCAAATTACTGGCCAATTATGTGCTAGCACCAAGATAAAATTGGTTGTAATGGATTAACTAAAGATTTTATGATTTCAAGATATTTATTAATATTGGATAATATATATTAAATCCGTATGATCCGTATGATCAAAATTATCTGATAACGATCCAAAACATTGTGGGTTTTAGTTCTATTTAAATGTTTAGATTAAGTGTAGGGTACAGGACCAGTGGGACAGTTATAAAAGTGGGGGGCTCTCCTAAAAAGTGTGTGTGTGTGGGGGGGCTCGGTTAAACACATGCATATATAACTTCATTATTGATGATTGTAAAGTGTGTGTGTGTGTGGGGGGGGGGGAAGTCAAAAGGTGTGTGTGTGTGGGGGGGGGGCTTGAGCCCCCCCCCCCCCCGCTGGTGCCGCCGTCCATGTGGTATATGTTGTAGACTGATCCGGATTTACCCATAGTGACAGGATGGATTCGTCAGGTCACTATAAAGTCGACATCTTTGCCTAACTAAAGGAGAGCCGCTTATCGCACAGCTTATAGCCCGTCTGCCTATAGTCTGTATTTGCGATTGACTTATTTTATGTAATTATGTTTTCTTAATATATTTCTTATTCCTTCTATTCATGTCTTGTGTTCTTATTTATTTATTGTTATTGCTACGATATAACAGATTGGCGACGAGAGATTACGATTTTAACTCCAGTTTGTTAACACATAACAAGTTGCCGATCTTCAATCAGAACTCAAGGGGAAAATTATTTGTGTTACTATAACAAATTAGTGACATTCATGAAAAAAAGATTTTTTTTCCGAACAGTGAATTTGAACCCTCGACGGTAAAATTACAAAGACACAACGAATCGCTTCTCATGTATGAACAAATTTTTGTTTTTCCAGGGGAAATTGCCAACCAAATTGTTTTTACAATTTGACAGTGACTTTTTGAAATGATTTGAGAAAAAAATATTTTTTGTTTTCATTGTATTTGGACTGTACGTAATATTTTTTCCTTTTATAAAAGGCTACAGCGTATTTTAAACAACTGTTGTCTGAGTAAAAACAAAACAAAATATTTTTTTTAAATGGAGGAATTGCAGCAAACTATGGTCCAATTTTGTAAAATACAAGTGGAACAACAACAAAGAAATGAAAGGTTTGAAAAAATGTTGGAATTTATTATCTAGCGAACACAAGAACCAAAGCAAGCCGGATTTTTTTCACCAGATATGCTTGCGAATTCGATTGGAGAATTCATGTATGACCCAGAAAATGGTTCTATTTTTTCTGCCTACTTTCGGAGGTTTGCCGACATTTTCAAGGAAGAATGGTCACAAGAAAAAAAGGTTCGCCTACTTCTTCAAAAATTGAACCCAGCGTGCCATGATAGGTACTGCAATTATATTCTACCAAGGGTACCGGGCGAAATTTAATTTGATGAAACTGTGCAAATCCTGACAAATGTTTTTGGTGAAAAGTCGTCCTATTACAACCTACGTTGGAAATTTTAAAACTTAACAAAAAGAGACAATGAGGATTTTTTTTAGCTATGCCGGAATCGAGAATTTCAGCAGTTTAAACTGGAAGAACTGACTGCAGACAGATTCCGATGACTAATATTTTTGCAAGGCTTAACCGCAAGCAAAGGTTCCGAGATAATAGGCGAGAATCTTGACGAAGTTGGAGCAGGACCCTAATTTAACGTTGCAAGTGATTGTTGACGAATGTAATAGAATCGTAAGCATGCGACACGATTCGGCGAAGATTGAAGAAAAAGACCTGGCTCAGATCCGATATTCCAGAAGAGACGGTTAAAAAAATAAACATTTGAAACCTATTCGTCGCTACATAGAAAACACACAAAAGCGGAAACCAGGCACATGTCCTTCGTGTTTAGGATTTCATATAAAAGGTAGGTGTCCCTTTAAAAACAAAATTTGTTAAGTTTTTGAAAGGTTTGGGCACGTAATGCATCTTGTAGAGAAAAAGGTCAAGCACTACAAGTTTTGTAAATGCTGTAATTTCCCAGAAAAATGTCGGCGGCCATCATAGAAGAAAATTTATTGATATAAAAATGAACAACAAAAATATTCGTTTTCAGATAGACACTGGTAGCAACTTATCTATAATCAGTGACGACTCCTAGAAAAAATTGGAAAACCAACGTTAGTTTGCAGCGAAAAGGTCGCACAAGGAGTAACTGGCAGAAAGCTGAATTTCATAGAAGAATTTATGTGCAACATTTCTTTTAGAAGTAAGACGTATATATATATATATATATATATATATATATATATATATATATATATATATACAGCAAATAGATTACAGCGATGAGGTACTATTCTGCTAAATTATGATTTCAAAATGGAATATATTCCTAGAAATAAGTTACGCCATGCGGACGGCTTGTCCCGATTAATTCCGAAATATTGTGAACCAATGGAAGATACGGTAATCGCATCATTCAAAGCTGAAAGAGAAATAAAAAGAAGTACTAGTTAGCACCGTACGCGAACTCCCAGTAACTGCGCAAGAAATACATATAAAATCTAAAAATGATAATTTTATTAAAAATGTGATGGATAAAGTAAAGTGCAAACAAAGAGTCAATATAAATTCGCCGGTAAACAATAACTATTCAATTTGCGACGAAATTTTAATGTACGCCGAGCGTGTCGTGATCCTAGTTGCATTACAAAAGAGACTGTTAAAGTAATTTCATTGTGGTCACCCAGGAATATGCAAAATGAAATCGCTTATGCATTCATACGTTTTTGGCCAGGTATGAACCAGGACATTGAGAGGACAGTTAAGAGCTGTAGAGGTTGTGCTCTAGCAGCTAAATCACCATTAATAATGACAATATCATGACCGAAAGCGGGCATGCCATGGTCTACATCTAGATTTTGTTGGACTGCTAAATGTTATTATTATTTGATTGTGGTGGACAGTTTAACAAAATGACTAGAGATTCTGAAATGCAAAATGCCAACATTTGCCATGACAATAAACTTTTTGCATGAACTGTTTGCCAGGTTTGGATTACCTGATGAAATTGTCACAGATAATGGGACCCAATTCACCGCAGGGGAGTTTAAGATGTTTTGCAAAAACTTTGAGAAGTAACGGGTAGGCAGAAAGGTTTGTAGATACCTTCAAAAGGGCTTTAAAAAAAGCTGGAGGTGGGAAAACAAGCATTATGTAAATCAGTTGAGACACAGATACGTGGAAAAACAAACTTACATGAGGAACCCATGGAGGTACTTTACGATGTATTTGATGTACCGATTCCTGAAAACCTTACTACTACTCCAGCTACTGAAGTAAGACGTTCAACGAAAAGAAAGAGAAATTCAACAGAATGTCTAGAGATTGACCCAAAGAGGAAATGCCTTTAATATGACGCAACTTCCTGTTTGCAGACGAAAATCTGGGGGGCCCTTTTGTATCTAAGCGCCTTACTTTCTTTTCTTTTTGACATTAAAACTGAAACTGAAACTGTTTTGTCTACAGAAAACTAAATACATTAATTAAAAAAAATATACTTGACCGCCAGCAAATGACGCCTCATATCATATACAGATGGCCAGAAATGATAAAAAAAAACTTTTTCCATAATTTCACAAAAAATACATCGAATGTATTACTTTTATTTGATAATAAACAAATAATTAACAGAATACCGGATCTATTTTTTAAATAATCTATTTGTTTTTAATTTTATTGTTTTCAAAACATTTTTTTTATTGTTTTCACAAATTGTTTTTGGTTGTAAATTCTTAATACAGACATAATATTGTTTTTTTTAATGTTTTCAGTTTGTTCTAAATTTTAAAGTTCATTTTAAGTTTTAAATATCATAAAATTTCCGTATCAAATACAAAATATTGCCGAAAAATTACACTTTACTCGCCACCACCAGAGGAATCCCCACCTCAACATAAAAAAGTTTTGAAAGCAATAAAATAAAAAAACAAATAAATGATTTTAAAAATGGATTCGATATTCTGTTAATTATTTGTTTATTACGAAATAAAAGTAATACATTCGATGTGAAATTATATGACGTTGGACAAGTCTGAAAGTGGTATGAATTATGGAGAAAGTTTTTTATAATCATTTCTAGCCATCCGTATATGCTATGAGGCGTCATTTGCTGCTGAGTGAAACCGGAAGCTGGAATAACATATGAATCTCACGAATCGCCAAATAGATTATGTTGTATCAGTATGTCATCGCTCGTTTCTTTACCTTTTGAACTTCCAGTAATTATCTGCCCTTAGACTCTCCCCATTTGTAATGGCGTCCTATGTAAATAAATTCATGTTCATTTACTCTCCGTCTCTGTTTGTTTTTAATCCCAGCCACCCTCGACCGGCGACAACACAACATGGTGTCAGAAGTGGGATCAAAGGACACGAAAAATGTTTCTCAGTGAAAATCACATTTTATGGTTATATTTGTCAGGTTTATGTGACATTACACTCGTCCCAGGGAAATACCCACGTGCTTACAGATATACACCGTGGTAAGAGGAATTTGACTCTACTGTTCTGTTAATTTCTCATAATGGAACCCCCCCCCATACGCTAGCACCAAGGATAGTCTGGTCCAGTCCAAACTTTTTTTTACGTCAGGCCACATTATATTTTGGTAGACCACTTTGAACTTTTGTGGACTGGTGTCGAATGGCAGGAAATTAGCAACCACTTAGATTTTTAGTGGGATGAGAGTAAAAATGTAGACAACTACATGAGACATTTCAACAATTATGTCAATCCTCAGTCAAATTTTCGGGTGTCTCAACACCAACTTTTACAGAGTCGCCAAGAGTAGAACGAGCCAGCCCACACGTTCCTAAAGAGGCTGAGGCAAATAATTAAAAAATGCGAATATGATCCCATAGTCGAAGAGACAAACTTGGTGGACTTATTCATATTTGGACTAAATCTCAAGTCAACCCAAAAGTCACTGTTAAAAGAAGGTAGGGGTTTATCAATAGCAACAGCTTTACGTATAGCAGAAACTGAAGAGGCAACAATCAAACAGATAGAGGCAATCTGGACTCCACTTGAGAAGCTCAGTGCACATGCGGTACAATCAAATCGTGCCCATGAGTATATACATTCATGTGGTTTCTGCGGTAGAGGGCACCATAAAGGAGAATGCCCAGCCAAGGGTAAGATCTGCCTGAAATGCAGGAAGACAGGGCACTTTGTCAATGTTTGTCGCTCGGGGAGGGAGTAGTTGGAGCAAAAACGCTGTTGCCTGCTCGCTGGAATGAAGAGAAAGCGGAAAGAGAAAAGAGACATGATTTTGTCGCACGGTCTGCTTTTATATTGTTTCCCCAGTGGTTTGGGAGAAGTAGTTGGCGACAGGTCAGGTGACAGCTATTTTTGGCTTTTTTGCACCTTTTTGTTCGACTTATTGCTGGGAGCTGGTTTTTCTGGCCGCAGTTTGAGCTTTTGTTGTTGAAATGAATTCGAGTTGGTTTCTGTTTTTCTGCCCATGCTGTTTGTTGATAAAATAGAGGATGTCAATCCGATAGTAGTCTGACAATGCAGCCAATGAAAAAAGCAATGTGATTGACAACTCTTCTATCTGGAGAAAATTTCCCTTTTTTATGTAACTTCATTTATTGCTAAAAAGTTACTTTATTTTTAGGACATGTATCTATTTACTTTCTATTGCTTTCTCTCTATTTGAATGTTAAGTAAATTGTAAAAGCTCACGTTCACATGCATTTTGTTGTATGAGAAGTTGTAGAAATTCTTTTGCTTGTTTCATTGTTTAGTAAATATCGTAACTAGTTTCGTTCTATTAACCTTTTTTGTGCATTATATGCAGTGTGTACATTATATATAAATGCAATAATAAATATTTACTATTGATAGATAACATTTGCTGCTAATAAAAAGATGGCGCCATTTTAATTGACATTTGATAACAAAGATGATTGACTTCTGAAAAATAATCCGAGCATGGCAAATTATAATTGCAAAAAAAAAAAATTAAATCGAATTAAATGTTATTCTTTTTAACAATTTGGACCAAAGTTCAACAAAATAAAATGGCTAGTCAGAATGAAATATTGATTTTTTAGGACAAAAACTATCGATGACAACTTCTTAAACACGGACTTCATTTTATATATATCAGATGGTCAGGATGAAAAAATCAATATAGCGAAAGGAAACCTAACTCACAGAAAAGGCAAGTGATGATTTTTTTCTGGCCTGTCTATTACAACATCTATGTAAATTAAATTATTATATTATATTTATTAAAAATAAATAAAATTAATATATCAAAAAATGTGTTTACTCTTTTGAAGTTGATATAATTTTCTTAGACTTGGCACCAGTGCATAGAATAACATCTCACCAACAATTAAATGGCAATTAAATAGGAAATAAAAGGCTTATATACTTACATAATTGTTCCTAAACATTCCAATATATTTATGATTGGAATGGATCAGTTCTCCATGACCAAACATTTTTCCATTAGCCCATTTGCCAACATATTTCGACTTGGTATCAGCATAAGTATACACACCTTGACCATGACGGACGTGGTTCTTCCATTCCCCCTCATATGTATCTCCGTTCACATAATAGTAAGTCCCTGTACCATACCTGAGGTCATCTATCCACTGACCTGCAATTCACAATAAAAATCTCCCTATATCTCTTTTATTCAAATATATTGGATTAGATTTAATTGTTATCAACTAATATTCTTTTTGAAAATTATAGTAAATCTTGTGAAGAGAAATACTTTGAATTTGGATAGACTAACATTTTCTAAATCATACATTGGTAACTAATATTCTTCTCTCTCTCTCTCTCTCTCTCTCTCTCTCTCTATATATATATATATATATATATATATATATATATATATATAGTATATACTTTTGTTTATAAAAACATTATTGGTTACATATGTGCATACAGGGTTCAGTTGTTCCCTCCATAGAGAGTCAACTTCCTCAGAACTTTAGAGAAACTCCAATGAGAAATTGCGAACTTCCTTATTCAGTATATTTCCATGGTCGGTTGGGATGGGATAGGTTCATAATTTAAGGGTCAAGCCTTATATCCAATTACATCTTAGCCTTTCACACCTTCTTTTCGTTTCTAATTTTATTTGGTATATCTAGTGTTTCTCACACGACTCCTTATTTACTTTATTTTAATTTTTTATTTATTTATTACCTATTTGAGATTGCTCTTGAATTTTTTTTCGGTACTTTTACTCATATCAAACGAAATATCCTATCGGTCAGGGAATCTGTTCATTCTGAAACTGACCTATATATAAACTTTATCCACGCACCTCGACAAATAAGAAACCATATTCAACCACGCCTTTATACATAAATATCAATGCACACATATCTCTAGATACATACACAAACACATATATATAAATAAATATATCTATACTACATACCCACACACATCATATACATATACATAAACTCATATATATATCATCTCGGAAGTTTCTCAACCATTAAAACTATATTACAAAAAAAAAACAAAAAAAAACTTATAGTCCCAAGTCTTTCAGTGGAAAATCACTCATGTAAGTCAATTTATTTTTTACAGTTATTATATTAGTTTATTTCTAACACTATTTTAAGGGATCATCAGTTGTTTACCATGAAAAACTGTTTCGGGAATTTAATATATATATATATATATATATATATATATATATATATATAAATAGATTCATGACGGATACACCCCGTTTTTATATGTATATAGCTAGATAATCACATAATTACGCTACACTGGATTTACTCTTCTAAATACTACTTGAAATATTTTACATACCAATTTGTACAATATAATATATTATATATACTGGTCAATATTTACCTATTTTTATCCAATATTCTAATGGTTAGCGAATTAGTTGTCTCCAAACCTGGTTTATATATACACACTCTATCCTATGTTTACACAACTGTACGTATATACACACACACACATATATATATACATATCGATGTCTGTAGGTATTAAAATAATTAATAAATATTTATTTATAAATATTATTGTTTATCAGCCCCCTCCCACAAAAGTTGGGCACTCTCGAGTAACTTTAATAACAAGCCGTGCAAATAGCTATATGCACGATCTAAACGCCGTTTCGTAGATCACTCTATACTGCTTGGTATCTAGCCGCCGATTCGCTATTTACATTTAAAATTCCTCTATATTTACTAACTAATTGGCTATGGCCGATGGATAAGACCCTCGACTACGAATCAGTGGCGATTTGTGATCGGGGTTCGCGCCCACCGACCGTTGAGAATTAGTTCCTACACTGAAGATTGCGTTAGCATGAAACATCGATGTCTGTAGGTATTAAAATAATTAATAAATATTTATTTATAAATATTATATATATATATATATATATATATATATATATATATATATATATATATATATATATATATATATGTCTAAAGAAGCTTTGAGTCATTTTAAACAAAAAACAAACAAACAAAAAAAACAAAAAAAATGCAGTTTTAATTCCCGGAGAAACTAACTAAATCTAAGATATTGCAGACTTAACATTCGTTGGAAAATTCATAAATAAATAAATAAATAAAATAAAAAGGGGGGTTAAGTATCTAGCAGTGAAACAAAAACAGACCTTAAGCGTCTAATATTAACACGGGGATCATCAGCTGTTTACCATGTAACTGTTTCGGAGATTTAAAAACAGAACAGTTATAATATTCATGGCTCTCCAATGGTACTGATTAAACTACCATTTCCTCAATAATCAAGTGTCGAAATAATTCAGCTTAAAATTTCACTAATATATACAATAATAATAATAATAATAATAATAAAAATAATATATTACCCTTTAGACTACCGTGTGATATGCTAATTTGCATATCAAATAACATTAATTATAATAATAATTATTATTATTATTATATCTAAACACTACACCCAAGAACCATTCTGCGATATGGTAGCTATCAATAAAATTATATAGAAATTAAAGTTGCATGTTAAAAAACAAATAAATA
>OY744535.1:66341170-66546170 GCA_963556195.1 Sepiola atlantica
ATGCAAGGTGTAATCAGTAATAAACTAGTGTTTATTTTTCTTTCCTTAAGCCAAGTCTTTTCAAAGATCGAAATCTTATCATCAGAGGAGAAATACAGATGGATAAGTTGGCTTTAGAAAAAACCAAAGTTCAAATATTTGAAAAATATGAGAATTGTTATTAAAAAAACGTATTGAATGAAAAGAAAAGTTCCGTGAAAAAGATAAGCAAAAATGTCCGGGTTGTAAATTTCCTTTGAAAAAAGTCCGGTGAAATTGTAGAAAGTGAAGAAAAACTCTTTGTGTGGGAGCAGATTGGAGAAAGTGCTCAAAGTGTAGGTAAGTCCAGATGCACTTAAAGGAGGTTGAAAAGAGGAAAACAGGCCATTTTTTTGATTTACTTCCGGGCCTAGTTTATTACTGATTACACCTTGCATTGAACAATTGAAATTTGAAATAAATTTAGACAATCGTCGCATATTTATCACTCTTTTTTCTTCTATCTCTACTATTGCTCTATCTCGTATATTGAGCTAATCCTTTTCACAATAGGTTCCATATACTATAAGTTTTCACTTTGGTTTATTTTGATCCTATATATATATATATATATATATATATATATATATATATATATATATATATATATATATATACACATTGACATGCACATGCACACATATATATAAAATATATATAAAAAACCTATACACACACATATATGAGAAAGGAAGGATGAGAGTAATCCGACGTAATGAGAAAGGAAAAAGCAAAAACCAAAAGATGTTTTTTTTATATATATTCATCAACGTTTCGTCTTTATTTGTAAGACTTCCTCAGGATGTTAATTTTAAGAAAAATGTCATTCAAGTACATAGAAATATTGGGTTGACATGATGGTTTGATGAGAAGAAGTAGCAGCCACTACTGGGAGCGTAGGACCAAGGTCCGGGCTGAGGGAAGTCGGTGGCAGTTAGTGAAATGAATTTGGATGGCTGTGAGTGAAAAGAGGGAGGGGTGTGAGTGTTAGAAACCAACTAATATAATAACTGTAAAAAATAAATTGACTTACATGAGTGATTTTCCACTGAAAGACTTGGGACTATAAGTTTTTTTTTTGTTTTTTTTTTTGTAATATAGTTTTAATGGTTGAGAAACTTCCGAGATGATATATATATGAGTTTATGTATATGTATATGATGTGTGTGGGTATGTAGTATAGATATATTTATTTATATATATGTGTTTGTGTATGTATCTAGAGATATGTGTGCATTGATATTTATGTATATAGGCGTGGTTGAATATGGTTTCTTATTTGTCGAGGTGCGTGGATAAAGTTTATATATAGGTCAGTTTTAGAATGAACAGATTCCCTGACCGATAGGATATTTCGTTTGATATGAGTAAAAGTACCGAAAAAAAATTCAAGAGCAATCTCAAATAGGTAATAAATAAATAAAAAATTAAAATAAAGTAAATAAGGAGTCGTGTGAGAAACACTAGATATACCAAATAAAATTAGAAACGAAAAGAAGGTGTGAAAGGCTAAGATGTAATTGGATATAAGGCTTGACCCTTAAATTATGAACCTATCCCATCCCAACCGACCATGGAAATATACTGAATAAGGAAGTTCGCAATTTCTCATTGGAGTTTCTCTAAAGTTCTGAGGAAGTTGACTCTTTATGGTGGGGACAACTGAAACATGTAACCAATAATGTTTGTATAAATAACATTTATACTAAAAAACAGCTCTACTTGTTATTGAGCACTTTTTATAAACACTGGAGTTTTATTGGATTAACGTCTATATAAACAAATACAATACATGTACTATATATATATATATATATATATATATATATATATAAGTGAAGCTGGTCTATTACTCAAAGTTTGTCATCGATAACTTTGGATCTGACAAATCAATACTTGATTCTGAGCATCGTCAATTTTTCTATGTTATCCTTGCATCGTGTTCTTCAGAACATTAAACTGCAATTTACTTTAATTCATTTTCAGAGAGTACTTTATTCAACTATGAACATTTTTCTGATGACTGTCATATTTGTTATAAGCAACAAATTTATACTAAAATGGACGCCATCTTTCTTCTCAAGCAGCAACTGTCATTCTAATAATACATTACATCATTTATTATTGATATATAATACTTAAATAATATAGCATAATATCGTTATTGATATGCAAACAAACGTGAAAAAATTATGAAAATCTCTGGTAGTTTTCAAAATTCACTGACACGATGTGTGATGTCACTTGGTGTAAAAAATATCATGTCTAAGCATACTGCATTTTTTGGGAAAATATGAAAATAGCGTCGCTTGGTAAGTCTGTAATCTCTATTAATATAAAGTTAAGTATGTGTATATGTTTATATATATTTATGTGTAGGATTAATTCCTTAATTAATTAACCGATCATTATAAATTGGAAACACAGCTGCTAGGCGTAAGGGGTTGTAATATAGGCTATATTTAGTTTAATTTAGTTTTATCCAAAAGGTAGAAAAGGTGAAAAATCAGATACCTCCGATGTTTGTTAAATTTTAACAGGAGGTATTAGACAGGTATTAATAAATATTATTATAAATATAAATTTCAATTTCTTTGGAGTATTTCAAAGAGTTTTATGGGGAATAATATAGGTATAACCTTCCATTTGAAAATTCAAATATTTCAGATTTGCCTTAAATGTTAGATATTTTCTAGAATCAAAATCATGTAATAGATTTTGATCAGAATTAGAATAATGATTCTAGACATTATATCTTGATTTTTATCTTTGTAAGGGAACATAAAAGTGATGTTCAGGGAATTAATATTATTTTAATTTTATATAAATAGAAGATTCCATTTTCTTATTCGGTTCTCCTTTTTTAAGCTTTTAAACTGTCTATTCGAAGCTATTTACACCCGAAACACGAAATTCGTCTGCTTCTGTTTGAAACAGGATAGAGTTATTTCGTAAAATAAATAAGTCTTTCATTTTATCATTTAGTTCTTGATTCTTAAGCCTTAAAACTGTCCATTTTCAACCAAAACACGTTACTCAACAACTTCTTTTATGAATGTTATGCAAAAAAGGAAGAGTTCCGTTTTTATGCTCTTCTAAACAAAACTAAACATTAAATAACGCAGAAAGAAATGTTTGAATCTGATATAAATAATAAATACAAACATAACATTTTCTTCGTAAAATACATACGTATTCTAAAAAGAAGTTCAGTTTTATTATTCTATCGTGCCAATCCTTATTCAGGACTAGGCACTCCTAACAAACCGCATGTTTTATCTATTGTCGTGCTGACTCTGTTTACAACTTGGAACTCGTAACAAAAAACAGATATTTGGCTGTGTGACAAAACCCAACACAGTTTCTTTCTTTCTGCGCATTTCATCACTCCAGGCGACCAATCAGATCTCATCAAAGCATCGGATCAGGAGCAGCTCATAAAACAATATAAAAAGAGTGTGTTTTGCCACTCAGGCGCTTCTTATGGGCCTTGATGCCCGACGTTGTATCCTATGACCACACTTTGCTCCACGAATCTTTGCCAGACATTATGGCGCTTTTCACCACTATGACGACGACAATCTAGCAGCAGCAGCCTTTTCGTCTCTAATTCCCTGTCGGATAGAACAGCGTTTATACCTACTACGATGAAACTAGTCAACAGCAGCAGCTTCGCCACCCCCCTCCTACAGATCGTCATCAAGGACTGCCTGCATCATCAACATTAGCAGCTTGTCCTGCATCTGCTGACGTCCTTCTGCATCTCCTGTTCTTTCCAACAACAAAAAAGTACATAAACTCTTTATTTCTTCTCAATCGGCTTCTGTGATAACTCCTTCAAACAATGGATTTCCTAACAAATGAACCATAATAGTTCAATGAACTCATTAATTAAACAACAAAAAAACATATACAAAGCGACATTCTTTTCAGATATAGAACAATGGACATAGGTTCTTCTTTTTTATCCTCTGATCGTCTTTAACTCGCACTTGGAGGAACCAAAAATGGAGCCCATTCCATGGAAATAACGATAGAGTAGAGAAAGACTAGCAATGTCTTTTTCTGTGAGAAAAGAGATGTAGAAAAGAGATGTAGAGAAGAGATCATCCGCTACAGATTGCAATGGATTTTGTACTCTGTCAAGAAATTGTGCTCTCAGCAGTACCTACCCAACTATGGCAGCAGTTCTCAATTTTAGGATGTATCAGATTCTAATATAGGTGAAAGTAAGTCCTGGAAGCTTATCAAAACAAGAAGAGAGTAATTCATTTTGACTGGGAAAAAGCATTTATGGTTGTTAGATTAATAACAAGTCCATCTAGAAAATAATAATTAAATATTTTGTATCAGCAATGCTTCAATTTGCAATCCCCAGAAAGGCAAAACGTTCAACAGACACAAAAATCATTCAAATTTGACACACACAAAAAAAAAACAAGCTGGAAAAAATCAAATTCAAATTCTGTTTCTATAACATTCAAAATTGATTTTGAATCTTGCAGAAAATTTATTACTGTTATCGTTTTCAGTTTGACACGCCTCAGACATTACCCTTTTCTCACACTCCACGTGGGTACACATTGGGAAGCCGGCGTTAACAAAAACACCATATAGTTTTGCGAAAATTCATTTTTTGGATGCTTTCCTGCAGTCGTATGTTGATTGTCAAAAGAGCTTCTGAAAATCAACACACAAGGGTCAGTTTAGATTCAACTGCCTTCCTTTTAGGGTCAAACCAACTCCAGCCATATTCCAGCAAACAATGGATGTAATGTTAACCGGATTGGCAGGAGTTGCAGCATTCATTGATGATATTATCGTTATAGGTGCCGCACAAAATGAACTTTTACAGCGTTTGATCTCCACATTTGAACGAATTGAGCAGTATGGATTTCATAAAAAAGTTTTAAAATGTAAATTTTTCGGACACCAATTAAATATTTGGGATACAATTTTTGACAAAAAAAGTCGACACCTAGACCCCAAAAATATTTCAGCCATAAAAATAAATGCTGGCACTGGCAAATATTAAAATAGTATGCTCTTTCCTTGGTATGGTTAGCCTCTACAGTTTATTTTTGCCAGAACTTCATCAAGTTCATGCACCTCTTAACAATCTTTTAAAAAAAGGATTTACCATCGAAATGAGTGTCAGTCTATCTTTAATAAAATTAGATCATTATTTTCTTCAGATATGTTGCTCTACAACACATTCATAGATATTATTGTTGTTTATGATGCATCTGATTATGGTGTTGGAACTGTCATTTCACATAACTTTCCCGATGGCAACCAAAAGGCTCATGCATCCAGGTCATTGACACACACTGAGCGAAACTATAATGAGATAGAGAGGGAAGTGTTCATAATAATTTTTGCCACAAACTTATTTTACAAAATGTTATATGGACGTCACTTTACCTTAATCACATATCATAAACCTCTTGTTAGCATTTTCGGATCCAAGAAAGGTATCCCAGTCTATACAGATAACCGTCTGCAAAGATGGACAACTAGGCTGTTGGATTATGATTTCTCCATCAGATATTGTTCAACTGATGCAATCGGACATGCAGATGCATTATCCAGACTCATGGATAAGCAAACCAAAGTGAAAGAGGATTTAGTTATTTCATCATTATCTGTAGAACCAGAAATTATTTCAATGCTCACATTAACTGTCAGAGCATTGCCAATGACTTCACAAATGAAGCTACAGCTTCCGACCCCTTACTCAAGGCAGTGTTGCACTTCCACCGTACAAAAAGGTTTTTGTCTTTGCATACTGAGGTATGCAAAGACAAAAACATTCAACCCTTTTTTTGGTGTCAATCATCATTGTCTGAGGTTGATGGGTGCATTCTTTTTGGAGAATGTGTGATTGTTCCATTAAAATTACAAAATTGTGTCTTAAAACAATTTCGTTCTGAACATCAGGACATTAGCTGTATGAAAGCATTAGCATGTAGCTATTTCTACTGACCAAACATGGAAAGCAATTAGAAGCACGTCAGCAGTTAATATTGCAGGACTAAATCCATATTGCTTGTCACTAAGTACGTTGCTTTTGTTGAGGTGGTTTAAAACTTCTTGATTTGTCACAGACTTACTCATAACACACAGGGGGTTGCACTGAGATGCCGAAAACTGATCACCAGTGTTTTTAAATACTATACGAAATCGACAAAAAAATTTAAGATTGAAAACATTTCTTGTTTTTATTTATAAAAGGATTAAATTGTTGCACCATTTTTGCTATTCAATTTCTGTGAAACATTTATTCTGATTAGTACTATCAATTAAGTAACTATCAATTAAGTAACTAATCAATTAAGTAACTAATCAATTAAGTAACTATCAATTAAGTAACTGTAAATTAATTAACTAATCAATTAAGTAACTATCAATTAAGTAACTAATCAATTAAGTAACTAATCAATTAAGTAACTAATCAATTAAGTAACTATCAATTAAGTAACTAATCAATTAAGTAACTAATCAATTAAGTAACTAATGTTCATATTATGGTTGGGCCACATTGAAAGAATAGATGAGAGTTCTCGGATCAGTAGATGTAGAAAGGGTAAGGTAGCTGATCCAGTTCACAGGAAAACATGGAGAAAGAGGGATAAATAAAGACTTGCTCAGAGATAGGTTAGTTTGGAAGTACATTTCTTAAAGCCGTCCAATGCATGCCACCATGTTAAACCAAAAGCATGAATTTTGTGTCCTTATGTGCTTTAACTTCTGCCGATAATTTATTTTGAGTCCATTTCATACTGTGACAATATTGCTGATCGGCTCTCGGGTTGATTCGAATTCAGGACCTAGTTTTTGCTTTTGGAGAATTCCAAATTATTTTTTTGTTTGTTATTATCTCTGATAAGAGAGAAAAGAATCGTTTTCTTTCTTGAGAGTTGGTAGGTAAGAAATAACTTATCGTGGAGATACAGAGAATATCATCCATCACTGTCAGATGGTTTTCTCTTATTGATATTTTGAGGGGCTTAAAAATTCCCAATAATGCAATGACAACAGCCACTACTGGGCCACAAGTTGGGTGGTCAAGTAGCGCCTTGAGAAGATATAGTCGGCTGGATGGAGATAACATAAAAACGAAATGTTATCTTAAATTGTTAATGCCAAAAGAATTGAAAGGTGTTTCTTGGATGAGAAGAGAAAACACGAGGGAATGTTATTTTCTCTGCCGAGAGAATTTAGATAGAAAAAGTCGTGTGGTTAGTGTATCACAGACGTGAACACCGAATTGTTGACATTCTCGGCATTGAATGGACGTAGGTTAAGATAACATGCGTCCAGGAATGAACATATATTTTGCAAAGAGATAAGAATTAAATTGTTTTACGGGACCCCATACATCGCCGGGCTGGTGTGGCCGTGTGAAGTGATGGGGGAGGTGAGGTTTCTGCAGAATGACATTCCCTGTATTTATAAATTAATGGAAATAAATTTTTATCTTCTATGAATGAGTTTAGAGGAGGGGAGGAATCCCTTCCACTGGGGTAACGGTGGGAGATGGAAACAGATGAAGAAGATGAGGGGGCGGATTAAAAATACAATTGCCCTTTCTTGAGTTAGAAAAGTGAAATGGAAATTCTCAATATGGAAAGTAATGATAATGAGAATATATTTTTTTGTTGTTGAATTGAATTCTGTTGGAGGAGGGGGCGAAATCCTGCCCAGTCTCAACAAACCTAATTCTTAATATAAGGAAAGCGTAATAGATTCTCAGAGACTCCACTTTGCTCACCCATCGAATCCACGTCATTCAGATTGAAATCTCCAAAACCAAAATCGCCCACAACTTAGTAATATTACCGGTCCAAAACACAGACATTAGAAGTTAAAAGTTAGAAGTTTTTGAGCAAGCATAGTCTTGTATCTTTTATCCTAATAATTAGTTTTTATACAAAAACACACATTCGAATTTGTCCTTATTTTATTTTGCTTGAAATTGCCTTCGACCCTCAGATGTACAAACTTTGAAGACCAGTGTGGGACGATTACCCTCTTGATCTAATCACAACGTGGGGAGAGTGGTAATCGAACCTTTTATGCAAACAGACCAACCGATAACCAGGAACAGCCAACTTCGGAGATGTCATGAGAGGATGGGGTACATTTTAATAGTGCCACCATTCAGGACGATCACGTTATCATGATACAGTGACCGGAATACGACGGAACTTGTTGTTTTTGTATGTTTTTGTTTGAGTCTAAAAAGAAAAAGATAGACCGAGGATCAACCAAACCCGTTTTGAAAAAAAAAAGATAAACAGAGACTTTGAGAGCCTAGCCAGACCACGGACTTTAGTCAATTGACTATAAGGTTAAGGCAAGCTTGCCAGAACAACCACCTAGCGACGGAAGACCACAGAAGGAGCAGGAAGCCGAAAAGGGGTAAGTCACTTTTCGGTTCCCTTGTTCATTTTGTTTTTGCTCAGTTCTGCACTCTGTCAGTGTATAATTCGTTGTTTTGTATTATTGTTCAACTTTGCATGGAGTTGGGAAGTAGTTCCATTATGGGGTTGTAATAGTAGAAGAAAATAATATAGGATGATCGGCTCCCAAGAAGAGATTGCCGGGAACTTAGTAGATGAAGGTAATTCAGTGGTAATTCGGTAGGTGAAGGGGTCGCAATACGCAAGCATGAGGACCGCAATAGAAGCCGTGAGAAAATTGACACGGTTGAGAATGACTTTCTCCATGTATGCATGTTGATAATCGACACGTCTGTACCAGAATCTAATTGTAATTTTACATTTTTATTCAGGATTTTTACCTGCACATTTTTTGTTATAATTCTGTCGTCCTGTTCGTTCGTTTTTGTAAATTTAACCCGAGTTTTTTTTCCTCTATTCGTTCTGCAATGTGAACTCTTGAGATCGACTTTATTACAAGTTAGACAGGTTTTAAAACGGTATCCGTTACCCAATGAAGGGCTCCACAACGAAAACAGGAGCTAGGCAGTAATTTATCATCTTTTTATTGGGCTGGCTTGTTTTTGTAGGAGTGTGAAAATAATCCCTCTTTTTGTTTTGAGTTGTTTTCGAAAGAGAGTTGAATTGTGATTTCTGATGTACCTTTCTTATTTGCGAATGTCCGACTCTTCAATGTCTTTAGAATCTTATTTCACACTTACACATCTCTGGCAGTCTTCAGCTAATTTTTGTAATGTTAAATTTAGTTCACTTTGTAACTTCTTTAGAACACTACATCTGATTTCTGTGGCGTTTCCTTATACACGTCCTTGCACGAAAATTAAACATCTAAAGTTATCCATGCTAATTTCAGCTAATTTGAAATCGTCAGTGTTTATTAATGATTGACGCAAAAGTTGTGTAGTCTTCACCATCTATTTTGATTAAATTCAAACACTTCCACCGTTTGTGGAACAGAGATGTTTTGGGGATAAATAATTCTGATCAAAGTTTAACCGCTTCAGAAAAAGTCAAGTCGCTAGTTTTTCGGGATAAAATAAAGTCCACAAATGTAGTATGTTCGGTGGTCCCTTATTTTCAGAGCAGTAGGCAAACGTTTTTTAGAGTCTGCCCAATTTTCGCAATCTATTTTGTTTAGATCCTCATATCTTCTGAAATATGAAGCAATGGTCTGGGGAATAAGTGAAATTGTCAATTGCACTCCAGACGGCATTCTGCAAAAAAGCATTTTCGTTTTCGTTACTTTGACCCCTGTTCGACATTGTTTGTGTAATTCTTCGGACTTTTTATTTTGTTCTAGAAATCTTTCTTCAGCTCCTTTTTATTGTTCCAGAAGTATTTCTTCTGCTTTTGTAGCCTTTCGTTGGCTTCTTTTTTTTGTTCTAGTGTTTTTCGTCGGCTTCGTTTTTGTTCCATAGTTTTGGTTTTGTTCTAGTAGAAGCTTTTGAAATCTTTCTTCAGCTATCTGTTGCTGTTGCATTTGGAATTTTACAAGTTCTGTCATTGTTTTAAAATCTTCCATGTTTAAAATGTGTCTTTATAGCATACGGCTTTTAGAAGTTCTTGTTTTTATCTTATGCTGTTTACGTAATCTTGGTTGTAAAAAGAGAAACAAAGTATAAAACCTTTTTTCTTCGACCCCAAAAAAATCACAGTTTTAGTACGCTTTTCACGTAACCGTACATTACGGTCAGAACTTTAGTCAACAGAAAAAAAATAAGGTTTTAATTTTTTTCTCTCGGCGGGAGGACTTTTCTCTTTTGGAGAGAAAAGAAAATAGCATGTATTCTTTTCTTGTTAAACATTAACACTGTGCCGGAATAGCAATAAAAATCACTGACCTTTCTTCTTTGAGAGAAAATAAGTTGGTCTTTTACATGTATTTTTTCTCTTTTTGGTTCGCCAGTCAAGCCAGTTTTTAGAACTAGAACGTTGTTAGATGAATTTGTCGTTGATTTCTCCACGTTTATCCTTTTTTAAGGTAAAAATCCTTAATATATTTCATCTCCAGTTGTGGCGTCCATTTTAAGATTCTCAAGAATCCCTTACTGTACCTCATCGCCAGTTGTTGTTGCCCTGTAAAGGGTCCGGGAGGGAAACACAAACTCAGAGTTAAGAGAAAACAAGTATATTGAAAAAAGTATAATACAATAGAGAACAAGAGTGGTTGTATATAAGTCTTGACCGCCAATATAGACTGGTGTGGTTCCAACACTGAGAAGCAGGTGCTCCCAGTATTTATGGTCAGTGGAAGAGTTCAAGTGGTTCGTATAGGTAAGGTACCATAACAGTAAGTTTAACATAAAATAATCTTCCTGTAGTTGATACTGCCCATGGAATCTGAAACCTTTGTTTTATATTTTGTTTACGATATCAGGTGTAACAAATTCTCAGATTAAAGCAACAATTTTGAAAGATGGGATTTCAATTGTAAGAAAAGACGTTTGTAAATGGAATTAGACCGATTGAAAAATCAAGTAGGGAAGAATTTTATGTTAAACTTATATACAAAACTGAATGCAACTGTTAAAAATTGAAACATCATTGTCTTTTTTCAAAAATTTCTTTTAGCAGCTGAAAATTTTATGGTTCAAAATATTTTTCTCAAAAGTTGAAGAGAAGAAACGTGTTGTATATGAATAATAATATTGCTAATACTTTTTTTGTATATACGTTATAACCTCTACACCCATTTTAAAAATGAGATCGTCCAATCGCCAAAGATGACATGCAAAAAAGTAATTGATTATTATCTGATGTTTCTGGCTGGAAAAAATGATTTTAAAATTAATTGTTCCAAAAATAACATTATAAATACAATTTTGTCACTGTAAAAATTATCGGTACCACCTGATATTCAAAATAACATTATAAATAAAATATTGTCACTGTAAATATTATCGGTACCACCTGATATTCAAAATAACATTATAAATAAAATTTTGTCACTGTAAAAATTATCGGTACCACCTGATATTCAAAATAACATTATAAATAAAATTTTGTCACTGTAAAAATTATCGGTACCACCTGATATTCAAAATAACATTGTAAATAAAATTTTGTCACTGTAAAAATTATCGGTACCACCTGATATTCAAAATAACATTATAAATAAAATGTTGTCACTGTAAATATTATCGGTACCACCTGATATTCAAAATAACATTATAAATAAAATTTTGTCACTGTAAAAATTATCGGTACCACCTGATATTCAAAATAACATTATAAATAAAATTTTGTCACTGTAAAAATTATCGGTACCACCTGATATTCAAAATAACATTATAAATAAAATGTTGTCACTGTAAAAATTATCGGTACCACCTGATATTCAAAATAACATTATAAATAAAATTTTGTCACTGTAAAAATTATCGGTACCACCTGATATTCAAAATAACATTGTAAATAAAATTGTGTCACTGTAAAACTTATCGGTCCCACCTGATATTCAAAATAACATTATAAATAAAATTTTGTCACTGTAAAAATTATTGGTAGCACCTGATATTCAAAATAACATTATAAATAAAATTTTGTCACTGTAAAAATTATTGGTACTACCTGATATTCAAAATAACATTATAAATAAAATTTTGTCACTGTAAAAATTATCGGTACCACCTGATATTCAAAATAACATTATAAATAAAATTTTGTCACTGTAAAAATTATCGGTGCCACCTGATATTCAAGCTAGGATCAAAGTGTAGTATTTGTTCTATCTTCAGTCAGGCGACAAACAATAAATCCATCTGCCCTCAGAAAGAAAGAGATAATGTCGGACATAATTCCTATTTACTCTCTTCCCCATAAGGGAAAAGTTAAACACAACTCAGTTTTTAATGTGGGAAAATACAATTGCCCAAAAGAGGCACTCTGAACTGGATAGTCCTGTCTACATTTCCTCACAAATGTGGGCACCTCAGGTGACAGACAATAAATTTGTTCCCACCTCATAAAATGTATCAGTGCATAACAATCATAAAATTAAAAATTATTTTCATGAATTCGCCATGAAATTTCCATGGGTGCTGCTAGTTCACCAGAATTCATCAATTCTAAACAATTCCATTTGTTTCCAAACACATTTGTCTGCTGCTATTCATAGATTTAGTGAATCATGAAGGACAAAAACAATTTGGACTTTTTACCATCATATTTTGATCCGTCTGGATAAATAAAAGTGCCGTTCCCATGTTTCCGGTTTTCAAAGTAATCTCCTATATAACGGGCATCATTCTTAAATCTGCAACAAACAAAAAAGTGAATAAAACATTAAATTCTTATCGTGATGAAAATTATTAAAAATTGGTTATCATGTTTTAATTGAATTTACATTTGGATCTAATGTATTTTAACAAATTTTGCATTTAATTAACTTTGTATTTAGACCTGATGTATTTTAATTTATTTTGGTTTAGACCTAGTGTATGTAAATTTATTTTAATTTTGGACTTTGTGCATTTAAATTGATTTCTAATTTAGACCTAGTGTATTTTAATTGATTTTGCATTTTGATCATCATCATCATCATCATCATCATCATCATCATCATCATCATCATCATCATCATCGGTTTAACAACCTTTTTTATATACTGGCATGTATTGAATGACTTTTAGAAATTGACTTCCAAACTTACCTATCTCTGGGCAGGTCTTTATTTATGCCTCTTTCTCTAAAGTCCATCTTTATCACTTCCTCCCATGTTTTCTTTAGCCTTCCCTTGCCAACAGACCCTGCAACATCAACTGTTCTACATCTACTAACCAAATAACTCTCATCCATTCTTTCAATGTGACTTTATCAATGAAGTCTCCTGTTCTGCACACACCTATACTGTATAGATTTAATCTTCCTCTGAAGTCACTGTCTTTAAGACTCACATCACACATACATCCTATCATTCTCATATTATTTCTTTCTTTACAACGCATGCCCACAACCTTCACTGGTCAGTTTTCACTTCCATACATCATCACACTGCATACACATGCCTGATAGACTCTTCTCTTGCTCGAGAGTGGTATCGTTCTGATGGTTAGTAATGGCAGAACTTACTACTCCATCCACTTCTAACTCTTGTAATCACATTAGCACCAACTATCCTTGTGCTCCAATAGTATCACCAAGGTAACAAACTTATCAACAACCTCAATAGTTTCTCCATCCAAATATATTTTCTCCACATCTGAGTTCTCATCCGTTTCTATTGTCTTATACTTTTGTACACAAACTAGTTATCATCTCTCAACCTACCTGTAATTCCACTGTATACCCAATTGTGTACACAATTAATACTTACAAGTAAGGTAAAAAAAATATTTAACGACATTTCGGGCACGTCTACTTCACTTATATGTCACTATTTTGTTCATACAAGTGGAATTCTTGTTTTATACTTCACCAACAACATCTTGATAAGCAACTCACTGGTAATGTATGACATTTGTACATGCTTAAGTGGAAACGACATCAGCCCTAGTTAGATGAGAACGGTGGAGGTCTTGGACTGCCAAAAGTGTTCAAGTTGGTAAAGGATAGGCATCCAACTGTAAAATTGCCTTAAATACAATGTCTAGTCGAAATACAGCAGGAAAAAAGAAAGGCAGTGCCAGTAGCACTAATGCTGCTGGTAGTGTCTTGGGCTTCGTAGATCCCAGGATGCGTGGATCTTCAGGGTCTGGTTATGGCAAATCATACGAACATCCAGAACTTTTTTGCATTGGATCTCTGAATGTTGGAACCATGCGAGGAAAGGCAAATGAGGTGGTGGAGACAATATCCAGAAAGAAGATTGACTTGTGTTGTTTACAAGAGACGAGATGGAGAAATGAAGGTGTGAGAAAAATAGTCGGGAGGGATACCAACTGCAAGTTCTACTGGTCTGGGAATGATAAAGGGACAGGTGGAGTGGGAATATTGGTGGTAGAGAAGTGGTGGGAGAAAGTTTTTGAGGTGAAGTGAATATCCGACAGGATAATATTTGTTCGTCTTGTTGTTGGAAAGTTAGTGTTTGCTATTGTTTGCATCTACGCTCCACAAGTTGGACTCAGCGAGGAAGCAAAGAACAACTTCTACGAGCAGCTGCACAGCCTAGTGGCGACTGTACCTAGTACTGAGGAACTGTTTGTGTGTGGTGACTGGAATGGACATATTGGTTCCACTTCTTGCGGTTATGAAGAAGTACATGGTGGACATGCTATTGGTATGAGGAATGCTGGAGGAGAAAGACTACTCGAGTTTGCTGTTGCTAATAATCTAGTGATTGGCAACTCGGTGTTCGAAAAGAGGCCTAAACACCTAGTTACATACCAATCTGGAGGAATCATGACCCAGATAGACTACATACTATTCCGGCACAGCTTCAGGAGACGTGTCACAAATGTCAGCCTGGGTGAGTCAGTAACAGCTACAGTGACGAATTTGAGGTTAGAGTAGGCGTCCATCAGGGATCTGTCTTAAGTCCCCTTCTATTCATCATTGTACTCGAGGCTCTATCACTGGAATTCCATACTGGCTGCCCGTGGGAGCTGCTATATGCCGATGACCTAGCGATCATTGATACTTCACTTCAGTCACTCAAGGAACGTCTGGATAGATGGAAGAGTAGCATGGAGGAGAAAGGTTGCAAGTGTGCCTGGAAAAAGTTTAGAAAGCTGCTACCAATCCTGACAAACAAACACCTGCCAACAACTACGAGAGGGCGTGTATACTCCTCATGTGTCAGAAGTGTACTGTTGTATAGCTCAGAAACTTGGGCTGTCTCTGCTGGCATACTAAGGAAGCTGCGCCATAATGACAGGGCAATGGTCAGATGGATCTGTTTGGTGAGGCCTGAACAGTACGTTTCTTTTGAATCCCTGCTCTCACAGGTCGACTTGAAAAGCCTTGCGAACATCATGCGGAAGAACAGACTGCGTTGGGTGAGTCACATTGAGCGTAGCGATGGCTGGATTGCTAAAGTCCGACAGTTGAATGTGCCAGCAGAGAACATCACCATTGGCAGACCCAAGTTGACTTGGAAGGACGTAGTCAAACATGATAGGAAGGCCATGGGTATGGATTCCATCAAGACAGGAGTGGAGAGGAAGACTTAGATTTCAAGACTAGACAATCAGGCCCCACCCTCATCAGAGGATTAATTGTGGCCTGATTCAACAAATAAACCGGTTGTTGTTGTTGATGATGATGATGATGATGATGATGATGATGATGATGATGATGATGATGATGATGATGATGATGATGAAGTACTAAAAAAATTGAGTTGCACCCTTTCCAAAAACCATACAGGGGAACTTTCCTTTTTATGAGGGTTTTCCAACACTAAAAACATTGATCATCACTTTGGTCATGGTAACATTCACTCTCAGACCTTTACTTTCATAGCATTCCTCCAAGTCTGTATCTTAACAAGTAGACCTTCCATTTTCACAAGAAAGTACCAAATCATCAGCATATAGCATCTCTTCTGGACAACCCATACGAAACTCCATGGACAACGCTTCTAAAACACAGATGAAAAGCAACGTCTCCAGTACAGAATCCTGATCTGTCACTAAAGTGCATTTAAATTTAAACTTTGTGTATTTAACATGATTTTGAATTAGACCTAGTGTATTGATTTTGCTTTTGCACCTAGTATATTTTAATTGATTTTGCATTTGACCTAGTGTATTTAACATATATTTGAACCTTGTGTATTTGTATTGATTTTGTGTGTGTATTTTAATTATATACATAAAGAAAAGATAGAGAGGATATTCTGTTTTGTTTGCAGGCAACACCCATGTGTAATGTCACACACACACACTTATGTATACACATACTTGGTTCTTCTGGGAATCTTCATATTGATTTCTATAACAGACAAACTTCCTTTTTTATACGACGTGTGTTTGAAAAGTGACAACAAGTCTGGTGTCAAAAACAATTTGTTTCAGTTCCAAACAAATAATATGATTGTTTCCCCTTCAAAATGAGTCAAATCCACTTTCCCAACATTCTCTTTTATCATGATTCTACGTACTGCTGGAAGTATTCTCCTGGGATGCCATAGCTTCATCATGACAGCCTTCTTGATGTCCCCTATATCTTTAAAGGGAGTCTCTTTGATGATCCCCTTGAATTTGATGGGGGGGGGGGGCAAAGTCACATGGAACAAGCTCAGGTGAATATGGAGATTGTTCTAGGGCACTGAGACAGAAACTTCCAGATGTTGACAGCCATTCTCATCAAGAAGAGGAAGTGTAAACAAAACATATGAAAAATAAAGCTAACACTACAGTTATTTATTCTCAATTTACTATCGCTAAATAAGAATACAAGTCACCAATCTCTCTTTCGCCCATAGCTCATATAGCACATTCAGTCCTGGTATTATTCAGACATATATATATACATTGTATATATTCGTTTACTTTGGTTTTCTTTTGTTTATTATTAAAAAACTAATCTAGAAGCTACTCTGTTTGAATTACCAAAAATCAAAGAAAAAAAAAGATTTTAAAAAGTGAATATCAATTCCTTAACGTGACTGAATGGTTTGCACTTAGGGATGCGAAGTAGATTCTCCAATGCTGACATATTCGTATCAATTAAAGGAATAAGTTTCTTTACACTTTGTAGATTAATTGAATGCAATACATTTTTATCGTTCCTGTTTACTTGCCTTCTCACGAGGGCAGAGTTAGACACAAGGTCGATTTTTAATATTGGGAAAATCCAGCTGCCCAAAAAAGGGCACTCTGGATTGGGACAAAAATGAAATCTAGAAGGATTTCTTCTTCACTGACCAAAGACATAAAAAGATGAAATGCAGTATCAGAACAGATACCACACTTTGTTCCTAGCAAAAAGAGCAAGGAGGCTTTTTTATTGTCAATTATTATTGAAAATATAATATTGTGCATTCAGCTTTATTTCAAACAAATCATGAATCTTCCTTTGTTCTTAACTGGAATATCATTTTGTTTGAATCGCAAACAAATCATAGAAATGAATGGTAAACATTCAAACAAATAACAAAAATGATGTCTGATTATGAGTCGAGATGAAATGGGGAGTTTTATGTAGACTTCGAGGAAAACAGACAACATTCAAAGTTTCTAGATTCTGTAGTTTTTAAGAAAACTTAGGCTACTCCTTGTTAGTCACTTACATATCATCTCCTAAACTACTTGTCAGAATTGCACTAAAATTAGCATGAAAAAACATTGAGATGCCATGTATATGGATGATCTGATATTAGTTGTCAAATGAAAGACGGTCTAGAAACCTAATAAACATGACTAGAATATAGAGATGGAATTTGGAATGGAAAAATATGCACTATTTTTTTAATTTAAATTTTTACTTTTATTCGCTCCAAACAAGGACTATTGCCATTGAGAAGTAAGAGGCTACTGTGATTAGAAGTCAGATTTATAGAGGTATCATAAGTAGGGGAGCTGGGTAGCAAGATGTTTGTTCACATTACATTTAAATTTCTGCATGTTAGTACAGTCGGTGAAACAGGGAACAGAAGGGGAATTCCACAGGAAAGACGTTCAAGGAAAAAAGCGATTAGAGTAGAAAGTTTTCTGGCATCTGGGGACCTCTACAGTGAAGGGGTGGAATTTTGCTACTAGTCTGGTTGGTCGTGTGTATTTACGTTGAGGAGGTACAAGTGCAGTAAATTTGTCGCTTTTGTGGAAGTACTTGTAAAACAAGCACAAGGATGCAACATTACAGAGATGGGACAGGGGCTGGGGTTTGGTAGACAGAGCAGGACCTATTCGGTTAGAAACTCTTTTTTGCACTATATCTAAGAAGGAGATGGTAGTGTTTGGTGCACCAGCTCTGATGTGGCAACAATACTCCATGCATGGGCGAATGGTGGCTTTGTAGAGATATAGGATACTGGCAGGTGTGAGAAGTTTTCTAGCCCGGTTGAGGGAGTCCACCTTCTTAGCAGCAGACTTAACAGTATTTTCTATGTATTTATTCCAATTCCTGTTGCCTGTAAATGTTAGGCCAAGGAGTTTGAATGTGCGGCTCTCAAAAGGGTGCTATCAGCTATGGCAATCGGTGGTTGGAAAGGTTTCTTATAATTGTTAAAGGGAAGGAGTTTTGTCTTAGTAACATTGAATGTAGCCATCCATTTTTGGCCCCATTCTACTACAGACTGGAGGTTATTTTCTAAGGATTTAGTCATTGCCTTGGATATATGTGTGTTTGCGTTGCCCACATGTTGAGAGTAGAGTGTGGTGTCATTAGCAAATATAGCCATCTCGGGATAAATATGGGAAAACTGGAAACAATAGAAGGTATAGAACTATCTAATCGAGAGGCCATGAGTGCACTTGATGAATGTGTAGCTATAAATATCTGGGCATTCTGAAAGCAGATGCCATCAAATCAACAGAGATGAAACGGATGATAAAAAGAGAAGACCTGACAAGAACAAGAAATTTCTTGAAACTAAATTATATAGTAGATACCTAATAAATTAATGAGAAAACATGGACATAGTTATAGAAGTACACTTGAAAAAAGAAACGAAATCACTACTGACAGCAGCACAAAACAACAAAATCAGAACAAACTACATAAAAGTATGAATAGATAAAACCCAGCAAAATAGAAAAGATTCTGTTGATAAAGAGACGAAAGGGTAAACCACATCAGTATTGAAAAAGGGGAGGCATCAAATTCTCTTGAACATGGAAATACAAACGGACAAACTCATCCAAGCAAGAAGATTGGACAGGATGAAGGAAAAAACCTACCAAATAGTAGATTTCTCCATCTCAGCAGATCACATGGTGAAGCTGAAAGAAAAATTGCAATCAAAAAGAGGATTGACACCATACAAACCATGGCACTGATGAAAACAGTTGAAATATTAAGAAAAATCATGCAGTGCTAAAACCAACCTACGTAGTCAGATGACACTAACCAAGAACGGGTAACGTGAAATAAGATAGCACTTGGTAAGCACAACTAGAAATATCGATGGAACTGAAACGAACTCAAGGAAACTGAGACTACTGCTTGGCTAGCTATGTTAGTAAAATAACATCATCACACCCCACCAAAAAAACAAAACACAGTGACACCAATATCGATTAGTATCACATACAGTGGCTCTGGCAGGTCTGAAAGGAGGGAAAGACCAAGAAGGGATAGCACCATCCAGAATTCGAACTGAAAAGGTACAGAGAGTACTGGATTCCTGGAGAGTCTTATTTTCACTCAAATTCCAGAGAAAGTCTCCGGCCATTATCAACAAAACACACAATGTTGCGAGAACACCAAGTAAATTGAAATGGTGATAAAAAGAAATGGAAGGTGTAGGAAATCTGGGGCGATTTGTTGTCACTTGGAAATACAGGGAACACCACCATTTTGTTTACCTTTGAAATATCACTGGTAATCACTTGTGTGAGACTCCCGGACTTTCAAAAAAAAGAAAAGATAAATAAACTTAGACACTATTTAACTTGTTTCTTATTTTTTCAAAGATTATTGATGTAAATTCCTAATCATAATTTATTAAAGATTATTGATGTCAATTCCTAATCATAATTTATGAAAGATTATTGATGTAAATTCCTAATCATAATTTATGAAAGATTATTGATGTAAATTCCTAATCATAATTTATGAAAGATTATTGATGTAAATTCCTAATCATAATTTATGAAAGATTATTGATGTCAATTCCTAATCATAATTTATGAAAGATTATTGATGTCAATTCCTAATCATAATTTATGAAAGATTATTGATGTCAATTCCTAATCATAATTTATGAAAGATTATTGATGTCAATTCCTAATCATAATTTATGAAAGATTATTGATGTCAATTCCTAATCATAATTTATGAAAGTGCTAAATATTTATTTCCTGAAAGTAAAATTAGTTTTGAGAGAAAATATGAAATTTAAATTTGAATATTGTGGAAATGAAATCTGGTTGGAAATGAAACAAATTGTGTTCACCTATAAGTTCCATGACCATGACGTTTCCCATCTACATACATTCCATTGTACGTGTCCTGGTTTGGCAGAATAGCTTTACCCATTCCATGGCGCTCGTCCCTTTCATTCCTTTCACCATCATATTCCTTAAGGAAAACAAAAAATTGGAAGATGACGGGGTTTTTTTTACATTTACAGAATAAATATGAATTCAACCAAATGTTTTCATGAGAAATGTTATTTTGAAAACAAAACAAGATAGTTATCCATATAACAACAACAACAACGTTATTAACTGTCCAATTAAGCTACTGTCAGTCTTGTCTCACATTTCAGGGTTGAAGTAGTGAATATTGAAAACGTACACACAAAAAAAAAAATCAAAAGTCCGACTCTTGAATTATATTAACAATTCTCCAAAACACGAATCTTGTCAATCGATTAACCTGACACCCCCACGTAGCCAGGGGGTGCCAGGGAGGGCAACCCCCCCCCCCTGCAATTACATTTGCACCCCCTAAAATTTGTGATCCAAAAAATATTATAAATATAAATACTCTTATATTTCGTAGTCAACTATACTTCTTCATTATGAACCAGTATTTACTTTTGTGTAATATATTTTACAGCAGGGTCAGATTAAGGGGCCAAGGGGCTGGGGCCCTGGACCACCCACCAAGAGGGGACCTCCCATCAATTTTTAACATAATTTCCGATTTCAAAAACGCTTGTTTGGATTTTATTTTGTTTAAAACTTAATTTTCCATTCCTGGTACTAATGATACCATACTAAATATTCACGGAGTTTAAACTACCAGTTAAAATAAATCTATTGACCATAATAACATCTAAATATGATTTAAATTTATGTTACCTTGTAAAAAGAAAAAAAAAAGTACGCGTTCTCAAACTCAAACATAACTTCGCTAGTTTCAAATCAAGTGGTGAGGGAAACAAAACCTCTATGCTTTTCACCTGTTTCCTGCTTGGTGAAAGAGATTGTCAGTGTATCTGTCTTTTTTGTCAACTTACCAAATATATATTTTTAAATATTGTTAATTCACACTATTTAATATTATAAATTATCAATTAAATAATTATAATCTAAATGATGTAATATAAACACAAAATGAATTCACGTTGTTGTTCTGCCAGCTTCTTTTAAAGATATTTTTTTAATTTATAAAAGAAAGTGTTGTCTTCATTCAAAAGATAGAAATGAATACTAGCAACCTAAATTATTTTCAAATGAAACTGGGAATTAGTATAAAAAATTATTTTTGTATTTTATCACGAATCTCAAATACGTTTTCTTTTTATTGTCAGATGTAACTGTTAATTTAAAAAATTGTGAATGTTACATTCAAAATTTTTGAAATTAACATAGAAAAAATCCCAGATTTCACCCATGATGAAGTTGAAAGAAAATACAGCATTGGTAGGGTATAAACCCCACGTACAAGAGGCGAGAAAAAAAGGCTTGTGATGAAGGGTGGGATTAAGTGAATTAGTGAATCCAATGTTTTTTCATATGTGAGAAGTGGAAGTCGAAGACTTTGGCGTCAGTTCTTTCTTTGATTTTGATTTTTCATGTCTGTGTGAACTAATAGTGAAAAGAAATGTCAAAATAAATAAAGAGTGGATAGGGAGATAGAATAAAAGTATAATAATAAAAAAGATTCTTGGTTATTGAAACAGTTTAGTTACATTTTCATTTTCTTAGAGACAACTACTCTTAGAAAGACTAGAGGAAATTTTGACCAACATAAATGTAAGTGCATATATTTCTTTTCTTTTTGTTAACTCTACTTTAAAGAAATTTAAAATGTGTTTTTAGAAAAAAATAATTGCTAATAGCATTTTTTTAATTATTAATCTTTGGATGTTTAAATAACTGAAAATCGTGGGGTTCACTTAAGAGGCTATGCCATCCTCCAATATTTGTAAATAAATATTTTTTAAATAAGTATTTATTAATACGCTATTGTTTTGAAGCAAATAAAATCGATTTATCTACATTTTTTTAAAGAAGCAAAAACTAGTCTCATTTGTTTGGAATTTTTCTTGAAGAACTCTATTCATTTATTGCTGTAACTTTTACAACAAAACAATAAATAACAACACAACTAACATTTTTTGTTTAAAGAAAATAAAACTTAACGAAAAGTATCCCGTCTTTACAAAAAAAAAGCAAAATGTTCAAAATTAATTCAAAAGACAACGTCAAACAATTAAGTTAATCTAATCATAATGTTAATTATTAATTATAAACTTAATTATAGAGTTCTGGATTAAAATTTCTTGTGAAACGTGTCTTTTCTTGTGAGATTCTTTTTAAATAAATATTATTTGAGAAAGGAGAAATTATTATAAGTCTCGATGTCTTGCTTCTAAATACCCCCTTTTTAGAAGCAATACATCGAGACTTATATTTTTACACCAATATTTAAAAACAATGTAAGAAATAGATATTTTGTAAATTGAAAAAAAAAAGGGGTGCCCTGAATATTCGGCAAATGAAAATTCGGCAACGGAAAATTCGACAAAGGAAAATTTGGCAATTTTGGCAAAGTAGAAAAAGTCGGTAATTAATTAGGGAAGATATATCGATTGAAAAAAGATTTTAGAACCGTACTTGCGGGGGTTATAGTTGTAAATACGGGGCTACCCCATAAAAATAAAGGGTGCCCGGAAAACTCGTCACAGGAAAATTCGTAAACGGAAAATTCGTAAATGGAACATTCGTAAACGGAAAATTCGTCACTTTTGGCCAAGTAGGAAAATTCGGCAATTATCGAATAAATATCGATTGAAAATAGATTTTAGAACCGTTTTTACAGGAGATATACTTGTAAATACGAGGCTACCCACCTCCCCAGTGGAGAACATTTTTTCATATTATTTTTTTGGTACTTGTGCAGTTTACGAACCGGGCTATTTTTTAGATAAGATTTTCAAGTTAAATTAAATTTTTACGATATCTTTTGTTTATTAAATTGTTAGGTAAAAGTACAGAATAGTTAACACCCCCCTCACTCCATGTTAAGAATGGCTTTCTAAATAATGTTATTTCAACCCAGTTCGTAATTACGTTACGAAATTAAAGGTTTGGACCGGGTTATTTTTTACATAACATTTTCAAGTTAAATTCAATTTTTACGATATCTTCCGTTTATTAAATCGTTACGTGAAAGTACAGAATAGTTAACAAAGCAAACCCCCCCCCCATTCTCCCCATGTAAAAAATCGTTGTCTAAATAATGTTATTATTTCAAGCCTGGTTCGTAATTAAGTTACGAGATGAAATCCATCATAATTCATTTAGATTTATTCGTAAACAAGTCAGCCATTTTAATTGACAAAATATCAATTACTTCGTGTGTGTGCAAAACTTGAAAGGAATTTATAAACTATCGAGTAACTGGCTTTAAATTCTTAGAAAATTTCCATGTATTTAAAAAAGCAAAATTGTTTTCTAACTAATTCAGTGTTTTTATTTCATCTTGCCTAAAACTTGTTTTAACTAACAACTTTATTTAATACTTAAAAAAAGAAATTCTTCTTTCAAATTAATCGTTGTATGGTCGGAACAAAAAAATCAGAAAAATACAGCCAATTCATTGTCTGCCATTTTAGTTGTGAAACGATGGATTAACCACTTTTTCTCACAGTGATATTTTGAAGTAAAAATTTAATTTAACTTGAAAATCTTATCTAAAAAATAGCCCGGTTCGTAAACTGCACAAGTACCAAAAAAATAATATGAAAAAATGTTCTCCACTGGGGAGGTGGGTAGCCTCGTATTTACAAGTATATCTCCTGTAAAAACGGTTCTAAAATCTATTTTCAATCGATATTTATTCGATAATTGCCGAATTTTCCTACTTGGCCAAAAGTGACGAATTTTCCATTTACGAATTTTCCGTTTACGAATTTTCCGTTTACGAATTTTCCTGTGACGAGTTTTCCTAAATTCAAATAAAGAACACTTATTGTGTTATCTTTTTGGTACTTGTGCAGTTTACGGACCGGGCTATTTTTTATATAAGATTTTCAAGTTAAATTCAATTTTTACGATATCTTTTGTTTATTACATTGTTAGGTAAAAGTACAGAATAGTGTACAGCGCCCCCACGCTTCCCCCTATATTAAGACGAGAGAGGGGGTACTTTGTTAACTATTCTGTACTTTCACCTAACAATTTAATAAACAAAAGATATAGTAAAAATTGGGGAATCTTTTACTATAATCAACAGAACGGAAGAACGAAAAAAGGGTGAAAAAACAAATGTGCAACAAATAAATGTTAGCAAGGGCAAGACAAGTTACTATTCTACCTAGCTGGATAAGTTTATTTGTGTTTTAACTTATTTTAAAGGTTTTTTTTGTTGTTTTAAAACCAAGTGTCGGCTCTTCATTTCGAAAGCGACATCCAACATGGCTTCCGGGAATCTCTCAGAAGCGCACAAAAAATCGGCAATTAGAACAAAATACCCTTAGAAACACATCAAATAAATGTCACCAATTGTAGAACATTACATTTTCGCACATAAGGTTTAGCTAAGCATTTAGATTCTTAGCAAATCCTCATGTATTAAAAGATTGAAAGTTTTGGACGCTTTTTATATCCAATAATTTTATGAATAGAGATTAAATCAACAGTACACTAACAATCATTATTTATAGTTCCATAACAATTTGGTTCAGTTAATAATTTAATGACCAAACGATACCGTAAAAATTAAATTTAACTTTCAAAATCCTATTTAAAAAACATTTAAAAAAATAATTTGGTTGAAAAAATATTTAAAAGAAATAATTTGTTTAAAAACTATTTTAAAAAATAATTTGGTTAAAAAAAATATTTTAAATATTTTAATTGGAGGGAGCCCCCTCCAGGACGGTCTTAAAATCTATTTTCATTGATTGACAACTATTAACAAAAGATTCTTTGTGGCGTCTTTGCGTTAAAAGAAATTTAATATTTAATATAAAATATAAGTACATTAAGAAATTTTGGACATTTACGACGGAAGGAAAGTAGAGTCTGGACAGAATTTGGCTTTCGTGACTGGAGGAAAATTGGACAAAAATTGAAAGCACATAATGACACTGATGTCCACAAAGAAGCGGACAAGGTTCGGATCACCTTCAAAAATGTTCAGAAAGTAGGGAGAGTGGATCAACTCCTGGATCCATGCTACCGAGACAATAAATTAATCGGTGAGCACAAACAGCATCTCCTGACAATACTGGGCATAGTATTATTCTGTGCAGAGAATCAGATAGCACTGAGAGGTGATGACGATAGCAAAGAATCACTAAACAGAGGAAACTTTTTGGAGTTACTCTCACTTTTATCTAAGTATGCCCCAACTATTCAACAATGCTTGAAGAAACTTCCGGGAAATGTTAAGCCCAGAGATTCAAAATGATTTACTCTTTTCAGCGTAGAGGTTCTGTTAGAGGAAATCAGGGACCAGGTTCAGGAAGCCGGATATTATGCGGTTTTAGCTGATGAGGTTAAGGACATCTCTAACAAAGAATTACTTGGTGTTTCATTAAGGTTTCTGCACGGAGGAAAAGTCCATGAACGGCCATTGGTTTCATGGAGCTGTATGACTTATCTGCTGCCAGTATTTCGGAACAGCTGCAAGGTATGCTGCGGTCTATGAACTTGGAGAAGGAGATGTGTGTTGGGCAAGGATACGATGGTGCAAGTGTGATGTCAGGTGAATGTGGTGGTGTCCATGCGCTGATGAAAAGGGCTAGCTATACAAATGCCCAGTATGTGCACTTTGAATCTCACAGGCTGAATTTAGTTCTTGCATCTGTCACTGAGATTGATCCTGCCATTAAGACATTCTTCGAGACCATGGATTTAGTGTACACTTTCATGACAGGTACAAAAGGTCATTCCTGATACCTGGAAATCCAGAAGATGTTGTATCCGAAAGACCCACAATTGGAACTGAGCCATTCATCTACAACCAGGTGGTCTTCCAGATCCTTAGAGGTTGAACATTTCTTGTGCCGTTTTAGACACTCTGGCATCCTTTCAAAATGATCCTGCTGCTGAAACAAAACTTTCTGCTATTGAAGGCAATTCAGACAAAGAAGTTCCTAGTTCTCCTAATCTTTTTTGGAAGATATGGCTATACAGATGTTGTGACCAAAGGTCTACAAAAGAAACAAACAAATGCGGTGACAGCTATTAGCTTGGTGGAAACACTACTTGAACACGCAGAATCATTCGATACAGAGAAGGTGGTGAAGTATACATTGGAGCTTGCCACAAAGATATTGATACTCGGCCATCTGGAAGGGCACGAAAGTTATCCGGAAAATTAGATGGCGCATTAGTGACTGATTCCGTTGGCCATAACTGTGTGGGTACAGTGGAAGATTTTGATTTAGTACTCCGACAGTTGCTGGAGCACATTAGAGGAGAACTCCGTGCTCGATTTGGAAATGCTCAATGTGCAGTGATGAAAGCTGCTGCAGTGTGTAACACGTCATCAGAATCATTCATGGACAGTGAGACACTGAAACAGCTAGGCCCACTGTTTGGTGTTTTGGTAAAGGAGAGTGAGATGGAAATATTCAAGAACTACATCCCTACCGAAGATCTTAGACTTTCAGAATTATTCGAACAATGTGACAGGGATATTTTTCCATCGGTGCATAGAGTATTGCATTTGCTCCTTACCATCCCACAGACCTCAGTAACCGTTGAAAGACTATTCTCTTCAGTGAAGCGCATCAAAACAAGAATGCGATCTTTGATGTCAACAGAGAGACTGACCTCACTCTGCCTCATATCCTTTGAAAAAGATTTGCTGAGAAACATTGACAGAGAGTACATCCTTGCGCATTTCAATAACTGTAAAAATAGGAGATTATAATAGAATTCTGTAGAGCTGGCTACCTTATTTTACGAACTTTATGTTATTATTACTGTGTTTACTATGCTTTATGTGCTTTACTATGCTTATGTTGTTATTTACATGTACCTACCGAAATACACAACAATATATTTAGATTATATAAAAGAAATTGAAAGTTTTTTACTACTTATTTATATTTCAGTACACACACACACTGAACCAAAACGTCACTCATATTAGAATATCCATATTAGTTTTGCCCCTCCTAAAAATGCCTTGCCCCCCCCCCCCAAGTTAGAAGTCTGGCTACGTGCCTGACCTGACACAAACGATAATAACTCAATCTTTTCTCTTTTTCTCTTGCAGAACACTCGGTGGCATGGTCACAACTAGTTACGTCAACTTTACTCTCGATATTTATTCCTTCCCACCGTACGAAGATGTGGCACAAGCCCGCAAAGTGGGGAAAGCAGGCCAGCGCCGCTAAAGAAGATGAACTCTGGCCTCTTAAAAATTACCTGCGCAACCCCATCGGCATTCCCCGATCAGGGCGCCTCAAGCAGTTAGCAATAAACTAACTCCCCACCCCAAAGACAGGCAGGGCCTGGGAGGGGGGATCTCTTAAGACTACCCAGGACCAATACTTCAGCCCGACAGATAAAAGGCCATTGAAATGACCACACTAATTGTTGAGATTGAATCCTCGACTGGTATGTTACCGAGAATGAAGTCAAGACTTTACTCTCGACTGGGAAGAAAGTTACTCCTCTTTTTATCTCAACGAAAATTTTCCCTATGCAAAACAATACTCATTTGCATACGTGAACTCTTGTCATCACACAAAAATTACAAGTGGAATTCTCTGGGTTCAATCCCGATGGATGATACACGGTGCAACGCTCACTCTTTTTCCTTGTGGACCATAATGATGGCTGCTACACTCCCCTGATCTCTTGATCACACATGATGCAGGGTGGTGGTGGCCTTTTGATGTTGTGCTTCTTCAAAGTGGGACATGCAACATAGTTTCTTCTTCTGAATCGCCCGACAAAGTTTCCGTTTCTGATTCGTCTTACAAAGTGTCTGCTTCCGTATCGTCTGAAGTTTCAACTTCTGAATTCGTGGCTCCATTCCCGTGAGGATCACTGGCACTACCCATTAATAGTTCAGCATCAAACGACTCATTAATTTCCTCATCATTTTCCCTAGTGGCCTTCCTCTAAAGCAGGGTCGGAGATCGCGTATGTGTCATGGGATTCCATTATCCAGGATATATTGTTGCCTGACCACACCAGTCACTCGCTTCCATTTGAATTTGGTGGTACATCGACAGCCTGGCGGTTTCACTCAGACATGATCGCCCACATTATATGGTCCATGCATCTTCTTGTCGTCAAGTGATTCACAAGGTCGATTCCTTTTACCCAAGCCTGGTTCGTGCTGGTACGGTTGCAGGAGACAAGGGTGAGGCTCTTCCAAAAGACATCTTTAATCTTAACAATATGACAACGAAATTTAAAAACATGAACACCTTTATTCAAATATATTTGCCTTTGAGAATCATGACAGCAGTTTAAGGGACAATAAAAAATAAAAAAAAGAAATGACATATGATATAATAGTAATCAATTTGAGGGCCTCTGTAAGTTCCCGATTTATTTATAGATACCATGGACGGGTCATAGAAGTCAGGATGTTACTGGTTTCTAAATGCAAAAACAAAGCTCAATATTAAAAATATTAAATAGAGTCTAAACTCTATTTAATATTTTACTATTATTAAAACTATATACTATATATACTATAAAATTATAAACTCTATTTAATATTTTAAATATTTTTTCAAAAATATTTATTATAATATATAAATATTTTTTAATAAAAGGATTGAATTCAAAATTATATCACTTAATAATTTTATAAGTTTCAGAACCAATTTAGTTTTACACATGTTTCTAGAGGAGTTGAAAGTAAACAATGATAATCCGGATAGTTTACGCTACCCTGTCATCAGAAAAAGCCGAAAAATTACACATCCGCAAGCAATCCAGAAAAGAAATATGGAGGGAATTAGCAGATGGAAGATTTAAAAACGTTAGAAATAAAACGTTAAACAAAGAAAATATGTCCAGCAAAATATAAGCAGTTAAAATATCAATCAAGAGGAAAATGTTCACAGCACAGTAGAATCCAAAAGGTAAATCATAAAAAAATATGAAGTTAATAGTCCAAAGATAAAGGAAAACCATCGAACAACTGGCTAATGGCCCCCATTCTGAGCATAGAAATCAAAATTATTAATTTATTCGTATATATATATATATATATATCGCTTTCTGATCGACGAGAAATGGTTTTATTTATTTGGCTCGCGGGAGAGTGAATGCTTTCAAACTTTTCTCATTGGAATTATTATTGTTTTTGCTGGAGCCGGGGGAAGAGATGATCGTGATTGTCGGCTCAATTCAATTTTAATTTTATTCAAATCGGATTTAACGGATTTTCTATGTAACCGGAGAATTTTGATTTGTACTGCTCTGATCAAATCATTGGACCCTAAATTTTGAACAGTATCATTTTCTACACATAGTGAGTTTACTGAACTTTTTATTTGATTTGATTTATTTATAGTTGTAATAATTAACATAAACATTGGATGCATTTTTGCACTGCTTCGATTGTGGACGCATCTCACGACTGGATAACTTTTTCAATTTTTTCAAACTTTTCAATTTTTCGTTTTTTGGACTGTCACTGATTACCTGGATCAATCTTCAGTCAACCTCCTGGATATATGTTTTTGAATTGTTTGACTTGGCTGTATTATATAGATTTAACAAAAAAGTATGTTTTTGGGTTGATATATTTGATGCTATATAATTTTATGTATTTGTGTATATATTTTTATGTATTTTCAAAGTGTAATTTTATTACCTGCAGTAATATCACTGCGGTAATGGTCCTCTGAGGAGAAGAATTATCTTTGAAAACTCATGAGTTAAGAACGTTTAGATACTTTGCTTGAACTTTGAATTATAATAAAATTTGAATGGCACCTTATTTTATTGTTTCATTTTGTATTATGATATATATATATATATATATATATATATATATATATATAATGACGATAATAATCCAGGTAAAACATCCATAGGGTAGTAATCCAAAGAATTTCAACCGGGTTTATAAAAAATCTAAATTTTCGGTTTTATAAAACCCTATTCATGGTAATACAGACAATATATATATATATATATATATATATATATATATATATATATATATATATATGATTATTTTTATTTACACAGACATGTACAAAATCTGCGACACTGGCATGTCGATGTTATCGATCAACAGTTATTATAAACTGAGATCTCATCAGGCAGAGTTAGAATCCGATCTTAACCTCAAATCATATTTCAAATATAATAAAACCGAAAATTTAGATTTAAAAAAAAAATGATTTAATAAGTATTTTAAATAAAATATTTATTAAATCATTTTTTTTTGACAAAATCTCGCGCCAATTTGTCTGGTTTCTAAAATTTCAAAGTTTACTATTTCAATGACGTTTCTTACTGTAATAACACTTATTTCATTATTGTACACACGCGCTCCAGTACGCTTCACTACAGATCGGACATTTAAAAAAAACCAATCACTTCGATAACACCAGAAGATTGTCGATCTTTGGCTACGCGTAAGACTTCGACCATGAAAAAAAAGAAGGAAAATATTGTCTGTATTACCATGAATAGGGGTTTATAAAACCGAAAATTTGTATTAAAAAAAAATGATTTCATAAATATCTCATTTATTTGACAAAATGTCACGTCAAGTTGTCTGGTTTCTAAAATTTCAAAAATTATCATTTCAACGACGTTTCTTACTGTAGCAACACTTAGAGCATAGAGCAATAATATTAATTGAATGACATAATAAAATGAGAAATTAATCAGATTTTATTAAAGTTCAAAAACAAGGAATGATATTGCGTCCTTAACTCATGTGTTTTCAAAGAAAATCTTCTCCTTGTTTGAAATTTTCATTTCATATCTACTCCCGCATACTGTTGGAATGGATAAGCAAACATTCTACAAAATATTGTGACAATACAAAAAGATCACACAAAAACAGAAGCCATTTTATACAAAGATGTATTGAAGAAAAAGTAATCACGAAATTCATTTCCAAACTTCTACAACCCACTCCCCACATTTTTGCCCACTGCTTGGTGAACATCATCTTCATTACTCAAGAAACAAGCTATTGCTTTCTCACTAGAGGCCGACCCCCCCCCCAAAAAAAAACCAAAAAAACAAAACAAAAACAAACTCCGGCAGCATGAACCTTTACAAACAATACCTTGTAAAAACAGTGAACAAAGTCAACAACAACCATTGCACTAAACTTAACTGCAAGTTACAGAACCTTATTATAAACAGTAAATAGAAGAATCTCGGCCGACCTGACATGGTCCAAAACCACAGCGACATTGAGTTATCCATAACAGAGTTAGAAGCCTAAAATTCGCTACAGGTATAAAAAAGAACTACACCACTCAAAGCATTCTGCACAACTATTAGAACACAAACCGCGACTTAACCAAAAGCTTTATCCAAGGTCTAACCTTTGCTTTCAAGAACGGACTCTCCCCAAGCATTTAATGACAGCCTTAAATAATCGAGCTGCCTTACAAAACATCATCATTTCTCCAGTGGACACGACAGGAGGCATCGTAATTCTCAACAAACAGGACTAACCCTAATCTTCGAGTGGCCTTTGGGCCTTGATAAGCGTTGACCTTTCATGTAAAAAAGCAAAAAACTACCACAACAAAATAATGACCATCAAAAACGACCAGACTATATATGAACCCACGAGTCAACACCATCAACAAAAAACAATGAGAAATTCAACAAATATTTCCAAAATATCACAAAAAGAGATCCAAAGAATGGAGTTCACTGATAACATACCACCCAACCATACCATCACTCTACTGTCTCCTAAAAACTCACAAAGATAACATTCTCCTATGCCCCATATATCCAGTAGTTCTTTACACAATACCGCATTAGCACAAATACTCACACCTTTACTCGGCACCATTAGTCCTGCACACATAAAAAATTCAGGACATCTCCTAAAAAAAACTACAACATATAAATTTACAAAACCACACTTAGCCTTGATATTACCTCCCTATACACTAATATACCCGTAAAAAATGCACAAACCTCCTCGTTAAGCACCTAAACAAAATAAATTTCACTATCTCTCTCCCAATCAATAGTATCATAGACATTATCAGAAACATTACTTCCCTCACCTTCAAATATAATAACAATTACTACACATGGGAAACCCCCTCAGCCCATAAAAACATGCCTTTTTCTCGAATTCCTTGAGATAGGTCCTTTTATACAGTGAATACCAAAAATCATCATTTATCAATATATTTATGACATTTTAATTTTTCTCCCCAACGAGCATAAAAAAGATATTCTCGCACAAATACTCAACAAAGTTGAACTCCCTATTCATTTCACGTTCAATAATAACTCTTTAGCATTTCTCGAAATTCTCATCCACAAAAATAACAACACCCTATCATATCAAGTCTACAGATACCGGTAGCGAATTTGGTTCTGATCATGTATTGGGACGGGCAAAACTACATCTTTCTCTGAAGGTCATCAAGTCGTGTGTGAAGTTTCACAGGTACAACATTTCGAAACTTAAATGTAAACAAACCGATGATGCATTCCGCATAGAACTATCCAATCGGTTCAACGATCTCAAGGTACACCAATCTGAAGATGCTACCTTAGATGAGTTTGTGCAAACTGTCAAGTGTAACCTCCAATCCTCCATCAAGCAAAAAGACAAAGATTGGATCTTGGACAAATAATTGAAATTGCTGGAAATGCAAATCAAGCCTGTTGCAACAAACCTGACAACTTGAGACAACTACACCATGAAGCTATCCGTTCTGCTCGTGCAGATCGAAATACATTCAGGAGGAGACTGGCAGACGACATGGAATGTGTCTCAGCTGTTAAGGACTCCTGTAAACTTTACAGCCTTCTCCATGCGAGCATAAATACTGGCTGGGGTGGTAACCAAACCACCTTGAACCAGAATGGCGAGCCAATCACCAATCTCAATGAATGCATCATCCACTGGAGAGATCACTTCGCCAATCTGCTGAACCATGACGAACAGCCCCAATCGACAGCTCCTATGAATAATGCTGATCCAACTCATTATGACTGCCAAACACCCCCCCCACACACACACACACACACACTTGGAGAGGTTGTTGCTTTTATCAAAAGTCTAAAAAATAACAAAGCTGCAGGGGAAGATAACATCCCTGCTGCCATCCATCACATTATCAGCTGGGTCTGGGAGACTGAAGTACTCGCCTAAGACTGGAGCGATGCAACACTGGTACCATTCTTTAAGAAAGGTGATAAGCGATACTGCAGCAACTACCGTAGTATCAGTCTGATCGATGTGTCTGCTAAAATATTCGCTTTGATTCTTCTAAGACGATTCCAATCAGAACACGACTCCAGAACAAGGCCAAACCAATGTGATTTTCATCCAAACCGTGGATGCACCAATCAAATCTTCACCCTCAGACGAATCCTTGAACATTGTTGGTGCTTTTAGCAAAGGACAGTCATGTTTCATTTATTTTGCTGCTGCATTCGACTCTGTCGACTGTGAACCCTCTGAAAAGTTATGGTATGGCTCCTAAAGTATCTTAAAGCATACTACAGCTCAACACAATCCCACATATGCATGTACAGTGAGGTTAGTCTGTCATTTGGCAAGGATGTGTTCTTTCGCCAACACTTGTCCAGTCTGCTATTACTGAGCTTCAGCATGTTGCCTTGCAGATTGGGATCAAAAAATAAATTTCTCGAAGATAAAACATACTCACTGCTGGCTTCACTCCAACAGACAACACACCCATTGTTCTAAATGGTGATGTTCTTTAAGAGGCTGAGGGTTTCAAATATTTTGGCACCATCATTACAGCCACGGGTTAAGATGGAGCTGTCATCAAAGCACTAATTGACCTTGCATGTCATGCCTTCTGCTGACTCAATTGCCGGCTCTGGTCAAGATCTGAGATAAGTCGCAGCACCAAAATAAGAATCTACCAAGCGCTGGTGCGAACGATTGCCAGCACTTCCTCTCAAACAACACAGTATGTTTCTCCTGCAAAATTAACTCCCTCCAACAAGTCATCCTCACGAGACATCTATATTGGCTTGGTCATGGCTTTTGTCGTCAATCAGGAGAATTTATCTATGAAACAACTATGAAGCAATTGCCTCAGCTCCCCTACAGGTTGGAAAAAGCGATGTAGTGGACAAAGAAAACCCTGGCTGATGACGGTTAAAGCTGATGTGAAACCCAACCTGGGCCCTCGAATCTACAGAGTTCGCTGTTGGAACAGCGAGTGGCTGGAGACTACCCAAATCATCAGGCTTGATCAGTCTTCGTATGGGATGCAGTGGCTAGTATGGATGAAGCCGGCTCAACACATTTTAGGTGATTGCTGTTTCAAGTGGAAGAAGTGCTTGCATTTAGTAGAAAGCAGTTTGATTGCTGTTGCTGCCTTCTTCTGGCCTAGACGACTCACCATAGTTGGAGGGGGATCTCTTCAGCATCCGACTGGATTTTATTTAACCAAAAAATTTACATTTGCAACTGAATGTATTTCTGAGCCGGGATCTAACATTTGATGATCCCCACCAAATAATCAATGACCGGGGTAAATTCCTGGCCGAATTTATTACGGTTAAAAGTAGCTGGGGTGTAAGCTAACCGTATTTATATCATTTTCAGCCAATTGTTTAAGTTCGGTGTGTTAGTTTAGTGTGAGAAAGAGTGTTGTAAGCCGAAATGTGTAGGTGTTGGTGATCGACAGAAAAACATTTGTATTTTTCCATGAGAGGATTTTAGCAATTGGAGTCTGGTATTTTTCCAGTGTGTTCAATGGCGTAGCTTACGCCACACTTTGAAGAAGTGTTGAATTTATAACGTTTGTAAACGACAGTATTCTTATCTATTTGCTTCCCCACAAAAGCAAATTAGACACAATTCAGCTCCCCAAAAATGAGGCACTCTGGATTGCAACAAAAATAAAATTTGCATCAGTCTAGAAGGACTTCTCCATCACTGGCCGAGGTCAGAATAGACTAAGGGATCGTTTCTGAAACCATCTCTGCGTAATTTGGCATAGAGGAACAGTGAGTTCGCCAGGTCAGAGAATACTCAAAGTTGTTGAGATAACCCTGGCCTAGCGTCCAACTCCACTGAGAGCTGATTTTCTCCTCCAACCATCACAGCCGCTCCCCAAGTGGATCCGAAACGGTACCCACCACTAATTCCCTATATAGTTTCTTTCTAGGATACGCAAGGGCCCTGGTCCCCGACAATGCTCTAAGCACGTCTCAGCACTCACAAAGAACTGTTTATGTCCCTTCGGCAGGTCGTTCTCTAAATGGGAGCGGGATCTAAGTGGAAAAGAAACGAAAAACAGGGGATGGAGCTGGAGAGTGGGTAATTTTCTACCGATATCAATATAATGTGGGGGAGGCCGAGTGTAAAAAATTTCAAGTGAAGAGTGGGCATCTTACAAGATTTCTATTACCAGGGGAAGGGGATAACTCATTCCCTCGACAAGCTAAGAGGCTAAACTTACCTGCAGGACCAGGAACTGCATGTGCCATGCTCAGGCAGGGCACACGTATTCATAGTGGACTCCTTTTCGTACACACAAGTTCGCTACTCGTTTCTACCTTTTTTCAAAAATCTAAAACCTAAGTAATCTTTTTCTATCACATCTGATCTTGACTTTCATCTTGATCAGCAAAAGATTCATCCCCTTGGTCTTCTCGCAGATGCAACGTCCACACCACCATTTTGCGCTATAGCCAGGATTGCAAGAAACACCATTGTCTCTCTGTCCCATGTCGGCCTGGCGTTTAGCAGAAGAGGATGCTCGGGATCAATATGAGCCGTCACCTCATTGACATACCCCCAGAACCGCCGGAGTTTGCGGCATTGGAAAAAAGCGTGATCGAACATCTCTTATTCAAGCGTGCCACAACAGGGATACTCAGGTGAGTGCTCCATTCCTGAACTATGTTGTATGGTATTGAGGGATAATGCATTCTGAGCCAATCACCAGGTCAGAGAGAACTCAAAATTGTTGAATTGTCCCTGGCGAGTAATTCCATTCAGAACGGATCTCCTCTCCTCCGACCACTCTAACCGCCCGATGAACAGATCGTCAGCTGCTCCCTCTCACTAATCCCCTGTGGAGTTCCTTTCTAGAAGACCGAGAAAGGTTACTGGACTAAGGAAGCTTTTTAAGTGTGGCTCAGCATTCTTTGAAGAATTGTGATTCGCCCAGTCGGCTTACAATGGCCTTCGACCAAATAGTCGAGAATGAGGTCAGGAAAGGTGTTATTGACCGTGAGGTTCCAAACAGATTCCTCTGTCAAACTACAACTCAGGAATCCAGTCTCTCCGCATGTCAATGACATGTCAATCAAGCATCTCCAAGCCTCCCTACAGACCTGTCTGCGAACCCAGACCCTCTTCCCATCCCAGAGAAGTGAGGACAGAAGGCGCCGGATGATCTTTAGGTAGTTTTCAGGCAGGGGAAGGACGGCCAATCATTAAAGGATGAGAGGAAAGATGTAAGTAACACACGCCTCAGCTTTACCCTTTAAGGTAAGTTTCTTTCAGAGCCAAGTTTTAACTGATGCTTCGACCTTTGACTGTACCTCCGACAGTGTCCTCCCGAGCTTGAGGCCCAGTCCAAACAACACGTCGAGGTTCTGAACCGGTCCATCTGTCCAGTAGAAAAGAGCTGGAAGGGTAGTGTCATCGTTCCAGGCACCTAACTGCAGGCCGATTGACTTGCTGCGGTTGATTTGGGCCGCTGTGATCGTTTTGTCACATATGAGCACCTCTGTCACCCTCTTGATATCTCGGAAGCACGACACAAAGACAGTAGTGTCATTGGCAAATGCAAAAACCCTGGCTCACGCCCCACCAGGCAGAGCATTTACAGAAATGACCAAACTTGCTTCCCCATTCCTTAGCTTGCGAAGCAACAGCTCAAACGCAAGTATGTATAGCAGGAACGAAGTGGACAGCCCTGACGCACCGACCGGGAGATAGCAAAAGATTTTGAACGCTTTCCCTTTACCTGCACCACTGCTGTCAGCGAGCAATACAGAACACAGATCCATTTGTGGAAGTTTGGTTTTAAAACCGGTGGCTCTTAAACTGATGCCAAGAAGTGATGGTCGACCCTGTCGAAAGCTTTGGCTTTATCCAAGTTGATCAGCGTGGCCTCCGTGTCATCTTCTATCTGCTCTAGGATCATACAAATCTGATGCAAGTTGTTCTGGATCGATCCTCCCATCACAGCATAGTTTTGCTCGAGTTCAATTAATTCTCTGATAACACCTTACAACCAGTTTGATAAAATCTTTAACTCTGTGTTTAGCAGTAAGCTGTAATCGTCTAGTTCCTCCCCACCATGCCTGTCCTGCTTCTTCAGCAATGTGATCACTCCCTTGGTGGCTTGACCCAGGATAGAACTCTTGTCAAACCAATTGTTGAACACATCGGTACAAACATGTGTGACAGCCTCAAATACAATTTGTAGGATAGACCATCAAGTCCCGCCAATTTGTTGCAACCGACCTGCTTCAATGCAACCTGCCTTCACAACCAACTGTACTAGCCACATCGAGGTAGGGAGAGTCAACCAAATAGTTGCTAAACTCCTTGGAAGGTTGAGCAGTTGGGTGGAGTACTCCTCGAAATGCTCTTGAAATCCCTCGCAGATCTCCTGAGTCGATCTCAAGGTATGTCTATCCGGGTGCTTGACTTTTCCAATGTACCTATTCGAGCTATGCCTGGGAACTTCCTTACACTCTTCATTGGAAACTTTCCTTAGCCTAGCCCTAACTACTTGACCCTCATAACACTCGTTAGCCTTGTGTCTGTTATATCCACATATTTTGCCCCATAAAGCATGAAAAGAAGAATAGGGGAGTTGTTGGCACATGTTCTCCTACAAAAAAAAGGAAACACACATTAAAAAATTGGGACCGGATGTAGTCTAGACAGCGAGAGGACAAGAGCCGTAAAGTCAACCCACGCAGTTTGGGGGGGGGGGATGAAGCGCAACCAATCAAATTGGAAAAAAAGCCTGTTGCTATGCAAAGGGAAGGCCATAGACAGGGAGTGGGAAGAGCCGGGCAAGAAACACGAGAAGTTGGTTGACGGCAGTGGTGGAGTCAAGACATTTCTAAGATTTGCTGCCGACCAAGCAGAAATCGAAATATAGATCCCCACATACAAAAAACAAAAGGAGATTCACAAGGAAAAATCCAATCCGACAAAGTTGGCCATATAGACGAAGGCAACAATTTCCTTTCTGGATACGAGATTACCTATATCTCGCCACCTAAAAACTATCTGCGAAAGACAAGACTGTCAGATTTCAGGAGTGGAGGGGTGAAGTCGTATCAAGATTTTGTGCCGACCCAGCACTTCAAATCGAAAGCTATACTCCCATATACAAGAAGGACAAGGTTTATGAAATAACCTAATCTTGCCGCATTAACGAAACTCTGCGAAGGAACTGACGACAGGATCTAAAATCCTGTAAAAATATCTTCCACTCAGCGTGTCAATTAACACAAAAAAAAGGCCCTATGAAAAACAAATGCAAAAACAAAAAAAAGAAAACAAATTACTTATTTTTAACTTTCATTATTTGCAAATGTTTATAACTCTGGACTGATCAACCATTCTCGATCTTATCTAAACCAGCTCCATATCAAAAACTCCCCAGAGCGGAGCAGAACTTTTATTTGTCTTTTTTTTTTTATTTAATAAACACTTGTTATGTTTGCATAATCTCGCTTTTTGTTAATTCTTACAAGTGTCTTATTTCTAATTTGATGTTTATTAACTCTGATTCAAATGTGTCCCGTTCTTTCTCTACCATGATTACTTGCTGTTCTCCCTTTTATCGTTTTAATGAAAAGTCGTTTTACTACCACGGGTCTTAACACGTGACCGGCAGGCCCGATTGAAGCATAGAGGATTAGGAGACGGGGATGATTAGCTTTCGACGCTAATGTTCACGTTTGTAAAATTGGTGCCATGGATCATGTTTATAACATGTCGTAGGTCTTACAGTACCCGCCCCCATCCCAACCACCGCCCGGGTTAGTTTCTCTTCTAAATGATTTTTTGCCTTGACCCTGGTGCGAGACGTTGAGCGTATTTGACGGAGAAGCTTCTGATCTTAGTTTTCAAGCTAACCCACCACTTACTCCCAGTAATCACCCCCACTAAAGCCTGCTGGATAAGTAGTTGTAGCTTTACCTCGGAAGCCTCGTATCTCCAGCAAGGAGGTATTAAACTTCCAGTACCTGGCTAGTTTAGGCCTATTTTCTAAGTTCAGCCGGGCCATCACTATTTCATGGTCTGATTGACCTAGGCAGTGGAACATAGGACACGATATAAAATCTATGTCGCCTCTTCTAACATCCTATCCAAATAAGAATTCATGTAGGAAGGCATGCTATTTGTCCATGTCCACATCTCCCTCCTCAGATGATCACATGAAACCTGTGAACAAGATCGCATCTAGCCATCAGGTCAGCCAGACTCACACCTCCCCAGTACTCTAGTCCCCCTCCCCCTGACCTTGTCTATCTTGGAATCAAGGATGGTAAGATAGACAAGGTCGAGGGGGGGGGGGAGCTAGAGGGCCTTAGAGGTACACTTTGAATTATTTATTTGCACAAAATATAAAAAAATTTACATTCAATCCAAATTAAGCACAAGGACATCAAAAGTGTGGGATGATGGGTGTCATTGGTCATCATGGGTATCAGTGATAAAAGTGTATATCCTACTCTATAGTAGGATCATCTGTCACTATAATGAAAACCTGATGAATGGGTCACTACACCTTTTGTTAACATATTTATTTTTCATCTTGATGAAGGTTTCGTTGTTGTTGTCGTCATCATTCATCTCTGGCCAAGCAGCGATTGTAGAAAAAAAAAAAAAAAAAAACTTTCCACGGATTTTATAAAACATGCTATTTACAAAAAAAAATTCACCTCTTGTTTGTGCGTTTTTGCCAGGAAACTCTAATACTTACTTGGGAATGAATAAATTTTAATCGCACAAGCCACATTAGACACACTTGTCTAAATACATATATATATATATATATATATATATATATATACAAAAATGGCAAAAGTGCAGAATAGTTAACAGTCGAGAAATCGTAAACAAACAAATAACTTATACCAGACGCAATAGAATGTAATTATCATCTACCGACCTGTATACTTTTAAAATGCTGAAACTGTTTTTATGTTTTTATTTCAATTTAAAAAAATCTGTCTTTATGTCACACGAAAAAAAAATGACCGCCTCTCGCTTAACTCTGGAGGGGAGACTTCATGCCTGAAAAGATAGCAAAAGCAAAAATTACTAACCCTACCCCTAAGTCCGGGGGACTGGTCACTTGGACTTAGAGAGAGACAGTATCTTTTATTTTCGTTTGTCGTAAGACCGCTTTGAAAAAAAAAAGGTTTCCTCACTTTAAAAGTATACAGGTCGGTAGATAATTAAATTCTACTGCATTTGGTATATTCTTTGTGTACGGATTCTCTCGACTGTTAACTATTCTGCACTTTTACTAAAAAGATTTTCCAGGGTATTGACGAAAAGGAAAGGAATCGCTTCGGGGGGCAAAATGCATTTTTACCATTTCTTGTATTGAAATAAAATTCTAATTTACTTTTCAGCGTTTATAAAATTTAACTTTCATTGCACATTTAAACCCGTCGTGGCCATTTTCTTTACACTGATTTTTTATCCTTAAATTATCGACGAGTTATGCCTTAATCTCTTCATATTTGCTTTTTTGTTTTGGTGCTTTCTTAGATTAGGACCCACACTAAAATTGGTGTCGGTACTTTCCGGATGTTTACGTAAACCGACAGAAAATACCGACGCCAAGTCAGTTGACTAAAAAATAAAAAAACTAGGCTGGATTTACAAGTGGGAAAAAACAAACATTAAGCAAGATTTAAAGCAAAAAATTAAAGCAAAAAAACATAATCAAATAATACATTTTAGGAAAGAAATATTTATTTTTTAACGAAGATAAACAGGTGATAAATTATATTTTAAAGTGTTTTTTTTTTACTGAAAATTTAAAGCAAAAAATTAAAGCAAAAAAACATAATCAAATAATACATTTTAGGAAAGAAATATTTATTTTTTAACGAAGATAAACAGGTGATAAATTATATTTTAAAGTGTTTTTTTTTTACTGAAAATTTAAAGCAAAAAATTAAAGCAAAAAAACATAATCAAATAATACATTTTAGGAAAGAAATATTTATTTTTTAACGAAGAAATAAAAATAAACAGGTGATAAATTATATTTTAAAGTGTTTTTTTTTTACTGAAAATTTAAAGCAAAAAATTAAAGCAAAAAAAATAATCAAATAATACATTTTAGGAAAGAAATATTTATTTTTTAACGAAGAAATAAAAATAAACAGGTGATAAATTATATTTTAAAGTGTTTTTTTTTTTACTGAAAATTTAAAGCAAAAAATTAAAGCAAAAAAAATAATCAAATAATACATTTTAGGAAAGAAATATTTATTTTTTAACGAAGAAATAAAAATAAACAGGTGATAAATTATATTTTAAAGTGTTTTTTTTTTACTGAAAATTTAAAGCAAAAAATTAAAGCAAAAAAACATAATCAAATAATACATTTTAGGAAAGAAATATTTATTTTTTAACGAAGAAATAAAAATAAACAGGTGATAAATTATATTTTAAAGTGTTTTTTTTTTTACTGAAAATTTAAAGCAAAAAATTAAAGCAAAAAAAATAATCAAATAATACATTTTAGGAAAGAAATATTTATTTTTTAACGAAGAAATAAAAATAAACAGGTGATAAATTATATTTTAAAGTGTTTTTTTTTACTGAAAATTTAAAGCAAAAAATTAAAGCAAAAAAAATAATCAAATAATACATTTTAGGAAAGAAATATTTATTTTTTAACGAAGAAATAAAAATAAACAGGTGATAAATTATATTTTAAAGTGTTTTTTTTTTTACTGAAAATTTAAAGCAAAAAATTAAAGCAAAAAAACATAATCAAATAATACATTTTAGGAAAGAAATATTTATTTTTTAACGAAGAAATAAAAATAAACAGGTGATAAATTATATTTTAAAGTGTTTTTTTTTTACTGAAAATTTAAAGCAAAAAATTAAAGAAAAAAAATAATCAAATAATACATTTTAGGAAAGAAATATTTATTTTTTAACGAAGAAATAAAAATAAACAGGTGATAAATTATATTTTAAAGTGGGTTTTTATTTACTGAAAATTATTTTTGGTTTGTAATCAGGTAAAAATGGGTTAGGCTTTAGGTTTAGGGCTCGGTCGTCATAGGGTTAGGGTTAGGGTTTTTTTTTTACTGAAAGTTATTTTGGGTTTCGTTAGGGTTAAAGGTTAGGTATTAAAGTTTTTCGATTTTTTTGCCTGAACATTTTTTTTCTTTTGCGATCAGCTTTTCTTCCTGACAAAAGTTAATCACTTCTTCGGGAGACGCAACAGCAAGAGATAGCTCGTGAAAATTCTTTGCAGTACTTTCGCGCTTCAATCAGTTGCAATGTCGTTTCAATCAGGTGAAATGTTTACGTGTCGTCTGCTTATTTTCTCGCAATTTGATCAGTTAACTGCTTCGGTACTTTTCGGCGGTTTGCGTAAATATCTGGAAAGTACCGACACCAAGTCGATTACAGCGTGGGTCCTAATCTAACCTTGTTTTTTTTCTTCTGTGTAATAAAATTTTAAAACAATAAAAATGTTTTGTTGCAAGAAAAGAAAAGCAATGATTAAAATATGTAATTAAAGTTAGATTTTCAACACTTAAAGAAAATAGATTAGAACTTTATTTCGCCATAGGATGACTCCTATTTTAGTCACTCGAATTATTTATAGTGAAAAAGGTTTGGGCATTACTCCCAAACAAATTATTTTTGCTTAAACCATTTTCTAGTAAAAACAAAACAAAAGATAAACGTTAAAATCACTAAGATATAGTACGTTTCATCGTACACGTGAAACGCTGAAATGAAAACTTCACCGGAAAAACATAGGCGCTATTATTATAAACAAGTCGATAATAAGGCCAAGAGCACATAACTCATTCATAATTTTCTAGATGAAGATCATGTAACGATAAAGTTATGAACGTAAGTTATCGATCTTACTTAGCTGGTCTCTTCGACTTGTTAGTAAATATGGTGACTTAGTGATTTTAATGTTTTTGTTGTTGTTGTTGTTGAAGTTTTTTTTTTTTTTTTTTTTTTTTTTTACCAAAACAGGATTTAAGTAAAAATAAATGTTTTGGAGATGATGCTGAAACTTATTTCACTAGCGACTTTACGTGACTGAGAGAGGGATTAAGTTAGACAAATAAATCACTTTTATCCACATTTTTTTTTGGAGGGGGGGGGCATCAAGTGAAATGGGCGATAAAATTCAACGGCCCCATATAGTACAATTGAACCAACATTAAGTATCATTTGACATTTACATTTAAATAATAAAAATGAATTGAAAAGAAAAACAAAAAAAAACTTACTCCTAAGTAAGTCCCAACCTCCTCGTCCATTTCCTCTGAACCAGTAGCTGACATTTTTGAAAAGTTTTTTTCTTCTTTTTAAATATTAAATAAGTTAATCTTTTTTCTTTTTCAAATTTCAACTTTAAATTTGTTATCGCAAGGGAAACACAATCGGTTGCTAAGCAACAGGGCGCTCTGAAATGTAGTTTGATTGGCTGATTATCGTGTCATGTGACACGCAAAATAAAAAGAAGGGAAAAAGTATTGTTTTTATATGTTACTAGCAAAAATATGCGACTGGACCGGAGGGAGCATATTTTTCCTGGGTTGGGAGGGTGATATCATTGTGCCCGAACTACATACACTGATACGCAAAGAAGGAGGTAATGGCTGATATAATGACGAACGAACACTACCCCCCCCCCAAAAAAAAAAAGGAGTTAATGCTTGGGAGGATGATATCATGACAACAAAATAGATAGTACACTAGCCCCTCCCACCGCATCCCCAAAAAGAGAAGGTTATCTTGGGAGGATGGTATCGTGAGGAACGAACATAGAGGAGGTAATGCATCATGATGAATATGAAATTATACTACACTACCCCCTAAAAGAGGAGGTAAAGCCTCTGAGGATTCATACCCTCCTCCTCCTCCCCCCCCCCCCCAAAAAAAGGAGGATGGTATCATGACAACAGAACAGATACTATAAAAACCCTCTCAAAAATAGAAGAGGTGATAGCTGGGACGATCTCCCATAAAAGGAGAAGATAATGCGTGTTATCCTTTTATGGGAGCTTCCTCATAAAATTACCATACTAACACGGCAACAGAAAATATATTACACTACCCCACCCACTAAAAAAAGGGGCGCTCTTGTATAAGCAGTAACCGATCAGAGGGAGATAACTCTATTTTTCTTAGCTATTCCGAATTCGCTTAAACTTTGGCAAGGGAGATAACTTTTTTAACGCATTTCAAAACCGCAACATGTTTTTTATTAATTGTTATAAAGTTTATAAACTTTTTGGCATAAAAGTTATTTTCTTTCATGCTGCAATAGGGTTAGGGTTAGATTTTAGGTTAGGTCTAGGGTTTATGGTTAGGGTTTTTAACGCATTTCAAAACCGTAACATATTTTTTATTAATAAACAAAGTTATCTCCCTTGCCAAAGTATAAGCGAATTCGGAATAGCGGCGGCTAAGAAAAATAGAGTTATCTCCCTCAGATCGGTTACTGCTTTATACAAGAGCGCCAAAAAATGGGGGATGGTAGTACCTGGGAAGATGGCCTCATGACAACAGAACATATACTAATCGTCTCCTTCAAATGAGGAGATGTCGACTGACATAAAAAAAAAAAAACATTAAGAAATATCTTCATGGTGTACGTACCAGTGACGGAAAGCATATCTCGAAAAAAAAAAATCAAGTAACTTGATCGAGCAATTTTTTGTTTACAAAAAAAAATCATTTTTAAGCGATTATTGCTAGTTTGTAGGTATTACAACTATTTACAAGGCTGATTCTAAACTCTGTTTTTTGGCATTTTTTTGGCATTTTTAAAGTTATCTTCCTGAGTTTTCAAACATGACGACGAGAGATCGACACTGTAGCAATAAAACTTGATTTTCTTTTGTAAAAAAAAAAAACGACTTGATCAATTTACGTGTTTTTGTTTTTGTACGATATAATGCTTTCCATCACGGGTACATACATCATAAAGATATTTCTGAATTTTTTATTCATTTTTTATGTCAGTCGACGTCTGGATAAGCACCGGCCGGCCTTATGACAACAGAACCGATACTACACTACCCCCCCCCCCCATTAACAGATAATACGATATTAGATTAAATCATTGTTTTTTTTTTAATTCATTTAAAAATGCCTAGCCAAAAATGTTTTATAGTTTATTGCTTTTTTGGTCAAGATCAAAGTGTAATCTTTGTATTTATGAAAAAATACAATTTTCAACAAATCTGGGATTATCTTAAGTAGGACGGCTCCTAGTGTAAATGTGGTATTATAGTGACAGAGATGATTCTAGTTCAGAGGAGGATAGAAGACATTTTTATCACTTTAAACTAAGAATGATCAACCACACCTTTTCCCCCAGACTTTTGATGGGTTTGTGCCTAATTTGTTTTAAATGTATTTTAAAAATATTTTCTGCAAATAAATATTTCAAAGTGTAGTATCTGTTCTCATTATCTCACCAACATCAGACGTTTTACTATCGACGAAAGTATTACGTGAGAGAATATGACAATGCAAAATTACAACTGTATATATAGAATATTAATTATATACATATGATATTATACTGTAGAATATTAATTTATTAGAAACTGTTAATAAAATAATGCAAATTAAGAAGGTATTAGCAGAAAATCTAACCTTATATGAATCGGTTTGAATGTTATGGAAAAATATTTAATATTCATTCCTTTAGAATATATTATTTTTGGTATTATTATATCGCTAGTTCGACCCCAAAGAAAAATGAGATTCTACTATTTTACTGAAAAAAATGGCGTATTAGACTCTAGAGTGTGGGATCAGTTTAGCATATAAATTTAGTGAAATGATCACTGTTTTTTCGACCAGATAGCGTTTGAACATTAAATAATTTCTGGTTTTAGTCAAAATAGTTTTTTTGGGAAGGGGTATTGCCATCCAGACTTAGGGTTATTGGTAGGGTTAAGAGTTTTTTTTGGGGGGTCTACTCTCACTCGGACTTAGTGTTAGCGGTAGAGTTAAGACAGGCATGTAATAATTTTAAAAAATTACTGCCAAGTTTTTCAGACTATTTAGAAATGGCATAATTTCTGAGAAATTAGTCATTTTTTTTAGCTACTTGCATATGGCCTTTCCAATAAAATTATATCGAGAATCGAAACATTTCCCACTATTTGATTCTTGTAAGAAATGGGCACCCAGGGATGTCAGTTCTTATAAAGTCAGTTCCGAGTATCGACGGAGAATCCCTAGTCAATTCCGGAAATGATCAAAGCAGTTTACGATTTGAAAGCCATTTTTTCTTTTTCGTTTATTTTTCGGTGCCAGATCTGAAAACAGATCTGAAAACAGATCTGTATAAGCAGCTATTTTTCTTTATGAAGGATTTATTTCGGACGAAACAATGAAACAACTTTTCTATTTTTTTCTTCCCGAGAATTTTTTTTAGGTATTAAAAAAAAAAACACTCGTCTTTTTATTTGAGGGTAGGGGTAGGGAGGGTTAAGAGACTCAATCGTCGACAAACAGTCAATTAGTACATAGTTTATTCCAGGCAGATCATGCATGACGCAACTCATAACATGTCTCGGCGAGTAGACGGATGTGTTGGACAGTGGTAACCCGGTGGATGCCATCTACCTAGACTCCCAAAAAGCTTTTGATACCATGCCCCATCAAAGGCTGCTTAGTAAACTGAAAAGCTATAACATCAAAGAGCAAGCAAGGGATTGGCTCAAAGCGTGTCCAATGAGTGTCAGTGAACGGGCATGTCTCCAATTGGGCTGATGTCACAAGTGGCATACCACAGGGCAGTGTCCTCGGACCATTGTTATTTGTCGTCTTCATTAACGACTTGTCAGATGAAATCGAGGGTGTGGCATGCGTATTTGCCAGTGACACAAAAATCTATAGCAAGGCTGAAACGGAAGAGGACAGAGCGGTACTACATACTGACATAGAAAGGTTCTCTAGGTGGTCAGAATTCAATACCTCGAAATGCAGTTATACACTTTGGACATAACAACCAAAGGAGTATCTATCTTATGAAGGAAATGACAAAGAAATTGGTGCTTCGGATATTGAAAAAGGATCTGGGTGTATACGTAGACAACAAACTGTCATTTCATCACTATGTCGGACTGTGTGTAGAAACAATGCTGTTTGGTACAGTTTATCCTGGTCTGCTAATTTAGCAATAATACGGGTAGTTATTCCACATCTGTTTCCATAATTTCCATGCTTCTGCAGGGTTTGATTTAACATCCAAATTGTTTGGTTGCATTGCATTATGTTTGTTCGAAAACTTTCCGTCATCCTTTTTGCACGAGGGTCGAAGTTGAAGGAACACTTTGTGAGATATGGGATTCTCTGCCAAGTGATCTCCAACGCTGGACCCCAATCACTTCATCAGCTTTTAAACACTTCTCGGAGAAATCGGACTTCGAACATCTCATGGTAAGCCCAGGAAATCAGCAAGCTAATGGAAAGGCGGAATTCGCAGTGAAAAGTACAAAACACCTCATGTGGAAGCTTAGAGACACTGGCACAGACGAGTTCCTGGCACTATTCGACTTCAGAAATACCCCTACACAACATATAGAAAGCAGCCCCTCTCAGTGCCTGCTGAATCGCCGCACATGCTCACTTCTACTCATGAGCAGCAACCTGCTGAAACCCAAGTCCACAAAATCATGAGGAAAAAAATAAAGTACTCTTTGAATGTAAACAATGCATTCAGGCAGAGCACTACAATTGTTGTATCCACAACTTACCACCATTGACCCAAGGCGAGGTCGTCAGGATACACTCATACAAGAAAGATGACAGAGTATGGGAAAAGGGTGTTGTGAACCAACACCTAGATGAACGTTCCTACATGGTCGAGACACTTAGCGGAAGCTACCGACGCAACAGGCGTCACCTGCGAAGATCCCTGTAGCAACCACAAACGACAGAATGCACACCCACTCATCAGCTAGAACAACCACAGACAGCGATGGAGTACACACAAAATATTCAGTCCACTACGTTAACCGACAGGACACAAGACACTTGCTCACCACACCAAGCAACCAACGCTAGGGAATCTATCAAAGGCGAATCCCCTGTAAGGACCCACACATGCACTGGCAGAGGCCAGCATACCTCAAGACTGATAGCAGTCCTGGCTAAACAATGTAACTCCATAGAGTAAGGACACTCCTCATCTATAAAAAGGAGGATGTTACATTATGCTCCCTACCTATGTATGTTGGTCAAATTCTCGGGCGCTGGCTTTTCAAATCCCATTTTTCGACCTTGTGTCACATCTTACCGCTGTGGAAGGTAGATAAATAAACCCATGTATGTGGGACTATACACCCCCTATTCTTTCCTTGTCTACTTCCGGCATGCACTATCAGCCTCGTTCTCAGTCTGAATAAAACTTGACTCAGTATTCTTTATCTCACTCTTACACTTGTGTTATCTAAATTTCTTTAAATACGTAATAATGTAACAGTCATAAACAACGTTTTAAATGTAATTTAGACGCTTTATTCAAATTATTTGATGATTTTCAGTAATCAAGTAAAAATTCCATTTTTACTTGATATTTAATTTTCATTTAAAAAATGATTCCAGCAAATTGTAATACATTTACATTATAAAATTTTTTAATTGAACCTTTTTACATGTAATCAATACTAAAGTCACGAAGACGATCGTTGCTGCTGTGTTATCCCAGAAGGAGACCGTTGAAAAGGTGATGTCAGTGTACCTCGACGACATTTATTTCAATAAAGATGTCAAGCCAGCGATTCACATCCAAGCAAAATTGGCAGAGTTTGGCCTGAAATGCAAGTGAACCTGCGATGGAGACGTTCGCTTATGTAAATGAGCATCGTTTGTTGATATAAAAAGAGAAATAATTTTCCTCTCAGGCAGTGTGAAAACTTGACGTGGCGAGTTTGGAGCACGTCGAGTGTTAAGAGAGAAAGAGACGTTTCACATAGAAAAAAGTCTTACACGATAACTGTGTTTGATTAAAGCAGATCGCTTATCACATTTCCCCTTTTTTTAGGTAATTATTTTTATTTTATTTACTGTCACTTCGCAAACTTTGCTACTTGAAATATTTGAAATATTAATTTAAAATAATAAAAGTGAATGTACGTGTGTATTGGCTCGTTTCAATAATCCCATATGCAAATTTATTTTATGAGCAAAGAAATGGAGGCTTAATTTCAATAATTGATAATATAAAATAAAGGAAAGAATTTCTTTCACTTTTAATAGACATAAAATATCCCCTTGTTCTTAATATTTTTGTGACTAAAATAGGCGAGCAGAGTAGTTTATTTTTTTAAGTAAAGCTTATCTCGTATTTTTTTTTAAATAAGAATTTACTCACGTATTAGTTCTTTAAGTAATATTTAAGTGACATATTAAAAAAATATTTTGTAAGTTTTACCTTGATTAGCAGTTTCGGTTTTTACTTTATGATTTACCTCGCATGTGACAACAATTGAAAATCAATTGCTATTGATAAAAATAAGTAGCCCTGTTAGTTTAAAATAATAAACTTTTCACTCATAACTTTGCTGTAAACACGACCCATTAATATTTTGATAATTTTGAAACATTAATTTATCTTTTAAATGTGACCGTAAAGAAAAGAAAAGAAAGAAGAAATCAATTTGCCTTTTCACTTGCAATTTAGAAAAATCAAGTCGTTTTGGTCAGTTCCAACAAAGGAACATTTGAACACAAATGCTAAATATTTTTCCATTAAATCAAACTATTTGTTATCAAAATCAAAACAACCATTGAATTAAAAAACAATAACAAATAATAGTTAATTAATAAAATGTCCTTTTTCAAAACCAATATGCAAATTAGTCAACCTTGCGTCTGATAGCATGCATACATAAAGCAGTATATAAAAAAAGTTGGTGCGTCTATTGAATAAGTTCAATTAACTAGGGCGTTTTGAGCTTACCATTAGTGCAAGAAATGGGCTGAACTTTTGCATTTATTCATTTAGATTTATTCAAATGTCCAGAATTGTAGGTGGTCTTGACACTCTTCTTGACCTAGTTGTTATGTTGATGCATTGTTTCATTTATTAAAGGTTGCATATTTTCATGTGTTTCTACTTCCTCTATCTCTCTGTTGGGAGGTGGTCTTGGTATGATATGGCAGCGGTTGTATCCTCTGTTGTCGCCTGGTTCCACAATGTCCGATCGTGAGGTTGGATGTTTCCAACTATAAGGTCTTCCTGGCTGGGGGGGGGGGGATTTGGGCTTCTAACCCACATGTGTGCTTGCAGCTCAAGAGGTTTCAGCTCTCTTGTTTTGTTTTTTTTAATTTTCTTATTTCTGTGTTCGTTAGCATAAGGAAGAGGCATTCTTCCAAATGCTAGACTATCACATGCTCCAACCGAGTGCTCTTTTAAGGATTTTGGCCGTTCCCTTAAGTGCAATTATTTGGATTTCTTTTGCACTTGGTTTTCCGGGAATACTTTCCAGATACTTTTTGAAATTTTTCTTCATGAGGCCTTTAGCTCCTATTATAACTGGGATAATGTTGATGTTTTGTAGGTTCCAGTTTCTCTTCATATCATACATAAGGCCTTGGTATTTTGTCACCTTCTCCCTTTCTGCTCTGTTTAAGCCACTGTCATTTGGAACACTCACCTCAATTAGTGTTGCCTCTCTTTCTGCCTTATTTAATATGACTATGTCCGGTTTGACTGCCGCATTTTCCAGGTAGGTAGATGTAGGAACCACATAATCATAATGTATAGTATACTTATCGTTTCCCATAGTCCTCTCCGGTAGATGTTCCCAGGACTTAGTGCTACATTGGATGTTTAGATTTTTACAGATGTTCCAGTGTATGTATTTGCATACACCATCATGGCGTGTTGTGTAGCTTCCATCTGCTAACATAATTTTGCAGCTGGATATCAAGTGATTCACACTCTCCAGTTCTGTGTGGCCAAATCTGCACTTGCTATCATTACTAAGTCCTGCCATCTTTTTAAATGCATTAGTCATAAGACCTTGGTCTTGGGCCGCCATTATAAGCCATTCCTGATCATAATGGAGAGTGCCTCTTTTAAGCCAGTCCAAAGAACCTTCTTTGTCAATATAATCTTTAGATATCTCATCTAGAAAGTGGGTTGCACGTTTTTGTTCTGCCCACTCTTTAAGGCTCCTTTTTTTAATGTTTCAGTGTATTTTTTACGACTTTTTGGGGCTATCTCTGTTGCGGGTTTTGTTGGTGTTTCAACGTCATCTGATAAACAGCCCTGTCCGAAATGCTTGGCCAGATATGTTATGGAAGTTGTTTGGCTAGCTCTTTTTTCTTGATGTTCCCGTACCATTGTGAGGTTCGGTTGTGTGTGTGTTGTTGCTAAACCTTCTTGTACTCATCCCTCTCACGAATAGGTTTGAAGTGAGGCCACCTGGGAATCAGTAGCTTTGTGTGGATTGGAACATTAGTTCTTAATTTTCTTCCCATTAGAAGTTTGCTGGGAGAGTATCTGCCGTCCATTGGGGTTGCCACAACAGCTAGCAAGGACATATATGAGTCTCTTGCTTTCCTCAGCATTGTCTTGGTTGTTTTTACAGCTGCTTCCGCTGCCCCATTGCTATGGGAAAACCTATGGCTATTTGTGATATGTCGGAATCTCCAGATTCTTGTAAAATCAGCAAATACTTTCTATTACTGTTCTGGAGGTAATTGAACTCTACAGACTGGAAAAGTTGTCAACAACCACAATGTAGGTTTGGCTGTTTAGCTGGAATAAGTCAAAAGCTTGTGTGTGCCAGCATATGGGAATTTGATTGTCAATAGTGGTTCAGTCGGTTGGTATCTAAGCCTGGTGCATATTTCACAGTTCTCCACTGTGTTCGTTATCTGGTTAGATAATCCTGACCACCAATTGATTGGCGGGCATGTTGTTGGCACCTGGTTATTTCTTGCTGACCGGAGTGGATCTTGCTAATTATCTTTAGCTTCATCGACTGGGGGATTATAATCCATGCCCCATACATTAGTAGACTTTCCTCCCAGATAATGTCTCTTCGATGGACTTAATATGGCTTGAGTAGCATAGGAACTTGCTCCTTTGAAGGTCATCCTTTTTTTAACATAGTTTATGATACATGTACATGTGTCATCATTGCTGGTAGCTTTCCTTATCTCTGCCAACCGTTTATCTATTGTAGGCAAAGCGTTCATAATGGTCTGGACAAATAATGTTGAGCTTTCTTCCAGTTCTTTGCCTTGATTGTCGTTATGTTGCTGTGCGTGGCTCTTGATAGAGCATCGACTGTGTATAGTTCTTTGCCATGGACGTGATGGATTTTATAGTTGAATCTCATGAGGTGGATGCAGAATCTCTGTACTCTGGCTGGTAATTCACCTGTCTTTATTGCCTAGTAGGGGTACGAGTGTTTTGTGCTCTGTCTCGATCGTAAATTCCAATCTTATGAGGTAGTCAGAGAATTGTTCACATCCACACTTATAGCTTATAGCTACGACTTCCTTCTCTATCTGGGTGTATTGGGTTTCTGTTTTCGACATGGCCCTTGATGCATATGCTACCGGGTGTAATCTCATCAATCCTCAATCTCCTCTCACCACTTTGACATTACTGACTACCTCCCACTCTACCGTAAAGACTCTGACAAACATATGCACAGGCTAGGAGTTTATGTTCGGAACATCCTCCTCCTGACTAGAGACTATAGGTTAGAATCAGATGACAAAGACTACATGTGCTTTAGATTGACTTTACATCACAGCGTCAGTTACTTATATTTCTTATACCGTTCCCCTTCAACCCAGGACTGTACTCTGCTAAACTCTGTCTCTGAAAGCATAGATAGAGCACTCTCAATTGACTCGAATGCCCAGATACATGTATTTGGGGATTTTAATGCACACCACCGTGACTGGTTGGGATTCTCTAGCCTTACTGACGCAGCCGGCAACTCTACATATAATTTCTCCTTAGCTCACTGTCGATTTTCTGACCCACATCCCCGATCGAGTAGACCAACAAGCCTCACTTCTAGACCTTTTCTTGACCTCAATGTCCGAGGCTTGTGTGACGAAAGCTCATAACCCACTCGGAAATGCTGATCACATTGTGCTAATGATACATATCACCCTAAAAAGTCGTCCAAAAGCTGATGAACCATTGCTCAAAATAACGAGATACTACGAGCAGGCTGATTTTGAGTCAATCACAGATCACATCAGCGACGCCCCATGGAGGGAAACCTTCTCACTCCCTGCTGACCAGTGTGCAAATGAATTAACTGAATGGGTAAAAGCAGGCATTAAAGCCTATGTCCCCATGCGAAAATTCTTTAGCAAGCCCCACTCTCCCCAATGGTTCACCTCGGAATGTGCAGCTGCCATAGCTGAGAGGCAACAAGGATTCCGTAAATTCGGCCGCCATAAGTCAGCTACTAATAGACATAAATTTATAGAGTCAAGAAATAAATGTAAGGCCATGATAGGTGAAGCAAAAAGAAGGTATAATGAGTTAACAAAAAACGCATTCAGTCACAGAAACTAGGTATTCGTGATTTCTGGAAAATCTACAATAGTGTAGTGAACAATGGACAATCAACGATTCCCCCACTATCAAACCACAATGATGTTGTTTGCACGGCCACTGATAAGGCTGAACTACTTGCCCAGCGTTTCGCTTCTAACTCCACTTTGAACTCAGATAACGACCCCCTCCCCAAATTGCCATTGCGGACCGAATCCACACTTGATAACCTGGTCATTACCCCATCCCAGGTCAGAGACATCATAAAAAACCTTGACATCTCCAAAGTTTGTGGGCCTGATCTTATACCTGTAATAGTAATAAAGAAATGCTCTGCTGAACTGGCCCCTGTCCTCTCCAAACTCTACAATAAATGCCTAGTTGAATCTTGCTTCCTCGATAGCTGGAAAATTACCTCTGTGGTACCAGTCTACAAGAATTCTGGGAATAGAACCGATCCTCAGAACTACCACCCAATCAGTCTACTGCCAATCTTTGCTAAAATCTTTGAATCCTTCATCAATCTAGCGATAGTACGGCACTTAGTTAATGCTAAACTTCTTTCTGACCGCCAGTATGGATTTAGACAAGCACAATCTACTGCAGACATCCTAACGGTCATCTCTGAACGCATGTATCATACACTCGATAAGGCAGAAGCTAGGGCAGTAGCGCTTGATATATCCAAGGCCTTTGACAAGGTATGGCATAAAGGGCTTCTCCTGAAAATACGCTCATACGGTATTACTGGGCCATTACTTAATATAATTAGATCCTTCCTAAACAAAAGAAAAATCCAGGTTGTCCTCGATGGCCGTTTATCTAAGCAACATGACATAAATGCTGGTGTACCCCAGGAATATATCCTTGGACCTTTATTGTTCCTGATCTATATAAACGATCTCTCTGATGATATAGAGTCTGAGATGGGTTTATTTGCTGACGACACCACGCTTTACTCTCGCCATGTTGGCAAAACGGACGCGATCATATCCGAGGCAATGGCTGAATCCTTAGAAAATTACCCCCAGGCTGTAGTGGATTGGGGTCATAAATGTTTGGTAACTTTTAATGCCGCAAAGACAAAGTTCCTTTCCTTCAATAACTACAAGAAACGTCTCCAACCACCGATTGTCATGACAAATAACACCGTACCTGAGAGTTCATCGTTCAAACTCCTCGGCCTAACCTTCACAGGTAACATGAATTGGAACAAATACATTGAAGACATTGCCAAGGCTGCCGCAAAGAAGGTGGGCTCCCTCTACCATGCTAGTAAACTCCTCACACCTGACATTATCCTGTATCTCTACAAAGCCACCATCCGCCGATGCATGGAGTATTGTTGCCACATCTGGGCTGGTGCATTGTCTACTAGTCTCTCCCTCCTTGACAAGGTCCAAAAGAGAGTCGCCTACCTAATAGGTCCCTTATTGTCAACCAAGCTCCAGTCCCTGTCCCATCGCCGCAATGTAGCATCCTTGTGCTTGTTTTACAAATACTTCAATGGATTATGCTCCGATGAATTGGCTACTCTGGTGCCCCCTTAACAGAAATTCACTAGACCAACTTGACAATCAACTAAATCCCATCCATTCACTGTGGAGGTCCCCAGATGCCGGAGAACTTTCTACTCAAATAGCTTCTTTCCTCGTGCTGCTGGCCCCTGGAACTCCCTCCCTGCCCCGTTTCCCCGACAATACTGACATGCAGAAATTTAAAACTAATGTAAACAGACATCTTGCTGTGCAGATTCCAATTTGGGTTGACCCTCCCTACCTTCTCCCTTTTTTTTTTCTCAGTAGCCCCTTACGTCTACAGTGGCGGCCTGCCTTGTTTGGGGTGAACTATGTTAAAAAAAAACTTTTTAAAAATCTTGTATCTTCCTGCTGCTGTATGAGTACTGCTACAAGGCTATAAGATGAAGCATTTGTGGATATTACTGTCCTCTGTGTTGGGTTGTACAATGACGGCACTGGTGCTGAGCACAATACTTTTTTATGGAGTTGAAGTCTCTTTTAATTCACTTTCTCTTACAAACACATTTTTTCCGACTCACTAAGTCCCGTTGTGGGATTGTCATTTATGCTAACTTTGCAATAAACTTTCCCATTTGATTCCTAGAAATCTGTTATATTGTTTGGTGCTGGGAAATTGTAGACTCTGTCTGGGTTTGACCTTAGGCTGTTAGTGCTGAGAGTATGTCCTAAAAACTTTAGCAATGTTTTGGATATCTAACACTTTGTAGATTTAAGGTTATTCCAGCTGCTTGGATTTTCTTTTATGTGACTTTCAATCATGTGCCGTGTTCACTTTGGTTGGTGACAGTGTCTAGTGTTGCGATCTGACCACCGCTTTCCAATGTTTACAAATATTACGAATTGAACACACCTCCTTTAAAGCATAAGCGCTAAGCCACGCCTCTAAAAAACACAAGAACAACTTTGCCCTTGTACTTTTCTGCTGACAGAAACTAGCAGCAGTCGTGGTAAGTTTCCACTCTTCCTGCTATTTAACTGAAAGATACAAATTGGTTGGATTTTTCCCCAAATTACCGTTGCTTACACAGTTCAGCTTCTTAGATCTCTTTCTCATCCTAATCCGAAATACTAGCATCTAAGAATTGGCCGAGATTTATGTAAATACAGTCATCCAACATCACAGCTATTTTTTACCGTAATAAATTCGGCCAGAACTTAATTTCAGTCGTTTCTTTGTTTCATGGGATCGTCAGCTGTAATTTCCTTTCTCATAAATACATTCAGCAGGTTTTAGACTGAAAAGAGAAGTCAGGGTCAGGATGGCCCCCACCTCCACCTCTGACTGTGTGGACCAGTCGTTAAGCCACAAAACAGAAGAAGACACCAACAGCAGCAATCAAATGGCCCTTTTCACAGCCACACTCAAAAATAATGCGATTCACACTCTGCTGCCTACTCCATCCACCTGACTTCATCCTGCTTCTCTAGTCTCCTGCTCCAGCTCCTTCCAGCAACGCCTGCTCCAGCTCTCTGCAGCGGTTTCTGCTTCAGCTTCTAGCAAGACTTGCTCCAGCTCCTTCAAGCATCTTTGCTCCAGCTCCTTGCAACTGCTCCTTTCTGCACCAGCGGCTCCTTCTAGAAGTGCCTGCTCCAGCTTCCAGCAATGCCTGCTCCAGCTCCAACTTCAAGCAATGCCTGTCCCAGCTCCTTCCAGCGTCTCTTGCTCCAGATTCCTGCAGTGCCTGCTCAACTCTTTCCAGCGGCTCCTTTCCTTCAACCACTGGTCCAGCACCATGTTTCTGTCGATCAAGCCCTTGGACATGTCCACACAAACCAGACCTACCTGAGACATCTCATCACACCTCAGGGACATCCAATCAATCTCCGTGTGACATCATCATCCTATGCTGTCCATGTTCCACTTTCCTCGTTCCTGCCGACTCAGCATTTCCTGCTGTCCAGGTTCCGGAAGCTTCTTTCCTATTGTCAATATTGAATTCCCCGTGCATATTTCTATCATTTAAGCTCAAAGAAAATACAGTTATCATTTAAAATATAAAATATAAATTGATTTGAACATGATCTGAAGTGTTAATGACATTTTTTGGTCCTTACCTATTTTAATGTAACCCTTTTTCTACTGGACCAAATTTCAATATTTTTATGTCAAAATGTAGCTTTTATGGGGTCCGGGAAAGTCCAGAAAAACGAATCAAATTTAATTAAAGACTGAATTAGTGACAATGCTTTGAATGTGTCCTACAAGCCGCCATATTGTTTAAATATCAATGACTTCTAAGCTGCCTGCTGATTGGTTCAGGCAAATTACTTCCTCCTTGGCTTGACCAATCAGTGGCCTTCTTTTAGGCGAATACGAGACGACACTTCGCACCCTTTCCTTCTTTAGCATTGCCAAACACACGCCCCCCCCCCCCTCTCTGGGGACGCAACAGACATTTTACCGGGCCTTTGGTCCTGGGCAGTGTTGCCAATTTAGCGGGTTTCCCGCTAGATCTGGCGATTTTGATTTGAATCTGGCTAGTAAAATTTGGATCTAGCGGCTAGCGATTTTTTTCTTTAAAATCTGGCGATTTCGTTTGCCACATACACACACGCAATTTCAGATTTCAGTAAAACTATTTTCCGTATTCATTTTCTATTTACTCAACATGGGATTATTTCCAAGCTACCTTCCATACATGATATATGCAAATCTGCAGTAGTTTTACATGTCAATAAAAATGTTAATGTTCTAAACATAAAATGGTGATCGCGACCGGACAAAAGCTCACCGGACAAAAGGCCACTAAAATAATTCAAACACGGACAAAAGCCCACAAACGTAAAAATAAATTAATAATAAAAAAAACAATTCTAGGGCATTTATAACGAGAGCGAACAGAACAAAAAATGGGTAAAAAAAACAACAAATAAATGTTACCAAAGACAAAATAAGTTACTATTCTACCTACCTGGATAAGTTTATTTGTGTTTTAACTTATTTTAAAGCATATTTTTGTTAAAAAAAAACATGGTGTCGACTGTTCAGTTTATACTCAAAAAGAAAATGGCATCGATAAGATGCCGACGATGATCACTCGGATAATCGCTAAAAATCGAAAATTAAACAAAATACTGGTAGAAACACATCCAATAAATGTCACCAATCGTGCGAAAATGTAATGTTCTTTCAGCATTTTGTTTAATTTTCGATTTTTGACATTCCAAAAGGTTTGATAAGAGAGATAGGGGGCAGTGAACTTTGAAATGTTTACTTTGCATCCCCATAATTTACCAATAAAAATATTCGACTTACACTGTGAGAACCAATGTTAACTAAATTCTTTTACCTACTAAGTTAGAATTGCCCGGAAATGGGGGATCATTTTATTGTTATAAGTATATGCAAAACTGATGCATTCTGAAATAATTGTTGTTGTTTTCTTTCCGCGAAAGATAAGTGATACAATACAACGATTTATTTAATATAAATAAATAACACAACAAAAAAAACTAACTTTAATATTCAATAAATTGACTATTAACAGCCCCGTTACACTCACGTCGAACGCACTTTTTTCAACTTTTGTTAAATTTATTCTTTATTTATTTTTCGTATTACCACCCGGACTTAGGGTTAGTAGTAGGAAGGGTGCGTGTTTGTTTGTTTTTTTTTGGGGGGGGGGCGGAACATTTTTTTGTTTTTTTATATTTAAATTAAATATAAATAACATTAAAGTGTCAAATAACAATTTAAATAACATTGAAAAAGAAAGAAAGAAAGAAAGAAAAGGATGGGTATATTGATGCGGTTAGCCAGGGCCACCGTAACTCTCCAATGTTATCGAGTATTTTTGTCTTTTTTTTTTCAGCGGTGACAGAGCAAATTAATCCACTTATTAATGTGTTGCCCGAGTTGTGCGGATTTCTTTTTTTAATTTTTATTTTCTAAATAATAATTTATTTTCAGATTTTTGTGGATTAAAAAAAATCATTTTGCAAATATCCATTTGTTTTCTCATTTTTGTGAATATTTTTTATAGCTTTTATTTTGAAAATATTAATTAATTTTCCGATTTTTGCGGATTATTTTGCAAATATTAATTTCATTTTTGTGGACAATTTCTTCGGCAATATTCTATATTTAGATAGGTCATTATTGTGATGTTATATTTGTAATATATTTCAATTTTTAATAAACACTGTTTGATTTTATGATTTGTTTCTTAAAAATCAAAATAGGGTATCTTTTACAATAATCCGCAGAGTACCTAACGGGGTCCAAAAAACGAACAAGAACGGGGTAAAAAAATAAATATACAACAAGTGAAGCTGACCTACGTCGAAAATAGATATTTTCCTACTTACTTATGAAATTTGTTTGTATTTTTACGTAGTATAAATGGGTTTTTATCAGATGTAAAAAAATATTTCTCGTTTTTTTTTTTTGCACGGATTTTTACTAAAAAAATGGCGTCTCGACCTTACCTCCTTACCATACCCTCCTGTAGTGTCGAAGATCACGTACCAACGTGATCGGTACGAGAGCAGGAAGCAGCAGCAGCAGCGACATAACTAGGGACATAGATAGAGAGATTACGACCGTTGATACACACATGTTGTTATAACCCTTGTTAAATAAAGATATGTTTACAACCACCACAATTGACTGTTGTTTATTACCAAACACCACAAACTGGCGACGACGATGAGATGAAATTCTACAAAAAAAAAAAGCAAAGAAAGACATCTACAAAAAAAAAGTGCAAACAACGAACTTTTCTACGGAAAAAAAAACACGAAAAAAGAGGTCACACGTGCTACAAGAGAGAAAGAAAAATATACTTTTTTTTTCTTCCAAAGGAAAAGTACAGAAAAAAAACGAGAGATAAGTAATTCGTTTGTTATCACATTTATTGTCTTTAAATAACAATCCTTTTGTTATTCACATCTTATTGTCCTTTTAAACAACAATATGGCAAAATTCGTCACATTGGGGGGGCTAAGCCCTCCACGTGCGTTAGATACGATCGGAGATCCAGAGTCTTTACATAAAAGATGGGTAAATTGGAAAACCGATCTGGAAATTTTCATACTAGCTTCAGGTGTCATAAATTCTGAGCAAAAAAGAGCTATCCTTTTGTTAACAGGAGGCGAGGGTCTGCGTGAAATTTGGACGAATTTCACGGACGAACAAAAAGCCGGACACGAGGCTAATAAAGAAAGAGTCGATGTATTCCGAACAGCTATAGAACTGTTTGACAAAACTTTCGCTCTAAAGGAAAATATCCCTAAAGCGCGTTCAAGATTTTGGGAGTCTGAACCAAACACGGGAGAAACCGTGAATAATTATATCACTCGCTTAAAGAGTTTGGCGAAGGTGTGCGGTTTCACTCCAGAACCGAACGAATTCGTCAGAGACAAGATCCTTCTTCACATAAAGGACGCGGAACTAAAAGCCAAATTATATGGTGAAAGCAACTTGACGTTGGATCGTCTCATCCAAATTATTGGGACGTACCACCACAAAGAGGCCCTAATTTTAGGATCTACTTGTACGTCTGATATAAATAGATTAAGCGACAGACAAAAACCTAAACCAAGCCACAATGTGTCATCTGCATATTATAAGTGTGGGGGGAATGGACATTTTGCAAGAGATTGTGTTAGAAGCAAGCATCACAAGTGTGGAATCTGTGGGAAAAAGGGACATTTTGAAGTCTGTTGTTTCTACAAAAACAAACAAACAAAAACGCAGAATAGAAACGAACATGACAGAGCCCCAAAATACAGTCGTGGTGGACGAAAGCATTATCATAACAAAGGAATTCAACAGAGTGTAGGGGAAAGGGAAGATAACAAAACTGGTGGTGCTAATGGGTTTAATTTATTCAAAATATCAATGAGTGAAAATGTAATAAACCTCAAAGTCAGAAACACCACCATCCCTTTAGTGATAGACTCAGGAGCACAGCATAATACATTATTTGTAGAGGACTTCAAGAAAATAGAAAAAGAAGGACCCAAAATTAAGCTCCAGCCAGATTCTACTAAACTATACCCCTATGCTAGTGAAAAACCACTTTCCCTTCTAGGAAAGTGCATATTGAAGGTTGAAGTTCCTAGCACAAATCGCTACATAACAGTTCCATTTTTTGTCATACCACAGGCCCAAGCGTCACTTTTAAGTGGTAGAACTAGTAAAAGACTAGGACTTTTAAGTGTGGGCGTTAACGCCAACATCTTGAACTGTTCGGAACTGGATATATGGACAAGAATACTAAAAGAATTTCCAAAGGTTTTCAGTGGATTGGGAAAACTGAAAAACTACCAATTAAAATTCAAAATAAATCCAGAAATTATACCTGTCACTCAGCCAGTACGTCGGATACCATTCAAGCGGCGGCAATGTGTCCTAAACAAATTGCAAGAACTGGTTGATCTGGATGTAATTGAGAGGGTCAGGGAACCTTCTCAATGGGTGAATCCTTTAGTGACAGTGGAAAAAAGGCCCGAGGACAATGGAAAAAGCGATGTGAGGATATGTATCGACATGCGTAGAGCAAACGAAGCTATCGTTCGAGAACGTCATCCAGTGCCCACGATTGAGGAAACTATACAAGAAATGGCTGGAGGCAAATATTTCTCAAAAGTAGATTTGAATATGGCCTACCATCAAATAGAGTTGCATCCAGACTCCAGAGAAATCACAACATTTGCTGCACCTGATGGGCTATACCGGTATAAAAGACTTATGTTTGGGGTAAACATGGCCTCAGAAAAATTTCAGCAAATCATAAGTCAGGTTATAGCTGGCTGCCCAGGAGCATACAACATGTCAGATGACATCATAGTAGTCGGGAAAACAGAAAGTGAGCACGACACTAGACTCGCCAAAGTTTTCCAACACCTAGCCGAACAAGGACTGACCGTCAATGGAAAGAAGTGCCAGATTAAAATGACATCTATAAGATACATGGGCCACATTCTGACACAAGACGGCTTGAAGGTCTCGGACGAAAAGGTGAAGGCTGTAGTTGATGCTCCTCCACCAAAAGATGCATCACAGATGAGGAGTTTCTTGGGACTGGCCCAATTCTGTGCTAAGTTTGTGCCCCATTTTGCTAGTGTAACTGCACCACTTTGGGATCTTACAAGACTAGATTCTGATTGGAAATGGGAAGAAGAGGAACAATATTCCTTTAACAAACTAAAGAAAGGGTTAATTGAAGCGCCAGTCATGGCATACTACAGTGTTGAGTTGCCAACTAGAATCACAACTGATGCTTCTCCCGTTGGCGTGGGTGCAATCATTGAACAACAGCAGCTAAACGGATACTGGAAACCAGTATACTATGCCAGTAGGAAGCTCACACCAACAGAGTCCCGATATTCTCAATTTGAAAGAGAAGCACTGGGAGTATTCTGGGCATGCAAAAAGTTCAGCCTGTACCTCATTGGATGTGACTTTCAGATCCTGACTGATCACAAAGCGCTGGTAAAGGTACTATCACCTTCCTCGAAGCCCCCTTCAGCAAGAGTGGAGAGATGGCTGTTGTTTCTACAACAGTTCACCTACAAAGTCATCCACATTCCTGGCCGAACCAATAAGGCGGACCTGCTGAGTCGACAGCCCGTTGAAAACCCAGACAAAACTGAGGAAAAGGAAACAATGGACTACATCTACAGTATCATTAAAGATACTGTACCTCAGGCACTGACTCCCTGTGAAGTGGAAAAAGCTTCAAAGGATGATGCTACGATCTCCAAACTTCGGCAAGCTATATCCGAAAATGACTGGACCCATTTCAAAGGTACTGCATTTCATGCAATCAAAGATGAACTCTGGATAGCAGGACAGATGGTCATCCGAGGACGCAGGATCATAATCCCTGAGGCACTTCAGGGGCGGGTAGTTGTACTGGCTCATGAAGGACACCAAGGGATTGTGCGAACCAAAAATCGCCTACGGTCCAAAGTTTGGTGGCCAGAGATGGATAGAATGGCAGAAAAGCGAGTAAAAGCGTGTTACCCATGTCAAGTGGTTGGCAAAAATGCCCCTCCAGAAGAACTAGAGAGTACACCGCTGCCTGACCAACCCTGGACCTATGTAGCTGTTGACCTACTGAGTGTCTCCGAATGGAACTACCTGCTGGCTGTTGTCGACTACTACTCAAGATGGCCAGAAGTTGCGCATATGAAAATAGCAAATGCCAAAAATGTAACGGGTGCACTAGAAATGATGTTCAATCATCATGGATATCCCAACTATCTGAGGAGTGACAACAGACAGCCATTCTCATCAAGAGAATTCAATGAGTATATGAATACTCACGGCATCACCCAGGTGAGAGGGATCCCGTATTGGCCACAGTCCAACGGCGAAGTGGAACGGTTCAACAGAACAATCCTAAAGGCAATTAAGATCGCCAAAGTCGAAGGGAAAGACTGGAGGACTGAACTAAGGAATTTTCTGTTCCAATACCGAACCACCCCTCACACAGTAACCGGAGTATCCCCAGCGAAGTTACTAATGAACCGCGAACTCCGAGGTAAGCTGCCAAGTATTGTAGGAGCGTCCACTGATTTTAGTGACGTACATGATAAGGATGCTCTACACAAACTAAAACGCAACATAGCTGCTGACCAGAGAAGAGGAGCCAGAGACCAACAGATCCAGAGAGGGGACACAGTATTGTGTAAAAATTTACACAGAACAAACAAGCTGGACGCTCGGTTCGAGTCTCAGCCCTATCAAGTTGTGGAAAAGAAGGGAAATGCTGTTCTAATACAACAACCCCAAGGCCAAGTGAGAATGAGAAACGCTGCCCATGTAAAAAAGGTACCCGGCGACATGCAGTATAGTCCTGACTACACCGACGTCCCTAAAGCAGTTTACTCTCCCCCTGATACAACCCACTGGCCCCCTACTTCTACAACAGATATCGAAGACACACACCCAATCGATGCACTTCCCATCTCCAGTCCAGACCCTAAGGAAACTGCTCAAGAACCCCTAACACCGGCCCTAACTGCCCCTAGTGGTTCAATCAGAACACCTAGAGTAAGATCCACCCCAGTGTGGCAAGAAGACTTTATAGTGACATAAATTTATAAAAAAAAGAGGGAAGATGTAGTGTCGAAGATCACGTACCAACGTGATCGGTACGAGAGCAGGAAGCAGCAGCAGCAGCGACATAGCTAGGGACATAGATAGAGAGATTACGACCGTTGATACACACATGTTGTTATAACCCTTGTTAAATAAAGATATGTTTACAACCACCACAATTGACTGTTGTTTATTACCAAACACCACACTCCCCAATCGCCATTTTTTTGTCCAATGTTCGTGTGACAAAAATATTGATTTCTAATAAATAGCAGTTGGAACGGTTTAAAAATACAAACAAATGTCACAGATAAGTTGGAAAAAAACTTTTATCGGCTACAGTTACTTTTATTTGTTGTATATTTGTTTTTTTAGCGTTTTCACTCTTATTATTGTAAAAGATACCCATTTTATTAACAAGAGTGTAGGGGCATTTTCCGTAATATATACGAAATAGTTTTTAAAAAAAATATTTTAAACATATACAGATCTTATTTTCATTAAAAAAAATCATGGATTTTTTTAATATATATAAAAATATACGTTTAGTAAAGGTGTATTTTGTTTTTAAAAAAATAATACATTTTCACTAAAATTAAAAAAAATGTTTCACTATATCTCCTGTGCTTGTTTATTAATAAATATTGATTTCCTGAATTTTGGTGAATTTTTAAGTGAAGGGAGGGTCAAAATGTTTTTTACATTTTGGGGATCGGCCTTTGATTTTGCACGTACCTATCTCTTAATAGCAAGATAGGAGTTGGTGATTCCATTATTAAACAGACAGTTAACATTGAACTTTTTTTTTGTATAATTTTTAAACAAATTTCAAAGTCTGAATTACTTACGGTTGATTGGGTTAGAAGTTTAAATAATGGTAATTCATAATTCAGTTTTTTGCAGTATTTGATCGTGAATTATTATTTTCTTTAAATTTATATTGAATAAAGATCAGGTTCAAGATGAATCGAATCGTGTTCTTTTCTTTTCTTTTTTTACATGCAATTTTTAAAGTTTTCTAATGCTTTGTTTTAAATATTTACAATATCGTATGGTCAACATGTTTTGATATTTTGAATAACTTTAGTAAAGGTGTTTTTTGTTTACAAGAAATAATACATTTGCACCAAGCTTTATAATAAAGTAATGGATTTATTATATTCCGTGATCATTAATTAATAAATCCTGAAAATTTCATTAAAATTGGTTGATTTCCTGAATTTTGATGGATTATTTAGTGAATGGAGAAGTCGAAATGCCTTCTTATTGTTATTACTACGGTCCTTGTTTTGACACGGAATGCAGTGACGTCAGAGGGGGGCAGGAAGTTAGTTGCTTGGCCTTGTCAACTCTCGGTGGCCACGGCTGGGGTCCTGGGCCACCCACCAAGAGGGGACCTCCCAGCAATTTTTAACATAATTTCCGATTTCAAAAACGCTTATTTGGATTTTATTTTGTTTAAAACTTAATTTTCCATACCTGATACTAATGATACCATAATAAATATTTACGGATGTTAAACCCCAACGTAGCCAGCGGGGGGGGGGGGGGGGCAAGGCCTTCCTCTTGCAATTACATTTGCACCCCCTGAAATTTGTGATCCAAAAAATATTATAAATATAAATACTCTTATATTTCGTAGTCAACTATACTTCTTCATTATGAACCAGTATTTACTTTTAGATAATATATTTTACAGCAGGGCCGGATTAAGGGGCCAAGGGGCTGGGGTTTTGGGCCACCCACCAAGAGGGGACCTCCCAGCAATTTTTAACATAATTTCCGATTTCAAAAACGCTTATTTGGATTTTATTTTGTTTAAAACTTAATTTTCCATACCTGATACTACTGATACCATAATAAATATTTACGGATTTTAACCCCACCCCCACGTAGCCAGGGGGTTCCAGGGGGGCAACGCCTTCCTCTTGCAATTACATTTGCACCCCCTGAAATTTGTGATCCAAAAATATTATAAATATAAATACTCTTATATTTCGTAGTCAACTATACTTCTTCATTATGAACCAGTATTTACTTTTATGTAATATATTTTACAGCAGGGCCGGATTAAGGGGCTAAGGGGCTGGGGCCCTGGGCCACCCACCAAGAGGGGACCTCCCACCAATTTTTAACATAATTTCCGATTTCAAAAACGCTTATTTGGATTTTATTTTGTTTAAAACTTAATTTTCCATTATTGGTACTAATGATACCATAAATATATATTTACGGATTTTAAACTACCAGTTAAAATAAAACTATTGACCATAACACCTAAATATGATTTAAATTTGTTACCTTGTAAAAAGAAAAAAAAATTAAAATTTACGCGTTCTCAAACTCAAACATAACTTCGCTAGTTTCAGATCAATTGGTGAGGGAAACAAAGCCTCGATGCTATTCACCTGTTTCCTGCTTGGTGAAAGAGATTGTCAGTGTATCTGTCTTTTTTCGTCAACTTACCAAATATATATTTTTAAATATTGTTAATTCACACTATTTAATATTATAAATTATCAATTAAATAATTATAATCCAAATGATGTAATATAAACACAAAATGAATTCACGTTGTTATTCTGCCAGCTTTTTTTAAAGATATTTTTTAATTTATAAAAGAAAGTTGTCTTCATAGAAATGAATTATTTTCAAATGAAACTGGGAATTAGTTTTAAAAATTAGTTTTTGTATTTTATCACGAATCTCAAATACGTTTTTTCTTTTTGTTGTCAGTTGCAGCTGTTAATTGAAAAAATTGTGAATGTAACATTCAAATCTTTTGAAATTAACATAGAAAAAAATCCCAGATTTCACCCAAGATGAAGTTGAAAGAAAAAACAGCATTGGTAGGGTATAAACCCAAACGAGAGGCCAGCAAAAACGGCTTGTGATGTAGGGTGGGATTAAGTGAATTAGTGAATCCAATGTTTTTTCACACATATGTGAGAAGTGGAAGTCGAAGACTTTGGCATCAGTTCTTTCTTTGATTTTGATTGTCATGTCTGTGTGAAGTAATAGTGAAAAGAAATGTCAAAATAAATAAAGAGTGGATAGGGAGATAGAATAAAAGTATAATAATAAAAAAGATTCTTGGTTATTGAAACAGTTTAGTTACATTTTCATTTTCTTAGAGACAACTACTCTTAGAAAGACTAGAGGAAATTTTGACCAACATAAATGTAAGTGCATATATTTCTTTTCTTTTATGTTAACTCTATTTTAAAGAAATTTTAAATGTGTTTTTAGAAAAAAATAATTACTAATAGCATTTTTTTATTATTAATCTTTGGGTGTTTAAATAACTGAAAATTGTGGGGTTCACTTAAGAGGCTATGCCATCTTCCAATATTTGTAAATAAATATTTTTTAAATAAGTATTTATTAATACGCTATTGTTTTGAAGCAAATGAAATCGAGGTACTTGTTCGTCTTTTACCATAGTCCGTTTTTCACAACTTTTTACTGACCATTTTTTTGTTCTTTTTTCGGCGTACACTTACCTATCAGGCTGCTAGAGAATTTCGGGGTTTTTGGAAAAAATTTCAAATATTTTACATTTTAGGAGGGGGATCAGTTTACAATATAAATTCAACGTAGACTGATGCCCCTCTTTGGGACCATCTCAATTTTTGTAAAAATCTTTTTCGGTGTACAATTACCTATCATGTCGATAGAGAATTCCGGGGTTTTTGGAAAAAAAATTCAAAAAATTTAGATTTTAAGCCGGGGGATCAGTTTTTAATGTAAATTCAACGTAGACTGATCCCCTCTTTTTGACCATCTCAAATTTCTAAAATTCTTCTTCTGCTTACAACTACCCCTACCAATAAAGAACACGTATTGTGTTATCTTTTTGGTACTTGTGCAGTTTACGGACCGGGCTATTTTTTAGATAAGATTTTCAAGTTAAATTCAATTTTTACAATATCTTTTGTTTATTACATTGTTAGGTAAAAGTACAGAATAGTTTACAAAGCCCCCCCCCCACGCTTCCCCCTAAGTTAAGAATGGCTTTCTAAATAATGTTATTATTTCAACTCGGTTCGTAATTAAATTACGATATTAAATCCATCAGGGTATCTTTTACAATAGCCCTCAAACGAAAACGCTGAAAAAACAAATATACAACAAATCAAAGTTACCGTAGCCGACAAAACTGGATTTCCAACATACCTGTGACATTTATTAATGATTATAATCTGTTAAAAGTTTTTATAAATCGATATTTTTATCGCACGGAGACTGGAAGAATAAAATGGCGGCCATTTTCGCAGCCTCGTTTTCGTTGAATTCTTTTGGGGTTGTTTTTTTACTAGGACTCATATTCAAAGCGCAATTTTTCATTTTTCAACCAAGCAAAAGAACAAAACAAAACTATATTTTAAGCAAAAGGAATAAAATCATTTTATTTTTATTTACATGTCATTGTGCTTTTATTTACATATTATTTTCATTCAACCCTAAAACCCTAACCCGACTTCACAATCTAGTGGGGATGGATGATTTCTTTGCTCTCCCTAACCCTAACTCCAGCCCTAACCCTAACTCCAGCCCTAACCCTAACCCTAACTCCAGCCCTGATCGTTAAAATGTTCGTTTCATAAAATTAAATTTCAAAAATGCAAACCAAAAAAAACAAAAAAAAACGCCGCTTTGATTATGAGTCCCGGTAAAAAAACACACACACCTGACAACGAGAACCCGAAACGAGGCTGGCAAAACAAGACTGTCGACGCCATGTTTTTGCAGTAAAAATCCGTGCCCAGAAAAAAAAAATGTTTTTCATGTCTAATAAAAAAAACATTTATCCTACGTAAAAATACAAATAGGAAAATCTCCAGTCTCGACGTACATCGCATTTATTTGTTGCATATTCATTTTTTTGACCACGTTCTACTTCTTTTTTTGAACCCGACTCGCGAGTTTGAGGGCTATTGTAAAAGATACCCAATCCATTATAATGCATTTAGGTTTCTTTGTAAACAAGTCAGCCATTTTAATATTTTGTTAATAATTGAAAAAAATATCAATTACTTCGTGTCTGTTCGAAATTTGAAAGGAAATTTGTTTTCCTTGTCATGAAATACATTTCTAATTTATTTTTTGTAACTGTAATTCAGCGTTTTAATCTCGGCCGCTCGTCGAGTCGTTTTTTTTCCCTTCAAAATTGGTAAATCACTGTAAGATGAAGTGGTTAATTCGTCGTTCCATAGCCAAAATGGCGGACAATAAATCGGCTGTATTTTTCTGATTCTTTTCCGACCTTTCAACGATTAATTTGAAAGAAGTAAACAAATTTAAAAAGTAGTAAATAAACTTACTTTTAGGCAATATGGCCACCAGAGATTAATAAACTGAATTACATTTACAATAATATAACTAATAAATTAATTTCATGACAAGAAAAACAATTTTGCTTTTCTAAATACATGATTTTCTAATAATTTCAAAGCCAGTTCAAATGACTTTCTATTCGATAGTTTAAATACTTCCAAATGTCTTTCAAATTTTGAACAGAGACGAAGTAATTGATATATTTTTCAACTATTAACAAAATATTAAAATGGCTGACTTATTTACAAAGAAACCTAAATGCATTATGATAGATTTAATCTCGTAATTTAATTACGAACCGGGTTGAAATAATAACATTATTTAGAAAGCCATTCTTAACATGGAGAAAGGGGGTGCTTTGTTAACTATTCTGTACTTTCACCTAACAATTTAATAAACAAAAGATATAATAAAAATTGGGGAATCTTTTACTATAATCAACAGAACGGAAGAACGAAAAAAGGGTGAAAAAACAAATGTGCAACAAATAAATGTTAGCAAGGGCAAGACAAGTTACTATTCTACCTAGCTGGATCAGTTTATTTGTATTTTAACTTATTTTAAAGTTTTTTTTTTTGTTTTAAAACCAAGTGTCGGCTCCAGTGTTTCCCACTAGATCTGGTGATTTTGATTTGAATCTGGCTAGTAAAATTTGGATCTAGCGGCTAGCGATTTTTTTCTTTAAAGTCCGGCGATTTCGTTTGCCACATACACACACGCAATTTCAGATTTCAGTAAAACTATTTTCCGTATTCATTTTCTCTTTAGTCATCATGGGATTATTTCTCAAGCTACCTTCCATACATGATATATGCAAATCTGCAGTAGTTTTACATGTCAATAAAAATGTTAATGTTCTAAAAATAAAATGGTGATCGCGACCGGATAAAAGCTCACCGGACAAAAGGCCACCAAAATAATTCAAACACGGACAAAAGCCCACAAACGTAAAAATAAATTAATAAAAAAAAACAATTTTAGGGCATTTATAATGAGAGCGAACAGAACGGAAAAAGTGGTAAAAAAAAACCAAAAAACAACAAATAAATGTGCAACAAATAAATGTTACCAAAGGCAAGATAAGTTACTATTCTACCTACCTGGATAAGTTTATTTGTGTTTTAACTTAGTTTAAAGCATATTTTTGTTAAAAAACAAACATGGTGTCGACTGGTGGAAGTCTCAGTGAGGCCCGTCGTTTTTCAAGTCAGTGGTACGCCAAATTTGAATGGATCGAGTACAGCATCCAGAAGAATGGTATCTTTTGTCATACATGCAGGAATTTTGGACATTTACGACGGGAGGAAAGTAGAGTCTGGACAGAGTTTGGCTTTCGTGACTGGAGGAAAATTGGACAAAAATTGAAAGCACATAATGACACTGATATCCACAAAGAAGCGGACAAGGTTTGGATCACCTTAAAAAATGTTCAGAAAGTAGGGAGAGTGGATCAACTCCTGGATCCATGCTACCGAGACAAGAAATTAATCGATGAGCACAAACAGCATCTCCTGACAGTACTGGACATAGTATTATTCTGTGCAGAGAATGAGATAGCACTGAGAGGTGATGACGAAAGCAAAGAATCACTAAACAGAGGAAACTTTTTGGAGTTACTCTCACTTTTATCTAAGTATGACCCAACTATTCAACAACGCTTGGAGAAACTTCCGAGAAATGCACAAATGTTAAGCCCAGAGATTCAAAATGATTTACTCTTTTCAGCGCAGAAGGTTTTTTTAGAGGAAATCAGGGACCCGGTTCAGGAAGCCGAATATTATGTGGTTTTAGCTGATGAGGTTAAGGACATCTCTAACAAAGAATTACTTGGTGTTTCATTAAGGTTTCTGCACGGAGGAAAAGTCCATGAACGGGCCATTGGTTTCATGGAGCTGTATGACTTATCTGCTGCCAGTATTTCGGAACAGCTGCAAGGTATGCTACGGTCTATGAACTTGGAGAAGGAGATGTGTGTTGGGCAAGGATATGATGGTGCAAGTGTGATGTCAGGTGAACGTGGTGGTGTCCAAGCGCTGATGAAAAGGGCTGGCTATACAAATGCCCAGTATGTGCACTGTGCATCTCATAGGCTGAATTTAGTTCTCGCATCTGTCACTGAGATTGAACCTACCATTAAGACATTCTTCGAGACCATGGATTTAGTGTACACTTTCATGACAGGTACAAAACGTCATTCCCGATACCTGGAAATCCAGAAGATGTTGTATCCGAAAGACCCACAATTGGAACTGACCCATTCATCTACAACCAGGTGGTCTTCCAGATCCTTAGAGATGGAAAAGTTCTTGCGCCGTTTTGATGTAATTTTGGACACTCTGGCATCCTTTCAAAATGATCCTGCTGCTGAAACAAAACTTTCTGCTATTGCTCTACTGAAGGCAATTCAGACAAAGAAGTTCCTAGTTCTCCTAATCTTTTTTGGAAGATTATATGATTATACAGATGTTGTGACCAAAGGTCTGCAAAAGAAACAAACAAATGGGGAGACAGCTATTAGCTTGGTGGAAACACTACTTGAACACGCAGAATCATTCGATACAGAGAAGGTGGTGAAGTATGTATTGGAGCTTGCCACAAAGTACAATATCACGGATATTGATACTCGGCCATCTGGAAGGGCACGAAAGTTATCCGGAAAATTAGATGGCGCATTAGTGACTGATTCCGTTGGCCATAACTGTGTGGGTACAGTGGAAGATTTTGATTTGGTACTCCGACAGTTGCTGGGGCACATTAGAGGAGAACTCCGTGCTCGATTTGGAAATACTCAATGTGCAGTGATAAAAGCTGCTGCAGTGTGTAACACGTCATCAGAATCATTCATGGACAGTGAGACGCTGAAACAACTAGGTCCACTGTTTGGGGTTTTGGTAAAGGAGAGTGAGATGGAAATATTCAAGAACTACATTCAGCGACGTCTCCCTACCGAAGATCTTGGACTTTCAGAATTATTCGAACAATGTGACAGGGATATTTTTCCATCGGTGCATAGAGTATTGCAATTGCGCCTTACCATCCCACAGACCTTAGTAACCATTGAAAGACTATTCTCTTCAGTGAAGCGCATCAAAACAAGAATGCGATCTTTGATGTCAGCAGAAAGACTAACCTCATATCCTTTAAAAAGGTTTGCTGAGAAACATTGACATAGAGCGCATCCTTGCGCATTTCAATAACTGTAAAAATAGGAGATTATAATAGAATTCTGTAGAGCTAGCAAGTAGCTACCTTATTTTACGAACTTTATGTTATTATTACTGTGTTTACTATGCTTTATGTGCTTTACTATGCTGATGTTGTTATTTACGTGTACCTACCGAAATACACAACAATGTATTTAGATTATATAAAAGAAATTGAAATTTTTTTACTACTTATTTATATATCAGTACACACACACACTGAACCAAAACGTCACTCATATTAGAATATCAATATTAGTTTTGCCCCTCCTACAAATGCCTTGCCCCCCGAAGTTAGAAGTCTGGCTACGTGCCTGGTACAAACATTCAACAATATGAACAATTCTCTTTTCCCCACGGGGAATATTAATTATGGCCTCCTAAATTTTATCTTAGTCAGTATCTCATTTACACACTAACATTTCCTCTTCGTCACCTCATCCATCCTAAATATTTGGTGACCTTTAGAGCATACTTTGAAAAGATTTCTTTTAGCAATGTGTTGGGAAAAAAACCCAGAAAACATTTGAAATATGGAAAAAAATACATCCAATATCTTCTTTCCGGATGTACCCTGAAGGAGGCTGAGGCAGTAGTCGGAAGGGGAAAGATCTTGCTAAAGAATTGCTCCTTCAGCGACACACCCAACAGGTTCTGGTAAACAAAAAAATGGAGTCTCTGGTTGGAGCAAAGTTGTACAACTGACACCGTCTCGTTGAGGAGTTGACGCGTGAATCCGAATGAACTCCTCAGTGTTGAAGTTTCTTCAGGATCGTAACAGTCTGTCCAATGGCGGCGGCACATCGCCACCGTTCGTTCCGAGACTGTTTGCACTAAGTTCGCCCCGAGCTCGCAGATCAGCACAGATGAGAGAAGGCAGAACCTAGATATAGGTTTTTGTACTACCTCTCTTCCCTCAACTAAGAATGGCCTCGTCTAACCTCGCTCCATTGGGTATCATACCCCCCCCCCCAAATCTTGAATAGGCACGACCGCCTATATTTTTTTACAACTTTATGGGTCTCGTCTCCGAACTTTCCTGCCACAGCCTCCAGGACCTTTAAAAGCCAATTTCGCCTTCATTTTTTTTTACAAAAAAAGAAAATTCTGTTCAGCCAACTCAATGGACAGCATAAAAAACTTCTCACCGGAAAACTAAAACACCTCTACATGGACATTTTTTACTGAAAAGATAAACATTTTTCAAAAAACTACTTTTCACAGAAAAGATAAACATTTTTTCATTGAAAAACAAAAACCGGACATTGTACTTCACTGAAGACTAAAACATTTCTAACGGGACACTTGTCACGGAAAAACCTAACAAACAAACAAAAAAGTAAACGCATCTTTGCGTAAGGAAATACTTTAATTAAAAACGGTTATTTTTCTGTTAAACTGTACTTGCGTTAGCGCGCACATGGAGAATAAAAATAAATGGGTCCACCGACACCATTAGAACGCACATGCGTAAATATTCCCAGCGACTTAAAACCTTTCCCTTGCCGACATAAACATTTTTTTTTAACACAAAGCAACATTGTCGACCAGACAACATTTCTTACTGACACCCAAAAACAACGAATCGCATAAATTTAACGACCTCCATTCAACAGGAACACTTCAAATTTTAAAGAATAGTTTACAACTATTCTGTGGATAATAAATTTGAAAACGGTCACAACACTATGCCTCGTCATTCACTCTTAATTTACAGAACCACCGTTACCAACGGAGGTAATTAAGAACGGAGGAACGGCGACTAGCCTAACCTTCACTGAAGGTGTCCCAAAGCAAACATTTTTTTCACAGAAAAAAATAAAATTCTTCACTGAAGATTCTAATCATCATTGTCGACAAGACGAACTCGTCACGGACGAACAGCGACTACCAACCTCTTTACCGAAGAGTATATGAAGAAACATTGTCAACAAATCGATTCGTCGTTGACGAATAGCAACGAGCATCAACCTAAAGACCTTGTAGCAGTTACCTCCTCCTTTCAAAACATAACTACACCGGTTTGCCGGTAGGTGTCGCTTTTTCACCGACAGGTGGCACTGTAAAGCGACACCAGAGTTATCTGCCCTTCTGACTATAAAAACCGTTGCAAACGAAAAATCCATCTCTCTTCTTCACCGACCGACCAGTCTCGACAGAACAACGCTGACACTAGCGTTCCATTTCAATCTTCTCTTCTGGTCAATTGGCCTCGGCAGAACGACGCTAATACACTAGCATTTCGTCTCACACTTTTCTCTTGGACTGGTCTCGGCATACCAACTACCAACACACGTTTCTTCCGTCAACACGTGGTCAGAGAACGGTAAGAGTTCTCAACTCATTTTCTTTGTATACGGCTTTCAAAGACTTTTCCTACGCCGGATTAATTTCTTCTCATACCTTTTTCAAGTACTGTTTTTCCATCGACACACATGCATACATCACACACTTCATCATTCCACGTACACACACGTTCAATAAACATTATTTGAACTACTTCATATTGTTTGTTAATTATTATCGTCGGTTTATCCCAGACTGTTCTAAGATCCTGTCTCCCTTAACAAATATCTTGCAGAACAAAGGGAGAAGACAGAAACAAGCCCTTACACTCACTGCAGAAGCACTTCATGCATTCAACGCAGCCAAATCCGCATTGACCAACTGCACCAAACTCACCTACCTCACTGACAATGTTCAGGCTACATTAACTCTAACAACAGATGCAAGCTCATCAGCCGTAGGCGCGGTACTACATCAGGAGATTGATAACACCAAGGTACCCATATCTTTCTTCTCCTCCAAGCTCAGCCAAACACAGTCCAGATACGGCGCATTTTCTAGGGAACTCCTAGCAATCTACCTCGCAATTAAACATTATAAACATGTGCTAGAAGGTAGACAATTCATTATTTACACAGACCACAAGCCATTAACATATGCATTATCCTCACGTCCGGACAAATACTCACCCAGAGAATCTCGTCACCTGGACTATATATCACAGTTTTCCACTGAAATTAAATATCTTAAAGGTGACCAGAACATTGTGGCTGATGCACTTTCTCGGCCAGACACAAACTCCATCACCCAGGATTTTCTTAGTCACGATTTGCTGGCACAGGAACAAGCATCAGACACCACCTTTCAACAAACTCTGCAAAACACTTCCTTGAAACTCACTCCTGTACCAACGCCTTTTAGCGACAAAGAGGTTTATTGCGACACAACAACACCTACACCCAGACCTTACGTCCCACCTTCACTGCGACAACGCATATTTGATCATTTTCATTCACTCTCTCACCCCAGCAAAAGAGCCACCCTGAAAATGATCAGTGACAGATTTGTATGGCCTGGGATGAACAAAGATGTCAGACTTTGGGCTGGCAACTGCATAAACTGCCAGCGTTGCAAGGTCTACCGACACACCAAGTCCCCAATAGGAACATTCAGTAATCCTGATGCCAGGTTCTCTCATCTGCATATAGACATCGTTGGACCCCTGCCACTTTGCCAGAACTACTGCTATCTACTAACGATTATTGATCGATTTTCCCATTGGCCTACTGCAATCCCATTAAAGGACATCTCAGCAGATACAGTGGCCAAAGCAATCTTGAAGGAGTGGATAGCCACATACGGTGTACCCGCAGTCATTACGACTGACAGAGGCACACAGTTCCAGTCGAAACTTTTCGCCGAGTTCAACCTACTCCTGGGCACCAAGCATATACGGACGACGGCATATCATCCCTGTTCCAACGGCCTGGTCGAGCGATTCCACAGGCACCTAAAAGCATCTCTTGCAATGAGGCCAAACACAACCAACTGGGTTGATAACTTGCCTCTGGTCCTATTGTCAATTAGGAATGTCGTAAAGCAGGACTTGGGTTGCACACCGGCTGAAATAGTTTTTGGTACTACATTATCTTTGCCCGGACAATACTTTCATAACAAAGATAATGTACACCCTACAACTACATTTGTACAGGACATAAAGGCAAGGATGTCGAAACTACACTTCACCCCTACACGAGAAGTATCGAGACAAATCCACATACCCAAGAAGCTATTTGACAGCGAATACGTATTCGTCCGCGACGACGCGGTGAAAAAGCCTTTATCACCACGCTACCAAAGTCCTTACAAAGTAGTTAGACGGGCAGAAAAATTTTTCACCATTACAAAAAACGGCAAGAATGACACTGTTTCCATTGACAGATTAAAACCTGCTCTAGTGGAAGAATCACAGTCAAGCCAACAGACACACAACTCTCACACAGATTCCGACACCACAGAGGAATCGAATGCTCCATGTGACTATGCCCCACCAGAACAAAAGACAAGATCTGGTCGGAAAGTAACATTCCCACAAAACTTAAAAACTTACATATACTATTAGTAACATACAAACAGTTTCAAAACTTTCTCACAAATACACTCGAACACAAACAAAATAATCTCCGAACTTCTATTCGTTCAACAACAACAGTAATGAGAACATTTTCACCGCACACAAATCGAATCTTTTTCATCCAGCAAAAAAAAAAAAGGTTATTTTCGTTAAGCTATATACACTCCCTCAACCTTAAAGAGATAGACAGCTCTATGAACGAAGCCTAACTCTGGATTTTAACTGCATTCATCAACAACCGCACAGACCCACTTGTGCTCACTCATCAACAACCGCGCAGACCCACTTGTGCTCACTCATCAACAACCGCGCAGACCCACTTGTGCTCACTCATCAACAACCGCACAGACTCACTTGTGCTCATTCATCAACAATTGCACAGACTCACTTGTGCTCATTCATCAACAATTGCACAGACTCACTTGTGCTCATTCATCAACAACTGCACAGACTCACTTGTGCTCATTCATCAACAACTGCACAGACTAACTTGTGTTCACTCATCAATACCGCACAGATTCACTTGTGCTCACTCATTAACAACCGCGCAGACCCAAGCACCAAACATTCCTGGACAACACTGACAATTCAACGTTCGTTCATCAGCTCTGCATCACGCAGACTAATCAACATGAACAACGCCACCAACAAGTGCAAATTCGCTTGCACTCAGCATTTTTCGACCGCAGACTCACTTGTGCTCAAACTTGATGCAGACCCAATTGCATGCAAACAACACGCAGATCCACATGTGTTACAAACACTCAATTCCGCAGACGCACTTGCGATCAATCATTCAATGCAGAAACAGACATACCCACAAAGAATGCTTCTCATCTACAACTGTACATATTGAATAATATTTTCAATATTTTTCAATCTGGGGGGGAGTCCTTGTAGCAGTTACCTCCTCCTTTCAAAACATAACTACACCGGTTTGCCGGTAGGTGTCGCTTTTTCACCGACAGGTGGCACTGTAAAGCGACACCAGAGTTATCTGCCCTTCTGACTATAAAAACCGTTGCAAACGAAAAATCCATCTCTCTTCTTCACCGACCGACCAGTCTCGACAGAACAACGCAACGTTCCATTTCAATCTTCTCTTCTGGTCAATTGGCCTCGGCAGAACGACGCTAATACACTAGCGTTTCGTCTCACACTTTTCTCTTGGACTGGTCTCGGCATACCAACTACCAACACACGTTTCTTCCGTCAACACGTGGTCAGACAACGGTAAGAGTTCTCAACTCATTTTCTTTGTATACGGCTTTCAAAGACTTTTCCTACGCCGGATTCATTTCTTCTCATACCTTTTTCAAGAACTGTTTTTCCATCGACACACATGCATACATCACACACTTCATCATTCCACGTACACACACGTTCAATAAACGTTATTTGAACTACTTCATATTGTTTGTTAATTATTACTCTGTCTTTTGCATGCAACATTGCTTGATTTACTGAACACGTTTATAATCGGGGGAACACGACCCTCGATCCTAACAACCTCAAATTTTAAGAAATTGTGTACAGCAATTTCACGCAAACAAATTTGAATTCGGTCACTAAACACGAGGCGTGTTACAATGAACATACTACCAAATAACCGCCACCAGCGGATATAAAAAAATCCTTACCACTTCACATTTCGTCTACCGACGAAACATAAATTCGGACTTGCAAAACTACCATCACAGACGGAGAATTTCAACAAGGTAAACCATTATTTTACTTTGATAAACTTTTTTTGATTTTCTACCGGAAATCAATCCAAGCAAGGAGGTATTGTAGCCGCCATATTGTTTAAATATCAATGACTTCTTAGCTGCCTGCTGATTGGTTCAGGCAAACTACTTCCTCCTTAGCTTGACCAATCAGTGACCTTCTTTTAGGCGAATCTCGGATGGCTAGCATAATTATATAAACATTCGACCGCCATCTGCACATTCTCTTTTTTTCTTCTGTGGTACGAGACGACACTTCTCTCTCTTTCCTTCTTTGACACTACCAAACACACGTCCCCCTCTCTGGAGACGCAATAGACATTTTCCCAGACTTTGGCCCTGGGTTCGACTTCGACAAGATGCCAAAATGGCTACTGCCTCAACACGTGGACTTGATATCACACACACATAACTGCTTACATGTGAACTGACTTTAACACTGGTGTACAGACACACATACTTGCATACACCAATGGACGCGTCCTGACACCATAGCCGGTGTACAAACATTCAATATCATGAACAATTCTCTTTTCCCCACTGGGGAATTATAACCATAGGAAATTCCTAGCTTTTGTCTTCGTCCATACTTATGAACATACTAACCTTTTTCCCTTTTGTACACGTACTAACGAAGACGACCCAATAAAGTTGTTATTAAATGTTGGAATGAGAGTGTGTCACTTCCATCCTAAAAAGGTGACGCGAGTGACCGAAATGTGACCATAACAATATTATACACATGCTGTTGTATGTGTATGATATCAATATTAGTTTTGACCCCCTCCCCCTAAAAATGCCTTGTCCCCAACCCCCTGAGTTAAAAGTCTGGCTACGTGCCTGCTCTGCAACACTAGCATAAGCTAAGCACACACAAAGTATTTTGACAAATTGTAAGACCACCTACCCCTTCTTCCTCCAAAACGATTCAGGCTTCATGTCTAAGGCAAAGGACGAAACTGATCATCATTGTATTTTTTTTTATCAAAAAGAAATGTTTGAAATTGTAAGTTTTTTGTCTAAATGAAATCGGAGGAAACACGACCAATTTTTATTATTGCATTTATCAGCAGGGGCGAGGTAACTTTCCATGGTGTTTCGGGGCGTAGTTTTATGCTTTGAAGGAGGTGTATGAGTTCGTAATGTTTGTCAATATTGGGAGCGGTGAACGGATACCGCGACAATAGTGACTCGTTAGCAAAAAAAAAAAAAAAATACACCTTCTCGAGTTTGTTAAACTCTCTTTATGTCTGTCTATTTATCCACCTCAAAGCCCACATAGCTTTTAATATATCTCTATAGCATGTAGTGGCATGTTATTAGTCCTATTTAGTATCTCTCTGTACTGGTATGTTATTAGTCTCTTTTAGTATCTCTCTTTACTGGTATGTTATTATTATCTGTTAGTATCTCTCTGTACTGGTATGTTATTAGTTCCTTTTAGTATCTCTCTGTACTGGTATGTTATTAGTCTCTTTTAGTAATTCTCTGTACTGGTATGTTATTATTCTCTGTTAGTATCTCTCTGTACTGGTATGTTATTATTCTCTGTTAGTATCTCTCTGTACTGGTATGTTATTATTCTCTGTTAGTATCTCTCTGTACTGGTATGTTATTATTCTCTGTTAGTATCTCTCTGTACTGGTATGTTATTAGTCTCTTTTAGTAATTCTCTGTACTGGTATGTTATTAGTCTCTTTTAGCATCTCTACTGGTATGTTATTAGTCCCGGTTAGTAATTCTCTCTACTGGTATGTTATTAGTCCCTTTCAGTATCTCTCTGTACTGGTATGTTATTAGTCCCGCTACAATTTACCATCTTATTTCCTTCTCTATTTGAATGACTTAACACCTCTCACCTCCCACTATTCACACACAGACAGACGATGTTTATCCATTGTCTCTAACTATAAAAACTTCTTTCCTTCTCTTTAATTCAGTCGTGACTTAATTTGAACAATTGAAATGTAATTTCCAAACAAAACTTTAATTAGAACATGTAATTAATTTTTTTAATGAAAATGTCAATTAAAAATAAAATTGATTAATATTGATGAAATAAAATCTTTAGAAAACTCTCTGCTCATATCAGTCATAATTAGAAAGTGATATGCTACTATTACAATTTAATAATGAGTTCTTTCTTCGTTATTCATTTTCCGTTTCTTTTTCTCTCCCTCGCTTTATATGGACAGAATTTTAATGCATTTGTTTGAACTCGAACAAGCCAACACAGAGACGGGTGCGCACTTCATTTTATTCATTAGATTCTCAGCTTCTTTCTAAGTTCGACAGAAGAGTTTCACTAGTTGACATACCCGTCTAAACCTGATTGAATTTGACAGTTTCCTTATAAACAAAAACTAGCCAAATACCCTATCACATGGACAGCGCTAAATTATTAATAAAATCATTAGTCATTGTAATAATAAAATACTAGCGGAACTCGTGTAAATTACATGAAATGATAGGATTTTATTACTTGACACAAAACCTCCACAGATATAAAGAATGCTCTCCTTTCACAAAATGATGCAACCAGCAGACTTGGGTGACGCAAAACTTGATGGAGAGATTCAATAGAGACTGTCGATCATAAAATGATTTTATTACTTGGCACAAAACCTCCACTAATATTGAGAATGGTCTCCTTTCACAAAATGGTTCAAGCAGCAGACTTGGGTGATGCAAAACTTGATGGAGAGATTTAATAGAGACTGTCGATTATAACTGTGCAATATTTGATTAGGTTGTAGGATTTTTTATGTGAGATAATTTGTATTACTAGGATTAATTCCACCAAAAATATTGCCAAGGTGGACAATACGAAGAGAAACACAACGGGAAACAAAATGATGAGAAAAATATATGGGAAGAGAAGACGAACCAAAGAATTTATTCACGAAAACACATGGATATGCCTACAGAAAGGACTCTTGAACGGAGAAATTAAATAGCCACACAAAACAATGCAATCAGAACAAACTATCTAAAGGTTATGATAGACAAGACTGAAAGTTTGAATGTCTGTGGACAAAGTTTATTAAGAGTAGAAAGTGGACTTTGGGTTTACTTTGAGCAATCCTGTAACTTTTGCTTCCTCTTATTTTGTTTTTTAGTTTTCACATTCCATGAGTGATGTTTCTTACAAAGGAGAAATAATTGCTGTTTTCTGGTTTGGCTGTGGTTCTGATTGGATTGTATGTTGAAATTTGAATCCTTTCATTGCATTCATCATCATTCACCTATCAATCTATCCATTTGATTAACCCTTATCCGCAAGTTTTTTTTCACTTGATAAGTGGTGAATTCTTAGTATGAAAAAGGCAAAAAAAGAGACAAAACGGTAAATCAAAACATAGGTGAATACAGCAAGCTAGCTCTAAAGGAATATAAAAATAGACATGGTTTTATTAGGAAGATAGATAAACCCGTGGGAACTGTGCAAACTAATGCAACTTGAACATACAGGCATTATAGTAGAGGAACATGAATAAACCTGCTGTAATACCAATAACTGTAGGAGCACAAGGAATAGTTCCAAAATACCCGGTAAAAAGGCGAGTAGAAATTGGAATCAAAGGAGGGCTTGACACCATGGAAATCACGTCATTGATGGAAACAGCAGAAATATTAAGATAACCCCTTGAGTGTGGAAACTAACCCACATAGTCACAGTAAAACGAACTAACCATAGGTAAGTGGGAATAGAATAGAATTACGTAAACATTAGAAAATGCCAGTGTAGATACATAAGAAAATTTCCATAATCTGATACGCCCCTCCACTGCAAAATAATTAATAAAATAATAAAAAAAAGAAATGGCAATGAAAGGTCTGAGAGGAAGAAAAGCACCATCTCAACCTCCACTGGAAAAGCACCATCTCGACCTCCACTGGAAAAGCACAATCTCGACCTCCACTGGAAAAGCACAATCTCGACCTCCACTGGAAAAGCACAGAGTACTGGAATCTTCAAGAGGCTTATTGTTACTCAAATTCCAGAGTAAGCCATCGGCCGTTATCAGCAAGAATTTAATTGTAAAAAGAAAAAGTGAGGAAATCTGTTGTCACTCAGACTCCAGGGAACACCACCTATACTTGTCAGAGAGTGATCACTGATAATGACCTGTGTGAGAACTTCTATAGAGTAAGAAATAATAAACAACAATATAAGCTGCTATTTTACCCACAACTTGAAAGAATGTGTTGTTTTCTTCTTTGCATAAAATGAACTGCACAAAGACGTATATTAGAACGGATACTGCATTTGGTGGTTTTCCTTTTCTTGATGAAGTCCGGTGGAAATATTATTGACATTTCTCATCCAGACATTTTGTCTTCATGACGCCATTGCTATGATTAATTATTCAAAACATTTGTTATCATGACAACAGGAGGGATTCTAGTACCGTTCCCATTCTGTCATCAATGTACACCAATACAAATAATGATAAGGTTCTACTTTAACGTCAGTTTTTCTTTAACCTATTCTGGTTAGTTTAAATAAAGACTCCGGATTATGTGTGGCAGCATGAAAATTTAATCCAGTCTTTTGCTTCAAACCTCAAAATAATGTGATTTGTTGCATTTGTATATTTTTGTTACGGCTAAATCATATTGAAAAACAGTCTCTCATTGGGTCACCAAAGTTAAGCAACATAGAGCTTGGTGTAGTACTTAGAAAAGTGTCCATTTGAGAATACTAGGTGCTGTAAGGAAACGCACTCTATCCAGGTGTATAAATGCATACCATCCTTGCTGGTCGTATAACTGTCACAAAGGCGGGGGTGGGGATGTCAGACCACACATTTTGCTTAAATCATTATTACTAATATGGAATGCCATGGCTTAAATGTTATAAAACCAGGGTTAAGCACGGGTTTTATGAGCCTTTAGGCTTACACAGGAACTCTGTCTTGTTATCAAAACTGTTAAAAGATTCATGGTTGTAGCAAATGAGGAATATGCTTAAATAAAAATCTGAATAACTTAAAATTTGCTGTATATTTCATAAAATACTGTTATCTCTAGCCCTTTGTTTCGCATGAGAGAACTGACAAAACTGTGTGAAATATGTTGATATGAAAGTTTATTTTCAATGCACATATGCAGCTGCGAAAACTGCAATGGACGAAAAAATTGGCATAAATATCAGAACAAATGTACATTAAAATAAAAGGCTACAATACATAAAATGCGACACAGAAACATAGATATGATAGCGACACCAGACACATGTGAACAAAAAAAAGAAGGTTTTCTCAAGACCACATAGAATGAGGAATGTGATTGCCAAAATATACAAGTAGAAATATCGAATATATTTTCTATCAAAAAACAAAAAACTATAAATTACTTTATATTTAAATATTGCATTTAAAAACTAAGTATATGTAAAAGCTTAGATTCTTACCTCGTTGGCACTTTTAAGGGCTAAAGAACAACTTCTATGACGTAGAGTTGACTGACCGAGGTGAAAACGAACGATGGACGAAGCGAAATGTTCCCTTCAGGCGAATCTCAAAAGGGCTTGGCATCTGTTTCATTGTTATCGCTACGCCTAAGAGAACTGTCCGAATCACGATTCGAGTTTGGAGGCTTCTAATTATTTTAATTTTAAAGTTATGTAAAATACGGAAAAAGTAGTTTATTTATCTCATTTATATATAGTTATATTATCAGTACGTTTTTATTCTATCTGGAACGATCTTTTTTCTACCCTTTTGGCTCTATATTGTGGAGAAAAAAATTATAAGTAACCAAGAGTGAAGCTAGCTGAAGAACAAGGTTGCAAAAAAAATGAAAACTTCCTTCTCGACCCTCTCCTTAGGTCTAATAACTACTGTAGTGTGGTGACAAATTGACGAGTAACGCTCTTCAGTAGTGAGGAAGGTTTATATAACAACTGAACGCTATCCCCTACTGATATAAATTCTCTGCGACAATCGTCCTTCTTCTTAGATGTTGGAAGAACATCCTCAGTCGCCAGCAGCCACACTCTGGTAAGTCACTGATCCTCCTATTTTCCACACACTCCCAACAACAACAACAAAAAAAAATGCAATAAAAAGATTGCGTGACCCTGCAGGGGGATAGACAGATGCTAGGCCTTAGTCGGGGGCCACCTGGAGGTAACAGTGGTTCAGGGTACCCTCATTCTGTCCCTTAGTCAGAGCTCCGCTGTCGATTGTAGTTTTTGTCATATCCAGGACTATGATATTATTGAGCAGGAAGTAGACTCGGTCTACCTCTCCATCTTCTTCGAGGTGCACAATCACAGCAGTACCACTTCTGTCTTGCGGGTGGAGCTATTTAAATGCCAACACACTCAAAGTGGAACCACTTATCACAAGAATCGCAGCATATCATGTCATGAATCCCTGGAAGTCTATTACAAGTAGGACACAACCAGATTGTGTCATCTCTTTCCTGAGATGAGCCTGAGGGTTCCGGGTTTCTGCTGCTGCCTGAAGCGACAGGCAAAGAAGAATCAGCATGATTAGGATCACACTTCTCGTGGGTCCTCAGAAGATTGCAAAATCTGGATCGGGTACAGATGTTTTAGGGAGTGGACCTTCATATGACCATCACCCTGTTTGACACGAGCCGTTCTCACTACCCCATCGTGTCCTGGGAAGACCTCCAGTATAGTTCCTGTAGTGGAAAATAAAAACATAAGACTTACCTGTAATACCAGACCAGGCCATGTGGAACAACAGAGTTAAGGCAAATGGCTGGTTTTATAGAAAGGAAGTACCAAATGATCATGTGACCTATTTTGCATTGCATGATGGGAGTCCCCATAAAGAGGACAGGAAATGAGAAAGCGCACTTCTTCTTTGGTTCATCCCGGATTGAGACCAGTGAAGGTGGAGGTCGGATTTGGTGCTGTCAGAAGAGTGAAGTTGGAGTTCAAATTGGTGTTTGCGGACTAGTGACTGTTTTAGAGGTCAGATTGGGTGCCCTCAGAAGAGAGACATTTTGGTGTTTTCGGACGACAGTTCCCAACATCCAAAAGGGTTGTGGTTTTAGAGGGCTCTTGACCAGTACTACATCGTTCCTTTGAATACGGTTCTGGAATGGTATCTGGGAGACCTTCCTCTAAGATCAAGGAGGTACTCATTGTACCAAAGTTCTCTAAACCTTGTCAACCATTGGTTCAGCAGTTCAATTGTCTCAATCAACCTTTGCCGGCTGGACGGAACCAAAGTGGAGAGATCATCTCTTTTCAGATGTAGTAACAAGCCTGGGCTCTTGTTAGGTCTTAAAAACATATTCAGTGTGATAACTGTCAGTTGCCTTTCAGAGGACTCTTGATAAGTGAGAGATCGGTTGTTCACTGCCCTCTGAATATCAGAGACAATAGTCAGAAAGGCATAATAATCGACCTTACCCCTACCATAACCTTGTAGAAGCAGGATTTTAAAGTCTTGAGGTTACTTACCCAAGCTCCCTCAACCCAAGGGGAAAACAGAGGAATTGTTTTCCACTTAATATTACAGGACCCAAACTTGTCTTGATAGTCCTGAAGGAGACAAACACGGCTAAACAGTCTTCCACTGCCCAGAAAAGTCTTTGCATTATTACTGAGAATTGATTCCGGAACACCATGCACATTAGTGAATCAGACCAGTGCTTGAAAAAAAGACAAGATGCTCATATCAGGAACCACCTCGATGTGTACTGCCCTTACACTTCAGCAAGTGAACAGCAACAGGTACATTTTTCTCTCCGTGTTCCCTTCTTTCACCCAAAAATATCCCGTAAAGTCAACTCCTGTATTCCTATAAGGCATCTCGAATTCGACACGAGGGAGTGGTAGGCTGGCTACGTTATCTGGCAGTACAGGTATAGAATTGTATTTCTTGCACTTGGTACATGATGTTAAGGCCCCCTTGACTGCCTGCCTTCCCTGAGGAACCCAATAGCCACAATGCCTCAACTCAGCCAAAATTGACCCTACACCAAGATAGGAACACTTGTTATGGCAGTCCAAGATGACAAGTCGGATAAAATGATGGTTCTTGCCCAGCAGCAGGGGATTCTTGATTTCATAAGTAAAATGAGACGACCTGTCCAGACGTCCACTAGAGCGGATCAGCCCCTCCTGATCCAGAAAGAGATCAAGCACATGGACACGATTGGGTGCAGACTTTCCAATGGGATGCTGAATACTTAGAGAATAACCTCCAGGCTGTAGTGGATTGGGGTCATAAATGGTTGGTAACTTTTTATGCCGCAAAGACAAAGCTCCTTTCCTTCAATAAATACAAGAAACCACTCCAACCACCGATGGTCATGGAATATAACACCCTACCTGAGAGTTCAGCATTCAAACTCCTTGGCCTAACCTGTACAGGTAACATGAATTGAAACAAATACTTTGAAGACATTGCCAAAGAAGGTGGGCTCCCTCTACCGTGCTAGTAAACCCTACACACCTGACATTATCATGTATCTCTACAAAGCCACCATCCACCCATGCATGGAATATTGTTGCCACATTTGGGCTGGTGCATCATCTACTAGTCTCTCCCTCCTTGACAAGGTCCAAAAAAGAGTCGCCAACCTAATAGGTCCCTCACTGTCAACCAAGCTCCAGTCCCTGTCCCATCGCTGCAATGTAGCATCCTTGTGCTTGTTTTACAAATACTTCAATGGATTATGCTCTGATGAACTGGCTACTTTGGTGCCCCCTCGACGGAAATTCACTAGACCAATCGACAATCAGCTAAATCCCATCCATTCACTGTAGAGGTCCCCAGATGCCGGAGAGCTTTCTACTCCAATAGCTTCTTTCCTCGTGCTGCTGGCCTCTAGAACTTCCTCCCTACCCCCTGTTTCCCCGACGGTACTGACATGCAGAAATTTAAAACTAATGTAAACAGACATCTCGCTGCACAGCTCCCAATTTAGGTTGACCCCCTCCAAACCTTCTCCATTTTTTCTCAGTAGCTCCTTCCGTCTACAGTGGTGGGCTGCCTTGTTTGGGGTGAACTATGTTAAAAAAAAGAAAAAATTAGTGTCTAATGACTATGGATCATGTTTAATGCAAATCATGAAAACATGATTTTGGGGTGTGGTAGAGCGTTGAAACACAACACTTTTTGTAGTGATACTTCGCAATTTTGACAATGGCATTATCGTGTTTTGCATTCGAACTGTTCTTACATATATATATATATATGATGATGGACTCTCCCGTCGATTTAAACGTATGAGTGCCCCTACCAGGGGCTGCCCGCGCGTGAATTTGTAATTGCAAGGGTTGCGCAATCCCCAACAACCGCTCTCATGAGTCGGCATTGCTTGATTCCAATGGCAAGTAGTAATACAAGACGACTGGAAACAATGCCGAGATAAGCAGAGAGCACATACAGCACCTGGTATTCCCAAATGGTCACCCATTTAGTACTGGCCAGGCTTGACGTCACTTAACTTCGGTGATCTAACAGGAACCGGTGTGTCAACGTGATTGTGCCATATATATATATATATATATATATATATATATATATATATATATATATATATATATATATATATATATATATATATATATATTTATGAGAGAGAGAGAGTGAGAGAGAGAGAGCATAAAATATATTTATGACGAAACTACTAGCGTTCAATGGTATTTATGTACACATTTTTCCGATATTTTCATGTATCTATCTATATTTTATGTAGTTATTTATGCGGATTTACCCAGGGGCTATCATATATCCATTCCATTGGGAGCAGTTTAATATCATATATATATATATATATATATATATATATATATATATATATATATATATATATATATATATATATATATCAGAATACGTATGTTCGAAGATGTCACAATATATTTTCTTAATTCAGCATTAGATATAGATGTGGGAATAAGTAAATGACACAAGGTTATAGTCAGGCTGATGTTATATTATCTGTAACATGCGTGTATTTCTTTAGAAATATATATTATTATAATTACGGTTCTGAAAAGGAAATTATGTTTGCTTCATATTCTAGACAACTATATATTGCCATAAAAACCAGCAACCTTTCATTTGTTGAAGCGGTGCAATTATTAACTAAATTGTTTTACCCTAAAACGTCTTTTTTCAGAAAAGGTGGAAATGTATGAATTTCACAGGGAAAGAAGACGAAGACTACACTATATTTGCTATTGTAATTAACAAACACTGCGATGATTTCAAATTGTCAGGGTTGGGTACTAACAATTTTAAATGTCTAATCTTAGCACAGGGTTTAGTATCAAATACAATTGCTGAAATCAGACGAAGAGTTCTTAATAAACTAGAGAATGGACCTGATTTAACACTTAAGCATATCGCAGAGAACTGCTAACGTTTTATTAGAGACATTGACAAAAGCGGAGTATCACATATTACAAAAATCGTTAACAATAATAAAATTAATTCACCAACTAAATTTGATAAACCAAAGGAAAATAATTTGCCTCCTAAACCGTGTTTTAGTTGTGGGCAATTGAATTGGTACAAAGACTGTTCATATAAAATGAAAAGGTGTTTTAATTGCGATTGTATACAAAAGTAGACTCTGCAGAGTTAAAAATAAAGTAAAAAGGCTTTATCAAAATTGCTAAAAGTGACGAAGCAGGAAGTTTGTGCAGGTAAAAATATTGAATAAAAATATTAAGTTACAACTTGATTCCGGCTCAGATCTATCAATGATAAATTTTCAAACGTGAAAAGAAATTAGAAAACCTACTTTGATGAGAACAAAAGAAATACCTAAAAGCGTCACTGGTGAACAAATTAAATTTGAAGGCGAGCTAATCTCTAATGTTACATTAAAAGGAAATGCCTTGATATTAAGCACGTTCGTATTGAACAACTCAAGCAATCTCCTGAGCACGGACTGGACGGAGAAATTTCAATTATGGAATATGCCAATAAACTCTTTTTGTCAAAATATTGAAACTTTAAATGCCGAAGCGGAGAGACTAAAGAAGGAATTAAAAGAAACATTCTCGGAAGTTTTATCTGGTGGACTGAAAAGATGTAAAAACATCACTACCAAGTTCGAATTAAAACCAAATATTCAACAAGTTTTTAAAAGGACAACAATTTTCTATTCGCCCCATTAAAACAAATTGACAATAAATTAAATAGACTCGAAAAAATGGGAGTATTATCGAAAGTAGAGTACAGCAGGTGGGCTTAACTTACAGTCTACATAAAAAAGGTAAAGAGATCCGTGTTTGTGCAGATTTCTCCACAGAATCGAACCATACACTAAAGGATTACCACTACCATGTTCCTAGTTCAGAAGAGATATTCGTTAAACTCAATGGAAGAAAGTAATTTCAACTCTCAAAATTCATTATTTTGATGCCACAAAGGAAAAAAGATCAACTACTTTTCTTCATCTAATAATCATCATATAATATCCTAACTGTATTATTAATTATTAATTTAATTACACACCCTGATTAACACATTTTATAAATAATTTACTAGTTCATTTAAAATTTACACCATTTTAAAACCGTAGAAGTCATACCGATAAACCTAACTATTATTAATTTTTAATTTCTAGTTTAATTGAAATCAAAAATTAATAATTAAACTTCCAAATTTATTTATTAACTTAAAACCTACTACATTACAATTATTTATGAGATCAGTTTTGTACTTATCTACTTTAGTTTTTATGTTATATTTTAAAGTTAATTATGGTTGATTTAATTACTATATTTACCTAGAGTTAACTGTTTGAAGTGCCTACAATTAAATCCTATCTCATCTCTCTGATTCATAAAACCATTCTTATTAGAGAACATGACAATAGCCAACTCTCACTAAGACAAAGAAAACAGGTGGGGTTGTGCAGTGTAGGCAATGAAGCCTTTTTCTAATGTTCCATTTTAGTACAGGTACTATATTCTTTTATTTTTGAGACAGTGTGTAGTTAGATAATGACATGCCTGTTTTATTATCTGGGTTATTAAATGATCTTTCGTGGTTTCTGTATCTCGCCTTTAAATCAGTACTTGTACACCCTATGTAAAATAAAATTTAAGTTAGCATTGTTTGCTGGGAACAGAGTTCCCAGATATACTATACTTTTAGTTAAGCACTTTTCCTGCAGCTCTTGTTTCTACAGTTACATTCATTATTATTATTTTATTATCTTGTGGGTTGTTAATTCTATTATCATTATCTTTTAATATCTGTCTATTATGACTCTTAATTATTTTTTCTAACTTATTTGTACAACTATAACTAAGTTTAATAGCATTTTTATTAAATATTTTGTGTAACAGATTATTTGTTAGGAAATGTCGATTTAAAAGATTAAGAAACATGGTCACTTTTAGATTTGACTAGCAGGTTGAATCTATACTAGATAATTTTCTGGTTTCTATTTTTCCTTCTGGTGTGTTCTTTCTGTCGCGTTATTCAATGTTGGTGCTAACATAATCACTATTTTATAAAGCGTTGTTGTAGGTATAACTATTACTATTAAAAATGTCCTCATTCGAGGAATTATTGCTAATTCTATGACTAATTGATATTGGGATATACCTAATAACGCAATTTGGATGAGTCGACTTGGGATTAACATATATTGGGTCGTAATTTTCTTTCATATATGGAATAATTGCCCTCGTTAAAGTTAAATGTTACATCTAGGAAGTTTGTGATCTTAATTCCTGCTGTGATTTCAACTTTAAGCCTTAAATCCTTCATAATTTCGTATATAAACTTTTGAATTCTTTCAGCCTTGGGACATTAGTATTTCTAATAATAGGTAAGCCTATACACTCCCATATCATTAACGCTAATCACCCCCGTTTCTGTAATTTATATAAAATAAAAAGTCCCACTAAATTAGACATTTCAGCTGAATCCAGCAAACTCATCGCTACATCAAAAGAAGCTGTAGAATCCTTTTTCATCCATTGCTCATCATTACAGATTAATACTGTCTTCCGGCACTTGTATATAATATCCTGTTTTCGCTGGTAATATCCGTATGTGTCATTGCAAAGTCCAAGTTTGTTTTTTTGCTTGTTTGTTTGTTTTTGACGGCATATCAACCCTTTTCAGGTCATTTAATGCCGAATCAATTGTATTTTTTAAAAGTTCTTTGTGAAAAAAACAAAATATTTAGACAAAAAAAAATTAATATTTTGAAAACATTCGTTAAACGTTTTTTACGGCATATCATCCTTTTTTAGTTCATTTAATACCAAATCAAGCTGGATTTATGTCTTTAGATAATTATATTTTTATATAGATCAACAGCTTTTAAAAAGTTCATGATTGTTTCTACTTTATTTTTCTTAAACAGTTCCTTCATTGTACCTGTTTTGTAAAATGTTTCTCTTATAAGGGCCAGATCAATGCATTCAGTAAGAATATGCTTGATTGTGTATGCAGTCTGGCATGCATAGCATATTGGTTGCTGTTCGTCTTCAAGTAAGTAGGAATGTGTAATCCTTATGTGACCTATGCGAAGTCTGGATAACACTACTTCCTCCTTTCGGCTTTTTTGTGAGCTTTTTTTCCATTCTCCTATTGTAGTTTTGATCGCTAGGCGTTTGCTATGTGTATTGCTACTCCAACGTTGTTTTCTTTGTTGTTGGATATATTTGCTGATCTTCGTTTTAAAATCTGTATAGGGAATCTTAAAAATGGTTTCCTGAGCCATGCCTTACGGTCCAAGGTGAGATCTTTCGTATTATCGTATCATGTATTTTTGTCAGATCCAATCCTGCTTCTTTGTTGATCATTTCCATTCGAAGGCCAAAAAGTCTTATAGCTCTTTCATTCCTTTGGAATAATTCCCTGTATTTTGGATGGAATGTACCATCATATGCAGGATTTGATGAACAGGATTTCAGTTTTACATAATACTGCAGAGCTAATTTTTCACCTCTGATATCTGCAGGTGCCTCGTCAGCTTCTACATAGAGACTCTCAACAGGCGATGTTCTGAAGGCTCCAAGGACTAACCTTAGTCTTCCATGGTAAATTGGATCAAGTATTTTTAGATAGATCTTTCTAGCTGATCGATATATATAAAATACCGTAGTCCAATTTGGATCTAATAAACTACCTATATAATTTTAGTAGAGTGTTTCTGTCTGCACCACACGTAGTAGTTGTAATGTTCTATTACATTAAGCCCTTAAATATTTCAAGTGGGGAATAAAGGTTAATTTTCTACCCAAAATTACCCCTAAAAATGTGTATTCATCTACAACTGGAATTTCCATCCTTTCAAGTTTCAGGCTTGGGTCATTGTGCAATTTTCTCTTCTGACAAAAATGGACACATTTTGTTTTTGCCTGAGAAAATCGGAAACAATATTCTGTTGCCCATTTGTTGACTTTATTCAGGCATTGTTGCAATTTTCACTCAATGGTATGCATATGCTTAGACTTGTAGTATATTAGGAAGTCGTCCGTGTATAGGGATCCATCCACTCCGAGTAATAAGCTTTTTATTATGTTGTTTATTTCTATGCTAAACAAAGTCACAGATAGCACGCTACCTTGTGGGAGACACTCTTCCCAAGTTTTCATTAAATGTTTAATTTTCGTGCAAGGACGAGTATCAGGAAAAGACGCAGAAATCAGACGTAGGGTTCTAAACAAGTTAGAAATTGAACCAAATTTAACATTACAGAAATTAGCTGAAGATTAGCAGAGATTTATAAGTGTTAATCAAAATTCGAAAAACATTGAAGAGTCAGGCATTGCTCACATAAGAAAGGTACGTCAGAAATAACAATTCAACAATCTTTCAAAAAGAATTCAAAACAAAAACAGGGATTATTTTCATGCTTCTACAATAACAAGTCAGCCAGTAAAAAACAGGATACATTACTGCCGAGCTCCTGTTTCTGTTGTGGATACTTTCATTAGGTAACGGATTGCCCATACCGCTTGAAAACCTGTCTAACTTTGAATGCGCCTCTATCGTATCAAAGAACCGTTGAGTGTGATAAAATGACACCGAATTCTTCCAGCGTTCCTTGAAAATACCGTTGTTTTCTTTTCTTTCTTGCCTTACCTCTCTATTGGCATGCATGTGAACAACGCGATGTTTACCACAAAACTAACACCGTCGATCATTTATTTACCCTTCTTCGCCACTAACCGCACCTAATTTGCATAATGCAACCCTCTCGTGATGCGGATATCGATTCCTGTAATTTAATAGCCTCACATTGCAGAACAAATAGAGGAAATAAAACTCGGGTTAAATCCACAAAAACGAACGAACGAACATAACGGCAGAATTATAAGAAAATGTTTACAGGTAAAAATTCTGAATAAAAATGTAAAATTACAATTGGATTCTGGTTTAGAAGTGTCGATAATCAACATGCCTACATGGAGAAGGTTGGGAAAACCAACCATACTAACAACCAACCAAATAGCTAGAACGGTGACTGGTGAAAAAATTAAATTTGAAGGTGAAATTATTACCCACATCAGTTTAAACAGAACTACCAAAACAGTAAAAATGTTCATATTAAAAAATACCAACAATTTATTTAGCACAGACTTATTGCAGCTGTTTTATCAATGGAGGTTAATAACCAACATTTTTGGTTAGAAAATGAAAAATTGGACAACCGAGTCAGACCAACGAAAGAGGAAATTTGTTTCAACCATTATAACCAATCGTATAAAATGGACACAAAATAAATTGTCTGCAGAAATTAAAGCACATAAGGACACAAAATTTATGCTGAAAATAGCTAACACTAAAGTGAAAGAAATGAAGTCAAATTCTTTGGATAACCAGTTGAAGCTGGAATCGTTAAAGCTGCAGTACAAAGAGGTTTTAGAAGAGCTAAAGACTATGAAAGATAATATGACTTGCCTGAAAGTTGAATGTCAAAGCAAAGAAGACATTTTTTCCAAGTTTAAAGATGTGCTCCAAAATCAGACGTTTAGAATTAAAAAGCTGGAGGATATCAGATCTGAATTTGATAGAGGTCCTCAGTTCTCTCACAAGAGACACCTAAATCAAATTAGGGAATGACTATCGGAAGACACCGACAGTACGAGAGACTTTGGACTGGTAAATACCAGTCGAGGATTCATTCTCGACAATCAGTCCGGCAGGAACTGGGCCATTTCGGTGGCCTTTTATCTGTCGGACTGAGGTATTGGTCCTGGGTAGTCCACCCTCCCAGGTCTTGCCTCCCCTCTTTGGGGTTGAGTAAGTTTATTGCTTACTGCCTGAGGCGCCCTGACCGGGAATGCCGACGGGGTTGCACAGGCAATTTTTTATAGGCCAGAGTTCTCCTCCTTCAGGAGCACTGGCTTGACTCTCCGGCCTTGTGCCACATATTCCTGCGGTTGGAAGGAATTAAATACCTGGAACCACACCAGTCTATACTGGCAGTAAAGATTGACTGACAATCATCCTTGTTCCATGTTGTATTAGACTTTTTTCAATATTCTTGTTTTCTCTAAACTCCGAGTTTGTGTTTTTCTTTCTCGGCCCCTTTACAGGGTCACAACAATAATATCGAAGTAAAGAAATGTATTATTTTGCCATCTAATTTAAATACGTGTTTGTAGTATGTACAGACAGTATATGCCACAAACACGTATATAAATTAACTGGCAAAATAATAAATGTTTTTACTTCTATAAAATTCTGTATAAATTAGATAGCAACACTGAAAAAAGACATATAGAAATATTAGAGAGTGGTTGAATCAACATAGAGTGAGAGATGGCGGCAAAATTACATAGATAGCTAAGTGAGAGATTTGTAATTTTTTCAGTTAATTACAAATTACGGCTAATTAGAACAATTAAAACGGTTTGTTTTTTAAAACACAACTCAGTCTCAGAACTAAAAAGCTTTAGGGAAACAAACGTTAATTGACTCTGCTTTAGTGTACTAATAGATATGTATATATAAATGCAACTATCTGGGATGTTGAGTTTTGTGTTCTTTTGTCTGATGCATCATGGTACATTGCATAGAGAATGACAAGCAAGTCTTGTTTAAAGAAACCTTTTGTATTCCTCTCTAAGCCTGTAAAGAAAAGCACACCCAACTGCATTCATAGTTGATAAGATTAAAAATAAGAATCAGAAAAAATAAACAAGATCTTTCTGTAAAATGTCAAGTTCCATAAAGGATTGCATGAATAACGATTTAAATGTCTTTCCTGGTGCAAAAACTCATACAAAATGTTTATGATCAAAAGCAAAATTTGCCAAACTCGTAGTACATTTATAAATTTAGCCAAGAAGAGTGCAACCCAAAACTGCATGACAAATGTATTTACCAACGAACTTATAGCATTGCCCGGGAGCAATAACTTCAATGTGTTTCTCCGTTTTTCATTATATCATTGTTGACTAGACAAGAAACTCGGTGGTGCCCGGGAGTAATAAATGTAAGATTACAATATTACATTTGGTAAGTGGTATATATTAATAAAAAAAGTGCTCAATACCCTAAGTAGAGCAGGTGTGTTTAAACGCTGTGTTGCCAGGAGCGAATAACTTCACTGTGTTTTGTCATAGTCTTGTATACTTGGCAGTAGACTCGATGTTGCCCGGGAGCAATAAATTAATAATACGGTAAGTCACTTGGTAAGTGATATATGTTGAATCCAATAACACCCTTGATAGAGCAGATGTATTAGACGAATCTCTGATAAAGATGCATCGGTGCATCTAAATGTTCTATTTAAAACTTAAGCCTGAGAGAGCAAAGAGAATGCTATTTTAAACGTAACTGCAACAGACATTTAGCGCTGAAATTGCTATTTCAAACATGACAGACCGACAGATAGAAATTGCTGGTTGAAATGTGACAGAGCGACGGATTGAAATTGATATTTCAAACATGACAGACAGATGGATTGAAATTGTTTTTTCAAACGTGAAAGACAGACAGACGGATTGAAATTGCTATTTCAAACATGACAGACAGATGGATTGAAATTGTTATTTCAAACAACGGATTGATAAATGTAGGTGTACCCCAGGGATTGATCCTTGAACCTATATTGTTCCTGATTTTCAAAAACGATCTCTCTGATGATATTGTGTCTGAGATGGGTATATTTGCTGACGACACCACGCTATACTCTCGTCATGTGTGTAAAATGGGTGTGTACATATACTAGGCAATGGCTGACCTCTAATCTGTAGTAGAATGAGGTCATAAATGAATGGTAACATTTAATGCTGCTAAGACAAAGCTCCTTTCCTTCAACAACTACGAGAAACCTCTTTAACCATCGATTGCCATGTCAAATAACACCCTACCTGAGAGTCAAACGTTCAAACTCCTCGGCCTAACATTCACAGGTAATATGAATTGGAACAAATGCATAGGAGACATTGCCAAGTCTGTTGCAAAGAAGGTGGGCTCCCTCTACCGTGCTAGAAAACTTCTCACACTTGACAGTATCCTATATCTCTACACAGCCACCATCCTCCCATGCATGGAGTATTGTTGTCACATCTGGGCTAGTGCACCATCCACTAGTCTCTCCCTTTTAGACAAGGTTAAAAAAAGAGTCGCTCATCTAATTGGTCCCTCACTAACCCTAAGCTCCAGCCCCTGTTCGATCACCGCAATGTTGCATTCTTGTGCTTGTTTTACAAGTACTTCAATGGAAAGTGCTCCGATGAACTTGCTGCTTTAGTGCCCCCTCGACGTAAATATAATCGACCAACCCGACAATCAGCTAAATCCCATCCATTCACTGTGGAGGTCCACAGATGCCGAAAAGCTTTCTACACCAATAGCTTCTTTCCTGCCGGCCTTTGAAACATTCTCCCTGCACCTTGTTTCCCCGACTATACCGACATGCAGAAATTTAAAACTAATGTGAACAAGCATCTTGCTGCACAATATCCAATTTAGGATGACCCCCTAAATTTTCACCCTACTTCTCAGTAGTCTCTTACGTCTACAGTGGTAACTTGCCTTGTTTGGGTGAACTAAGTTAAAAAAAAAAAACATTTCTTGAAGATGATTGTTTACTGACATTTCATCATGATTGGCTGAGATCTGCCGACATTTCTTGAAGAAGATTGGCTGTTATCTACCAACATTTATGCAAGATGATTTGCTGTTATTTAACAACATTTCTTCGAGATCAACAAACATTTCTTACAGATAGCTGGCTGCATCTATCGACGTTTCCCCAAAATAATTTCGTTTCTCCGAAATAATTGGCTGTGATCCACCGAATTTTATTTAGAATGACTAACTGTGATCTACCAACATTTCTTCAAGATGACTGGCTTAGATCTACCGACATTTATTCGAGATAATTTGCTGAGATCTACCAACATTTCTTAAAGATTATTAGATGTGATCTACTGACATTTCTTATAGATGATTGGCTGAGATCTACCGACATTTCTTTAAGATGATTGGCTGTTATCTACCAACATTTATGCAAGATGATTCGCTGTGATCTTAGCGACATTTCTTTAAAATGATTCGTTGAAATCTACCAACATTTTTCCATGATGATTTGCTGAGATCTACCGACATTTCTTTGAGATAATGTGCTGAGATCTATCGACATTTACTCGAGATAATTTGTTGAGATCAAACAACATTTCCTCGAGATGATTGGCTGAGATCCACCAATATTTCTCCAAGATGATTGGCTGAGATCTGACGACATTTGCTTCAAGATAATTAACTAAGATTAACTAGCATTTCTTCAAGAAAATTAGATGTTATCTACTGACATTTCTTCAAGATGATTGGCTGTTATCTATCAAAATTTGTGAAAGATGATTGGCTGTGATCTACCGACATTTCTTCAAGATGATTGGGTGAGATCTACCGACATTTCCTTAAGCTGATTGGCTGTTATCTACCAACATTTGTGCAAGATGATTGGTTGTTATCTACCAACATTTATGCAAGATGATTCGCTGTGATCTTAGCGACATTTATGCAAGATGATTGGCTGAGATCAAGCGACATTTCTTTGCTGTTATTTACCAACATTTATGCAAGATGATTGGCTGTGATTTGTTACATGGGGTACTAAGTGGGGCTTCACCGTTTACTCGTAAACGGTGTCATGCACACAACGAACAAGTTAAATAAAGATAGCTTCGAATAGATCCACTTTCTGTCTTCGTGTTATTTGTATCCACACACATCACTGAATAAAGCATGCAACATGGTGGCAGCGGTGTACTAAAGGACTCCGGATATGGAAAGAGAACAAAAGAGTTCTTTGGAAAATACAAAAACAGATAAGTAAATAATTATTTTCGCTTGATTTGTACACACGTATTGGGGGAAAAAAAAGATTGCAGACTCGGACATAACTGATGTAAACAGACCAGTAGCTGGTATAAGACCGCTGTAACCCCAGTGCATGGTTAGAGGTAATTTATCTGAGAATTGGAAGTTTTTTAAACCGAAATGGCAGTCGGTACAATATCGAACGGCTTTGATGCTTCATACGTTAGGCGATGAGGCATTGAAAGTCTATGAAGGATTCCAGTTTACAACACCCGAAGAACAAAGAACCTCTGACGAAATAATCCAAGCGTTTGATTAATATGCTATTGGTGAGACAAATGAAACATATGAACGCTACAATTTTTATAAAAGAAAGCAGGGAGAAGCGGAATCAGTGGAAGCGTTTATCACCGCGTTCCGAGCGTTGAGTAAAACATGCAATTTTTGCGATAAGTGCACAACCTCAATTCTTTGAGATCAGATAGTCCTAGGAATTCATGACCCTCAAACACAGACAGAAGTGCTGAAAGTGAGACAGCTGAACTTACAACAGTGCATAGACATCTTTAAATTGTCGGAAAATGCCGCACAACAGTCCAGATCTTTACGACCGGAGATGGTGAACAGAATTAACAGGAGGCCCTAGGGAAAAGGGTCAATACAGAGAAGACTGGGGAAGTGCAAGTTATGTACATTCCAACATGAGCCCGAGCGAGAGTTGTGCCCGGGCACATGGAAAAACCTGTTATAAGTGTGGAGGAAGGAACCATTTTGCAGTTAGATGTAAGTCAGCGAAGAAAAATCGAGTTCAGTCAGTGGAGACACATCAATATGGCAGTAGCAGTAGTTTGGAACAGGAAGATGTGGGCAGTGTCACATTAAAAGAATGGGGTTATGCCGGAAATGATCAACACGGAAATGCTGGTAGGAGGGAAACCAATTGCTTTTCAGTTGGATAGTGGAGCTTCAGTGAATATACTGTACGTGGAGCATGTGAAAAAGGAAACTCTTGAACTTTCAAATAAAATAAAATGATGTGGAACGGTGCAGAGGTAAAACCATTGGGGTAGTGCCGAGTTAAAATGAGAAACCCCAAGAATAGAAAGAAATATGTTGAGCAACTGCAATCCAACAGATGAGACTCATTACTGTTAACGAGGATCAGTTCAGGATGATGCTAAAATAGAGCAAGTAGATGAATTGAACAGTCAGAAACCCGATAAGATCTTGGATCACTTCAAGGATATATTTGAAGATGAATTAGGTCGACTACCGGGAAAAGTACATTTAGAGGTTGATCCAAGATGGCCAGATGAAAAGATACATCTCGACCCAGAGGTGAGACTGTATTTTACCTTTCGAAGTGAAATGACAGTGCAAGATAGGTTGATTTTTAGAGGAAACCGTGTGGTGGTACCTACGAGCCAGCAGAGGCTCTTAAAAGAAAAAAATACATTCCTCACACATGGGAGTACAAGGATGCGGCAGAAGAGCCTGAGAATGTTTATACTGGCCCAACATGAACAACGACATTAGGGACTATGTGGCAAAATGCTCCATATGAAGGAAGTATGAAATGGCTAACCCTGCAGAACCCTTAATGGTCCACGAAGTTTCCGAAAGACCATGGGCAAAAATTGGGGTGAATTTGTTCATGTTTGCTGGTAAAGACTATTTATGCACAGTGAACTATATGAGTAATTTCTGGGAGATTGATTATCTTCCGGATACACAGACACAGACAATAATTACAAAGCTCAAGTACCATTGTGCGAGATATGGAATACCGGACCAGATTGCAACAGACAATGGGCCACAATTTAGTAGTCAGGACTTTGCCATTTTTGCACGGAAGTGGTGTTTTATACACACACCAGTCAATCCCTACAACAGCAAAGCGAATGGCAAAGCAGAATCAGCAGTTAAAACTGCAAAGACTTTGTTCCAGAAAGCCCGGGAGGATAGGGCTGATCCATATCTAGCAATGCTGGATCACAGAAACACACCAGCTAAAGGTCTCCTGTCGCCAAGCACAGAAGCTGATGTCAAGGAGAACAAAAACACTCCTTCCAACCCGGGAAGATTTGTTGAAGCCGGAAATCCACAATAACTTCAAAAAAGAGGTAAAGAATGATAGCATGAGGCAGGAGAAATACTTCAATAAGAAAGTGAAATGCCTTCAACCTTTACGACTGGGAGATGCGGTGTGGGTCAAACCACATGTGAAAGGACATAAGAAGTGTAAAAAAGCGACTGAAGAAGCTGGATGCTACATTGATGTTGAAGGGGGAATACGTTGATGGAAAACAGCGGAAGCACCCCCTAATAGCATCAAGGAGTAGCCAGCTATATCAAGAAAATAGTGGGACACCATTAATCACGGAATCGGGCAAAGAGGTGACCACTACTCCACAAATATCTCAAGATGACAGTTTAGTGAGATCTAGAGCTAGACCTAGAGCAGACTCCGAGACACCTCCAGATGAGAACACGATCTGGGAGAATAATCAAGGCGCCAGTTAGACTGAAGGACTATTGCGTTTAAAAGATTTCTATGTAAAAATAGAAGGGCAGAATAATCCCTGTTAGGCATGAGGGTAGAATACCCAATGAATGCTTAGACCACTGAGCAAATTCTGTGTTAATGTCTTTTGTCGCAAGAGGGAAGATGTTACATGGGGTATTAAGTGGGGCTTCACCGTTTACTCGTAAACGGTTGTGTCATGCACACAACGAACAAGTAAAATAAAGATGGCTTCGAATAGATCTACTTTCTGTCGTCATGTTAGTTGTATCCACACACATCACTGAATGAAGCATGCAACATGATCTACCGACATTTTTTTAAAAAGTATTTGCTGTGATCTACCAACATTTCTTCAAGATGATTGGGTGAGATCTACCGACATTTCTTTAAGATGATTGGCTGTTATCTACAAACATGTTTGCAAGATGATTAGCTGTTATCTTACGACATTTATGCAAGATGATTGGCTGAGATCTACCGACATTTCTTTAGGATGATTGGATGTGATCTACCTACATTACTTTAAGATGATTCGCTGTTATTTACCAACATTTATGCAAGATAGTTGGCTGAGATCTACCGGCATTTCTTTTAAAAGTATTGGGTTCTATCTATCAACATTTATGCAAGATAATTGGCTGTGATCTACCAACATTTCTTTAAGATAATTGGCTGTTATCTACCAACATTTGTGCAGGATGATTGACTGAGATCTACCGACATTTCTTTAAAATGATCTACCAACATTTGTGCAAGATGATTGGCTGACTACCAACGTTTTTTCAAGATGATTAGGTCAAATCTACAGACATTTCTTCGATATGTTTGCTGAGATCTACCGACATTTTTTCGAGAGTATTAGGTGAGATCGGATGTTATCTGTAGGATAGAAGTGACAAACTCTCATTCTAACATTTAATACCAACTTTATTGGGTCGTCTTCGTTAGTACGTGAAAAAAGGAAAAACAAAGACAAAAGTTAAGGAAGTCCATTACTATAATTTCCTATTAGTAAGGAAGAGAGAATAGTTCATAATATAAAATGTTTGTACACCGGCTACAGTGTCAGTACGCGTCCATGTGTGTATGTAAGTATGTGTGTTTGTACACCGGTGTGAAAGTCAGTTCACATGTAAGAAGTTATGTGTTTGTGTGTTATATTAGGTCCACGTGTATGACGCAGTAGCCATTTTGGCTTCTCAGTACTTTGTGTCGAAATGGCCAGTACTAGGTAGCTCGGCCAGGTGTAGTAATCGTCTACATGTCGAGAGAGGCAAGAAAAAGAGAGAGTAAGTGGATATTAATTCCACGTGTATGCGGCAGTAGCTGTTTTGTTTCTTGTCTTCTTGTCAAAGTCGAACCCAGGGCCAAAGTCCCGGGAAGATGTCTGTTGCGTCCCCAGCAGTGCCAAAGAAGGAAAGAGATAGAAGAGGCTTCTTGTGCCCAAGAAGAAAAAGAGAGAGAGGGCGGATGGCGCTCAGGTGTTTATATAGTTATGCTAGATTCGCCTAAGAGAAGGCCACTGATTGGTCAAGCCAAGAAGGAAGTAGATTGCTTGAACCCATCAGCAGGCAGCTAAGACGTCATCGATATTTTTACAATATGGCGGCTGTGCCGGCCCGTAGCAAACTGCTACAATACCTTCCTGCTTGGATTGATTTCAGGTAGAAAATCAAAAAAGGTTTATCAAAGTAAAAGAATGGTTTACCTTGCTGAAATTGTCCGTCTGTTTTGCAAGTCCAAATTTGCGTTTCGTCGGCAGACGAAATGTGAAGAGGTAAGGATTTTTTATCCGCTAGTGGCGATTATGTAGTTTGGAAAAATGTTCACATTGTAACACGAGGCGAGTTGAGTGACCGAATTCAAATTTATTTGCGTGAAATTGTGTACACAATTTCTTAAAATTTGAGGTCGTTAAGTTGATGCTCGTTGATATTCGTTGGCGCCGAATCGATTTGTTGACAATGTTACTTCATATACTCTTTGGTGAAGAGGTTCTTTATTTTTACGTGAAAAAATAAATATTGTTTAGAGTCACATTCGGTGATGGTTTGGCTAGTCGCCGTTCGTCACTGACGAGTTTGTCTTAATTATACTCGTTGATAACGGTGGTTTTGTAAATTAAGTTGTGACCGTTTTCAAATTTATTATTCGCAGAATAGTTGTAAATTATTCTTTAAAATTTGAAGTGTTCCTATTGAATGGAGGTTGTTAAATTTATACGTTTCATTTTGGGCGTCAGTAAGAAATGTTGTCTGACCGACAGTGTTGCTCTGCGTTAAAAGAAATTTATTTTTGTTGTTGTTGTTTTGTGTCGGCTAGTTGCCGAGGCCAGGGAAAGGTTTTAAGTTGCTGAGAATATTTACGCATGTGCATTCTAATCGTGTCGGTGAACCATTTTTTAAATTCTCCATGTGCACGCTAACGCAGGTAGAGTATAGCAGAAAAATAACCGTTTTCAATTAAAGTATTTGCTTACGCAAAGCTGCGTTTACTTTTTTATTTGTTTGCTTGGTTTTTCCGTAACAAGTGTCCCGTTAGAAATTTGTTACTCTTCAGTAAAGTAAAATGTGCTGAAGAAAAAAAGAGAGAGAGCGGATGGTGCTCAAGTGTTTATATAGTTATGCTAGCCATCCGAGATTCGCCTAAGAGAAGACCACTGATTGGTCAAGCCAAGGAGGAAGTAGTTTGCTTGAACCAATCAGCAGGCAGCTAAGAAGTCATCGATATTTTTACAATATGGCGGCTGTGTCGGCCCGTAGCAAACTGCTACAGATCTACTGAAATTTCTGCGAGATGATTGGCTGTGATCTACCGACATGTCTTTAAGATGATTTGCTGTGATCTACTGACATTTCTTCTAGATGATTGGCTGAGATCTACCGACATTTCTTATCATTCTAAATCTGTTGGAGATTTATACACATTTTAAGATAGTTTTTGTTTCTATCACTTGATTTGTCAACTATCATTATTTTCACTTTTAATGCAATTAATGATATAACCCGAAATCATAGTAACATTAGCATAAGGAATTATATCAATGCTATGGTTTACTGTGTGGGAGGAACGGTTTAATAGAGAACCTATCATCAGAACAATTCATTTATTCAATTACTTACTTTTGACTCTGGTTTAAACATTTCATCACTATTATCTTTCACCCTAGGTTGATTGACTTTGTTTGTAGTGTTAATTTACTACATGGCCTAACAAAAATAACATTTCTTATATAAAAGAAAGTTGTATTTCTGTCTTTGTATTTCAAGATACAACTAAGAAACTATCACAGATACAAAGGTCAGCTATTCGGATTCAGTATGGCCCCGGCCTGGTTATGGAAAAAGAATTCATTTGCTTTGGGATCATCAGGGGCCAACTTAGTGCATGGGGTGGGGGTGGGGGGGTAATAAAAGTTATTTTCTTTCATTCTTACTGGTAAATGTTTAAAAACAAAAACTAAAACTAGGTCAAACAGTTGGCTGTCGATGACTTTACCGATTTCTTTCTTATTTTCCATTATATTAAAATCGTTAACAAATGTTGCACATCAATGAATGAGAGAGAGTGCAGAAGTCGGAGGGGGGTGTTTAATATGACTGAGAATGTGTTGACCAAGGACAATGAATGAAGAGAGAGGGGGAAGACAGTGAGAGAAATTGTTATGCTACACACACTTTTTTAACATTTCTATTTTCTTATCTATGCTCCTGGGTAACGCCGGGTAGCCCTGTTAGTATAATGTAAAACTTATAAGTGAGAATTTCTATATTTAGCATTTATGGTATCATAAATGTCAATCTTGCACAAAATTGAATTATTAATGTGAAATCATTTAGTCTATTGTATATCCCGCTGTGATTATTTTCAACTTTGATAAATATATTTTTTCACTACAAACAGTCGCTATAGTGAGTAGCAGGTGTGCAGGGTGATTAGGAAAAATGGACTTCAAACAATGATTTATCTTTGAACAGACGATAGAATTGCAATTGCAATTTGTGGGATGTGTAGGAAGTGCAATATCAGTTTGGAGAAATTCTGAGAAGTGAACCCAAACTTGACAAAGACACTTTTTTGAATGCAACATCTGCAACTGTACTCATCTGGTAATGTGTATGATGCAACTGTTTACTCTTCGTATTTTCTCAGTTCATTTACCTTTAACAAATAACTTTCTTGTTGCATGGAGTGAATTGATATGCCGATTCACAATTTCACTGGTAGTTGACTCTCCGAATGACGGTTGATTTGAAATGAGAATTGATGGCATATTTAGATTTCTTTCACACAAAAAAAGAAAGAGCAAAAAAACTTCCATTGAAAATTAAGAAGAAAACCATTTTTTCTGATTTTTTAACATATGTCTATTTTCTAGTGGTTCGTTGTTAAATTCTATGCCATGTCAACCAAGGTTAGATCATCTTATAAAACAAAACACCACATCATATGTTTTGTATACAAATCGTTTATAGATGAATTTATTTTGTAGGCGTAGATTTTGTAAATAAATAGTCCATAAATGATGATGCATTGATGGGACCCTTACATCTTATAATGTAACACATGGATGAGGCCCTTACATGGGACCCTTATAAATGATAACACATGGATGGGACCCTTACATGGGGCCCTTATAAATGTAACACATACAGGTCCTACAGCTCCGGTCAGAATGGACATTGGAATAAAAAAAAGTTTGGAACCTTTCTATCAGCTGCAGTTTCATGTGATATCCATGATAGATTTATTGATCCATAGTTTGGACCCTGGCAGGTACTACTACTTTGGGTGAGAATGGTCCTCGGAATAATAGCAACTAAAGGATGACTCCACACTACACTGAGCTCTCCAATTGCAGCTTCACCAATTTTCTCCTGGTGAAGAATTAACTGTACTTTTCATCTTGTGGGAAAATGTGCAAAGTAATTTATTAACAATAAGTACACCTTTCATTTTCTGTGATTTTTCGGGGTTTTTTTTCGGTCAATACATTTATTTTTTGTATTAAAAGTACTTATCAGGTTGTATTAGTTTTTAAAAATTACCACCAATTGATTTATTTCTTACAAAAAGTAAATCAATTTCAATTTGACAAAGTTAATTTAATCAAAACATGAATAATTATTTTTATACAGGTTGTTGCGTCAGAACTGTCTACCTTGGATTTATTCTTGGTACGAACACAAGAGCGTGAGAATTTGTAATCTTATTTTACCCATGCATGGAAAATTCAGAATGAGAATCTTTCCTGTTCTGGCGCGACTATCAAGGCACACGATCGTCTGTCTGGTCAAAGAAACAAACGACTTTGTCGTACATTTTCTCTATTTGCTTTTTTGTAATGTTTATTGAGAAAAAGCCAACAAGTTTGCCTCTTGGTGTCATTAGCCAAGGTTGTTTATTGCTGGTAAGCGGCAGCAGCTGTTTTTGAAAATAACGAAAATTACCTGATTTGATTGGTGGAGAAGTTTTTGTGATGCTACTTCCACAAAGTGAACATTTTAATTTTTAATTCAGTTGGAAATTAGATGTTTTTAGAAGCAGTAGTGATTTCTTTCTCGGCTTTCAAAAAGAGATGGCAGCGTATTTTTTAACTAGAATTCTTTGAAAGATTCTAGTGCTAGATAGAAGTGATACTTCTTCTAGTCTAAAGGTTGTGGAATTAAGAGTAATTGTTTTGTCTCAAATTATCTCATTAGTTGTTAGAGTATGATACTCGTATTTTAAACAAAAGTGAAAACATGTTTGTATCTACAAGAGACAGAACTCTATTTGTATTCTTGAAAATCTATTCACAAGAGATTTGAATCTTCTGGCAGAATCAAGTAAGACAAAAGAGAGTGTCACAATTTGCTGATTTGTTTGAAACTGTATTTTTATCAGAATGTGAGAGTCGATATTAGAACTGTCAAATCTTATTCCTTTCTGACTATGGCACTTCTCTCAAAAGAAGAATCTGCTGAGCAGGAAATTTTGATCCATAATTCTGGCTTTTGAAGCAACAAGTTGCATCTCAGAGAAAAACAACATTTTGCTTTACTGTGAGTAAAGAACCTACTCTTTTTATTTTATTTTGGAAGAAAAAATGTTCCTTGATTTCAATTTGCAGAAATATTCTATCAAGGCAATTTCTCTCTTTCTTTCATGAGTTGCACAAAAAAGAGAGGACACCTTCTCGAACAGGTACCATTCATATGGCGCTTACATTTGAGCCAACTGCCACGAAACAGAAAACTGGTTCTTTTTATGCCGCTTCCTTAGACGTCAGTTTCGTGTGAGAAATTTACATTTCTTGTCTGCGTTAGCTTACTTGGCAACACATATGTTATGTCATTACAACACATGTGTTATGTCATTACAACACAAAGTGTTTAAAATATTTGAGAATTGAGCACTTTGCATCGAATTTCATTCATAATTTTAATAATATTTGATAATACCCTGTGTACTTCTTATCTCCCTTTTTGTACTTCTTTTCTCCCTTTATGCTCACGGTCTATAATGGAGTGTGTAGACAGAATATCTGAGTGACTAATAGTTTTCATCTTTGCAACAACTCCTGAGCGATGTCCAGTCACACCTACGGCACCGTTTCTACATATCCCAATGCATTTCTTTCATTCAATTTTATGTTCCAAGAAATAAGTATCAAGTGCTTTAAAAATCTCAGAGCTGGTTGTTCTACACGGCAAGTTTAGTGAACAAAGTAGTTCTTTCTGTAATTCTCCTTTGCACTCAACAAAATAACAAAGAAGAATTGCCTTATTACTTATGTCCGTTGATTCATCAAGTTGCATTGAATCAAATGGTGAATGTTGCACTATTTTTATAACTTGATTTTCAATATCTTCAGACATTTCTTCAATTTTGCATTTAACAGTGTTAGAAAGCATGGGAATTACTTATAAGTTTCTGCACAGCTTGTTTTTCAAAATCCCCTTCCCTTGCTTATAACATGCTAGGCTTGATTAATCATATATGGATTTTTATTTTTTGCTATAGGAGGAAGAACAAATTGGCAATGCTAAGCATTATCAACAAACTGAAGACTGAAGTGGCATGATGCAAAACCATGCTTGGCAACTCTGATTTTTAAATGTCGCTAGATATACCTGCAAAAGTAGCTTAAAAGTCGCTTAACTCAGAAGGAATTTGGCTGAGAAATAGCTAAAATTTAAAAGTATAATAAGCAGAAGACAATAAAAAATATTGGTACATGACTATTTTATATCAATAATGTTACTTAGATCATCTAAGTATTATTTTTTCTGTTTTGCACGGAGGTTTGTATTTCTTTTAATCAGGCTTTTAAAGAAGAAATGATTAGAAAAATAGACATCAAATCGTATTAATGAATTTTTAAATTAAAGCAATTATTCAATGTATTCAAAATTTAATCAAAATTAATTTCATACCATCCAGCAGCATCATCCTCAACTAATTGGGATTGGTTCCCTTGATCCTGGGTTTGCTTACGATTGTCCCAAGATTTGGCAGTGCACTTCTAAAATTGAATTCTATTTCTTCCTCCCTTACTATGCCATGTTTGTAGAAAATTAATCTAGTATACCACCCAGTAACTCGTGATCAACCGGTAAGAAACAAGTATTGAACATTACTTTGCAAGGCACGTGAAAGAATTGTAATGTATCAAGTTACAGCCATTGGGTGAACTTTTGGATTGGCCCAGAGGGCGCCTTTGTTGTAATTGTTGTTGTGTGGATTATAAAAAGAAGAGACTTTAACAGCTCGGCACTTGGTTCAGTCTTGACACTTAGTAAATGCTGCAGACTTAATAATTGGTGACGAGGTAGTAGAAGAATATGTGAGGAAGGGATTTGGAAGATTAACACCAACATGTGCTGGAAGTTTTTAAGGGGAAAAAAAAAGTAAACACACTCATTGGATGTGTTCGGAGTTCCCAGAAGCATAAAAAAAAAAAAAAAAAAAAAATGGCGTTGATGGGCACTTTACGGGAATGGAACGATGTTGAGGAGTCCTGGATTAACTACATTGAACGTGTGGAGTTTTTTTTATAGCCAATGATATTGAGAGTGAAGGGAAGAAAAAGGCGATTTTATTATCCGTTATTGGTGCAAAAAACTATGCTGTGTTAAGAGGTTTAGCAGATAATCGTCCGGAAAAGAAAACGTTTGATGAACTAGTTGGGCTGATGCAGAGACATATTAAACCAGCACCTAATGTGATTCATGAAAGATTCTTGTTCAACACGAGGGACAAAAGGGAGGAAGAGTCTATAAGTGACTATGTGGCCGCATTAAGGAAAATGTCCGAACACTGCAATTTTGAAGAGAGGGTTGGTGAATACATACGGGATCGCTTAGTCTCTGGAATTAAAGATGTGAAAATCCAGGAACGCCTACTAACCGAAAGGGATCTAACGTTGAATCAAGCTATTGAAATAGCAGTGTCAATCGAATCAGCCCGGAAATATTCTATATCAATGCAGGAAACATTTCCCGATTATGAAAACCCAATACACAAATTACCCTTGAGACAGGAGTGTTACAGATGTGGTAGTACCAGACACACGGCAGATAAATGTACATTTAAAAATAGTGAATGTTACAGATGTCATAAGACAGGATACACCCGCAGAAAGTGCAGGCAGCAACAAGGTAAATTCTTTAAAATAACTAAAAAGAGCGATCCAATGAATGTGGTGAATGAAGACCAGACAGTTGAAAAGGGATTCACTATGGAAAGGTTAAATCTGGATGAGAGGGAGGTTCGGCAAGAAGAATTGAATTTATACAATTTGCAAACACCACCGGTAAAGGTGGAGCTGTTGTTAAACAAAAAAAAAGTGGTCATGGAGGTAGATACAGGAGCATCTTGTTCGGTCATTAGTCTAAAAAAATTTAAAGAACTGGGCAGGATTCAGGATTTTAAAAAAAAGCACAGTAAAACTGACGACGTATACTGGTGAAATAGTAAAACCTCAGGGGACAACATTTGTAGAGGTATTACATGAAGGACAAGTGAACTGTTTACCACTACTGGTTGTGAAAGGAGAGATACCAACTCTACTGGGTAGAGATTGGATGAAGAAGTTAAAGCTGGACTGGGAAAGGCTGTTTTGTTTTACAAGGGAGAACCCATCGAGGCTTAAAAAAATACTTACAAAATATGATGCCTTATTTAATGGAGAAATGGGATGCCTGAAAGACTTTCAGGTGAATATACCCATTGATAAAGAAGCCAAGCCCAAATTTTGTCGAGCCAGGCCTGTACCTTATGCTTTGAGAGAAGGGGTGGAGAAGGAGTTAGACCGCCTAGAAAACCAAGGCATTTACAAAAGAGTAGAATATTCTAGATGGGCTGCACCCATAGTGCCCGTTGTTAAAAGTAACAATGGGGGGATCCGAATATGTGGGGACTATAAGCAAACCATCAATGCAGCAGCTCCATGTGTCAGCTACCCTATTCCTCGAACCGAAGATATATTTGCCACACTGAGAGGGGGTGAAAAATTCAGCAAACTGGATTTAAGCCATGCCTATCAGCAGCTGAAATTGGAGGAAGGTACCCAGGAATTGTTAACTGTAAACACACATAGGGGTTTGTACCAACCCACAAGGTTACAGTTCGGGGTGCACAGTGCTACAGGCATTTTTCAACAGGAGATGGACAAACGATTGAAAGATGTTCCTTTCTGCAAGGTATGAGTGGACGATATACTAATTTCAGGTCCCGATGATGACAGCCACTTAAAGAACCTAGAGAGAGTATTACATACGCTGAGCATAGCTGGGCTCAAATTGAAAAGAAGCAAGTGCGAATTCCTTCTTGAGGAAATAACCTATCTAGGGTTCAAGGTTAGCAAGGATGGTACAGCTCCTCTACCAGAGAAAGTGGCTGCAATGGCAAGAGCCCCCACACCCAGGAATGTTACAGAGTTGAAAGCAGTTGGGGCAGTAAATTATTATCGCAGCCATTTACCAAATTTGTCCACACGACTTGAGCCACTGCACAGTCTAATGAGGAAAGGCATAGTTTGGAAGTGGGAAGCCTGCCAACAAAAAATCTTTTGAAGAGACAAAGAAAATGCTGTGTACAGCACCCCTTCTGACTCATTTTGACCCATCTAAGCCCACACTTGTACAAGTGGATGCTTCTCCTTATGGCTTGGGAGCTGTGTTGGCTCATAGGATGGAAGATGGCAGTGAAAAGCCAGTATGTTACATCTCCCGAACGCTCTCAGATGCTGAACAGAATTATGCACACATTGAAAAGGAAGGGCTTGCCCTGGTTTTGCAGTGAAGAGGTTACATCAATATCTGTTTGGAAACCCCTTCACGATGTTCACCGATCACAAACCATTGTTGGGTCTATTTGCAGAGAACAAGCCAATTCCTGCTATGGCAGCTGCCCGGGTTCAGCGTTGGGCTCTATTCTTGGCTGCATATAATTACAAACTAGAATATCGAACTGGAGCCCTCAATAGTAATGCGGACTGTTTGAAGAAACAAAAATGAGGGAAAGATGATCTCTGTTGATGGAAACAACATGCTTGTCATTGAAACTTTGCTATGTTACTACATAGCAAAGTTTCAGTGAATTTTCTCAGGTGACACCGTATTCAATGCAACAAGATGTTTGCCACTAGATCTTTATCACATAGTAGACATTTCTTCAACAACACAATTTTTAATACTGATTTCAGAAACAACCTGCTCGCCCCTGGAACTTTGTTATATGGTATACATATCTCCAATGACACCGTATTTAATGCAACAACGTGTTTGTCACTAGATCTTTATCATGTGATAGACTTTTCTCCGACAACACTGATTTCTATCGCTCAATGATATTAGCCCTCAAACGCCTCCTGACAATTCAAACGCCTCCTGACAACTTCCGTTAAGTCCATCTTTTATGCATGGCAAAGCATGCTGGTTACATCTGGTCGATATGTATAAATTCCAGTATGTACGTGTTCTTCCTCACAGCGAGATTCTACAAACATGGGCTCTTTTATGGTATTTCCACCACTTGATCAAGGTTCCAGTTCATCACGTTCATCACGTTCCTGATCTGATCACACAAGCGACAGTGCAGATGCGGTCTTTTGTTTTGAGTGCTCCTCCGAAGCAGGATTGTTTGAATTTCTTTTTAGAGGAGCTTTCATTGGGCCTGTCTATCGGCAATGGGAAGGATTATTTTGTTAATCGATCCACAAGTAGATTGGACACTCCATATTTTCGTCATTTGCAGGCAATTTCCGTTTTTTTACTTACTTGGGAAGAAGGCTAGTCTTCTTCCATTAGGCGTTTCCCTGGAACTCTGATAAATTGTGTCCAGTTCCTTCACATGAAAAGCACTGTTTTTTTTTTGTGGCCAAACCTCTACACGTTACTGTCTGACGCCTCTGGACGTCCTTGCATATAATTCCTTGCCATATGGTTTGGCCTAGAGTACTTATAGCAAACGATTTTTCCACTACATTGCTTGGCAATGATAACCTCTGTCTGTGTCTAAACACATACAAACATAAATACATAAATAAAAAAAATCATTCGACGAATTAAAAAAATTAAAAAAGGACTAACAAAACAGAAGAGTTCTGTTGTTTTTAACAACACTTGTATTAATGAAAAATGTTGCCTAAATACACACACACAATATATATATATATATATATATATATACACATATATATATATACATATATATATATATATACTAATGATAATAGAATTAACGATGAGTGAAATATCGTAGAGTGATCTATCTCGATAAAATAAAGCTCAATACGTTGAGTAGAGCAATCAATTTTAAAGAAAGAAAGATGAAGATAAAAAATTGTACAAAATTACATAAAGTGACATAAATTAATACAAATTTATATTTCTGACCACTCAAACTTGAATTTATAGACTTCACTAATCCCCCAACCCCACCCACTCCTTCACACTACCCTTAAAATACTAGCCGTACGCATTATTCCTTTTTGACCTCGGTGAATCCGGTTCTATTCTCTTTAGTCAGCAAAGCTTCCTACCCTAAGCAGAATATTTAAGATGATATATAAAACGTTTGAAACATTTCTCTGCCAGGGAAGCCAGGAATTGAAGGCAGATATGAACTTTTCCACATAACGCCTTTCAACAGACAATCTTAACTTCGGATTTGCCGAATTGGATATTTAAAATACCAATCCAGGATTTTTACTTGTAACTCCACGGAAATATACATATAACGGAGTACGAATCTATACGGACCAAGTGAGATATTTTGAACCCTCCACCTTTTACTTGTAAATTGTTAAAAAACTTTCTTCAATTCTACAAACTGTTACTTTTACTATTAACTATCTACACCATAACGTCCCTTTCGTCTTCAAAAATCACTTCGCAATACTGCTAATTTTTATTTCCCGGCCTTTTATTTCTTTATCCCCAACCTTTTTTGTTTTTTTATTCTTCAATTTTTCAAAGTGAAATGGAACTAGGTAATATTTAACTGTTATAAATACCATATTACCAGATTTTATCCTCTGACGAGAAGAGTTTTATCTTTGAAAAACCATGGTTTAAGGATTAATGTAACTCCTTGCATCTGAACTTTCGATGTAATAAAATTTGTATTACTTTATGTAATTTTGTACAATTTTTTATCTTCATCTTTCTTTCTTTAAAATTATATATATATATATAGGGCTTTACGCGCTCCACTACTTTTTGGAGCTGCTCCTGCTCCAACGCCCAAAATTGGAGCTGGCTCCTCTCACGCTCCCCATTTTCAAAAAGGAGCCGCCCCTGCTCCAACTCCTATAAAAAAGGAGCGGCTCTTTTTTTACGCTCATAATAAAAAATATACCTTCTTTCATAAACGTTCTATTCTGCCAATGAGTGGTCGAAGGACAGGAGTGGGCGTCAAAGGATCTCGTCAATATGTCACTTTAAGTGTAAGACCGTAAGATAATATTTGACAAAATCTCGCTAATATTTTGAGACGAAGTATAAGATTATACGTAAATTTTCGTTTCCTGAGGTATAAAATAGAAACAGAAAAATCCCTGAAGTATTTTAAAACAATTTTAATTTTCATTGCATTAACAACCTATTTTTTCCAGGGAAGGAAAATTTGACCCGATATTTTTTATATTTATTTTGGAAGTGAATTTAGATTTGTTTTAAGTAAATAAAGTTTTACTTTTAAACATTATTAATGATTATTTTCTTTTTAAAGAAAACATTTCTCTGGGAGAGGAGAGACAGCCAGATCAACATTAATCGTTATGTTGTTTAATATTTGTTTGTTTTACGAACGTAACTATATTGTGTAATGTATACTATTATTTACAACAGAGAAACGAGCAAGTACTTTTAAACAAATCGATTTATCCATTTTTTTTTTCAATAGTACAATTTGGGGCGAAAAAAAACATTCATTAAAATTAAAAATTTGAATAAAAAAGGTGAAAACGTCTATATTTGAAATCTCTAACAAAAACAAACTGTTTACAATTTTAATATTGTTAAGATCGAGGGTCGTGTTCCCCCGATTATAAACGTGTTCAGTAAATCAAACAATGTTGCATGCAAAGACGGAGTAATAATTAATAAACAAAAATGAAGTAGTTCAAATAACGTTTATTGAACGTGTGTGTACGTGGAATGATGAAGTGTGTGATGTATGCATGTGTGTCGATGGAAAAACAGTTTTTGAAAAGGTATAAGAAGAAATGAATCCGGCGTAGGAAAAGTCTGTGAAAGCCGTAAACAAAGAAAACGAGTTGAGAACTCTTACCGTTGTTTGCCCACGTGTGTTGGTAGTCGTTATGCCGATTGAGAAGAAAAGCGTGAGACGAAACGCTAGTGTATTAGCGTCGTTCTGTCGACCAGAGAAGAGTGAAACGGAACGCTAGTGTCAGCGTCTGTCTGCCGAGGCAGGTCGGTGAGGAAGAGATGGATTTTTCGTTTGCAACCGTTTTTATAGTCCGAAGGGCAGATAACTCTGGTGTCGCTTTACAGCGCCACCTGTCGGTGATAAAGCGCCACCTACCGGCAAACCGGTGTAGTTATGTTTTGAAAGGAGGAGGTAACAGCTACAATATTCGATAATAGATTTTTTAAGATAAAGAAAGATATCTAATCTACTTTCGGTTCTAAAAAGACAACAAATTAGTCAGAAAATCTAATTATTTGCTTTTTAAAATTAAAATGTAAGATATTTTCTTTAATTTAATTAAGTTTAAACATCGGTTTAATTGTAGAATAGGGACCGCTGTTTTCTTTCGCTCATTTCGCCTGGTATTCGCCCAAATTTTGGATGAAACTGATCGTTGGTCTTAATTATATTTTTGGTCCTGAAATAAAATTCTCATTTACTTTTTAAAGTGTTGAGAATCTAACTTTAATTCCAGGCTTTAATCGCTGGCGGCCATGTTGGTTTTTATTCTTATGTTCCTTGGACTAAATATATTTTTCCTTGGACTAAATATATTTTTCCTTGGACTAAAGATATTTTTTCTGCTTTAACATTTTATTACACACAAAAAAAAAACTTTGAACATTCTATTTACAAAAGCAAGTTTTAACGGAATTTAACGAATTTAAAAGCAAAGATGAAACGGTTAAAACATACTAGTCGTGAATTTAAGAATAACAAAATATCGCCGAAAAGACGACAGGTAAAAATGTGGCATAAAAGTTCAATTTGATATATGCTAAACAAATAAATTAGAATTTTTTGTCAGGACAATATGTACCATTCCCCCCCCCCCCAAATCGATTTTATCGAACATTTGGGTGAATACCGAGCGAAATAGGCGAGAAAATCCAACGGCCCCCATAGTATAATTGAACCTAAAATTCTTTATTTTAAAACGCGAAATAAAAGAAAAATTGGCTTATTTATTCAATCAGCAGTAAACATCCTTGTCATAAGTTCAAATCTGTAAGAAAATAACTTCAAAGACATCTATAGACTAGCTGGCGCATTTGAAGACATTTGTCTGTTGCCTTAAGAAAAGTGTCCCATCAAAAATTTAACATGTCCATGTAAAAATGTTCTGTTTTCAAGCTTAACTCTCTCGTTCGTTCTCCCTCTCTCTCCCTTCCTATCCCTATATATCTCTCTCTCTCTCTTTCTCTCTCTCTCTCTTTCTCTCTCTTATATACATTTACCAGAGATATAATAAAAAATAACTCTGAGACTTTCTTTTCTTTTCCTTTTTATTGCTGAATAAAAAACTAGTGTTTAAACAAAAAAAAATCAAATAATTTTGGAGCGAGGAGCGCGGAGCGATAAAACCACCGCTCTTTAGTCCCAAATGGAGTTGCTCCCGCTCCACTTCCTCTGAATATAAAATGAGCCCTCCTCTCCTTCGCTCCAGCTGCCATATTTGCTGAACATTCGTAATATCCTGGATGTATCTTTTTTGGGAGATGTTACATTTTTCCATCGAAGTTGATTCTCTTTGCTCAAAAACTTTATATATTTTTTAATACTTTCAAATATGTGCTAACAGTAATATAATTTTACTGTTTCATACCTAGTATATCCTCTGATGATAAAAGTTTGCATTGTTTTAATCCAAGGGCTAAGTAAGAAAAGGAAAAATAAATTTATTGATATATTCCTTGTTTAAACTACTTGAGTCAATAAATTGTTCTTTTTACAATTTTTATTCTCATCACTCATTTCATTTTATTTTCTCGTGTCGTCTAAAATTAAGTTGATAACCCTGTAACTGCTAACCTATACACTCTTAATCCCTTTTAATTAATTTCATTTTTTTAATAATATTCCTTATAATTTTTCCGTTGTAGATAAGGTTGGATACTTAAGGTATTTTTAACCCTTTATTTTTAACCTTTTTAAATTTACGATATTTATTTTCTGCATTTTTTATTTTTAATTCTTAATTTCTAAAGTCATCCTTTTTGGAATGTTTAGATTGTCATATATGGTCTAATCGATGAATCTTCTTCGGTAAATGTAATTTTGAATATATAGTATTTCCTTTTTATTTCATTTAGTGGTAGTTTATATAGTTTATTGATTTTCTTTATTTATTATTCTATTGTTTATTCGTTTATTTCATTTTAATATTATAGTATTTACATATTTATATAAGTATGTATATGTGTCTGTGTAGATGTGTTGTATTACTGGTTTAACAACCGTTCGTCGAATGTCGGAATCTCTGTTGTCGTAGAACTCTTCCTTGTTGATCCAGAACGAACGGCATCGCTGTTAATGGGACGATATGTCGTTTCCCGATTCGAGAATCCCAACGTCCCGGAAACTATTCGTACTAACCTTGTCTCTCTCTTTCTCCATTGCCTCGCCGTTGTATGCAACTATTCGTACTAACCTTACTCTCGTTGTTGTCGCCTGACACAGCAGTCGACGCAATTCGGGAATTATATTTCCCTTTTTCTCTTTGCTTTCAATGTCTGCACGCCAGCTGCCATTGTTAATCGCTCTGTCGCCGTCACCATTCTCTGCAACCGCTTGTCGTTGTTACTTTTTCGGCCGGCGGTTTCTTTCTGTAACTGAAACCAAATCTCCCCGCACATGACAAAAGACAACAAGCCCTTCTTTTTACTTTGAGCCATTTATTGGTATTAGCCTGTCGACACCGAGCAAGTTCGTTGTATAAGAGAGAGAGGCTTACGCTAGTTAATTTCCTAATTAATCACCTAATAACCTGCAAGGGAAGGAAGATGGGGGACATCGCTTGGCTCACTTCGGGGGATCCGAAATCTCCTAGCTTGTAATCGCTACATGGCTAAAGCGTGTTCTCTTGTTGGCTTTCAGTCAAGAACTGATAATCTCACTCCAGTTTTCCCAGCGGGAAAACTGTGACGTCACGAAATCTCGTGATCGACGCACAGATGTGATATAAAATAATTAAAAACTTAGCTAAAACATTGAAATAACCATAAAGGGAGAGAAACAATACATCTGACGTAAATTGACGAACGCACAGACACATGGATTGAATTCAATACATTTAAACAAATGTATACATGCATTCAGCTCACGATCCATCTGTTAGATAATGGCCCTATGGAGATGGACGCATTTGTTGGAGATCAGGTTTGACTTGCGCGATTTGTGGCGAGGTCGTCTCGTGCAGGTTTAGTGCAATGTTGTTCTCACGGTCGCGGTGACGGGTGACGAGACCTTGAGTTCAAAAGCTTGTTCAAATGTACAGAAATGCTCAAAGTCAATTAGAATTAACAGCACATTTAGTAACAGCTTTAATGTTATAGCAGGAGTACATCAGGATTCTGTAATGAGTTTCTTGCTTTTCATGTTGTCTTAGTAACATTGGCCAGAGAGTTGTGTACAGGATGTCCGGAAGATGCTGTATGCTGATGATTTAGTACTTGCCTGTAAAACAATGGAAGAGCTACTTGTTAAGTTAAAGACTTGGAGGAATGTAAAGGTCTGAAAGTGGATTTTACCAAAACCAACGTGGTGATCAGTGGATGTAGTGTTGGAAAGTTTAAAAAAGATCAAATGTTCCTCTGCTCAGTTTGTGGAAAAGGAGTCTGGTGCAATTCAGTTTTTTTGTGGTATTTGTAAGCATTGTGTACACACGAAGTGCGGTGGAATTACTAGTAGTTTTAAAGAGGATAACCAGATTATGTGCAAGAAATGTAAGACAATAGAGATGGATGAAAACTAACATATAGACAAAGTATATCTGGATGGCAAAGCTATTGAAATTGTTGAGAAGTTTCGTTACCTTGGTGATAGAATTGGGGAACAGGGTGGAGTAAGTGCTAGTATGATTGCAAGAATTAGGAGTAGATCGAATAAGTTCAGGGAATTTCTGCCATTACTAACCAGCAGAGCATTACCACTGTCGACAAAGGGAAAAGTCTATAAGGTATGCGTATGGAAGTTAAACCTGACCAGTGAGGGTTGATCAGATGAGTTGCAAGGAGAGAAATGATATGATAATGATACGATGGATGTATAATGTAAGTCTTAAAGACAGGTTTAGTTCTGATGACTTCAGAGGAAGATTAAATCTGGATAGCATAGTGAGATGTGTGGAGAACGAAAGAATACGATGGTATGGTCATGTGGAAAGAATGGATGAAAATTCTTGAGTTAATAGATGTAGAACAGTTGAGGTAGCAGGTTCATCTCAGATGGAAAGGCGAATGAAAACATGGAAGGAAGTGATAAGGATATACTTGAGAGAAAGAGAGATAAAGACTTATCTAGAGATAGGTTATTTTGGAAGTCAATTTCTTAAAGCCGTCCAACACATGCCAGGATGTAAAATGGATGACAAACCGATGATGATGATGATTATGATGATGATGATGATGATGATGATGATGATGATGATGATGATGATGTGACACCCTTTGTTTTTTTTGGTGAATGTTTTGCTCGTTACAATTAATTGAACACAGTTGATAGATTACCCATAGATTTTTCCTTATCAATCATTTAGGCCTAGAGATTTAGAGTATTCTTACAATAATACTAATATTAATGGTCTACCAAACTAACTGGTTTATTACTGATTTTCTAAAAGATACCTTTATTGATGTATTATTTACTTATCTCTTCTATCGAAATTTTATAAATAGCAACTAAATTGAAAATCAAATTTTTTTCAGCCCAGACACAAAACTGATGTCTGCACAGAAACACTCTTTATATAAAGTAATTCTGTAAGTAGTCTTGAGTATCTATATTAGATTTTATTTGAAGAAATTCATAATTACACAAATTGAACATGAGTTACATTAGCGGTGACAGTTACCAAACATCCTTTGATGTGTTTTCATTGCTGGAAAAATCGCCGGAGCTTGGGGTGAGGGGGGGAGGGTTCTTGCTACAGCGTCTTTCCCTGAAGACTAAATGAAAATAATAATTTGAAACCTTTGGAGTATTTACATCGAAGAAACTACATTTGTTTTGGCGATTAAATAAATCTTTTTATTAGTTCTTTCCCAATCATTTAATAGTGATTTTCTTTTTTTTCTTGCAAGAAAAGCAGTTAATTTACAAACTAAAATAAACTGCAGACATCATTTCGATTTCAGTAACTAAATAATTTTTTTTTGGATATTTTAATTTTTATTTCAAGATATTTGTGCTGAAGACTTTTATTTTTTGTCCCAAGTTTCAGTGAAAAATGATTTTAAAATCATATTTTACTCTCAGGGCTCGTCGAAATTTTATGAGTTTAAGCTGATGGGACCAATTAAAGGTTTGTGAGTCGGAGTTTAAATCGGGAAGAAAATCATAATGACCAACTTACTTGGAAGAGTAATTATTCCACAAAATAATAACGGCTCCATAACTAAATAGATATGCAATTTTATTTGCGGAAACACAGAAACAAAATGAAGGTTGTACAATGGCTTAATTAATGTTGACAAGACGAAATAACGCTATCCTGGAGTTCCTCATTTAACGCATGCCTAGTAAAGAGCACAGGATATACATCTTGTCTGTTTGAAATTAAGACTGGAACTAAATCGTTCTGTTCATCAGGTAGTTTAGTTGTTACGCCAAGACGATTCATCGCATATGTCTCTCATTGAGCATAGGCATGTTGCTTGTCCATGTGGTAAAGAGGCGATGGTTACATAATCGTCAAGCCGAATCACAATCTCATCGCTGATCACGTAGACCAATACAAAATAGTTCACTCATGCAACTGCTACAGATTAATTCAAGAAAATAGGATTTAATTTCATCATTTTATCTAGTTCAAGCACAAAGTTATTATCGAAAACACACTCTTCACTTCTACTCTTTTCAAACTTGTAAAAGGAATAAAGGACCTCTATTATAAAAAAGGTTGGAATCCTTAGGTTTAACTACTTTACTAGAAAAAAGAATGAAGAGTGACTTAATTGAGAACTTAAAAATAATTAATCGTATTTCTAAATATAGAACAAATTTTTTTAATATCTCTTCTCGTACTGAATATTAATGGCAAGAAATATTTCAAAATCTAAATCTACAACACAATTAGATTCATAAAAATATATTACTGTAGTAATATATTTTTATGAGTGTAAAGTGTCAGGATGACAGGTGTAAAGTAGAAGATAATACTATTTTACAGAGGTCAGCTTATATTGACCTCGTTTATTTGCTTATGTAGATTGTCACACGTGAACAGGTTAGGCCAATATTATTGGGGAGGGGTCAGGTCAAAGGACGTCCCTCTACATAATACATCTAACCTATTGCTTTATATGCTCTCCCACAATGAGACGTTTCGGTTGTGGTCACTATACATTCTTGATTACTCGTGCGACATACCCATTATCTGTGGAGGTGGTTTTGGGGTGGTTGCGATATTCTTATGCTGCGATATGGGCCATGGTTAGATTTATTTAATATTTGTCTTCATCAACCTCCATCATGTGTGGACTTCCATCCTTTCCAGGCCACCGGTATCCTCAACTTCCATTTCTTCTGGTACGGTACCTGGAGGTTAAGTCTGGTAGGTCGCAGTTCTTCACATAAACCGTAAGACTATTTCCTATGACAATCTCTAACAAAAGAGTTGCCAAAGAAAAGAAAACTAGGCCGTTCTATAAATAAAAAATATATATATATTTATTTGAGTGACCTAAAGTGCCGAAAGTTAAAACAGTGAAGAAAGAAATATAAAAGTAATAAAGGTTGGCTGCCAAAAGTCTTTTCTTGAAGCAATATATCTGTGTCAAGTTAACAGGGGCAGGAAAGAGTGTCGACGTCTTTTCGTCATGGGTACCTAGAAGCTCTCTGTCTGCTCTGCAATCCCCCAAATGGACTCCGGATGGAGTCCCTAAAAGGTCCCTGCCCTTTTCGCCACTGCAACCCCATGCAGAAGGGTAACACCCCCCCCCCGAAAACGGGGCTACCTGTTGGCTGTGGTGTCTTAGGACGGGATCCTGGTGGCTGAGCGGTTCGTGACCTGGTTGCATAAATGGTCACATGATTTGCAACACTCTACTTTGGTCCTTATTTCAACTAGACGGGAGGTCGGAGAGGCCCGATCCGATCAATCGGCTGGTCACGTCATGCCCTAGTATCTATAAGTTCAGCCCCGATCGTATTATTCAATTTGATTCTTCTAAAAATCAAAACCTTATTTCTTTTATTTTTCCTCTCAAATAGATACTAAAGGCGGTGTCTGAGGGTCAATCGTGTTGAGAACAAGGAAGATTACCACTGCAGAGTTCTATACTTTCAGTTCATGAGTACTGAAAAAGAAATAGCAGGGGCTAATTTATTCCCACTCAATGCGAGTATAATGGTTGAAGTCTCAACCAGAGCGTTCGGATTATCCCCCCTGGTAAATTCCTAACTTCAGTTGGACTTTGCGATGGGTGGTGGAGCTCAGGACCACTGAAAAATCAAATCAAATTAAATGGCTAATAACAACAAAAAACACAAACGACACTTATCAGAATCAGATTCTTCTGATAATGAAGCTACTAAAGAATTCTCAAAATTTATAGTAATTGAATCTCTGGAAGATAAACCCTTCGCTAAACTGTCACTTTTCCTGATCAAATGGGTGATAAGCAGCAGGATAACTCCCAAAAGTGTAAAGAAAACACGAAATGGTGGAGGTTACTGACTGTAAGCCGTCAAGAAACCTATTAAAATTAACCAATTTTTACAACATAAAATCTAAAGCCCACGAAAAACTGAATACATCAAGAGGAGTCATCCGAAGTCAAGACCTTGGTCTGCCAATGGAGGAGAAGATCTAGATGGCACTGCGTAAGCAGAGGGTCACTCATCACCGAAGAATTTCAGTAAAAAGAGGTGGGGAGATCATCTGGACAAATACCTATATATTGACTTTTAATTCATCTACAATACCAAAAGAGGTAAAGATTGGCTACACTGCCAAAAGAGTAGAACCCTACATACCAAACCCCTTACGGTGCTTCAAATGTCAGAAGTTTGGCCAACAGACATGTGGTAAATGTGGCAAGAGAGTTCCGTCCCATATTGAGGACGAATGCCAAAGGGGAAAAAAATGTGCAAACTGTCATGGGGATCACCCCGCTTTCTCAAGATCATGTGATCACTTTAAAAAGGAGAAAGAGACAGTGAAACATACAAGAAATGTAGCATTCCCTGGGTTTAGGAAGATTGTGGAGATTTATATGAAGCCTCAATCCTATAGTAGGAGCCACCGCTAATAAAATAAAACAAAGCAGATGGGGGGTCTGCTTTGTTTTATTTTATTAGTTGAGAAGGAGACTAAATATATAGAATTAGTTCAACAACTACTGAAACTTAAACTACACGAGTGGCCTGGATTTCAGAAATGCTTGCAGGATGTTTGGTGTGGAGCTCGGGAGGAGTGAAGGAGACACCAAAGAAACCAGAAACAAAAGTGACAAGAGAGCTGATGGTAGGCACTGCCAATACAAGTAGAAGAAAGCAACGGTCACCGGTGCGCCCACCGAGCCTGGTCACAGATGCCTCGGGATCAAAACCAAAAAAAAACAAAGAAAAAAAAGAACCGGTCAAGAAGAAGCAACCTATCACTGTTGAATTGACTAATAAAGTCAAGGATTCAGAGTAAATGAATGTAGAAACTACAAATACACAAGAACCAGATTGAATAAATAAAAATAAATAAAATAAACCATGTTAAATAAAATCATCCAATGGAATGTTAGTGGTGTTAGAGCGAATTTTGAGGAATTGGTTCTCTTTATGAGAATGTGTCCAGCAGTCGTTTGCTTGCAGGAAACATTCCTCAGGCAAGATAGTAAGTTTCAGATGAAGAACTACACTACATACAATTATATAAATGAAGAAGCTGGTAGAGCCTCTGGTGGAACAACTATAATTGTGAAAAATGCAATTCCGCAGTCAGATACTGCTTGATACGGACTTACAGGCGGTTGCTGTATCAGTGACGTTGCACAGGACAATCACAATCTGCTCCATTTATCTACCACCAGGTTAGAACATAGTTGAATCCAAGCTGAATGATTTAATAAAACAGCTCCTCAAACATTTCGTTATGATTATTAAAATCACCCAGCAGTATGAATATACTGCTGAGTGATTTTAATAATCATAACGAAATGTGGGGCAGTAAAAACACAAATAAAAAAGGACAGATTGTTGGAAAAATTATAAATTAAAATAACCTTTGCCTCTACAGTAATAAAACCAACACATATACGTGCACCCAGCAACGGGAACATATTCAGCACTGGATTTAGCTATGTGTGATCCAACAATATTCATGGATTACACATGGAAGGTACATGATGAGACATGTGGGAGCGATCACTTTCCAATTATTCTGGAAAGCACAGGTCCTCAACTCGAAGAAAGAGTACCACGATGGGATCTGCAGAAAGCAGACTGGAAGAGATTCCAAGAACAATGTGACAAAAACCAGCTAATGCCAATGTCAATGGAAAAGATCAGAGCCAGAGATAGGTGGACAATTAAGGAGTCAAAAACAAATTCATGGAAACAGTATATATCCAAGATAAATTCCAACACAAAATCTAAAGCGATATGGACCATGATGAGAAAGATAGCTGGGGAAAATAGCAGTATGCCAATAAAACATCTTATTACAAACAATATGAAGATCACAGACAGGAAAGAGATTTCTAACGCCTTGGCAAACAACTTTTCTGAAATTTCTGGCTTCAAGGGTCAGACTGAAAAAATTTTTTTAATCAAAAAGCTGAAGAAAAGAAAAAACTAAATTTCAGTTCGAAAAATAATGAAAGTTATAATTGACTCTTCGCGGGATCAGAGCTCAGTGAATCACTTGAAAACCCCACAATACAGCGATCGGTTCGGATGATGTATCCTATGAATTTCTAAAACAATTGCCACATGTGTGTTCCAGATACCTTCTAGACATTTCTAACGAGGTGTGGATGAGCGTAAAACTCCCAAATCTCTGGAGGTAAGCCACAGTAATATCCATTACCAAAGACGGGAAAGGACTCTGATAGGCTATCGACCAATTGTCTTAACTAGTTGTCTCTGTAAAGTAATGGAAAGGATGACAAATGGTTAACATGGTAGCTTGAGTAAAACAATCTGATGTCAGACCTACAATTTGGTTTCAGAAAAAAAAGAAACATTACTGACCATTTGATCAGATTGGAGACTTTCATTAGAAAAGCATTCATCAAAAAGGAACACCTGATTGCTATCTTTTTTGATCTAGAGAAGATGTACGACACCACCTGGAAGTACAGTATAATGATAGAGACCTCAGATAAATTAGGCAGAATGGTCCTTTTCATACAAAACGTCTTGGAAAACTGCAATTTTAGAGTGAGAGTTGGAACTACACTCTCCCACATAAAAGAGCAGGAGAATGGGGTACCCCAGGCAAGTATCCTATCAGTAACACTCTTTAATGTCAAGATTAATAATATTGTAAAACACCTTGACACTGCAGTCAAATGCTCACTGTATGTGGATGACTTTTTGATTTTCTGCCGAGCAAAACATATGCATCTGGCAGAACGCAAGTTGCAACTAACTTCAAATAAGATCAGCAAATGGACTGAAGAAAACGGTTGCAGATTCTTTGAATCAAAGACAAGGTGTGTCCATTTTTGCAATTTGTGCAAAATGCATAGTGACCCATGCCTTAAACTGGATGGCAAGGAGATACAAATGGCAGATGAGTATAAGTTCCTGAGATTTATTTTTGATAAAAAACTGTCTTATAACCCTCATATAAGGTATCTCCCCCCAAAAAGGCAACAAGGCGATTAATATACTCAGAGTGGTAGCTCACACTGACTGGGGAACGGATAAGAAATCCTTACTCAAGCTGTACCAAACAATTGTGAGGTTGAAACTTGATTATGGAAGTTTTATTTACGGTGCAGCAAGATCATCATACCTGAAGCAATTGGAAACTATCCATCACCAGAAACAAAGACTTGCATTGGGAGCATTTCGCACGTCTCCAGTGGAAAGTTTGTATGTCGAAGTGAATGAAGGTCCTTTACATCTAAGGAGAGAGACGTTGGCACTTCAGTATGTGACAAAGTTATCATCATGTCCATTAAACCTTGTCTACGGCTGCGTATTTAATCCTCAATATAAAACTCTTTTTGAGAGAAAAATCAGAGTCATCAGACCTTTTAGCTACCGTATCAGGGAACTAAGAAATAAACTGGGGTTGGACTCTAATCTCATCTTGTAGTATATGTTTCTCTCTTACTTATTGGGAAAATAGATTCGTGGTTTCCTTTGTATTCCTTGCAACAATTGCATGGAACATAATAAATACAGATTTTGGTTCTGTATTATCTTGTGTTAGGTTTGACCATGAATAGGTATCTTTTTCTAGTTAAACACAACTGGCTGACAGTATCGATGAATATTTTCTTGGTGTTCAATGAAAGACAGAGACTTTGGATCTTTTTGCACATGCCTAAGGGAAATAGACCACAGTAGTTGTGTTAATTTCTTTAATATGCTTTTAAAAATCATTTGCACCAATGCATAAAGTATGATTGACAAGGTTTAACCCTGATTTACTTATCGTCTGACATAAAGTCTATAGAGGATTGGTTAGAAGAGTTCGAAGTAGGATCAGTTGCAGTTTTGAAGTTTAGTAGAGAAGAATCGTCATCTAAAATTTGGATAGAGGTTATTAGACCTCATTGTGTCACGTCTGACTTTAGCCAAACGCTACTCATAAATAAGGAAAGGGATCCATAGTTATGTTGATAAATTTTGTTTTAAGGTTATATGTTATGTGTTGGGTGGAGAGAATTATTCTTTACCATCCACAACTCAATATTATCATTTTTTATATCTGTAATATACTAACACTAAATGTATGGGAGAAAGAGAAGGATGAAACAACTCGAGTACAAAAATAACATTTCATACAAAAACCACAATGTATACAACAATACTGTAGATGACAGACAGAAGCGAGTATGAAGCATTACACAAGACAGTTTATGTAGAGAACCTGTCTGGCTGAGGAGCTGGTGGCGGAAGAGAGAGCGTTGGTTTTGAGTAACAATCAATCAAGATTATTGTATTCGTAGTCGACGTCTTCTTCTTTTGCTTCTGCTTCTTTCATGTATGAAAATATGTCCAGAAGAAAAGCATCTAGAAAGCATTGTGACCCCCAAGCCCTGACAACGGAACAGCGTAAATACCCCATCAAAAGGCAATACAACATTAGTAGACCTACTCAGTAAGCTGAGTACAAATGAGCATTAGTTGCAATTAATTGTTAAATACACAGGTTGTCAGAAATAAAGAAACACAAAGCAGATTTTTAAAAATGCAAGTCTTTCACTATCAGTTTTTTGTCTTTTTTAAAATAAAATGCTTTCATGTATCTTTAACGATTTTGTAACCAGACGTCTTCAATGTAAGGGTGTGTAAAGAGGGTGAAAAGGAGGACATTAATATCAGAAGCTGGATAGACAGAATTGTGAACCACTCTGAATTGTTCATCTCGCTTCTAGCATTCTGACAGTGTCCGGTTTGCATACCTTTATTTCTTAATTTTATAAACAAGGCGCACACGCCTTGTTTATAAAATTAAGAAATTAGTGTGATTCAGTAAAATCTCCTGATATGTTACTCATCTTAGAATTACTTGTGGATGTTATCTCCTGTTATTCATCCAGGAATCTGCTGCTCATTCCTCAATTCACTCGTCAGATTTTGACGTCTTCGAAAGCATCCATTTGGCTGAGCCTTGTCTGCCACAAGGCCATCAAATATTTTACATGTGGACGGGTTGGTTTGTCTGTTTTATCGTAACTCAACCCTTTTTAGCTTATTTAATTCTGAAACACAATATGTATTGGAAACGATTCACTGTATACGTAAATTGAACATAAATTGCTATTTACCCATAGATGGGGTCGAAGAGTGTCTAAATAACGGCAATAGATCCAAATAGATTTGAAGTTTGGATAGTTGATTGCATAGGCTGTTACGGTATCAATTACTGCAATAATACATCCACAAAGGCATATTGATTTTGAGAATTTTCTGATACCACTTCTTCTGGATATATACATAGATAGACAAACAGAGACGAACACGTGGTTATAGGTACTCATCGTTGAATCTGTGTTTTGTTCCTTAACTTACATGGGTTGCTTTGCGATGTCTCCTGATCTGTTACTCATCCTAAAATCAGCGGTTCGTCCCTTAACTCAGATTTTGATAACACTCGGATATCACTTTATATGGATACATAAATCGATAGGTAGACAAACAGACATGAACAGATGGTAATATGTACTTATGTACACATGGAAATAGATACATCAACTCAAATTGACGTTTGTGTATGTGTATGCATATGTGTGTGAATGCTTTAATATATTTGAGTGTCTGAAAGCTGCGGCTTCATCTATTTTATCTCCCCATTCACCCTTCCCAAGCGATTTTATATGAAGGTCATCTGTCAAAGAGCCATTTCCTCTTGAAAGCCGATTCTACTGGGACTGCTTATCCTATGAATTCTCTTCAGGATAAAACCCTTGAATCATATAAGAAAGCCATTCAAAGCTGAAGATGAAAGATAGCTTGCAATCATATTCTAATATTTCTCTCTGAGCTGCTGCTGATTAGGTTTCATCTTATTTCATAACAAAAAATACAATTTTTCTGGAAATTTTATCTAAATAAATAAAATCTAAATAAATGATCTAAATAAATAATAATCTATATAAATGCAATATGAAGTCTTTATGTCTTTTTTTTTCAATTTTCTTTTTCCTTTGTTTTTGCTAATATTTAATGTTCAGGTTTATTTGTCATTTGTAATTATTGATTCAACCGCTTCCTCTAGTCCCAAACTCGAAAACTGTTAATCTTTTGAAACGAATGTATGCGTTTCTACCTGAATCAATAATTATAAGTGAAAAGGAAAGAGCTTACATTAGTCCTCATTTCATTCTTCCCTGATGACGGTGATAGATTTGATTTTCGGATGAGACATAAACCGAAAAACACAATTTTTCTGCAATATATATATATATATATATATATATATATATATATATATATATATATATATATATATTGTAGAAAAATTGTTTTTCGGTTTATGTCTCATCAGAAAATCAAATATGAAATAGAAAAAGTGTGACCCGTTGGATCCACTCACTGAGCTTGGGGTAGAATGTTGGAATCAAGAAAAAGTGAGTTTGCAAAGCCAGTTAAATTTAAAAAAATAAAAAGACAAAATCCCAAATTAGTTTTTCTGTTCGATATATTACCTCCTTTCTTTTTCTCTCATCTCTCTCTTTCTCCACTCTGTCTTTCTCCACTCTCTCTTTCTCTCCGCTCTCTCTTTCTCTCCAGCTATGAGTTACATAGTATAATACTGTGGCAATATTCCCTATTGTTTATAATGGACTATACAAATCTTTAGTTTTATAGTTAATCTCATTACTTTGACTGGACAAACTGAGAAATAAGTATGAATAAACACAGAGAGAGAGAGAGAGAGAGAGAGAGAGAGAGAGACGGAAGCAAGGGTTATATAGACTGTATAAAATAAGATACAGTAAAAAATAATAATAAACTTTGTAAGAGATCGGTGACTTGATGGGTAAATTACATATTACGGCTAATTAGAACAATTAAACTAGATTTTTTTAAAAACCTAACTTAATCTCAAAACCATGAAATATTTTAACATGTATTTTAAAACCTTAAGGAAACAAATGGTGAGTAACTCAACTTTAAAAAAAAATCTATTATTATTATTATTATTATTATTATTATTATTATTATTATTATTACTATTATTATTATTGACTTTCTTCATATTCCATATTCCTTTCAGTTCTCTGGCAATAATGATAATAATAATAATAATAATAATAATAATAATAATAATAATAATAATAATAATAATAATAATAATAATACATGCGATGGAATACATGTGTACTGGTTCAAAAAATTCACGACCCTACATGAAAGGCTAGCACAGAAACTGAGAGGATGTATCCATAAAACAGACGTACCAGAGTGGATGATCAAAGGAAAGACAACGCTCATACAAAAAGATGCCAAGAACGGAACGACCCCAAACAATTACAGACCAATAACCTGTTTACCAACAATGTGGAAAATCCTAAAGGCACAACTGAGAGAACAAATTTACCATTCCCTGAACAGCCGTGGGCTACTTCTCGAGGAACAAAAAGGATACCAGAAAGGGAAAAGAGGAACACACATAGATCAAAAGATCCTGAAAGAAGTTAAAAGCAAGAAAAAGAACATATCTATGGCATGGATTGACTACAAAAAAGTTTACTACAGAATCCCTCAAGCATGGATAATTGAATTCTTAAAAATATACAAGATACCTGACAGAATTATTAATCTCATCAAGAAAGCAATGGGAACATCGAGACTGGAACTGATAGCCAGAGGACAACACCTGACTCTAAGGAGACTCCCTATCACCACTACTGTTTATAATAGCTATGATGCCACTCAACTACATACTCAGAAAATGTGATGCTGGATACAAGTTTACAGACACAGAACTAAGAGTAAATCACCTGATGTACATGGACGACCTGAAACTATTTGCAAAAAGCAAAAAGGAACTGGAAAAGCTGATAAATACGACCAGAATCTTCAGTCAGAACATCCAAATGGAATTCAGAACAGAAAAGTGTGCACTACTAGAAATAAAAAGAGGAAAATTGGAGACAACAGAGGGCATGGAACTCCCCAACCAAGAGGAAATGAGGGCGCTAGGCGAACAGGATAGCTACAAATATCTTGGAGTTCTGGAAGCAGACACTATTAAATCTACAGAAATTAAAGAGAAGATTGGAAAAGAATACTTACGAAGAACAAGAAAACTCCTAGAAACGAAATTATATAGCAGGAATCTAGTAACAGGAATAAAGACCTGGGCAGTAGCACTAATAAGATACTCTGGACCATTCATAGGTTGGACTAAAGAAGAACTCAGGCATCTTGACCAGAGGACTAGAAAACTAATGACCATGCACAATGCACTACATCCAAAAGATGATACGGACAGATTCTACATGAAAAGAAACGAAGGGGGAAGAGGACTGGTAAGTATAGAAGATTGTGTGGACGACACGAAAAAAGAGCTGGAGAAATACATAACTCAGAACACGTAAATCCTTATCACTGCAGCAAGAGACACCGTTCTAACGAGCAATTCGGGAAGCACCGAACCCAGAAACAAAACGACAAGAAAAGAAAAGTAGGAAGAAAAACAACTACATGGACGCTTCAGAAACTCGCAACGAAAATAGCTGGGTATGGCTAAGAAAAGTACACTTGGACAGAGAAACGGAATCTTTACTGATGGCTGCACAGAACAATGCAATTAGGACAAATTACATTAAAGCTAAAATAGATAAAACCCAGGAAAACAGTAAATGCAGACTGTGCGGACAAAGAGACGAAACAGTAAATCATATAATTAGTGAATGTAGCAAACTTGCCCAAAAAGAATACAAGAACAGACATGACTGTGTTGGAACTATGGAAACAATTGAATTTCGAATAAGCAAACAAGTGGTACAAACATAAACCAGAAACAGCACTGGAAAACGAAAAACACAAAATCATTTGGGATATGGATATACAAACAGACAAACTCATACAAGCAAGGAGACCGGATGTTATAAAATCGACAAGAAGGAAAAATCTTGCAAAATCGTAGACTTCGCCGTTCCAGCAGACCACAGAGTGAAGACCAAAAATACGGAAAAACAAAGCAAATACACAGAACTAGCCAGAGAACTGAAAGGAATATGGAGCATGAAGAAAGTTAGTATAATATTAATAATCGTAGGAGCACTAGGAACAATCCCCAAAAACCTGGTAAAAAGACTGGGAGAAATTGGAATCAAAGGGATCATTGAAACTATACAAAGGACGGCAATGATCAAAACAGCTGCAATCTTAAGAAAAATCATCGAATGCGGAAACCAACCCGCATAAGCTATGAAGGGTCACATGGAATCTACAACAAGAAGAAAACAAAACCACAAAAAAACACCACATCACAAACAAAGGAACAGAAAATGCAAGCAACATCACTTCATGAACTCCCCCACATAATAAATTACACCGGTTTCAGCTGACACGACACAAAAATGAACCAATGAACAGAAATAGCAAGAAACACAAAAAAAAATACAAAAATAAAAAACTTAAATTAAAAAAAAAATTGTACCAGCCTAGGCTGACACCACACAAAATATTTGTATAGAATCAAGGAGGATGAGAAGACCGAGGAGGAACAGCACAAACCAGACCTCCACTGGAAGTGCAGAGAGTGCTGGGACTTTGGAGAGGCTTATTGCCACCCAAATCCCAGAGAAGACCAATGGTCCTTACCAGCGAGAAATCAATGGTAAACGGCTGTTGCGATCATGCAAGGTTATTTGCAGTAGCTATCAAAAAGAAGTAGAGAATATTGGAAATCTGGGGAGGCTTGTTGTCACTCAGACTCCAGGGAATACCATCGGATTTCTTCATGCTTACTGAGTATGTTTAATTAGTGCTACAGTACTCGATTGTTTGCGTTTTTTTTTTTCATGTCGCTGTTTCCTTTTGTGTTGGTATCACTGTCTCAATACTATATATCTGCTAAAAGGTTGTCTCACGTCTCCACTAAAAGAGATTTTATTTTACTTACACTACAGACGGTGAGAGTTGTGGCGAAATGGATACCTGTGTTCAAGTTCTGTCAGATCGTACACACCTTTATTAGGGATGGCGACAAGCTTTGCATGCTAACTGAGTCAGAATCAGGAAAACAAATCAATAAATTGGAACTTAGAAGTAATAGAAATTGTGTGGACTTGTTAGGTTAATGTTTTACTTGAACTTTCTTTGATACCAAATTGAGATACAAATTGAGAAATGATTTTTCAAGTTTCTTTCTTGTGTAGAGTTATAAAAATAGAAAAATCTCCCTTTCTCTAAAAGTTATTTATTTAGTGTTTAGATTATCACTGGCGCAACAAGGAGCTGATTAGCACCAACGGGTTTATGCTATAAACAATCCTTACGGTATGGTAATTTATAATTGGTATAGGTTAGGGTTAGGGTATGGGTTTTAGATATGCATTCGATGGGAAACCTGTAAAAATTGCACAGACAGACAATATTGGTCTATTATATAAATATCGAAATGAATAAATGCAAAAGTTTTTTCCACCTAACCTAACGAATATTAACATCAAATCAGCTAACGCCTATTTAATTATATTATACAACATAACATTTTGAAATACTGTATATATAGTAATCTGCAAACACCTATGGTATTGGTAATTTGTATATTTATTTTTTAAACAGTGTCTAATAAATTAATATTCTGTAATATACATTTGTAATTTTAATTACCATATTTTCTTATATATACGCAATATTTTCGGCAATAGTAAAACGTCTAATGTCGCTGGGATGCTGAGAATAGATATTGCACTTTGATCTTAGCCAAAAAGCGAAGGAACTTTAAAAATATGATGAGGCATTTTTTAAAAGAATGAAAAAAAAAAACTGATTTAATCTATTATTGTTCATCTTTTACTGGGTGTGGGTAGTGTAGTATCAGTTTTGTTATAAAACCGTCCTCCTAGGAATTACCTCCTCCTTTTTAAGAGGGTGGGGCTAATCCCCCATGATATTACACCCTCTTTTGGGTGATGGGTTTATGTAGTATATATTCTGTTGTCATGAGACCATCTTTCCAGGGACTACCGTTTCCTCTTTTTGAAGGATGTGACAGTATTGAACGGTCCTGCGAAAATCGAAGCCTAGAATACAGCGCTTGTGTTAATTAGCCACGAACCTACAAGAGTCAAATACCATATTGTGTTTCTAGTATGAATAAAGTGAGAATTAGGTCGGTAACCTAATTCGCTTTCTTGAGAATAGCATAACCTTTCTCTTCTCAAGTGTCAATTTCAATCTAGGTCATATCGTTTTTTTTTTATATTGTCAAATAGAGAAAGAATTAGAGGACATTAAAATAAACTTTCTCCCCTCAAATGCAATATCAATGTAAAATCATATTTTTTTACCCTATTGTTTTCGCTTATGAGTAACCTTTATCCCTCACTCAAGTTGACCGAGAACCATTGTTCTCGTCGAATGAATCCCATTGGACGCTGGCAAGAAATTCGCCGCCCCCTCCTCGTGGGGTCGGTGCATTCCCAATAAAAGAGAAGACAAAAACGTCTTACAGTAGTGAGTTAGAGATTAGATACAAGGAGATATGGGAGATGAGTAGATTGGGTGAGGAACAGCCAGTTAGTTACGTTACACAGACAGTTAGTTAGCAAGAGAATCAGACGTAAGAACTCGTTTCTGTCCCCATCCATCGAAGATAGCACGTCTGTCTGTTTACGTGTGTTCTCGCCCAAGCTTAGAACAGCATTTCTCTGACAGAGGAAAAAATCGCCCAGAATTACAAAGTCTGTCGATCGAACCAAAAAAAAATACCAGAGTGAACTTTAATATTATCTAGCTGACTTACCTTGTAACCAAACAAGTGTAATTTATTCTCTTTAATTGTTTAAAATAATTATTCTTCTAAGAAACCCACACAGATCAAGTCGTTACGGACTTCTGTGTTGCATTAAATGACCCTTCACTTCACAGAGATACTGAGTTGCTACCCCCCCCCCCCTCCGACGGTCACCCACTCATCTATCAAACACAACGTATTTCGAATTCATCAACATCTTGTATAAAGTGCTTCAAAAATAGCTACGAAGTTAATCCAGTATTCTCAACCTGAGGAAAACATTATTGCGATTTGTCCCGGTTGTGAAAAAACAGAGGGAATGTGCGCCACGGAAGAAACTGTCGAAAATTAATATTTCAACAAAATTTCTTTTTCTTCGAAATTCAAATTTTATATTTTATAAAAAGCAAATAATTAGACTGATTTGTTTGTTTAAAGAGAATCAGTTTGATATCTTTACTTTTCTTTAGAACTTCAATTGAAATTATGATTTGTGTCACTTAAAAAAGATGTTCATATGTCTATCAATTACGTATTTTATTTACCTCATCTCCAGAAGGTTAGACACAAGGTCAGGTGTGGGTTTTGGTGGAAGTGTTTCTGTGGAACGAACTGGATTCGAACCTGGCACACCCAGGTTTTCAGTCCGCGTCGTTAACCACTTAGCAAAATGGGTTTTGGCTTTACGACTTAACATCTTAAACCCATTATCAGAAATACAATTAAAAATACAAGTTTCCACGTACACATGAAACGCCGGAATGAAGATTAGTCTGAGAAAAAAAAGTTGCACGAAATCGAAATTTTCTTTAAGACAATGTCATTTTTTCGCTTCCATTGGCAGGTTTCTTTTAAGAAATGTTATATTCAGACTCTTGGACAAGTGATATTCCAGGTTAAATGTAGGTTTCATAAATAGAAAAAAAAAATTATGTCGCCTAAATTATTTGCAATTTTATTTTAAGTGTTTGCATGAAAAGGAAATTGGACACTGATTAACATTTACACAATAGAAATTTTTTCTTTGGGGATTGAAGAGGTTTCAGAAAAATTATATTTTAAATTGAAAAGGTATGGTTAAATTGTACTATGTAGACAGTTGGAATATCACTGAAATCTTGAGTGGATTCTCATCTCAAATTGATACTTTTGTCCCTAAGAATAAATTTATATTTAATTTAATACATATGAAATTAAATTTGTAACCATTTTTCCGAAGGTGAAGATTATTGACAAGTAAATAAAATATTGATTTTTTGTAATAGGTTTGAATATTTGATTCAAAACAAAAAGTAATTAATCTCACACGTTTATAATTCTTAAAAAATAATAACGTCACTAGAGGATTAAGAAAGAGTGGGGCAAGTTATATTGAATGTGTTCTGTTGTTTTACTTTTCACAACGAAAGATTTAAAAAGAAAAGAAAATACAAAGGGGGACTACAATCATCCTCCCCTCCTAATTATTGCGAGAATCATGTGGATTTTAAAAAAAGAAAAAAAAGAGGCAAGTAAATAAGGATTTGCTGCCATAAACATTTGTAAAAAGAAAAAAAAGAAAAATATCTGAAAAAAATCTTGAATTAATAAGCACACATACCAAATGGAAGAAAAAGAACTGTTACCATTATTAAAAAGACATTTTTTTCTTGTCTGTTGGGGAATGTGTGGAAAAAAGGAAGGGGTTTTCTGAGCAGGAGACGGTTATCGAATAGTGGTCTCTGGCAAGCTAATTTATATACGTGTAACGAGCGGTTATAAAAGCGGTCACTTCCTTCCCCTTACCGCATTCTTTCAGTCAACGTGTATTGCTAAGTGAAAGACGTGTGGCGAACCGAAATCGATCAGAACGGACGCTGGAAGGCAAATGGCGTTATTTCTACCCCTTTTTTTTCTCTGCGTTGTTTGAGATACGCTTTCTTTATCACTGACTGGAAACAAAAGGAAGTCTCATAGAAACCGACACGCTAGTGGACCAACGCGAAACTTTGCACCCCTATAAAAGGAACGAGGACTGCGTCTTTTTCTCTTTTCATCCAGACACACAGGAGAAGTACGCTCTCCCCCTCTCTCTCTCTCTCTCTCTCTCTCTCTCTCTCTCTCTCTCTCAGCCGACAAGCCGAGGGAGAGGAAGACAAAAAGAACCACTTCACAAAAAAGTATGTAAGTTTTCTTCCCTCGGGCGCACAAACAAAGACCCCTTATTTACACACACATTATCACATTGCCACAGACACACACACACACACACACACACATGCCCCACATTGCTACTTCCGCCCACACAAACTTTTTATGATTCACGCACTAAAGAAACACTAGTTTAAATAGACTTTAACAAAGAACATTTCGCGCATTAAAAAAACGAACTCTTATAATCTATGTAAACTGATAGTCTTACTTAAAATAAATTATAGGATGGTTTGTTAATTAATATAATGTTTTCTTCCACTTGTTAATTCACTAAATACTATTCTTGATTATAGTATTTCTTCCTTCGTTCATTCATAAAATGTCATACATGTAGAGCGGGCACTTGCTCACTGGGGACCCATTTTATTTACTATGCACATGTTAAGTTTAACCCTTCGCCATATTGGTCTCCACGTGGTCGATTGTCATGGACCCTTCTGCTACTTATATGTGATATTATCTTTAGGTCACAAATGACTAAGTAAACCAAAATATTGTTTTTGATTAATTTCTCAACTGTATTTCCTTTAAAATAATTTATGACGCCAATAGTAAATTTATCTAAATAACATAAGGATTATACCCTTTAGTTAATAACGGCCCTTCCATAATAAATAAACACGCCATGTGGAGACTATAATTATGGATGATACCCCGAACGTTCAGTAGCATGCCGCCATATTGGTATCCTCCGACACGCGTAGTCGTGATCTAAGTTACTTAAAAGAACGAGCATTCGTCACGGCTGTTATTTGAGGAAATAGACACCCCCAATCCATGTTACCAGTAACGGTGTTTAGTTTTCTCAGACAGTTAAGGAACATACTTTGTTATCTGATTCTTGACATGCGCTGAGGTCGCAAAAGACAGTATTTTCGCAGAAAACTGCCAGGGCCCGACCCGACTGTTTTCCTGACAAGCAACCCCCATTCTCCCATCGAGAAGAATAAAGGGAAAATCTCGACAGTTTGTAAGAATATTGTGGCTTGCTTGATATGTGAAGAAGATGAAAGACAGAAAAAAGACTACAAACGGAAATAGCATTTAGTGAATTAAAAATGAAAGAAAATATTATTAATTAACAAACAATTTATTAAATTACACATTTTACAAAGAATATAAAGGCTAATTTAAATGAGTGAAAATGTTCTTTGGAAAGTTTATTCAAACTTCTGTTCATTGTAAGAAATTGTTCATTAATTAGGCAGACACGAGAAGTATGTCTTTATTTGTTAGTGCGTGAGTCATAGAACGTGTATGTGCATAAGAGGCAATGTGATAGAGTGTGTGTGAGTATGTTACCTTGTTTTGCTACTCTGTGTGTAAGTAGGTGCGCGCGAGATAAGGATAGCTTGTACGTGAATTTCTGAAGTGTTCTGTTTCTTATTGTCTCCCTGGCCAAGAAGCCCGAGGGGGGGGGGGAATGACAGCGTACTTCTCGTGCATTCTTTTGTGGTCTGTCTTCGGGGTCTGTCTGGTGAAAAAGAGAAAGCTCTGCCTATTCTCTCGTTTTTTTATAGGGGTTAGGAAGTTCACGTTGGTTTATTACTTTTAGCTTAGACATGACAGTTTTTGATTGGCTTGACTATACTGCCCAAATAATAACATAATGATTTATACTGGAGTGATTTCTTTAAAACTCCTTGGCCTAAGATTTTATAAAATAAATATATCTCCTATCACATATCATATATTAAATCACTAAACGTAGTTCATTTTAGGTTCGTAAAGTTTTTTTTAGTGAGGAAATGATTTTGTTTTATGGAGCATAAAATTATACATTTAATTAGAGTTATTCCTCCTTATCTGTAAGAATCGGTTTACATGTAAATGGAATCAGACTAGTAAATATTAGTTTGTGATTGAGTATTTATCCCGCTTGATTTTAGGAGAGTTCTACTATTATTGTTCTCCTTAAATCTAAAGTCATAGACAGCTATTTTTCGGAAAACATAACAATATAAAAACATGAATTCTTTGTGATGTCTGCACCCATAGGTATTTTAAAGTTAAATTTTTTTATGTATTAACGAGTCACCGTTTATCAAGGCCCAAAGGCCACTTGAGGACAAGGTATTCATTTACTCATTACAGTGATGAACACACGCTTGTTTGTTCGAACCGCCATCTTTGTTTTCCCAGCCAATAATCAACAATAACAACAAGCAAAGGAGATCACTCTAAAAACTTATCACAAAGGAATAGAACTCCTATATATCAATACAAGGGAGATAACATAACATTGCTGGTGTCTTCTTGTGAAAGCTACAGTTCTATAAATAACAAAAAAGCGTAAAACAACAAAAGTAAAACATATATTTGTTTGCTTAATATTCAATCCCCAAAATGTGAATGTTCCACTTTCATGCTTTCCAATTTTTTCTATCTTTTTCAATTCTGCGATCACATTTCTCTGAAATAGATCATTTCCACAGAATATGAAATCATCCCTATATATTGCCAGAATGCCTATCAAATCAACAGTTGCATAATGCCAAAGAAACAGTGCATTATCGTATGCACTCACCATTCCTTTCAAGCGAGTTAACTCAGGATTAATGCACTTTTACCATGAATGAGGTGCATCATTTAATCCATAAATGCATCTTTTTAGCTTCTACACCTGTGATTCTGGACATACATCAGTATGTCCGGAATCACAGGTGGTGGTCTGAGAAATACCTCTCTCTCCAGCATATTACCTTACAGAAATGCTGAGGCAACATCATAATAAAGGCCGTTAATAATACAAGACGCATAGCTTCATGGCCGCACATTGAAGAATCTGTTTTTAGGTTATGAGAATCTTCTTCATAACTCTAACGTGCAGCAAGACAAGCCTTCATTATCTTTTGCCATTCACAAATTTTTCTCTTATCATCCGTCACCTTGTTTAAATACATTTTTTGCCCCATGTCAGGCATACATTGATATACTTCATGAATTTCCATATTTTCCAATCCTCTTTTCTTTGCATCCATCACATCTTCTCTTTGTTCTTGTTCAGAAGTAAGCAAAACTGCATGTTCCTGATAAGTTCTCTCCATTGATCAACATAATTCCAATTGATACAAAGAATAATTTTCATTCTCTGCTTGTGGTTTTATATTTAGTCAATGTCTATATTTTACCATTGACTTTGGTTGTGTGCTCATAACCATTCCTTTTTTCCACTCATCACTCCCTTTCAATTTATATTCTACAACTTCGTTTCTTCTTGATTTTATACTGTTATCTTCCACTTCCTTTCTATTAGAATTGTTATTATATTGTCCTTCATCTTCTGTGGAATTTTTATTTTCTTTATTCTTTGGACTTTGTCTACCTTCATCAAGTGGCATTGATGCATCCTGAAAAATACTCCTCCATATCTGATCAATACACATCGACCTTCTTTACACAAAACTTTATCAATCCTTTGTAGTTTTGTCTTCTGTAGTAGACACGGTCACCTGTCACAAATCCTTCATCCACATAAATCCTTACATTAGATCTCAAAGCTCTCCGAATTCTTTTGCTTGATTCGGCTTCTATTAAGTTTTTCCTTGCTGCATTCAAATTTATTCTAACCATATCACTGGTTGCTGCTGTTTCTTATACAGGTAAACAATCATTCAAATATGAGGGGGTCTAAAATATTTGACCCAAATACAAACTCATTTGGACTATATCCTGAATGATTCTTAAGTGCATTTTTGACACTAACAGCCCAAGCCAAAGCTATTTCTGGCTCACATTTTTTATTATCTGTTTTTTTCCATTCCTTCAGCAATTAATAGATTGTGACATTCCACAGTACCATTACTTTCTGCAACTGTCATACATGTTTCATGTATCTTTTCGTTCCTCTGTCCGTAACCATCATTATTAAACACTCCTCCATTGTCACTTAAAAGCCGTTTGGGAGTTCCAAAATAAGATATCCACATTAAAAATATGTTGTGAATGATTTGTTCGCTCTTTTCGATTTAATCAATCTGGTAGCAGAATATCTAGTGGATGTATCATTTAGATGCAGAATCCAGCATTAGTTATATCGATGTTTCTTTAAATTCAACCATACAGTGTCATTAAACCTGTTACCAAGAACTAATCCTGGTCGAGAGGAGGGTCTTTTAAACTTCTGACAAACTGAACAAGAATCAGAAACATCTTTGATCTGATTCAGAAATTCCTTATCATGAAATGCCTCTAACAAAAGCTATTAATTTCTCTTTAGATGGATGAGCAAACTGTGTATATTTCTCAGCCTTTCTCCTTTTTCCACTCTAGAACATCCTTTTCAAGTCTCACAATGTAACACTATGCTTGATGCATTTTTAACCTCCAATATTACTTATTGAAGAAGTCATGATTTGCAATGTAATATATCTGCCCAAAATGCGACAGCTGTCATTTTAAAAATTTAGTAGTATTCCTGCAATTTTCATAGATTTATGACTTAATAACAGGGGTATTGTCCGACTCAATATAACCTTTGACACCTTTTATACCTCCATTTGTTACAGGAAATTTAACTGGTTTAATGGTGTTTACCTCCATTCAATCTCCAAAACAAAATATTCTGTTAGAGCCAACAATTGTGAGTAGAAAGTTAACCTTGGGTTTACTTTCAGCAGCCTCATAACTTGCTTCCCTTATTTTGTCCTTTTCATGAGCGATGTGTCTGACAAAGGGGGAAGAATTGTTTTTTTCTGGGTTGGTATCTATCCATCTAACACTTATCGTTGGCTAGTTTTTGACCTTGAGCTCTTTACATCAAGTGGCTTCATGGCTTGTCTGGAGCGATTTCCATTTAAAAAAAAAACAAGAAAAAACAATATCAAAACTGTCGTGGATTTAGACGAGGTGAACTGCTTATCTCTGTCATTTAATGTATCAAAGAATATGTTAAACCAAAGTTCTCCAGCAACAGTTCATAAACAAGCAGTCAAACACTGCCATACTATTGTCCCTTTCACAAAATTGAACATGTTTACATTAGAATGAGAATCATTTATCAATGTTCGATAACGTGAATCAATATTAAATAAAGTAAAAGTTACCTGGTCTGAATCCACGACAGTGTTGATATAGTTTCGAGAATTGAAACTTGTACAATCTCGGGCAAAATTGCTTAGTCAAATTATATTTAAAACAACGTATTGTTATATCTACATATTTTGCCCCATAAAGCGTGAAAGGGGGAGCGGGGGACTTGTCGGTACATGTTCCCCTACTAATACAGAAAACGGTGGGGGCGGCGAAGTTGGTCAAAAACTGTGTTGACAGGATGTTCGCGTGGACGAAAGACTCAACCAATCAGGGGAGGGAATCCTGTTGTCATATAGAGAGCGGGAAAATCGAGAGGAGGAAGAAAAAGAAAAAAAGGAAACACGGGGAGTTGATCCGGACCGGCACGAAGAACGGACGCCTAGACGAAAATCGACTGCTCACCCAGCCGTCAGATTTCAGAAAAAAAAAAAAATTATCCCCGCACACAAAAGCAAGGAGAATGTCTCGAACCGACATTAAAAGCGGACACCTAAGAAAATCCCATCAACAAAATTTGATTACGACCGATCAGTAAATCAAATAGCCTCTCCAGCGTCGAGATTATGTATATCTCCAGGCCCTAAAGAAAATAACAGCTCGTTAACCGCGAACCATAGGATCCAAAATTCTATAAAATATCCTTCTCTCCGTCGTCAACAAAACAAAAGAAAAAGGTATGTGTTTACAAATCAGTACAAATCAAAAAACAACAACAAACAAAAAAGAATCGTATATTTAATTGTCCTAAATCAACTTTCGTTTTGTTTGTGTTCTGTTTTCTCGTTCGTTTTCCCCGAGTTCAGAAGAAGAAAAGAAAAAGGGGAAAATACTTTCCTATTTTATTTCCATAACGGCTAGAAGCCTTTTTAATTGATATAATTGAACTCATTACGGTCTCTTCACAAAAGAGCATCGTACTCGCGCAGAAACGCGTGAAATATAAGTTTAACAATTATAACATTTGGTTTCGACACAATTATAGCTTTGGTGTCAGAAAAAAAAACTTTCCTATTTTAATTTTCAATAAGGCCTTCATATTTGCTATAATGAACTTTTATTTCGGATCGACTTTCTCCGAATAAATACAAACCAGCCTCTTTTTTAAAATAAATAAATACTTGTTATGTACTGTTAATTTTGTTTTGGTTCTTTATATATATGTTTATAATTTGTGATAGGATGTGTATTCATTTTATGGAGTACGGGCTGATTTCCTTTCATCGGGTTTTCGGCCTGTGCACATTTTACATTCGTGGCTGAACTACGTGTCGGTACGTTCAGAGTCTCACTACCACAGTTATAACGGTATTATCTTACCTTGTCTGTATGTAGGATTGATTTTATATATCCTGTAAGGTTTTTGTTCCTTGATACAGTATCTATTGTAATTTACTGTTTACATTTCTTCTTTGATAGCAGGGACGGTTTAACATTCCGTTGATAAAAATATCAGAAAACACTTTTTTCAATGTATTTTTCATTGGTGCATATGTGAAGCTTAAACACATGGTTCTTGCTAATTTTTCGTTTTCCTCCGATATATTTGCTGCATTCAGAACAAAAACAGCCTGAACTCCTTCTAGAGAGTAATTCCAAATTTCTGTAATCTTTTATACAACAATTCATATCGTAACAAAAATTTATTTATATTAACTTCCTCTGGCTTTCCTTAGTTTGCATTAGCCCCATTGCTGCCGGAATTAACGTGGGTCCAGGTGGGTCATCTTTCAATATAGTTCTCGCTCGAGCCAGAAGCTGAGAAATGCTCATTTCCTCTATTCAAGAAGAAGCTCGTAAGAGCTGTCGGACATGATGGGGCAATCCATGGAAAAAGGTTGCTTTGGGGCCACGATCAGTTATACCATCGAATGGTACAGAAAGCTTCTACAGGTCTGCCAGATAAACACCTATGGTTTCACCCGGGTGCATGCAGCATGCCACAAACTGTGCATATGCCGCGTAGGAGTCCAGGGCAAACGTTGTAAATAAAGCTTCCTTTATGGAGGCATAATCCCTCCTTTTTTCTCCACTCAATTGTTAATACACCGCGAAGGCAGCGCCTGCCAAATGCATAAGGATTATGCATTCTATTTTCTTTACAGAGCACAGCCGACACACAAGCTCAGCCTTCTCCATTCAATAATGGATTGGCTGGGGTCCGAACCACTAAACTCTGTAATAAGCTTCCAATCAATCTTGTCTCCCATCATAATGTAAGAAAGCAACACGCACAAAACAAAACGAAAAATCGTCTAACAATCAACCGTCGTCCCTGCCGCTTTCCAGTTAATTCTGATTTAATTTCTAAATCTTTTCTTTTTATCAATTCACCTGGACGCTATGCACATTTCATGCACGGCACAGGCTATTTTTTATCGTTTATGTCGGGGGGGGGGGGGATCTCAGTCCATTACAAGAAGCCATCTTTCTTTTAAATGTGTTTCAACGTTTGCTGAACAAGGTAATTTTTCATCACATGAAAGAATACAGATTTTGCGACCAATGATAGTTTACTCATTAAATAAATCCAGTCATGGACACACATCAAACCGCCATCTTTGTTTTCCCAGCCAATAACCAACAACAAAAACAAGCTAAGGAGATCACTCTAAAAACTTATCACAAAGGATTAGAACTCTTATATCTCAATACAAGTGAGATAACTAAACACAAGGGTTAATGAGTGTCAAGTGGACGGTGAGACAACACCGTGAGGATTGGTAACGATGGTTGAAACTGGGCAAAACCTGATTATTTAAGAGGACAGCTCAACAAGAATTTGTTAACATTGTACTTGAAAACGACTATGTTGGAGCCCAGTCGAGCAACTACCATGAAAATAATGATAGAGTAGAGAAAGACTAGCAACCTCGCTACTGTAAGATCTTTCTTCTGTAGGGAAGAAAAGATTTCGAAGTCGGTTTGCACTCTGTCAAGGCAGGTTCCCTTCACACATGTGACAACAGTATTCCATCTTAGGACGTATTTGATACTTATATAGATAGGCGATTGCGTAAAGTGTGATACCTTCTAGAGCGGTAGAATGATCCACCCATTTATCCAGCTACCTTAGCAACGGATTTGATGCAAATATTCCATTTTAGGTCTGGAGTGAAGGTCAGTCCTAAAAGTTGTCAAAGCATGGTGCTTCTTCAAGGAGAGAGCCATTAATTTCAATTGGAGCAAAATGATGATCATCGTGTTGGTGGTGAAAGGAGAGAAGTTTGGTTTTAGATGTATTAAAAGTAACCAACCACATTTTACCCTATTGCACAACATGCTCTAGGAATCAGAAAGATCCTGATCATCAATGCTCTTCGAAGTGTTGCCATAGATTTTAGTGTCATCTGCATAAATGCCAATGAATGATCTTAAGGTATGATTTGGGAGATCATTGATGAAGATTAGATCCTTGTAGCACTTTAAAAACCTATCAGAAAGGATTTTATGGTTGAGAAGACTGTGGCTGCCGCCAGATTCGTTTGATAGGCTATATGGTATTTGTATTTCCTTTTGCACGAATTACAGCGTCGAAATATCGAAACTCAATAGTCCCTCATTTAAATTCCTTACGATAAAATAGATCCTAAATATTAAGCTAAAAAGGTAGAGAAATAATTTTTTAGATAAAATAAAAACGTACTGATCATATAAATACATATAAATAAGATAAATAAACTACTTATTCCGTGTTTTACATAGCTTTAAAATTAAAATAATTAGAAGCCCTCACACGCGAGTCGTGATTCGGCCAGTCCCCTTAGGTGTAGCGATAACCGGGTAGAGATGCCAAGCTCTTTTGAGATTCGCCTTTGAAGGGAACATGTCTCTTCCTTCATCGTTCGTTTGCACCCTGGTCAGTCAGCATGATGCCATACAAGTTTTCTTTAGCCCTTAAAAGTGCCAACGAGGTAAGAATCTAAAACTTTACATATATTTAGTTTTAAATGCAAGATTTAAATATAAAGTAATTCATAGATTTTGTTTTTGATAGAAAATATATTCGATATTTCTAATATATTTTGGCAGTCACATTCCTCATTCTTGAGTCATGAGAAAACCTTTTTTGGTTCACATTTGTCTATGTTTCTTTGTCGCATTTTTATGTATTGTTTGTTTGTAAAATATTGTAGCCTTTTATTTTGATGTACATTTGTTCGCATATTTATATCAATTCTTTGTTAATTGCAGTTTTCACAACTGCATATGTGCATTCGGAATAAACTCTTATATAAACATAATTCTCACAGTTTGTTAGTTCTCTCATGCAAAACAAGGGGCAGAAAGACAGTTGAAAATTATTTACTGTTTAGATTATTCATTTTTTCAGAAAAAAATTCAAAATCATTGATTAAAATATAATATTTGATAGAACTATTTTAATCTCCTAATTTACTTACAGTGACATGGGTCCTTTTATAATTTTTTTTGTTATTATTCGCTAACATTTCTTTTTATTAAATTGAATCATTATTTTATATTTTCCCAGGTTAATGCCAAAATATGGATAAATATACTATTTATAACAATTGTATTACCAAGTGTAATCTAAAAATGTACAATTAAAAAAAACGTTTAATTCTTATATGAAATGTGTCTTTATTTGAATTTAGCTTGCTTATTTTCGGGGTTAAGTGGAGCACTTTCCAGCATTAGAATGGCGTCTCCATAAAACTCTGAAAATGTCTGCTTTTACATCTGCCAAGAGTAAAGTCAAACAAAATTATAGGTTTAAAATGTTCAAAGAATCACTGAATTTTTTTATATTATCTTTTATGTGCTGGATTACTGAGGAGTTGACTTTTTAGTTGTAAAATTCGTATACTCATTGTGAAGTTGATTCCAACGAGAGGGGTTAAAATAACTTAACTATCCGGTCTAAAATGCAATGCCACCATGTTATCTAAATTATTCAAGCAAACTTCAAAGTTGATTGCAAGAAATTTCTGTTCATTTGTGTTAAAGAGGGTCCATTTTCAAAAGGTTTGACATGATCATATGACGTAATAAACAACACTTTTTATATTTGAAATAACATTTAAAAAAAACAACACTACTAGTTTTAAATTGAAGCAGATAAAGAAAATGAAATAGTTATTATTAAAAGAAAAATATGGCATTTTCCTAACATGGATATTGTTAAAATTTTGTCAATTTTTGCTCATAATTTTTATCCAATGTCATTAAACTTTGTTAGAGAGTTAATATTTGTTTAAAATCTTATCTCAGGGAAGATTTTTTTTTTCTAAATATCAAAAGTAAAATCTCTTAAATGAAATATAGCTATGTTCATGTCAAGTGACGATGAACAAAAAAGAAGACAACTCAGAACATGGTTGTTTTCAAATCCAATGTTAACAAATGAACAAATTTGACCTGTTCTCTTAAATAATCAAATTCTGCCCTGTTCCAACCATCGTTACCAATCCTCACGATGTTGTCCACCTGACAAACTTATTACCCATTATCCTCACATGGTCTTGTGGCCTTCATAAGCAGTGACTCGTTCGCACAAAACGACAGTACAAAGAAAAAGAAACAAACCTAAATCAGACACCCATCAAAAAACATCTTTGCCTCCGCCCTTGAGGCTAGCATTCACAAACATATATGACGTAGAAACCTTTCTCCTAGTAAACTCTCCGGATATCCTAGAACTAAGTGAAACAAACCTACAATCTTCAATCTCCTCATACCATTTTGACATGATGGAATACCTCCCACTCTACCATAAAGACTCTGACAAACATATGCACGGGCTAGGAGTATGTTCAAAACACCCTCCCCATGACTAGAGAACATAGGCTAGAATCAGATGATTAACCTATATGCGCTTTAGATTAACCTTACAGCACAGCGTTAGTTATTTATATTTCATATACCATTCTCCTCCGACCCAGGACTGTATCCTGCTTAACTTTCTCTCTGAAAGCATAGATAAAGCACTTTCACTTGACTCGAGTGCCTAAATAGATGCATTTGGAGATTTTAATGCATATCACCATGACTAGCTTGGATTCTCCATCTATACAGATGCAGCTGGTAACTCCACGTATAGTTTCTCCATAGTGCACTCTTTCTCACAGACTGTCACTTTTCCGACCCGCCTCTCTGATTGTGTGGACCAGCAAGCCTCACTTTTTTTACCGGCTCTTGACCTCACTGCCTGATGCTTGTGTGACAAATGCCCATAGCTTGCTCGAGAATGCTGATCACCTTGTGGTAATGATTGATATCACCCTAAAATATCATACCAAAGCTGATGAGCCATTGCTCAAAACAACGAAATACCACAAGCAGGCTGATTGGGAATCCATCAGAGATCACATCAGAGACGCATCATGAAGTTAAACTTTTTCTCTCCTTGCTGATACGCAAATGAGGTAACCGAATAGTTCAAAGCAGGTATTGAAACACATGCCCCATGCAAAGATTCTACAGCAAGCCCCACTCTCCACAATGGTTTACTGTACAGCTGCTATTGCTCAGCACTTCGGCAATTCAACCGCCACAAGTCAACTACAAATAGACAGAAACTTATAGCATCAATAAATCATTATAAGACTGTAATAGATGAAACAAAGAGAAGGTATACAGAGATGACCAGAAAATGCATTGAGTCACAGAAACTAGATACTCGCGATTTCTGGAAAATCTTCAATAGTGTGGTGAACAATGGACAATCAACAATTTCCCCACTATCCAACCACAATGATGTCGTTTGCATGGCAACGAATAAGGCTGAACTACTTGCCCAATGTTCTGCCTTAAACTCCACCTTGGACTCCGCAAACCACTCTCTCTCAAATTTCCTATTGTGAACCGAAGCCACACATGATGACCTGACTATCACCCCATCTCATGTCCAGGATATCATAAAAAACCATAACACCTCAAAAGCATGTGGGCCTGATTACCAGTAATAGTAATAAATAAATGCTCTGCTAAACTGGCCCCTGTCCTCTCCAAACTCTACAACAAATGTCTTGCCGAATCTTGCTTCCCTGATAGTAGGAAAATTGCCTCTGTGGTACCAGTCTTTAAGATTCTGGTGATAGAACTGCCCCTCTGAATTATCACCCATCAGTCTAATCCTGCTCTTTGTTAAAATCTTTGAATCCTTAATCAATCAAGCGATAGTTCGTCACCTTGTTAATGCTAAACTTTTTTCTGATCATCCGTATGGATTTAGGCAAGCACAGTCTACTGCGGATATCCTAAAGGTCATCTCTGAATGTATATACCATACACTGGACAAGGCAAGTGAAGCTAGGGCAGTAGCGCTTGATATATCCAAAGCCTTTGACAGGGTCTGGCATACAAGTTTTCTCATAAAAATTCATCCATATGGTATTACTGGACAAATATTTAATATAATCAGATCCTTCCTATCTAACAGAAAGATCCAGGTGTTCCTCGATGGCCGTTCATCCAAACAACATGTCATAAATGTTGGTATACTTGGACCTTTATTGTTCCTGATTTTCATAAACGACCTCCCTGATGACATTGTGTCTAAGATGGGTATATTTGCTGACGACACTATGCTTTACTCTCGTCATGTGGGTAAAACGGATGCGCACATATCCGAGGCAATGGTTGAATTCTTAGAAAGTGACCTCCAGTCTGTAGTGGAATGGGGTCATAAATTGATGGTAACATTCAATGCTGCTAAGACAAAGCTCCTTTCCTTCAACAAGAAACCTCTTCAAACACCGATTGCCATGTCAAATAACACCCTACCTGAGAGTCCAACGTTCAAACTCATCTGCCTAACATTCACAGGTAACATGAATTGGAACAAATTCATAGAAGACATTGCCAAGGCTGCTGCAAATAAGGTGGGCTCCCTCTACCATGCTAGATAAGAACGTATTACATACTTTGAAGAATAAATCCACTGTTTTGTAAAAAATATAAACATTTGACTCTGGCATCCTATTATTATGGCCAGCCATAAAAAAGAAAAAAGCATAAAAAAAGAAAATATTGTTTTTGGATGTTGATGGGTATTTTTGTTTTATATGTTTGTAATCATTCAACAATTCCATTGTTACCTGGACCTGCAACAACCGTTTCTACACCTTAGTGAAGCTACGGTCTTTCTCGCTGCTACAGATGTAACCTTTGCCTCCCACGCCAAGTGTAACATTGATCTTTTTTGTTTGCAGGTATTTAAAATTAAATTTAAATAAGATTTAAATTCACCATCTCCCACTTTTTGGGTTTATATTTACATTGAATTATTTTCAAAATCTTAATTACATTGCATAAAAGGAAATGAAATTCTTAAAATCTTATTTTTAAAAAAGCAACCATAATACATTTTGAATAAATGCGAAAGTTGGGCCTATTTCTCGCACTAACAGTGAAGTTAAATCGCTCTATTTCAAGTTTATTCAATTTTACACAAAAGCGAAATCCTATCTTTTTTATATACTGCTTATGCATATGCGATCTAAATCGTAAGGTTAACTAATTTGCATATTACTTTAGAAAAGCAATGTTCATTAACTATTTTTGTTATTATTTTTTAATTCAGTCATTGTTTTGATTTTAATATAACAAATGGTTTATTTCAAGGACAAATATTTAGCAATTATGTTCTTTTCAGGATTTCTCTTTAGAGAGACTAACCTAATTTTCAACATGTTACGATCTATTTCTAAATTGTAAATTACCCCCCTCACACACAAACCCGCTCAAGTAAATCGATTTTTTCTTTCTTTTTCTTTACGATCATATTTTAAAAAGTCCAAAAAATAATTATAATCTAATAGGTGTCACGGTCTACTAAGTTCCAGCTCTTGTCCCATCGCCGCAATGTTGCATCCCTATGCTTGTTTTACAACTACTTCAATGGAATGTGCTCCGACGAACTTGCTGCACTTGTGCCCCCTCAACCAACCTGACAAGTAGCAAAATTTCACCCCTTCACTGTAGAGGTTCTGAAAGTTTTCTACTCTAATAGCTTCTTTCCTCAAACCGTTTGCCTTTGAAATTCCCTCCGTGCTCCCTGTTTCCCCGACTGATACAACATACAGAAATTTAAATGTAATGTGAACAAGCATCTCGTTGCCCAACTCCCCATTTACGATGCCTTTATAAATCTGGCCCTTAATTCAACAGTAGCCACTTACGTCTCAGTGGCAATGTGCCTTATTTGGGGTAAATTGAAGTAAAAAAAATATTTTTTTTAAATTGCATCGAAATTCCCCAAATGTTAATGTTTATCTATCTATATGAATAAATGTTAATGTTTATCTATCTATATGAATAAATGTGAAAGTTTTTGTTTCGTGTGATGAATGAAATGTTTATTATTTAAAATTTTTGTTTCAAGTATTTATAAAAACGAAAATAATGTGTTTGTCAGGGGAATACAGCTAATTCTTTATATAATACATAGTGGTTAACACATCAGTTTGCCAACTGGTAAAGAAAGTATAAAGCATTCTCAATTCATGAATGTGTGTCATGCTACATGAATCAGAAAAAATACAATAGAGACACCTTTTTAAGAAAACAAAACATGTTAGCCAGGCTAGGAAACCAGTTTTATAGTAAGTGTCATGTCTCCAGAGCAGGCACGTAGCCAGACTTCTACCTTAGGGGGGGGGGGGAATACATTTTTAGGGGGGGGGGGCAAGGCATTTTTAGGGGGGGGGGGCAAAACTAATATTGATATTCTAATATGGGTGACGTTTTGGTTCAGTGTGTGTGTGTACTGATATATAAATATAAATAAGTAGATACAAAATTTCAATTTCTTTTATATAATCTAAATATATTGTTGTGTATTTCGGTAGGTACATGTAAATAACAACATCAGCATAGTAAAGCACATAAAACATAGTAAACACAGTAATAATAACATAAAGTTCGTAAAATAAGGTAGCTACTTGCTAGCTCTACAGAATTCTATTATAATCTTCTATTTGTACGTGGGGTTTATACCCTATCAATGCTGTTTTTCTTTCAACTTCATCTCGGGTGAAATCTGGGATTTTTTTCTATGTTAATTTCAAAAATGTTGAATATAACATTCACAATTTTTTAAATTAATAGTTACAACTGACAACAAAAAGAAAAAAACGTATTTGAGATTCGTGATAAAATACAAAAATAATTTTTTAAACTAATTCCCACTTTCATTTGAAAATAATTTAGGTTGCTAGTATTCATTTCTATCTTTTGAATGAAGACAACACTTTCTTTTATAAATTAAAAAAATATCTTTAAAAGAAGCTGGCAGAACAACAACGTGAATTCATTTTGTGTTATTATTCCATCATTTGAATTATAATTATGAAATTGATAATTTATGATATTAAATAGTGTGAATTAACAATATTTAAAAGTATATATTTGGTAAGTTGACAAAAAAAGACAGATACACTGACAATCTCTTTCACCAAGCAGGAAACAGGTGAAAAGCATCGAGGTATTGTTTCCCTCACCACTTGATCTGAAACTAGCGAAGTTATGTTTGAGTTTGAGAACACGTACATTTTAATTTTTTTTCTTTTTACAAGGTAACATAAATTTAAATCATATTTAGATGTTATTATGGTCAATAGATTTATTTTAACTGGTAGTTTAAAATCCGTAAATATTTAGTATGGTATAATTAGTACCAGGAATGGAAAATTAAGTTTTAAACAAAATAAAATCCAAAGAAGCGTTTTTGAAATCGGAAATTATGTTAAAAATTGGTGGGAGGTCCTCTCTTGGTTGGTGGCCCAGGGACCCAGCCCCGTGGCCCCTTAATCCGGCCCTGCTGTAAAATATATTACACAAAAGTAAATACTGGTTCATAATGAAGAAGTATAGTTGACTAGGAAATATAAGAGTATTTATATTTATAATATTTTTTGGATCACAAATTTCAGGGGGTGCAAATGTAATTGCAGGGGGGGGGGGGCCTTGCCTCCCCTGGCACCCCCCTGGCTACGTGGGGGCTCCAGAGTGCTCTAAATCTGGAAAGGGGGTGGGGGTGACCGGCTAAATGGATATCACCTAAACTGAATTCACATTTGGTTGTGTTTATTCTGTTTATTTAAGCAATGATACCACCATCACCACCAAGATAAATATCCTCCTCCCGCCAACCATGGTGTCTATAGAAACTAGGGGTCAATTAATCATTTCAGTGAATTGTCTACAACAGATATTATGTTTTGTGCATTAAATAAAACAAAAGCAGTTAATATGCCACAAATCTGACATACCAAACCAAACATCTAAATCTTTGACCTTGTGCCAGACTCAGTTATGCATTATGTGTTCCTAGCTTTCAGGTTAGGATCAGAGTGTAGCATCTGTTTTGTCTCCGGTCCTTCTTTATTCGGTCAATTTTCATTTTTGCCTCTTTTTGAGGAACTAGGATTTTCTTCACATTAAACTAATTTGGAGTCAAACTTTGTCCATCTGGGGAGGTAAGAAAATATGAACTCTGAAACTTTGTTAGAGAAAATAGCACCAGTCTTTCTTCGCTGATCCTAGCGTTTTTTCCAGTAGTCTTGGATCTCTCCCTGCCACTGACCTTAAGCAGTATAAATGCCGTTGCAGATTGTGCAACCCTTGCTTCACTGTAAGCTCTTCATCGTGCAGGTAGACTTTCAGCTGGTATTAATGGTGGCTTAAGACAGAAGAAGGCCAATCAATTATGAGAAAGCATGCATGCTATCGTTTTCCTATTTTAAGAGAAACGAACGAGAATTATCATTTGGTTTGTGATACAAGTCATCAGTTGAAGACAATCAGTTTTCAGAACAAAAGTGAAAACAAAAGAAATCGACAGAAATATTTTCTTAACAGAAAGAACAATATAAAAATTTATGCGGAAAATGATTTTTGTTTTTCTCCAGATTATTTCTGTTAAAACAAAAAATGAGGGAAAGAAAAGAACAATATCAAAATAATGATAAAGAAAATAATGTTTTTTATTCATTTTTTTTGTCATTTTTGCTTAAAGTAAAACAAAAATTAATATGGAAGATAAAAAACTAATACACCCCCACCCCCACACACATATATATATATATATATATATATATATATATATATGGTGAGGAAGCAAAATTTACAATGAATGTTAAGTGTTTTTTTTCTCAGCAGGCACTAAGTTAATTGTTTTGAAACCTAGCATATATTGATGTCATAATCATACCTAACACTATTATCCTTACCTTTTCAGAAACTTTTGTCGATATGAGTAATCGGGAAAGCAAACGTCAAAGAGTGTGTGATTTGCTGAATGCACTCGTCACACCAAAAGAAGGTTTCAAGAATAATTGAAGTGTCCATAAAGACTGTTTATAATCTAAAGAATAGAATGATTGTGAGCAAAACTATTACAAAAATCTGTAGTGGAGGAATCAACAAAAAACGCACCAAAGCTTTTATTAAAGCTCTCAACGTCTAAATCCTAAAGGATCAAATCCATGGCAGCAATGCAATTGAACATGGGGTAGACAACAATATTATTAGAAATGTAGTCAAATTATGAGTTGAAGTTAAAATCTTACACAAGAGCACCAAAACACTTATTGACAACAGCTATGAAAGAAAAAGAGATATTGGAAAGGTGTAATATGATTCAAGAAAAAGTCCTCCATTGTAACAATCTTTTCAGCTGAAAAGATCTTTACTGTCGATGTTGTTCTGAACTGCAGAAATGACAGATTTATCGCAAAATCGACAGTTGGGGACATTCATGACAAATCATGGTTGTTGGTGTTGTGGATTTCGGTGGAAAGAAAATGCCTATAAAATTCTATAAAGCTGATGAAAACATCAAGACTCTGAGATACCAGGTATTGCCCGAGCTTAAAGTAAACTACACAGATGGTAATTATGTATGGACACATGATAGTGCTCCAGCCCACACAGTTAGAAAATACAAGATTTCTGCAAATCTAACTAACAATTTTTAGGAACTATGTTTATTGCCGATTTCTAACCGAAATCTAAACCCTCTGTATTATGCTATTTGGGGCGTTTGTCGACTCTCTTAAAGATATTATTAAAGAAGCATTGGAGAAGTTGTCTCTCGAATATCTGAGCAACACTTGTGCAAGTTTCAGGAAGAGTGTGAAACCAGTTATTGAGAAAGAAGACACATAAACACATTTTCTATTATGTAAATTTTTTTGTGCCAAATAAATTCTCACGACTTTCAATAAACTAATTGGCCATACACTATCTTTCAAAATCCCTGCCTCAAAATATTGTAGATTTTGCTTCCCCACTATATATATATATATATATATATATATATATATATATATATATATATATATATATATATATATATATGAGGTAATAATATAAAACCAAATTTGATATAGTTCAGATCGATTCGAATAGGAATCAGTTTCTAATGATTTAATAACAATTTTGGAAGAAAATGTTTTTTACACATGTTGTGAGACGTGTTGAAGGTAAACACAGGTAATCCAGGTTGTTTACTCGAAAAGCTGAATAAAAAGCACATCTGGAAATAATTTGAAGATTGCAGAAAAATATCTTATGAACGATCAAAGAGTTCAAATCGTTAGACATAAAACGTGAAGCACAGAGAAAAATGTCCAGCCCCAAAAATAAACAGTCAAGAGAAAGAAAATGTTCAAAGCACATTAAAATGTCTAAAATATAAAATCCAAAAGATTTTATGAAGTTAATAGTCCGAAAATGAAAGTAAAAACATTAGATAGGTGGCGAATACACTGGCATCTGAGTCATCACACCACATACAAGAAAGTCTATTAACTAACACATCATGCAAACGGCGGCAAGTGGCCGACTGTGGGATGTACCTAATATTTTCAACAAGGGGTGCAGTCATCAAACTGCAAAGAACCAAGGCCGATGTCTCACAAGTAGTATTTTACACTCACTAGGACGATGCTATCCAAAAAGATAACTCAGCGAGCAAATTGATATTAGATTTAATGTGAGATATTATAGAATTGTTTTCACAATCAGAGAATGCCACAGTCTAGGGTTTCCAGTCTGTGGCTTTCGTAGTTTATGTGGGCTGTAACTGAGCTGCAAAACCCCTGCAACTAACTTCTCTAGGGTCGTAGTGAATTCTCCATCCATTCTCTCCACATTGTTTGACCTGTGTGAATCTTAGTTCCGCACCTCCTCTGTTTCACCAAGTCTTACGCCTACACACTGCTCTTTGCTTTCTTCCACAAAGCATTTCATCTCTGAGTTTTACATGTCTTCATGCATCTGCATCTATTCATTGTCGATTGGGCAGTTCCGTTCGTTTCTGTAAAATCCGTCCTGTTGGGGATCTCTTCTGCCCATCCCCCCCCCCCCACCATCTTTGGATCCCCTGGGAGTATGATGCATTCCGGTACTTAGTAGCATTTTTGAGGGTTCTCCTCGCGGAGAATGCAAGATGGGTAGCTAACTCATCTTGCCTCTTTTTCCGTCTTTCTGGAATGCCAATTGTCACTCCAATCGTCACCAGTTCTATTCCATGGTCGCCATCTGATCTGTTCCCAGTCGTGACTGATAATACCAGTTAATAATTGTAAAATACATTTTCTAGATGCATCAAGGGTGGTCTTCACTACCAATTTCGAGTTCCGCATCATATCTGTTCATGCAGCCACCCCGACCTGACTTTGGACACATCAGGTTACCTCCTTCAAAACACACATCGACATTGCAAAAATTACATTTTTTTAAAGTGACAATCTTCGACTGTTCTTATCGAGACACGTCAGAAGGTACCAATTCCCACTCCACATTGTTTCAGATTACAAGCTCAATGAAGTTATGTTTTCAGCTTCAGCACATATATATTAATTGGTTGCATTCCAATGACTAAGAAAATACGTCAGTTAACAATCATAATTTTTTATTTTGGCGAATGCTTATACTTTTTTCATCTTACGAACGTTTCACAACCTGTAAACTAAAAATATAGTCTTCACTTTTTACGAGCTTCTCATCAGAGACCTTTATTTACTAATAAAAACAAAAAATATGCATGCTGTTCCAACGACAAAAAGGAAAAAAGATGAAAATATAAAGTTCTGAATACATTCGTTGAACACTCTCGACTAGTCTTCTATCTGTGTCCGCTTCTAGGTACATATAGATCTTAATTTCCTTTAATTACGTGACAGTTTCCAGTGGCCGAGTGGATATGGCGACTGCTTGCAGATTCTAGGCTGACTCTGTAAACCGTGTTCGTGCCTCCCGACTATCTGAAATTGTTACTTTCCTGCACTGATGAGAGCAATAAGCTTGAAATGCTAGCGTCTGTAGGTATTAATAATTTAATATTTATTTATAAATATTATATATATATATATATAAGCTAGGTATGTATATATGTTTATATATTTGGATGTCCGGGATTCACTCCTAAACTAATTAACTGATCATTATGAATTTACAGGTAAAATTAATTCCTTGCAGAACAGTTTGGGACCACTTTTATGTCTCCGACATGATTTTGATTCTAGAAAATGTCTAAAATTTACTTAAGAAAAAATTGAAATTAAGGGAATCTTTATTAATTGGTGTCTAATGACTAAAAATAAAATTCAATGCAAATCTAAATGCTCTCTAAAATACTCCAGATGAACTGAAATTTGGGGAATATTAATAAGATTGATGTCTAATACCTATTGTTAAAATTTTACAAAAAAATCCCCTTTTTTACCCCTTTGCATAAATCTAAATTAAACTAAATATGCAAATTACAAATATATAAACATACCTAACTATATATATATATATATATATATATATATATATATATATATATATATATATATATATATATATAAAGAGAGAGAGAGAGAGAGAGATTATTGTCATGGAAAACGCTGCTAATATATCCGTATCATCTGCTTTGCGTTATTCCTTCTCCCTGTGAGAAGGAAGTGAGAGAATAACGGGTGATTCTGTCGATCGCCACGAAGAATAATCGATTGGATGTTTTTCGTTCTTCATTCCTGTAACTGGTTCCTCGGTTGCCGGCTGTTCTCTAGCGTGTGACGTCACAGCTAGCACCTGGCAATGTCGCCGCTTCTCTATACGCCCCTAGCCAGCAGATACTACTCGAAACGACAACAGTGAAACAAGAAACCTGTTTTAGTTTGCTTGTCTCTGGAAACCAGACCTGCAAACTCCGTGGTGTCGTGTTTTGCATTTTCCTGATTGCCGCTGCGTCTCTTTTTCTCTCAACTACTAAATGTATCGCCACTTTTTCAAGACGAAAACCATGGCTGTTTGCGCCCAGATATTACGAGGGATTTGTGTAAAACGCGTTATCTTTTGCTCTCTACTCGCCTTGTTGTTACTTTGCTGGTTCGTGAAGTCCCCGGCTCCCATCAGGTAAACGCAAAACAACTTAACTATTGAAACTCTTTCATCTCTCCTCTTTTCCTTTTTTTTTTTCGTAAATTTACCTTAACTTTTTTTTCTCTCCAGTTTTCCTCTTTCTTCGCTTTTGTTTTTCTGAAGCGAGTTAGAACCTAAACTTTAAAAAAATATATTTTGTTATAATGTATTATTACTTAGCTTAAAATAATTAAAAATATATCCATGTTTACAATAAAAAATAATAATATTTAAAAAAAAAAAATTCATTTTATTTTTCTCGTTTTGGTGCTTCTATATAATTTGAACCGAACCAAACCGACCATTGCCAAACTAAACCGAAACTTATATTATGGTTAGTTTAGGGTTAGGGTAAAAATAAAACAAAAACAGTTCAGTTCAAATTTTGTAGAATTATCCCCGTTTTTTTAAATTTTTTTTTTTTTATTGATTTCAATGAATATTTATTTAATAACAAATAATAAAATAAAAGTGTATTCATCATTGTTACGTACAGGCGAGAAACACAGACACGAAATTTTGTCTTATTCATACAGAGATTTAAAAAAAAATGTAAAATTTTAATGTTTATTTTCTCTCATCTTTATTTGTTTTGTTTACGGCGCCCATGTGACTAAAGTGTTTTTGTTGTTACCGTTTCGTGTGCGACTCACAATCGAATGTGTGTAAACGAGAAGAGCCTAATGTTCTGCATTTTACTGTTTTAAGACAAGATGAGATGTCACACCACAAGCAAAGTATTTGTTGCTCTATTTGCAGTAAACACTTTATTTAAAACATAAACATTACTCTTTTTACTCTTTTTACTCTTTTTACTCTTTTATAAGTAGTAAGTTCCATATCTATTCGCCGTAACGAGGAAGGTACATCTTATTTAAACAACAGATACAAAAACAAACAAAAAATAAACAACTAATTTAGTTAGACGACACCTACACAGACGACAATTAACAAATGTGAATTATAATTCAAGTGCTTCACTATTTGTTGGGCATTTCTGGGGGTTAAAAAGAATGCCATTAGGCAAAAAACAACGCGTAAAAGTTGACTTTGATTAAAAATAAGCTGGTTTTGCAAAATTTGAACCGAACCGATTTCTGCCGAATTAAACTTAAAACTTAGGTTAGATTAGAGTTAAGAAACAACAACAAAAAACAGTTCGGTTCAAATTCTGTAGAAGTACCCACAATAATTAAAACGCCCCCAATTGCAGCAAAGTGAGAAACAAATTCGGTTTAACATGGGGAATCCAGTTTCCCCAAAGCGGTCACACTATTTGACATGATCGGGCCCCGTGGCATTTTCCAGTGGAGCGCGTTAGACGACCGGCAATAAACCAATTCCCTCCCCTGAAAGAGAAGATAAAGCCTGGGATGGTGGCCTCTGAGACCGAACAGAGCCATACTTCTAAACATAAGTCCGAGTAGTAAAACAGATTAAAATTTTATACGTAACGCAATTATTTCATTTCGTGAAATAAAGAATGGGTTGAAAAAAAAAAATTAAAGAGAAAAACAAAAAACCCTCTTAATTTGAAAAGGAAAGACCCCAAAACTTTTCATAATTTTGGATGCAAATTTTAAGTCAGAGTATGGGAATCTTTTACGACGCTCAGCAGAGTAAAAACGCTAAAAAAACAAATATACAATATATAAAAGTAACTGTAGGCTGTAAAAGTTATTTTCTAACTTGCCTGTGGCATTTGTTTGTATTTTTAGACCATTACAACCGCTATTTATTAGAAATCAATAGTTTTGTCACCGGAACTTGGGGGAAAAATGGCCGATTTGGGGGGGGGGTACTTAAAAACAGAATCCTCTAGCGATAGGATCGGAAATTGTACAGAGAAAAAATAAAAATTTGGTCCATTAAAAAGGTCAAAACAAGTGGTGGGTAAATACACGACTATCGTCATAACTCAGGCCAGTTAACTGAGTCGAGTTTTTCTGGTGACGTCATTGATAGTAGGTAGTAAGAACCACTATCAATGAGGACCGGAAGTGAGCCGTGGCCCATCTGTAATCAGAGCAAATAAATCAGAGCGAGTAGACTAAACTCCATAGGATTATTTATTCACTTGGAAATCATTGTTAACTTGTTCCTTTTTTCGAACGTAATTCTTTTTTATAGAAAGAAAATTACAACATGGCCACATTGCATTAAAGTTCGATTTTCAAGTCTTAAAAAATAAATTAGTTTTATTTCGGGATAAAAAATCAAATTTAAGACTAATTAATAAATTTCATCCAAAATGTGTGCAGAAATCCAACAAAATAAGCGAGATATTCAAATAATATATTGTAAATAAACTCCGTTTCAAAAAAAATATGACTGTTTTAATTTATTACAAATTTTTATTATATTGTTTCGTTTGGTAAATAAAAAAAATAAAAACATTTTAATTCATTTCAATAAATGTTCTATTAATTATTTTGAATTATTGATTTTGTTACTTTACTGAATTCGTAATCTTTCATGTTTGATTTACTTTTAAGTTAAACAAAAATCAAGAAACACCATTTATTTATTTTCGGAAATGAGAGCAACTCTTATGAAATTATTCAGCTAAAACTAATGATAATGAAATGTTCATATAAAGAATAAAACTGCCTAAGAATAGGGATTTGTCTTCTTCTAAACCAAGATATTTCTATGCAGCATAACTGATACTAGTTTTTTCATTCGATGTAGACCAGGTTGTCATAACAATCAACTCTGTGTACTGGGAGAGTTGTATACCAACAGGTGCCTCAAGTGTATCAATTTTATTACAATTTTTGTTATGTTTTTAGTTATTTCATTTTAATAGCAGCGTTAATGATTGGTTCCTTAATCAAACTTTTTGGGAATCTTTAATAATAGCCCTACAACTCGCGAGTCGAGTTGAAAAAAAGTTGTAGAACGTAGTCAAACAAATGAATATGCAACAAATAAATGCAACGTACGTAGAGACCGGAGATTTTCCTAGTTTTCTATTCCATTTGTTTGTATGTTTACGTATGGTAAATGGGTTTTTATATAAAAAAAAAAAAAATATTTTCATGTCATTTATTTAAAAAACAAAATGGCGTCATTAGTTTTTTCTATCGGTGTCATGTGTGTGTGTGTTTTTTTTTTACCGGGACTCATAATCAAAGCGGCGTTTTTTTGTTGTTTTTTTTTTGGGGGGGGGGTTGCATTTTTGAAATTTAATTTTATGAAACGAACATTTTAACGATCATTTTGATCACCGAATGAGCGCGCATGTCGTTACGTCATTGGGGGTTAGGGCTGGGTTTAGGTTAGGGTTAGGGCTGGGTTTAGGTTAGGGCTGGGTTTAGGTTAGGGTTAGGGCTGGGTTTAGGGTTAGGAATTTTTTAAAGAAACAGGAAAAAAAACATTACGGTTTGACGAATGAAAATAATATGTAAATAAAAGCATACTGACATGTAAATAAAAAGAAAATTATTTTATTCCTTTTGCTTAAAATGTAGTTTTGTTTTGTTCTTCTGCTTGGCTAAAAAATGCAAAAATTGCGCTTTGACTATGAGTCCCAGTAAAAAACCAACCGAATTCAGAACGAGGCGGAAGTCTCGTTCTGAATTCGGTGTTTTCTATCTAAGCAGCCATTACTGGGTTTTTTTCCACTTCACTTACGCTAAAACTATTAAGTTATAGAAAATAGCACTTTTAACAGATTCTAATCATTAATAACTGTCACAGTTAACTTGGAAATTCAGTTTTATCGGCTACGGTAACTTTTATTTGTTGTATATTTGTTTTTTCAGCGTTTTCGTTGTTGGGCTATTCTTAAAAATACCCAACTTTTTTTTTTAGTTGTCTTTTGCAAACCAAAATAGTTTTCGGAACTTTGTGCACAGGCCGTTATTTTTAATTTTCGATTTTGTACATCTGGGCGCCAGGGATTTTGTGAATCAAAGATTCGTATTAAAATACTGAAGGTAAAAATCTGTTAAAAAAGCACACGATACTGATAATAATAGCGAAGACGAGAAATTGTTTTTATTTTGTTTGACATTTAAACTTGTCTCTATAGAATCTGTCCATTATTAATCACGTCTTCATTAAAAGTAAAGGGAAGATTCTACACACATTTATTTATAAAAAAATTTAGTTATGGAAAACCTTATCTTTCTCCAATCTAAACCAGCAGTAACAATAGCATATACATATACTTTTTTCACACTTTTTTCTCTTTGTTCCTGCTTCTGCTAGTTTTTATCTCTCTAAACTCAGTTTTTTAATATTTGTCGTTCGAAATAAGAAAAATATTCTAAATTATAGTGTATCACCTTTCTTCTTTTAATCTTATTATTCATCTTAATTATTGCCAAGCTTTTTCCACTACAAGCAAACGATGCTTCTCATTTGTCTCTTCTCTTAGCTTTTATACTCTCTCTTCTCCTTTCTATAATTTGTCACTTTCCTATCTATCTTTATAGATTTTTATTATGACAGTTTCTTCCACTTCTGTAAGTTTGAGTTCATGTTCTTTTCATTTAAGCCACAATATCTAACAAATTTGTTGACGTCTGTTTAGCACTACTTATTTAAAACCATATTTTATATTCTATGCATATGTCCCCAGTATCACTACTTATTTCGTATTACACTAGGCTAGTAGTTAGGTGAAATCGAGACTTGCTATTTAGTCCATTCATAACTGTAAAAATCTGATTTTCATAAATAACGAGTTCACTGTAGAGAGATGGTACATAGCTTAATGGGGAGTTCAATAACCCATGATTTCCGGCATTGGATAAAGTAGCAGATCATATTCAAGGAATTATTTCCAATAGCATAAAGCATTAAAAGACCCCCCCCCCCCCCCCCAAATAAGTGCTGATGTGCTGTAAAACACAAACCAAATGACTGTAGTCAAAGCCAGTGCTAGTGACATTTGACAGGAGAAAACTGCAATGTCTTAGACTTGGCTTGCAAAATAAAAAGAACAAAAGACTAAGAGACATATGTGTGTTTTCAATCCACATCAAAGTTAAACTGATTGATTTTCTCCGGGCGTTCTTTTATTTCCGGAGTATACCAGTGGTTTGCTTAACTTCCGGTTTGTAAAAAGGAGGTAATCCGTTGGGATTAAGTCAGGTTTTTTTTTTAAAAGGACCAACATTGGAAGTCCGGCTTGCTTATTTTTTCACCCCCCCCCTCTCTTATAATCTTGTTGAAAAAAATGATATAGTGTCAAACATAACTGCACATGTGCTTTAATCTAAGCCAAACTTTAATTCCATCAGACTTACACTCGTTTGAAAATCGCTATGATGTTAAATTTGGAAACTTATATTTCTCATAAATGCTGAAAATTTTATAAAAATTTGATAATTTTCTGATTTTTTGGTGATTAATTGCTTTTTTTTTTTAGCGTGTCATATATTGATGGATGAGATCATGAGACCTGCACTAGAAGTAAGGAATACACATATAAAATGTACTCCCACTCCAAGCCATGCATTTTGGTCTCATTCAAAGAAAATATTTTTAGATGCTTCTTCGATTATTTATCAGTCTGTCATATTCCAGTTTGAGAAAGCATTTTCGTCAGTCTGTCACGCTGAGATTTTAAATAGCATTTTTAGATGTGTACACATATATCTGCAATTTTTATTGCACAGATTTACTGAACGGAAACGTTCTTGTTTTTGTGTCGTATTTTATATCTTTCAACAATGACACATTGTTGATGAAAAAGATGTTGTATATTTGAATGAGACGACGACAAACGTACAACTTACCTCATGTGGGGAGCCGGGCACAACGAAAGAAAAGAATAGGGAGGAACAATGCGTTTTTATGGGAAGGAAGTACTTCCGGCGGAAACGAAAGTGCTTCCGGCGGAGACGGATTGTGGGAAGGAGGCGGCACTATAAGAGCAATCAATGTTTGGGTAAGAGCGGCGGGGCAGTTGCCTGAGAAACACGTAGTGCCGTCGTCTAAAGTGATAGAAGGAAGAAGAGAGAGAACGAAAGGGTCATATGGTGTGATGCAAGTAGCATTGCCACTGGCGTCGCAGTAGGAAAGCGACAGACTTCTCCCACATCAACGTAGCCGAGTTGGACGCAACTATCAAGGGCATAAACCTGGCATTAAGGTGGGGACTGAAAGAGGTGGAGCTACATACAGATTCAGTGACCGTGCTGAACTGGGTGCAGGCAGCTGTGACAGAACTGCGAAGAGTAAAGACAAAAGGTGCTTCGGAAATGATCATCATGCGTAGAGTTGGGATCCTACGAGAGTTAATCGCCGAATTTGGATTGAAAGTCAGTGTTTCGTTCATACCTTCCGCCAAGAATAGGGCAGACAGCCTAACGAGGGTGAGAAGAGGGTGGATGGAAGCCTTGGACGAAACGACAGAGAGTGCTGATGAAACATGCTGCATGACCCATGAGGAAGTCAAGGACCAGCACTCTATGCACCACATGGGAGTTGACAGGATTTTGCATCTAGCCCGCAAGGTAGATCCCAGTGTTGTGAGGGAGGTTGTGCAGAAAGTAGTCCAGCAATGCGTGCGGTGTCAATCGATAGATCCGACACCGGCGTCACATCATCAGGGAAAGCTCCAGGTGGGCGAAAATTGGAAGAGACTCGCCGTTGATGTCACCCACTATCGAGGGGCTCAATATCTAACCATGATTGACTGCGGACCAAGTAGGTTCGTGATTTGGAGGGAGTTGAGGAGAGAGACGGCTAGTGAGGTGGCAAGCACAATGAATACAGTGTTTCTGGAACGTGGACCCGTAGACGAAGTCTTGATGGACAATGGGGCGGCTTTCCGATCAGGAACAGTCAGAGAGATGCTGGAGAGATGGAACATCAGACAATACTTCAGAGCCGCGTATAGGCCGGAAGGAAACGGCATAGTGGAAAGGAACCACAGGACCATCAAAGCGTTGGCTGAGAGAGGGGGAACCGCACCAGGAGAGGCCCTGTTCTGGTACAACATGACTCCCAGATCAGGGCAGGTGAGGGAGACGGTGCCACAAGAACAGATATATTGATATGTCTGCCGGCATCCAAGCGTTCCGCCACCGGAACAGAGTCGAGCAACCAGGAGCACAGTGCGACTAGAAGATGAAGTGTGGGTAAAGCCGCCTGGTGCGCGATGTACAACACAATGGGCGCGAGGAACAGTTACAGCCAGGAATTCGGACAGTAATGTGTCTGTCGATGGTGTGCCGAGACACGTTCTGGACCTAAGACCTGTGGAGAGGCATGAGACGGAGTTGCGAGAGAGGCCAACAGCGACCGATCTGAATGGAGGTGTGCGTGGAGGGTCACCACGGAGATCACAGCGAAGCCGGCGACCTCCAGTGTGGACTTCAGACTATGTAATGTGATCAGAGATCAGGGCGTGATGTTGTATATTTGAATGAGACGACGACAAACGTACAACTTACCTCGTGTGGGGAGCCGGGCAGAAACGGAAGTGCTTCCGGCGGAGACAGATTGTTGGAAGGAGGCGGCACTATAAGAGCAATCAATGTTTGGGTAAGAGCGGCGGGGCAGTTGCCTGAGAAATACGCAGTGCCGTCGTCTAAAGTGATAGAAGGAAGAAGAGAGAGAACGAAAGGGAAGAAGAAGGAGAGAAAGAGGAATTTATTTTTATTTCGGGTTGCTACCTACTGCTCGAAACTTAAGAACAAAAGATATTCTCAAAATTTCGATGTTTTTGGAATATGGATACAACCTTCCATTTGAAAATTCATTTGTATGAAATTTGATCCGTAGTTAGTAGTAGATGTCAATTAAACAAGATTCCTTGAATTTAAATTTCTTAAGACCGAATTTTGACTATATTCTTGGATCAAAATTCGAACAAGAATTCTATAAGTAAGATTTAGTAGCATATATAGCTTAATCTTTATAAGGGGACATAAAAGTGGTGCAAAACTATTGTTTAGTGAATTAATTTTTTTTTTATTACCTTGCAGAATACTCATTTTGGTCTGGTATATATCTAATAATAATTTAATCAGAATTTAAAAATTTTAATTATCAATAAATTATATATTTTATAAGGAATGCAGATTTTCAAAATAATGGAAGTTGGTGGAATTTTAGTTGGTGCCAGCTTAACGCACATTGGCGGTAACGTTTTGTTCAAAAAAGGTTGCTACTCTATATTATCTTTTGTGTAAGGAGACTAAAACTAAACAGACCCTATAAGCTACTAAAACATTCCTTGCGAAGCCTGTCCTTCCACCCTCCCAGTTGTTAAGAGATAGGTCTCTCTCTCTCTCACCAAAAACCTTCTTTTTTTTTTTTTTACAAATTTTGTACGACAATGGTGATATATAGGAAAAAATATTTCAAATTATAGTCGTGTTTACAATTTTTGCCTTGAAAGAAAAGTTAAAAATAACATTTTTTAAGCTCAAGTAAATAAAAAACTGTTAGCACGGTGGTGTTCTTAAAATAAACTGTTTCTTACAGACAGCTGTAAAACGGCAAATGGCTTTCACGAATCAAAACGAATTCGAATTATTTTAAATCTTAAAAATGCCAATAAAAATAATTTAAATGTTTAAACCTTTTTTTAATACATTCTTAGCTGAAACATTCTTTGTTTAATTTTTGTTTTATGAAACTAAGAAATTCTGTTTAAGAAAAATTAATTTAGTTTTTTATGTTCTAATATATTTCAGTTATTTTATGAACCTAACCAATAATTGCCCCTAGTTACATTAGATGGAACCGAAGAAATATTTCAGTGGTGTCTCCAGATTCCTTGAAAATGTAACCCTTATTGAAACTTATGTGAATGTTCTAACTGTTAAGATATTGATTTATATAATACATACACACACACACACACACACACACACACACACACACACACACACACACATATATATATATATATACATATATATATATATATATATATATATAAACACTTAATATCATGTGGCAACACACATCGCTCCATTAGTGTCCGCATCCTCAACTCCGTCCGCAATATAGGTCAGCTTCGAATTTCGGAAGCTATTCTAATCTCTAAATTTCGTCCAATCCTGAATAACAGATTCGAGTTGTCTTCCCCTTTCATCCTCTGATTCTTACATCCTCACACTCCCACCCCCAACTTACTTGCTTTTGCCAGCGCCACCCACCCCACATTTTTACTTGCCTTTGTCTCCTCGGTATTTGCCAGTGCCACCCACCCCACATTTTTACACTTTACATATTATAATTGTGGAATGGAATGATATGCACTTTATTTACATGTATTTAGACCTAGTGTATGTGAATATGGGTGTATTATCATGTGTGTGTATGTGTATGCTCAATAAAATAAAATAATAGTAAAAGAAAAGTTAAGATAAGAGAAGTAAAAAAATAAAAATAAATAAAAAAAAATAAAAAAATAAATTATAGTAATAAAAGAATAAATTAAATATATGAATAGATCATAATAACAAAGGAAAATTAAAGAAAGAATAATAAATGTAAAATAAATAAATCTATAAATCAATAAATAGAATAAATTTATATAAATTTACTTCTAGGAGTATTATACCCTTGGAATACTCTTAAATTAACTTTAAAAGGAATGGATGAATGAATGAATGAATAAATAAATAAATATGTATTTAGATATTTACACTTTATGTGTGTATGTATATTTAAAAAAATTTTTTTTTATCCCTAGTTCCCCCCTTCCCCAACGTCTCTTCTTATTCCTCCCTCATCCCCTTCCCCTGTTCCAACGGTTCCCTCCTTGGCTTTGATCCATTCCATAATTCAAATTCCTTCTCAAATTTCAAATCTCATTTCTAAATATATTTTTTTCCATAAGTTATCTCTTATCGTTCTTTCCATAAGTTATCTCTTATCGTCTTTGATGACGCATATTACAATAATAACAGCCCACACGTAAATTTAAATTTGAATTGAATAAAGAAAAAAGAAAAAAAATTAATTAATGAATCATATAAAATAAAATATAATAAAATTATAATAATTAGTATATTAATAAGCAAATGTTTATAATATTTTAACTTCAGTTGATTTTGACATTCTCTGCATTCCTACTTCCAATTGTCTGCTGCCGTATTTCGATGTTTTGACACTGGTTTTTCCCGTTTTTTCGACCCACTCGGTCTTTTATTGTTGTCTTCTGAAAATGAAAGTTTTTCTTTCGAAAATTTAAAGTTACCCTTTGCCGAACTGTTACTTACCAGACAGTATTTACTATTTTGGTATTTAATCAGTTTTTCGTGAAATTATTAATAAATCGTTTTGAGTTTCACTTTCTCTCTTCGTTTATTTCCTTTCACTTTTCCATCTTACGACAACTACACCGCATTGCTATAGCCTCAAACGACTAATCTGCACTTATTTTTACCAGCAATACTTCAAGCAAACTACAATCTCCTTTTATTTATATATATATATATATATATATATATATATATATATATATATATATATATATAAGGTTTTGTCTGTTAAAGTCCATTAATAAAAAACAAAATCAAATTCTTAAAAGTTTTAATCTCAAGAGTTGAATCGAATTTAGGTTGAGAAGCCAGAACTCTAACCATTTTTAGTCGAATTGATTAATAACATCCCCAACTAATGAAATGACATTGCAATGTTACATAGACGTTGTCATCACATTTTGTTTGTAAACTATATAACCTTGTAAGGTTGCATGAAAATTATTTGTTAGACTCCACAAAACAAAATCTGGAAAGAAATCCCAGGAAAAGTTGGAAACTATAAAAGGAAATTATCACTGGAATTCTGGCACCTTCAGGAAAATTCACAGAATTTAATAATGGTGCCAACTTTGGCACCATTATTAAATTCTGTGAATTTTCCTGAAGGTGCCAGAATTCCAGTGATAACTAATTGAGTTAATAAATGCCAGGAAGATTTTAGAATGTGCGTTTATCATGTAAACGAGCGATTTTAAGTCTTTAAATTATGAGTTAATGTTGCAGATATTCTACAAAGCAGTGTTTTTACAACATCTGTGTAATGTCCTTTTGTTAGCTGGGTAAAATCAATAAGTATAAGTATTATAATAAGTGCTATATGTATAAATAAATATTATGAAGTAGAATGAATTTAATCTAATATATAAAATTAAGTTAGTCGGATTTTAAAAGTTGGACCCTCATAGTATTTAAGCTGACAAATCAAACATTGATTCTGACTAAGTAATTTTTATTTGTTATTGTAATACCATGTTATTATCTATATGATAATGTACTTCACTAGAATTTATTAAAAAAAATTACTTAGTCCAGCCTGGATGATTAGTAATATAGAAATATTTGAAAATAATTACCTAAAAATAAAAATCGGCTTACGTCAGTAATAAAAAAAAAACACTTTCACCATTTCTTATTCTATTTACGCTATCAAATAACCAATTACATGTGTTTAGATTGTATTTTTCACTGTTTTTTTCATTAAATTTCTTGTTTTCTTTTATTGCTCTAAAATATAAGCAAAACATTGTTCGCACGTTTACTCAAAGAAGTGGTTATACATTTAATAAATAAGCTTTTTATGGGATGGTTTCACTTCATTAACTAGTAGTAACACTATGGAAGCTAATTGTGATAATAATTGATCCTTAACAGATATCAGTTAACAATGCTCCTTTTATAAATTAGTTAAAACATTACACGTTAGACACACTAAAATCTTGAGAACATTATCATTAATATTGCAGCTGGTGACCTCCAACTATTTTTCTCTCTTGCCGCAAACATGGTCCGCCACTATGAAAAAGAGGAAAAAAAAAATAAGGTGGACGGCAGAGACTTCAGTTAAATCGAATTTATATTTCTAAACTTGGCATGACGGTGATGTTGAGGTTTACAGCAAAGCATATAGAGAGATTGTGAGTTTGAACCTCAGCCGGTACATACTTTTTTTTGTGCAAAATTGAACTTCATCAGTTCAAATTATATGAAGCAATTTTTATCATTTTATTTTTATTTCGTTTCTCTTTTTTTTCCTTATTTCAACAAAAATTACAGAAATTAAAAGCCATAGAGACACCAGAGAGTTCTTTTAATGTCTAAACTAGGTAACGGGAAACTTTAATAATAGACTTCAAATAGATTTAAGATATTTTTTCATACTTTTTTAAAACTAAAATAACAAATTCTTATTTTATTTAACATTCATATTGTTATTATTATTGTTATTATACAGCTAGTATTAGCTTTACACTGATGTCAACATTGTTTTCACATTTTTTTTAATAATAAAAAAAGATGTAGTTATTTATGTATTTAATAGTAAAAAAACAAAGCTTTGAACGTCATTTTGTGAAGATACATAATTGATTTAAAATCATATTGTGTTGCGAAATACAAGTAGAAATTCTCTCGGGTGACTGGTTAAAAATAAAGAAATAACATCAGTTTAATTTCTTTTCAAATATCGTTTACTCAATATTGTAAACCTTTGTGACACTTTTGTGTGAAAAGATTTAAAATGTCTAAAAGTCTGTAAATACCAATTTATTGCGGTCAAATAAAATTCTGTTGTAGGGTGAGGTGATAAATTTCTTGAAGTGAACACATTACATGTTTGCCTGGTATTTAGTAGCGTGTTTTGCAGAAATATTTGATCTCCAAATATTGGAACTGTAGAAAGTGTAACTTAGTCTAATAACTTGTAATGAATTAAAGAAATGTGGAATCAAAACAAGTCAGAGTAAAGAGTTTCATCTTTATGTAGTTTTTTTTTAGTTTTTTTTTTTCGGACTATTGTCTTCATCAGCATTGATATTTTTATTTCTATCACGTTTCGGTCAATGTGCTCTGTGGCCCTTTTCACAAATTTACATTTATTGTTGTTTAGAAATAATCAACAATCGTTTAAATATGAGGAAAACATCACCATAAATGAAGAATAAAGCTAAATAAAACAGGGTACATCATCCAAAATGTAATCCTCCACTCTATAATCAAGATAAATGTGTATTTTAATTTGTATATAGATATTTGTCTCATAACACAGAAGTTAGAAAGTAAAAAAAATAATGCCTGATGCATCTATTTCAAGTATTAGGGGAATTGAGAAAGCAAATCTATTTCCATTTTCTTCTTTCTGCACCAATTTATACGTTTTTCTTTTTATTTGTTCTTTTTTAACTTCACCGATTCAGACGTTACTTTATATTAATGTGTGTGAACACTGGCGAAGGATAATTTTTTATAAACATTGAGGAATGATAAGGAAGCAAAACCTTGTCAAATAAAAGAAACAATTATTTTGAAAGAAGCTTCTAAAATAAAGTAGTGTTTAACTAATAGAAAGTATTATGACTGCAAGTTCAATATTTTGGGTTGTTCATGCTGTTGGTGGGCCTGCAGAATATGCTGACTGCAGCAGATAGAAGTCATCTAACATGCTTTCCTGTTTGCCATAGGTGGCAACCTGTGATGTCTGGAGACAAGATCCGAGTGGCTGTGAATTTCATGACTTTGGTGAATTAAAGGTCATGGAACTGGAACACTTCATGTTTGCCCTTATCTGAGGTCTGATCCTATCATGTCAAGCCCTAGCACCCAAACACTTTATATGATTATATACAACAAACTGCACGTATAGTGAACACACAACCCTCTTATCCTTTAGGTGCTAGAAGACGGTGGTTAAGGGTCAATCTCTGTGTGAGAAATGACAATGACCACTGTAACAACATTTCAGCATTGTCTACCAAAAAAACTCTAAATCAACTCTTAATTCGAGTATACAGGTAGATATGTCGCATCTCAGCCATGGTTAATGGACTCCCCCTTCGCAAATTCCCAACACAAGTTGGGCTTTGTGGTGAAGCACAGGACCAATGAAAAAAAACAAAAAAAAAATATATTATTCAAAATACCATAAACGTGCGCATTTGGAAACAATTTCTGAAAGCGAGGAAGAGATCACTGGATTCACAAGTTCATTATTTTGGAATCCCAGGATGAAATCCTCTATAAAATTGTCTCCTTTTATAACTGAAAACGTTATATAAAATCAAAAACCAAAAACAATTCAGAAAAAAATTCAAATCTGAACATTTTAATTGTAATAAAACAAAACCTGCAGTTTCTAGTAAAAATAAGTTTTCCAGAGTCAAGAAATAAAAACCTAGATATTGTGAGGGAGTAGTAAGAAGTACAGAACTCCTAATTATGCACTAGAGGAAATTAAAAAAAATAAAAATAAAAACCTAGACACATATTGTGAGAGAGTAGTAAGTACAGAACTCCTAATTATGCACTAGAGGAAAAATAAAAAAAAAATTAAAATCACAAGGTTTAATAGATGTGGAAATAAAAATAAATTACCAAATTAATAGAAGCAAACACTTTATAATGAATTTTGATTCATCCATTTGAATTAAAACTTGGCTGCACAGTGGAAAGCAATTAATCTTCAATCCCCTTTGATGCTATAAATGCCAGAAGTTTTGGCACCACAATGACAATTGTAATGAAAAGACATATGCGCAAAGTGTGAAGAGAAACAAACAAACCAACCAATCTACAGAACCTGTTGAAAGCACACGGAAAGTAGATTCAAATCTAGCTTAATTCAATAAAGACTCAGAAAAAAATCCTCAACTAAATATAAGGAAGCTGTAGGAAAAACCCAAGTACAACACTAAAGAAGCAAAATAAAATCAAGTCTGACACAAAACAAATTTGAGGCTTTGTGATGGGTGGAGGAGCACATACGCAATGAATGGATGTAAAAATGAAAAACTAAATTTTAAACAAGACGATTCAAACAAACAAAAACAAAATAATTCAAGAATCGAGACACAAAACAAAAACAATAAATATGCACAAAAGTATGGAAAAAAACATGGGTAAAAAAATAATCCAGTGAAACTAGCAAAAACTGAAGGCAAACATTAATGAATTCATTATAATACAAGAATTTCCTACCGTTGTCTGCTTCCAGTAAACCTTCTTCAAATGATGACAAAAAATGAATAACGAAACAATACCAAAATGATTGTTATAAAGATCACACTACATATAGCAACTAATAAATGACAATATTGAAGAAAATGAATTTAAGTTGACCAATTAACCAAACCATTCATCTTACATGGGAATTTTAATAGTCACAGCACATTAAAAGAGTGCCAAGAAGAGACAGGATCATTAATGAAGACAATCTATGTCTACTTAATATGGGTGCACAAACATATATAAATCCACCTAGTTAAGATACATCTACTATTGATGTGACCTCAATATCTATATGAACTTTACTTTGCAAGTACATGATGATACTTCTGAGTAACATAGAACAAAAAAAACAGCCTGTTAGACAAAGCTAACTAGGAAATATTCAAAGGAAAATGCTACAAAATGAATACATAAAGAGTCAAACAGCATTTTACAGAAATGCTGACCTCCATAGCAAGAGAATGTGTCCCCAAGAATGCAACATTAATTAGGCAAAACTGACCAACAAATGTGAGAAAGCAGACTGCAAAAAAGCAGCACTAAAAAATTAAAAAGGGAATTTCCAATCTAATAGAATACAAACTAAGCCATGAAAAGAAATAAAAGCATCTAAAGAGAATACTGGCAAAAGTATGTCAGCAAATTAAATCAAAGACAATTTGGTTCCAATTCACAAGAGAAACAACCAAGCAGATAAAGCAGCCAGGTCTACCATAAACATAATTCCTGAAAATTAAAAATCCCACAAACTTTAAAATGAAAATAACTAAATGCACACTGCAGCTGAGACAATATTGTTAGAATAACAATAAACATAATAAATTTCATTAAATTCCATACTATATCTAAAAACGGGGCAAAAACAGTAAACACCCATTTAACATTCACTATAGTTTTCTTTTCGGTCAGCCATCTAATTTTCTGTACAACCATATTTCATACGTACACGACGCTTCGTCACTCTTCCACTTTTCAATAGGGACTCCAAAAACGACCCTCTAACTCTCCACCCCGATAGTTCATTCACTTCATAGCCGGAGATGGCTTCACATTTTTTTCTATCTTTTTTCCAAGAGGCTCCTCTTAATCCAGAGCCAGCGTTATGTGTCTTTTCACTATCTTTCTTTCAAGGAGCTCCAATTATTTTAACATTGATCCTACCCACATGACCTAATTATCATAGAAATGGAAGGTCGTCTCCAATACCTACACCAGTCTGCCTCAAGCTACGAAAACAGGTTCAATTTCACCACCTCTCGTTTTTCTTTTTCAGTTAATTGGCTGATATAAGTACATCTAATCGAACACAATTGGTCCTTGCTCTCCCCCCCCCCCCCCACACACACGCAGAAGAAACAAGGAAACACAGCAACTTACATACCTTAGTTGTGTATGTGTGTGTGTGTGTGAGCGGCAATATATTTCTTTAAACCATTGTGTGTGTGTGTGCATTTGTATTTTTTTTTCTCTTCTCCTTTTCCATTTTACTTTGTTCACATGTGTGTATTTCTTTGAATTTGTTTGAGTTTTAAAACGTACACTTTCTTGACCCAAATGTGTGCAAATTGGTTTCAATATGTTATCTTTTTGCATGCAAGTTACCCCCTCCCCCAAAAAAAGAATTGTACTCACATCGTCCGAAAACATTTAAATTTCGAGCCCCACAAATGTTCCAGCTTTTTTTTCTTTGTTTCTCTTTTCTGTCTTTCTTTTTCCATTATTTTTTCTTTTCCCTTCTTTAATGTTTGTGTCTTTTCATTATTTGTTCTTCCTTGTTTTTTATGAGATCATTATTAAAAAAAAGTTCTAGTCCCATTCATCTTTTAGCCTAATGACTGTCCTTTGTTCGTTGGACTCTCGCAGCACATCTACCAATTTCTTGCAGACACTTTTGTTGAAATAGTTTGGTCACTTTAGCACCAAATCGTAGGATGTTATGTTACGCGTTACCATTGGATATATAAACCATTATACATCCATGTCCTTGTTGTAACTATTGGGTTGTGGACAAAACACATGTGTTCTTTCCATTGCCGCAGTGAAACTCTGGTTGCTTTTTGGCTGTTGATAAAAACCATGTGGACACTTGTTTGGTTTATGAATTGATTTATTCAATGAGCAGAAAACTTTGTACAAGTGTTAAAGAGAGAGAGATATGGGAGAGAGAGAGAGAGATGGATAGACAGGGTGTCTGTCTCACTAAACTTAGCTACATTGTACGCGATTGTCCCCACACTTGTTGGGGGCTGGAAACGGCAACGTTTTCATGTCGGCTTGCTTCACTTGTGAGCCAGGAAAGATGACAAAACACTCTTAGTCATGTGGTTTCTTCGACTCAAAACCTCTCCATCCGGACACCCTCTTCGCTATTTAACATAAGGGCACAAAATGTATAAACTAGTGTACAATATACCAACATTAACCCAAAGGGTCACTGGTCGTCTAGTAAATTATAAATATTGAAATTTTATTTTACTTTAAAATATACGGCATTCCTTATTTCATAGTATTCAGGCAAGTTATACATGTACATGCACACAATATCATGGTGTACATTCATTCCGCTTTACCAATGTTACGGATACCAGTTTGTGTTAATAATGCGAGTCTGTCTTGATAGCTATTAATGTTCAGATCTTTAGATTTTTATTTATAAACCGGCTGCTTTTAGGAAGGATTTCTAGATTTTTTAAAAACAGTTTCTTCATGTTGTACTATAACAAAAAAAATCGAGGGGTGTTGCAACATCCTATTTCAACCACTTGATACCTAATTGATAGAAATTACAAAAGAAGATAACATAGAAGAGGTGTACAACCAACTTGCAGTGAATGTAAATATAATGCATAGACTCGCTATGAGTTATCGAATTAATAATCCAATAGAATTAATAATCCAATGTAATGAAAAAGAAAACCGAAAATTTTTTATATGTTCATCGACGTTTTGTCTTTATTTTTCATCTTGAGAAAGTCTTTGAACAATAAAGACGAAACGTTGTTGATCATATTTTTCATAGACTCTGTATGCCGTAATGAGTGATTGTACATTCAATGCTTCCACTTGGAACATAGTCAGCTATTAACTAATTGCGATCAGCAAATATTTGCTATTTATGAGTCTGGAATTCTAGTTTGCCAAATACATCATCACATTGATGAGAATATTGTTGAGATATTACATTATTACATTTTTACATTTTTTTATTTTCCCAGAACTTTGAGGAGGAATATGAATGATCGAAAGTAACAAACTGACCGTAGTCGCTCTCTCCTCTAAGAGATTAGAAACTTCCGTTACATGTTTCTTCAGTAATGCACTTTTCTCTTTTTCTTCCTTATTGTTTATTTTGTTTTTTTCGTTTTGTTTGTTTATCTTTTTTCCCCCTTGTAATATCCTTTACCGTGTCCACATCTCCCAAACATTAAGTTATTGGTGAGAATTAGCATTTAAATATCTGGGTGCAACTTCTATAAAATACGAAGCCCAGAAAAGTCCAAAGTTAGAAACCTTTATCATTAGTTATTTAACTGTCTCTTCATGAGGTGGAGTTTATTGTTGGATATAGTCATTACTGAATGCCAAGGCTTACAAATACTTTGGTTAGGTTGGGTTAGTAATAGTGTTGGTCTTGACACCAGGGTTGTTAGTTTGTTAGTACTTAGAGGGTAGAAAGATGTTTATTGCATTTGTAGTCATATTTCGTTAATGAAATAAATGTATATGAAAACCTAGTGTCTGCTTTCGGATATAACGGAATCTGATTCTCTGCAAGTATCTTCATCTGTATCATATTTTCTCTCTTTATTTCGCTCCAAGTAATATTTTTCCAGTAGTATCAGGTGTGTTATTAAATCCATTACCAAATAATGGCGGAGTCAGTTCGTTATTGAATTATTAGAAAAAAAACAAAAAACGTTTCCTTTGAAGGTATATATTAATTTTGTTGATTACAAAGTGCTATATGACAATACCTTTTTTGACTGCAACTAAGCAAGGCCTGAGAACATCATTTAAGATGCATTTAGTGTCCTTTCATGATAGACTTCAACCGTGTTGCTACATCTATAAAGATATGTTATAAATGAAAATTTACAAGATTGGGGATATATAAATAAAAATAAATTATTCTAAACATCAATGATATTGGATGCCAATTCTCCAATATTGTCTGCAAAAGATCAAACCTGTTGATGAATTGAAAATACTTAATCTTGGAAAATAAAACGTAATGATAAAAACAAATGAAAAAACTTAAAATAATTTCTCTAAAAAGATTTGTCTTTCAAATTATTAAATTGTTTCTCTTATTTTAATGATCATGTTTTATTCAGAGAAATCAGAAAAAAGTGACTGAAAATCGTCTCACTCTTAAAGGTCCAAATTATTATTATGGCTTTGTGCAGTGTCACCAAGAAAGATTATAAGCGAGCTGTTATTTGTCGATGATAATGTGACTGATATGCAGAAACTAGTTGACGTATTTGCCAGTGCAGCAGATCAAGAAGACTGAATATCTTTATCAGCCAATGAGATTTCTAAGTACTCATGCAGAACCATCTGATGTATGCATCAAGCACTTCAATTGCCACGAAGGCACATTCTCGGATAATGGTGCTAACTTTGTAGCAATCTCAGCTTGTGGGGAAACTTCAGGAAGTACTATGGAGAAACTGACATGTTACTGAGTGAAGTGCAAAGCAGTTGTCCACTCTTCTCTATAGAATGAGAACCGTAATAATGAAAAGTCTTTATGGCTGCATGATGCACCATCACAGGGAGATTATGAATGTAGTCTGGCAGGACAAGGTCACCAACCTTGTAATACTAGAATATGCAGGCCGACCATCTATGGCAGATCTTCTAATGCATAAAAATCTTAGATGGGTAGGACACCAGAGAGAATAGAACAGTTGAATGACTACCAAAACAACTGCTATATTCTCACCCAAGAGACCCAAAGATATAGGGAAAACAAACTGGAAATGGAGGAATATAAAAACTGTACAAAAGACTGAAGCAAGGGTAGAAGTATGATCATGGTCTGGTGGTCTTTATCAAAACGATAATGACTGTTTCACAGACTGCACATAATGTACACTCGTATCGTTGTCTAGTAAGGAAAAAGTGAAATAAAATCAAAATCACTTGTTTGTTATGAAAATGAACCTAGATTCTAGGTGTTGTCAGATTAGAGAAGTAACAAGCCACCTACACAAATAACGAGGCATTGTTTTCTATGGTGGGGTTATTGTAAGGAAGCAGCAAAATGTCTCTTAAGAGAGTAAATCTTAAGAGACATACCATTTATAGTATGTCTAATTAAAATAACGATTTTAGAAAGTAGATTTTAATGTGTCCAGTATTATTGAATTCTCATGATATTTTAATAATTTTAAAATTTTATTGTCTTGAATAAGTTTTATATAAGAAAAAAAAATTATTACATAGTATTGAAACTGTTAACTGATTTAGCCATGGTTGTATTTCCTACAATAGGCGACTAGTATAGCTGCCTACTTTGGGAAGACGATACAGGGTATAATCTACTCTGGCGTAATTACTCAGATGAACGAGTCTGATGTTGTGAGACCCGAAACCCTCTGTGAGACCGGTATCTATAATCACTATGCAGTATGTTATATTATTAAAATTACTTCTGTTAATATTTGTTTCTAGCATGATGATTGAACATTCTACTTCAAGGTAATAAATAGTAATTGCTGCTTGAACTGTGTTCAGCTGAATATCAGCTCATGGTGTTTTTCTCTCGAGTAGGATTTTTAGCTTTTCTTTCATGTAAATAAAACTGTTATTGAAATATCGGTTTTAATTAGATTTCCATGTAGTAAATTAGTGGGTTTTGGTGTCTGAAGTAAAAATAATTGTTTTGATATCACATTATATAAGAATGAGTCAGTGATATTGATAAATTAAGTTAGAATAAGATGAATGAAAACCAGTCCCCCCCTCTCATAACTTTTGGTCTCGTGCCTCATCTAATATATAAAGTAGAGCCTAACTGTTCTTATTTTTCTTTTTTCTTTTTGATACATAGCGTAGCATACAAGCTCAATATTTAATTCTGTTTCAATATAAACATCTGTTTTTAAACAGAGTATGTTCTTCAAAAAATTGTATTTCTAATCGACTTTTTTTTTTTTACATACTTTATCCGGGTTGATATTATTTTTTCTTAGTGATTTTCAAATGTGCATTTTCAGCCAAGAAGAATTATGTTCTGATATCATCACCCATGAAAACCGAAAACAACTTTAGTAGTAATATTTTTAGATTCACCATTTTATTTTTTACTTTGCAGTAAAATAAAAATATCAGAATACATTTTGTATTTTACAACGGTGAAAACTATTTTTAATATTTTCTATTCAATAAAAACAAAAATTAGACTTTTAACAATACTTATTCTGTTGTTCTCAAGCCATATTTGGTCGCTGATCGAAATCAGTAAATTCTCGGATTGAACATTTAAATTTTAAAAAACTAAAATTATTGTCGTTTATCTTACCTAGGGGGTAAAAGGAACCCTGATTTATACGTTTAGCTTTTGTAAGTATGGATGTCTGGAAAAACAATAATCTCGGTAAAAATCTAAATACATTAATTTTGGACAAAAACAAATTTTCTTTAAAAATTCCATGACGTTAATTTTATCAACTTTTTTTTTAATATTAATAAATATAAAATTCATATTTTTGGACACATACAAATTTTCTTCGAGAAATATGTCTGTAATTAAAATATTCCATGACGTTAATTTTATTTAATTTTTTTGATATAAATAAAAAAAAATGTATGTAAAAAAAAAAAGAAAAGAATTCCATGATAACTTTATTTAATTTCTTTACTTAATATTACTTAAAACAAGTGTAAACATAAATTTTCTTTAATTAATACGTAATAATGTATGTTATTTAAACATAAGAAAAAGTTCCAAAACTTCTTTATTTATTTTATTTAATTTTTATTAATAATAAAAAATTTCAAGAAAAATTCCATTGTTAAATTTATGTAATTACTTTAAAAAAAAAAAAAAAGAAAAAGTCATTGACCTCGGTTGTTAGATTTTTACCGAGATTATTGTCTTTTCGCACATCCATACTTACAAAAGATCAGGGCTGGGTTACTTATCTGAATAACCACAATCGAATATTTATTGAAATCAAAAATGAATTAACATAAAATAAAACGAAATTTAAAAAATGTTATTTAAAAAACAATTACAAAATTAAATTCGCCAGAATACCTTTTGGTTTCTTCCTAAATAAGTTAGATATTGTAATCTTTTTAATAGTATAAAAAAGAATGACCCTTCGAAATTTAAAGGAATTTGTAAGGATTTGAACTGTCGAATTTCTGGCTTTAAATTCTTAACAAATCTTCAAGTATTAAGATTGAAAATTTTAGAAGTTATTTAAATTGAAGAAAATTAGTTATAGTTTTATAGCAATTCGGTTCAATTAATAATTTGATGAGCAAACGATACTGTAATAATTGAATTAAACTTTGAAAATTATATATAAAAAATAATAATTTGGTAAAAAAAATAATTGGCATAATTAAAAAAAAAATACGAAACAAAAAGACTCTCGTGCAAATGACTTTCTATTCGATATTTTAAATACTTCCAAATTCTTTTCAAATTCTTTTTTCAACTATTAACAAAATATTAAAATGGCTGACTTGTTTACGAAGAAATCGAAATGCATTATGATGGATTTAATTTCGTAATAGTACTTTAATTTACTATTTTTTATTAATATAATTGGAAAAGATAATACAAGAAACATGTTTTTAGAACGAACACTTAGAAAAATCGATTTTATTTGCTTTAAAACAGCAGTAAATTTTCTAATATATTTATTTTTAAATATAATTTTTTGGGGCGGGGGGGGGTAGCCCCTGTTTAAAACTATATCCCCTTCAAGAACGGTCTTAAAATCTATTTACAATCGACATTCCATAATTGCCTAATTTTCCTACCTTGCCAAAATTGTCTAATTTTCCTAAATTCGTCTAAATCTTCCCTGACATTCACCTTTTTTGCATTTCTTAATTTTGAAATGTTGAATTCTAATTCTGTCCTTATCTAAATTTGTTGGGAATTTGAACGTTCATCAAACTTAGTATTATGCTACTAATTCATTTAGTGCAATCTCTCAGCTTGAGATGTTGAGCATAAAAATAGGTATGAAGCCGTTGTCCTGTCATGAAATATTCTAAGTGTATAGCCCTGTCCATTGTATTTGCAGCAAAAATTCTGTGAGAAAATTAAAAAACATAGTAAAGTCGAAAACTCGATTTAACTCCAAAGATATGAATTTCACTAAGAAGGAATAGAAAAAAAAAACCTGGCACATCCAAAAGCATGAAATATTTCCAATGATACCTTCTACCATAGACATTTGAATATAATATTGAACCCATTTAAACAGCCAAATAATTTTGAATATTCTATCTCTCACTTTGTGTTTGTTTGATCGGTTTATGCATTTGCCATAAGTAATTGCTTTCCATTTATCTAATTCTGGTAATTATGATTAGTGACAACTTGATGTACCTCCTCCCAGGTGGAATGTTATGTCAAAATTCTTTCTGATATCAAAGACCATTCGTGATTTTTCTTGTTTTATTCTTTTCTTTCTATTTCTAAAGGTCAAATTTATCTGAAAAAGGGATAAATTTACAACATTGTATACAGAACAGATTTTAATTTCTTAAAATGTCAATTGGAATTGAACTTGTCTATTCTGACTGTAGTCAGGATCGGATTTAAATTTTAAGAGGCCCCTGGGCTAATAGAATTTAGGGGTTTCCTTTATGTATCCCTCCTCCACCCCCCCCCCTAATATTTTTATTTTGATGCTATTTCGTATTAAATAGTTTCAACTAAATTTTGAAAGATATTGGAATTCATCCAATTAGTAAATTCACAACATTTTGTTTATCTGAAGTTTAAATCGGATAGCAATGTATTTAGAATATTACACTGACATTCTAGCATTCAAATTCACTTGCAAGTATCCTAAAAATAAACAAAAATGAAGATGGAAAATTCTGACTTACTACAACCTTGCGATCCTAAATTATCACAGCTGAGCAAATATAGTTATATTCATGTTAAAATTGTCAAATTCAAATAGCCAAGTATAGGAACCTCTCTAGTTTTGGGGCCCTGGGAATCAGCCTGTATGTAAATCAGATGTTGGCTGTAGTGTGATTGTCTTTAATTTGTGTGTGTGTTTTCTGTGTGTGTTTGTTCACCTTTGTTTGTTTGTTTGTTTGTTTGTTTGTTCACCTTTGTTGGACATCTCTTCATCTCATTCCGGTTGCCTCGAATATGTCTCACAATCGAAATCCATCTGGATTCTTAACTACTGTTTGTAATTTCAATTGTCACTTTCAAAAAAGCCTTCTTACAGTCTCTGAGTAAATGTGAACCCTTACAGTTGAATCATTGGCTGCCAAAAGTCTAATATCACGTATCAGCTTGCTTTGGGTCTTTTTCAATTCCTATCTTTCTAGCCTCCGTTTTATGGGTTCTCTGAGATGTCAGCATTCTGGCAGTCGAAATAAAAACATTAATATCCAGTGTTTTTCTTTTATTAGGCAACTGCTACAGAGCCATAAATGTTTTCTGGGAAGTTAACTTTGTGATCTGTTCTTGACAACTGCCATCAAATCCTGTCAATTCTAATAGTCTTTTTTATATTAGTGGCATATATGTCGATGGTCTCACTGGTTCACTTCATCCTTCCTAGCATTGCATATGCAGAAAAAACTCCCTCCTAAACTCCAGTTTCAACTTCTCTTCAGACTTGTCTGTCCAGTTGATCCTCATTGTTTAGAGGTATAGGGCCAAAGTGTCTTCTTCCAGAAATAGAAGTAGAAAACTTGCAATGTCAGGGATCCATTGCAGTTTGGCAACCAGTTTCACCTTCGCATGTCATCAAATCATGTTTGATATTCAAAAAAATTTCCCCACAAAATAGCCCTTTTTCTTCGACTGCTTTTATACTGTTTTCCCCCCTCCAATCATTTAAAAATTCCGAATGGATTAATGTTAATGTTGTTGTCCATCTAGTATCAGCAAGGGCTCTAGCTTTTTTTTTCTTTCACGTGTAGAAAAATAAAAATTACTTAATTCTTCAAGAATAAAGTTTTAGTTGACTCATGTAAGTGTATCTGTACCAGAAAATCAAGGATCGTTTTAATATTAAATTTATGTTGTAAACCGAACCCCCAGCATAAAATCATTGAAAATGACTACTTATTGATTCTGACAAATATCAGAAAAATCTTTAGAATGTTAACAAAAATTTAGATGTGGGTGGGGGCTTGCGTGTTGGAAAATCGGGGAGCATTGTTCAGCCCTGATTGTAATCACCTAACATGCAACGTGGGTTCAATTCAATAGAATTCAATACAGAAATGAATGCCAACTCGTAAAAATTTTAAAACAAATAATTTTTCTGAATTTCGTTTTGATGATAATCTGAAAATTCTAAATGGATAAGTAATCACAATAAATAAAAAAAAAAAATTGATTTTGATTGCAATGTGACATCATAAACTACCCTGCATATAGTCATCACTCTCCTTCATCTCCCTTTTGCCGTCCAAAATTCACCTCTCCTTCCGGTTCATATCATCCCTCTTCAGCCATATCCAATAAGATGTTTTCTTTGCTGTTTCTTGAAGATCTTTAATCAATTTTCTCAATTATGAGTTGTTACAATAAAAGCGAAGTCGAAATAGCTTTACAACCGTTCGCTCTACATTTCCTCTTGCCCAAATGATGGAATTCGATCTTCCAACCTTTATCTTGACACTCTTGTATCAACTCCTATTTTCTGCAGCAGCAAAGCTTTCTTCCCATGGTACTGTTAATTCCAGTATTATTCCTTCTTTTCTTTACACCACAGGGCAATATCTGGTCGTTGTCAAGATGATATCAACGGAAACACCAAAAAGTTTTCCACATCTACACTAAACTTCCAGTTTCCAGTCATCCTGTCATCTATTTTTATAGTCGTTGGATGACTACTCAGATTACTTTTTGTGCCTGCTTTGTGGAATTCCATCTTTTATTTGTTTAATCTTATGTAATTCTCCATCATGAAATTGTTTTATTTTTTGCTTGATTTGTTCAATTATTGCAAGCACTTGATTGTGACGCCACCTATACCTTTCTGCTGCCAGCTCACAGTTTGAGAGAATATGCCTTAGCGTTCCCTTTTTCCTCGCATCAACATCTATCATTATCACATATCCTCCACCGAACAAGATTGGTAGGTGATGGCATTGCATCATATGTTGATCTAATCAAGAACGATGCCCTTGCCCGTTCCCAGACCCATATTTCTTTCCATCCAATTTTTCGCTCTCTTCGGTTTTCTTGAACTTCTTTCCTAATTTCTTTCACTACAGCTTCCCTCTTTTCCCTTGCATTATTCCTGGAAAATGGGTTAAAGTTTCCAAATACATTTGTACCATCTTGCACTGCTCCAACAACATCTGCATGTTCCAAATTGGCTATTGCATAATCGACTGCAATTCTTTCCATTTCATCCCATTTCTTACTTCAGGTGGATTATCTTTGATTTTTCCGTCACTGAAAAAGCGAAGCATCATCACTGAACTTTAGCAGCCTTATATTCTTCTACAATAGACACGACCGGCAGTTGTAGTTGATTATTCTGCCAAATATTGCAGTATTATTGAGAACTTTTGGCAATCCCAGCTATTTTCTTATATCCATGCTGCATCACTGTTCTATTCTTTCAACTCGGGTCAATGGTATCTCATACATCTGTAAAGGCTACATCAACCTTGGATACAACGTATACTGTAAGCACCTACATTTGAATTTCCTAAGTAGATCAGTCTTTTCTATAGTTTGTAGTCCCTCTTCCGCTTGCTGCTGTATTTCCGCTCCCTTACTTCTGTCATTAAATGCACCCTTGTACCATCTTCCTAAACTCTTCACTGGTTCTTCTTTAACAGTTGTTATCATATCACCTCCTATCTTATACCGAACTTCTTTCTGTTTGCCTTTCACATATGTAACACTTCTGGATTTCTTCACTTTGAATTTCATTCTTGACCACAGAATCAATTCATCATATCGAAGACCTTCCTATATTCCTTCACCACTTTCAGATTTAACTGTCACATCATCCATAAATGCTCTAAGTGGTGTATCCACTAGTGTGTTTCTGCAACCTGTTGCTCCTAATATCATTTCCATAAGAATTACAAATAAGATGACCGAAATAGTTCTACCTGCAGCAATTCCCACTTCTAAACTTTGCCAGTTTGTTGTAAAACTTCCGGTTGTAAATCTCATTTTGAATTGGTCATAGTATTTCATTATCATCCTTTGCACTGCTTTAGGAATCCAAAAGAAATCCATATGTTTCTGTATTATCATGTGTGGTACTGAGCCGTATGCATTGGCAAGATTTAACCATACAATAACCACATCTCTGTTCTCTTTTTTTGCATTCTGTATACTTTCCCATATTGCATAAGCATGTTCAATGCACCCTGGGATACCTGGGATTCCAGCCTTCTGTACCGATTCATTGATAAATCCGTTTTTCTGTGCATAGGTAATTATCCGATTTACTATGATATCAAACATTATCTTTCCATCAATATTCAGCAATGATATCAGACAGAATTCTCCTAGTTTTTCTTATCTTTCTTCTTTCGGCAGATAGATGCCTTCTCCAACAGTTTGCTACATCTTTACTTCGCCACATGTCTCTTATCAAAAAAAAAAAAAAAGAGCCGGAAGCGGAGTCGCAGACAATATTTGTATACTTTGTAGCTAACCTCATTTCCAGGGGAACTTTTTGCTCTAGCCTTCTTCAAAAAATCATCTAATTCCTTCTTCTTTATATCATTGATATCAAGTAGTACTCCTGACTGTGTTGGTCTTTACAACCCTTCTATATGTGGTGGTTTTCTATCTTTATCTTGATCGATGTATGTATTCTTTAAATGCATTTCCAATTCTTCTCTTGGACATTTCAGCTTCCCACTCTTATTATCTGTAAAGAGTCCTTTTGCGAACTTATATGGGGTTTTCACAAAATTCTTCCGCCAGCTTTCCCTCTTCTTCTCTCGGTGTAATCACCTTTCTTTCCTCATTTCATCTTGTAACATTCTCTTAATATCTTCATATAGCTGTTTTAATCCACCTTTCTCTTCTATTACTGTACATAACAACGGTAGAGTGTTTCCCACTGTAGTTTATATTCGGCATTGCCCAAGAGTCTCTCTACTTTCATCGTTTTGCCTTTTTTATAATTTCTTGTTAGAAAATATTTACATTTTTTAGAAGATATTTAAATTAAGGAATATGTGTTGTTAAAAATGTTAGTTTTGCAATAAAATTGATAGGACATCTTACGAAAGTTTGAAATTGAAATCCCATAAATACTTTCGAATGTTTATTTTTAATGGCGAAACAAATGTGGTACGAAATAATATATATATCAGCTTTTCTTTGCCGTTTTTTTTCTTGCTTTTTTCTTTTGTGAAGTTTAATTGACTTCCAGTATCGTTTGGTCATTAATTGAATAAAATTGTTTAAAATCATGACATAGTTTTAAATTTACATTTGAACGTGAATTGACACAGACGATAATTTGTCTAATAATTTGTATCGATAATAAAAGCAAATATTGTTTAACCTAAATAAAGAGACATTTCACTTTAGTATTATGTTACAAAACTAATAAAAACAAATAATTATTGATTTAAATGATGGCAAAAATAGTTGTTTTCTATTGGTTTTGTCCATTTTATAGGGAATTATTTAATACTGAACCGATATAAATATTGTAAACTATTCATTACATCAGATAAGTTGAGCACAGGTTTCTATTTTACTGATGGGTCAGATATTGTGGGTTAACAATATTTCCAATGATATTAGTGTGTAATTAAACACTATAACTTAAATGTTGCCAAACTTATCAAACTGATGTCAGCAAGGCAATTCGTCCTCACAACATTCTGCTGCAACCAGAACTAGTCTTACAAAGCTGTTCAATCATTGCTTAAAGGATAAATGCTTCCCATCATCTTTGTAAACTTGGACAGTCTGTCCAGTATTTAAAAATACTAGAGATTGGTCTTCTGCATCTCAGTACAGACCTATGTCTCCTGTGCATCGTAAGTTGAATCTGTGCTAAATCAAGTAGTTGTCAACCACCTCAGCAAAAACAATCTACTTAGTGACATGCAATACGACTTTCGTTCTGCAAAGTCAACAGCTGACTTTAATATTACACAGAATCAGTGAATCTATTGATGAGAGCTTCGTTTTTCTTAATATCTAAAATGCTTTCAATAGGGTTTGGCACAAAGGTTTACTTCACAAGCTTGGTCGTTATGGAATATCTGGACATCTTCTCTCAATCATCAATTTTTTTCTCTCAGATAGACCTAGAAAAGTAGTTGTTGATGGGCAGAAGTCAGAAGCACATAGTATCAATGCCGGTGTGCCTCATGATCTATACTGGGCCCAACCCTCTTCCAAATCATATTCTGAAATCATTCGTTGACATCTACCTATACGACACAACTATCTATGGCAGCACTTCGAAAAGCATTGATAATCAAGATCTTCCGACATGGTGCAATGGTGAAAAAGGTGGCTTGTTACTTTTAATACCTCTAAAACCAAGCTTCTCTCTTTCATCACCAACGCTCTGATCTTCGCCCCCACCCTACCCCTGAGTTGAAATAAATGGCTCTATCTTTAGGGAAGCCCCCTTTCTGCCTTGACAGAGTATAGAATCAATATCAAAATCAAAAGGGGGTGAATTTCTTCTCTCTCCTGCAGCTCCTTTCTCAAAGAGGCGTTACTAGTCTTTTTCTACTCTATCGTTATTTTCGTGGTCGGTGTTCAACCAAACCCAAACAAACTCATAATTGATGAAGCTGTGAGCAAAGAAGAATTGTGGAAACCTCCTCCGGGCAATACCTGTTAAAAGTACTAAAAGTGGGGGAATCAAAGTTGGCTGTTCTGAGTCAGATGTCACACTTTTGTGGCTTCAATAAACATATAAATATAGCCAAATCATTAAAAACTGGAACAGATCCATTTTTAAGATGTCTTCATTCAATCTGAATGTTTAGTGACGAAAATGCTATTTCAAACTTAAGCGTGATAGACCAATCAACGGATGGATGAAGTCTCTTTCATGTTTAGGTGTGACAGACCGATTGACGAAGGGACAAAGTATATTTTAGATGTATGGATGCATTTAAAAAATAAGGCAATATATATTCCTATTTTTCACAAGAAAATTGATTAGAGGGAAATAAAGATGGTCACAAGTGTAGACGTGTGTAACATTAGTAAGAAAAAATGGGAAAGTACAAAGGAAAACACTTCCGGACGTGAGAGGTGAATAATCCATATTACCTCTTGCATTTGTATTTGTATGTGAAAATTGATTTTGCAACAGGTTCCCTGTTGCGACCATTTGGTAATTATCTGGAACGAATATTTATACAACTACAAGAATTTGTAGTTGTATAAATACAGCGATCAAGTTAGAACAAAGAAAATTAGTAGGAAGAAAAATTAAACTGTTTTTGTTGCAGCAAAATTAGCATTTTCATAACAAGAAATCAGCTGCATAACGATTTATGCAGATTACATGTAGATAAAAAGTCACATGAAATGTCAATGTTTTTCAACCCCAAACCGTTGAAAGGTAGCCTTCCTGACAAGTATACAAATATGCAAATTTGTTTATCTCATAAATATGGACAGATAATAAAATGTTCAGTTCAGTATAAGCAAATTTTCTAGTTATTAGTAAAGTTCAAAGGTGTGTGTGAGGACGAGAGTTATATACTGTTTAGTTTTTAATATTGGAAATTTATTTCTGACAGTATACTATATGTTATGCATTAAGCTTATTTCCAGCCTTGTAGACTAAATAACCATTTGTTTAGTAATATCTGTGCAAACAATAGTATCAGCAAAAACAGTAACTTAATGCATAACATACTGCATATTGTTTCGTGTATGCTATCTACATATTGATGTAAGTAACTGCTACCATCTATGTATTAATACTTACCTATATTTCTATACAAATAATTGTCAACCATTTCTTTGTCTGACCACCTACAGACGCCTACATACCTGCAGACAGAGGGAGTGAAACAAATGGTGAGAGCGATGTGTACAGACTAGGGGGAGAAGAGGGTGTAATTGACACATGTTGATACATGTGGCAATGGTTAAGTATTATTTGGTTAGATTTAATTCAAATTAATACAAATATATGTAATAAGTAAATAAAATGATAGCATTACAACCTATTTCTGTTAATTAACCGTGGAAGTTCCATAGGTTCTGCTTGTTAATATAAAATAAACTTACTGATGTAAATTGTCTTTTCTTATTTTAGGTGGTGAACTTAAGTCTCTCTCCCGGCTTTTACTTCACCCATCGTACAAGATGTGCTAAGTGGCCACTTCTGCCAGATCAACTCACTCCACACTCGACCCAGGTTCAGTTTGAGTATATATAAACGGTGTTTCTCCAGATTAGGACCCAAGCTAACCCTGACCCCGTCGTTAGGGTTGGGGGTCAAAGTTAGTGTGGTGTCCTAATCTGGAGAAGTACCATAAAAACATGGACAATAAATACCATTATTTATGGCAAATTTTTCTCAACTCATAAAACTTGGAACCATAGATTTTAATAATTCTATTTTTGTTTTTAAGAAAGTTCAGAAGTCTCATGGTTTTGCAATGCTTAGTGTATGTTACACTTGGGTGAAGTTGGTTAATCTTGTTTGCTGGATGTTGAGAATCTTATTAGTAATCTGGCGAATGTGTCATGTGACACCACTACTCTTGAAATGCGGGTCCCATTAAGGGCATTTCCTCCCATGTGGAGTTGAGATTGGTATTTTATGATCTATTCTTTTCAGAAAGGAAAGTGGGCAAATAAGTGTCCGTTTAGTCAGAGGTTTCGGTTGAAGTCAGAGTTGTAAGAATGCTAGGAGTAAGTTTCTAATCTCTGAAGAATCAACAGTCTGAATATTGGAAATAAGAAATCGGAATTTTTTGAATCCTCAGAATTAGTCAGACCATATATATAAATATATATGAATAAAGATAGGGATAAAATGATCCGACATAATGAAAAAGGAAAGCCGAAAACAATGTTATTTATGCATTCATCAACGTTTTGTCTTTATTGTAAGACTTCCACAGGATGAAAAAAAATCATATAGCATCAATTTGATTTGCCTGAAATCGGCGAGCGTCGGCTGGTTTGTGAATAAAAGAAAAATCAAAAAAGTGAGAAGGTAACAAGGCTGCACGTTAGCAGCAGCAGTCTATAGAGTTTTTAGCCCCTCCCACATCAAGAACTCGGGTGACTTATTAAACAAGATAAAAACATTGATGTAGAAAACAAAAATATACACAGCTTAGATGTAACATCACTATACACTAATGTTCCAGTTAGAAAATGTTTAAATTTGCTCCAAATGCACTTAGAAAAGACCAATATCAACCCCCCCCCCCCCAAGATTTTAATAGAAATCATCAAACTTGTTATTAGCATAACATATTTTCAATTTGACGATAAATTCTATAAACAAAAATTCGGACTCCTCATTGGCAACCCTCTAAGTAGAGTACTTGCTTGCCTTTTCCTGGAGTTACTTGAATCTGACCCTTTTATATTTAGATTAGCCCCTAACACTAAGTATTTCAGATATATTGATGACATTCTAATTTTTCTTCCCGATGACACAAAAATTAAAGATATCAAAAACAAATTAAATACAGTTGAACCCTCCATAAAATTTACATATAAAACAGAAATAAATAACTCAATACCTTTTTTAGACACACTCATAATAAAATCTAATAACAAACTGTTTCAAAGTACACTACAAAACCACCCACAAAAACGACTATATACATTTCTATTCACACCATAGCATTTAATTTTCTAATATATATATATATATATATATGTAATTTTATGATATATCGTGTATTTTATCCTCATATATATATATATATTATTAATAAGTAGTAATGCTACACATCTTAGATTAAGTTTAAAGCTCCTAAAATTCATACAAGAATAGTCAACATAACATTTAAAATCGTTGATTAACAATCAGTTCTAAGTGACAGTCTTTTGGAGACTGAAGGTTTAATCTTTACTACAAACATTAATCACTAAGAAGAACATAAAATAATTAATACTTCTACCCGGTCATGGCTGACAGAATAAGAACAATCTACCCCATACCCCCTCCCCATGGATTCAATAAAGGGTTCAATTCAAAATTCTTTGTTCCAGTGTTCAACAGACATAAAGATCTTCATGTTTGCTGCAGACTTTGAGTGTGTGATTTTTCTGGTTTGCCGAAAAATGCATAGAATAAAAAAAGAAATGATGCCAGAAAATAGATAATAAATTTCAGGAAGTTATAAGAATGTGCATTCAACATCAGAATTAGTGATTCTCGATTTTATCAAAAACGGATCGATTACATTTGTTAATTTAGTGATAAAAATGCTATCTAAAACTAAGATGGACAAACGAATGGACACATCTAAAATACGATGCATCCATTCAATCGGTGTTTGACAATGTAAACGCTATTACAAACTGAAACTTGACAGACTGAAGATTATATCTTGAATAAGAATTCTCTGGTCTATAGATAACTATAAATAGTTACCTATGTGTCTAGCAAATTGGTGTAAGCTGAATAAGCTATATCCTGCTCTATCTATCTATCTATATATATATATATATAGTCATCCACATACAGACTGTTTCGCTGTTTCACAGCTCATCAGTGCGGCTAGACCAGTTAGTGTCTCAAACCGGGATCGAAACGCAACCGTCGAGCTGACAGTCGGCGATGCTAACCCCTACGCCATCATGCGACACTGACTGAATGTAAGAGATATCTCAATGTAACGAAATGTAAACATTGCAAATGCCTGAGCTCGAAAATTAGTTTTACCTAATGAGCATTGCCTTAAAGCTATGTGTGTGTGTGTGTATATATATATATGCTAGACATTGAGTCAGTACCAGTATTCATTCTACTTTGATACTAAATATTTGTCCAGTTCGAAAAAGAACTATTTGCTTTATTAAAATGAAAATAATTATTGAATTACAAAACGATAACAACTGATAGGTAATTAATAAAATGTCCATTTTCAAAACGAATATGCAAATTAGTTAACCTTGCATCTGATATTGCATATACATAAGCAGTATATAAAAGAGAATGTACATCTATTGTGTAGAGTTGAATTAACTTGGAATAGGGCGTTTTGACTTTACCATTAGTGCAAGAAATGAACCCAACTTTCGCATTTATTCATTTAGATAAAAATAAAGAGGCTTATTTTGCAATCTAATTTACATACGTGCTTGTGGCATGTACAGACACACATATATAAATTAGATGACAATGTTGTCGTCGCTCTTTCCGTAAATGCATACAGAGACATTGAAAAATATTAGAGAGTGTCGAGAGAAATAGCTAAGAAAGAGATGGGTGATTTGTTCAGTTAATTATAAATTGCAGCTAATTAAAACATAATTTTTTTTCAAACATAATCCCAGAACCAAGGTATATTTTAGCATGCATTTGTGCTATTAAAGTATATAGGAAGAAAAAAAGCCTTAGATGAAAGAACGTTAACTCATATATATATATATATATATATATATATATATATATATATATATATATATATACACACAAGTATCATTAAAAATAACGGACATCTTGTGTCTGGTTATTTTTTCTAAGATCCTTTCCGTTTTTCTGATTAGGTTCTTAGTTTTAGACGGAAACTGGCTGATAAAATTGCCATAGCTTCCCAAAGCGCGTTCGGACCCTTCCAGGTCCATCGTCAGTGGAGCAATGTTAACCAGGCATAATCTTAGAAAAAATAACCAGACACAAGATGTCCGTTATTTTTAATGATACTTGTATAAAAGAAAAGATGCTGCCAAGATACACATATATATATATATATATATATATATATATATATATATATATATATAAAATTGTTAAATCTTATTTTGGTCAATAAAATCTTGCTTAAAGAAAAGTAACCGTGCAAACCAAATTTATGAATATGTGAATAAAAAAATACCATCTTTGCAAGAATAAAACATAAAACATTCTTATATTTTAGGACAATTTTTTATATAAATAAATCTCATGTATATTTAGTTTTCATCAAGTGTATTTGATCACGTAATTCCTCCCATCTTCAAATTTGTACGACTGTCTTTTGTTTTCTTTTGGAGTGAAAAGGCTAAATTTATTGGTTGTGTAATTTCTAATTGCTGACTAGACAAAATGTTTCGGTATTTTTTTTACCTGTATTGCGAGCTTGTATCCTTCTAAGTGGAAGAAAACAATCGGTTGTTCTTCTTTTGACTTCTTGGGGCTGGGTAGGAAGTGACGTGTCGTTTTTCATTGGTTACTCTTATTAGCAATTTCATGAGACAATTTTTAATATGAAAATTCTATACGTTATTGTGTGCTTAGCAGACATTTTTTTCAGTATCGGTGTTAAGGTAGGGTCTCTGAATAAACAAGTATCATGTTGGAAGACCTAAATCTTGTCACATTTATGATGTGTAGGAACATAAACTCTGATTGTCAATGTGGAGTGGTCTGATGATAAGCTTGAATTCTATTTGCTGACATAGATGCAAGAAGAGTTGCTCCCCCCCTATAGACCAATAATACATCTAAGCACATAAAACACATGCACATATATACATAAGCACATCACATAGTCGTTATACACACATCATATGCAAGTACCAAAATGCATTCTCATGCATACACAGAAAAAGAGAAAGCATACACATACATCCACGTGTCAGGGAAAGGATTAAAGAAATATTTATTTTGTTTAAAGTTGTTTACTGTATTAAATATAAGATTCCTCATGTATTAGTTGTAATGTGAATATGTGACGATGGTGAAATGAATACTGGCACAGATTGATGATTTGGCGTGGTAATATTTGTGTCCTGTTGGATCCATAGCACCATTTTTACTAGAAATGTTGGCCAGCTTCGCATGGTCCCTTATTCTAAAAAATGAATTTGGGAAGAAAACAATGCCAATATAAATAAGGAATGTGAGTTCTCTGCTCTTTTTAAATCCAGAAAAGGCTTATTTCCGCTTAAATCGCTGATTGGTTGAAATTCGCTTTTTTTTTCTCTACCAAATTGCTAGAAGTCTGTAATGTCATAAACTCGGCTCACGATACAAAACAAAAGGTAAAAACAAGACAAAGAGATATACATGTGTTTTCAATTTGCACCGGAGTTAAACTGATTAGTTTTTCTCTGGCGTTCTTTATTTCTGGTATCTCTCAATGTGCATGCCTAGTAGTCTTAAGTTCTAATATGCAAAGGGAGGCAAATATTAACTGGACACAAAACCTCTTCTGTCTTTAATTAAAAAAAATGAATGTATAGAGTCCATGTATGTGTACATTATATGTATAAGAAAGGGGGGAGGGCAACAGTCCATTTTCCTTACTTTCTATGGTATGTATTTGTGTAGTAGGCAGAAAATAGAATAGTCTTTGAACAGTTTATAGATGTGTGAATGTATTGTACTTTTTGATAGTAAAACTTCCTCCAGTTTGTAAACATGAACTAGGCTGCATGCGAATGGCAGACGTTGCAAGTGATAGATGCTCGGTCAAATATCTCTGATTTTATATTTTGCGCCACACAGAATCTTATTTCTCTTTGAAATTAAATATGTGCTTCATAAAAACAGAGAATCATGCTGAGACTAAAAAGCAATGTTCATAGATAGGCTCCATGATGAGCCCTCTTTAGTGGACTGTCTGGCAGTTATCTCTAGTAGATATTTTCAGCAGTCAGCTTCTCGGTAGTCTAATGAGAAAAACTAGAATTCAAGATTTCCAGTCAGGAGGAAAAGATTCCAGGAGATGGGAGGGGTGAGACCTTGCCCTCTGGGCATGACAGGGGAGTTGGTCTTTCTGAGAGCTGGCAAGCAGTTGGAGCTGGATGCCTCTTCAAGCAAGATGGGCCCCATTGGCTAAAGGATTATCTTTTTTGGTCGAGCAAAAATCTTGTTCTGCAAGTCTGCTGTTCAACCTGGGTAACACGAGTTTCACTTGTAACCTCCAACAAATAAACCTGTTACTTGTTTATAAACTGGACTTGTGGCCTTATTTGGAATGAGAATTCTTTGTACAGCATTGACTGAATCGAACAACAACTTTGTCCCACACGTTGTGCCGGTCCAATCACGACCAGTGCGCTGAACGCACTCATGCAGGTTCACAAGTTTTCGAGTGATCATGTTTAGGGTGGATGAGTGAAGATTGGAGCAAAAGAGGATTTCATTAAGTTGGCATTCTTTCTGTTTGAGCAGTTCACCCAGCATGGGAAACTTTTTCTTCAAAAGAATATTCCTGAAGCTGCTTTTCTGCTAAACTACATTGATTGACTTCATTAACAAACTGTACAGTTCATCACATTCTGCTTTGATCTTCTCAAAATCTTGCTCAAGCACCTCATGTTCTCATTTAAGAGCTTTTAGTTCCCTCTATTGTTATCTTTAAACAGGCCTTGGTCATTTTTTAAACTCTGTTTATCCTTCTCATAATTGGCCAAAGATTTTTGCAGTTCGTCCACTTTCTGCGCGTGTTGGGGGAGGGTGTATAACTAATTGTTTGTTTTCAGTTGTGAGATTAGCCATTTCTTTTTCCAATCGTTCTTTTTTTTCTTCATATCTACCTGTTCCTTGAGGATGTTTATTAAACCAATAGTGATGAGCGTAATATCATTGCAGTAATTTTTAATGTCACTGAATGCTTATGATTCTTCATCAACGTGTTTATTTAGTTGTTCTTTCTCTCTTCAATTTCAGGGATTTCCAATTTACATTTCAGCTCAAGTTTGGATTTCATCTTTTTGTATTTGGATTCTATCTCTTTGGCTTTGCACTCAAATGCATTTTATAAATTCGTCATCTCTTCGGTTTTCAATTTGATAATTTTTATTGTATTTTGATGCAACTTCTTTTTTTTTTTTTCAGTTTTCCTTTGAGATTCCATTTGTCTTTACGTAAATTCATCTCATGAGTCCGATCGCCAATTTCAACTTGGCAATGTTCTGGTGTTCATACATCAAATACTTCACTTCTTGTTTGTACACCGGCTTGGAATTGCAAACTTAAGCAAAGTGGTTCCTACACTCCCTGTTCCTTGACGAGACGTCACATGCATTGTCAAATATCCGCAATAATAGCAGGACTGTCTGCCATCTTTATTTTGTCTCTCACGTGGTCTTGGGGCAACATGTCAACTGCTATTTTGTTTATATCTGAGATGACGTCCGCTGGTGGAGTTTTTGACACCTTTGCTGTTTTCGTTACTTCGTGTGTATCACTTATGGCTTTCAGATCGCTGTAGGATGAAAGTGCAAAGATTTCCCATTGTTCTATGCCTGAAGCTCGTGTGTGAGCAAGTTTAATGGCCCTGGCTTCATCTAGTATTTGCTTGAGTGTAGAGTTATCTATTAGCACCCTTCTTTTAACCTTAGAGGACGAACTCCCTTGCAATATCTGGACCAAGGTTTCCCGGTCTGTATCTTGGAAGTCACATGTGGATGCTAGAGTTCTTAGCCAAGCATGGTAAGAATCCGAGTTGTTGTCTGTATTTTGCATCGCACATCAAAATTTAAAAAAATTGTATGATGTGCTTTATTTTAGGCATGAAATGATCGGTTAGTGATTTCTTCATCGTTTCATATTGGTTTGGTATCACTGACCCATCTTCCACTTCAGTGGTTGCTCCGATACCCTTCTGTTGGTCAGTGAAATTGTGAAAGATGTCGAAGACTTTGTTTCCGATGTAGTGTAAAAGAGTTGCTTTTATTTTTTGTCAGTATCGATATCAAGGCAATAAACAGGTTTTCCAATTTATCTATCAACTTTTGCCAGCGAATGCCAATTGTATTTTCCTCGATCGATGAGGGAGAGATACTTCTAAACTGAGGCAATTTTTATTAATGTCCCAATTCAGAGTTCCCCTGTTTTGGGAGCTGCATTTTCTCCACATTAAAACCCGACTTTGTGTCTAATTCTGTCCTCGTGGGAAGGCAATTAAATAAATGAAGCTAAGTTGCAGCAAATAGATGGAAACATTTGTAAGTTTAGATGGGATTGATTGAAGAAAGTTTCTATTTCTAGTGGTAATGGCGACTCCACTCTACACACACGGGGGAGGGTGTGCCCCCCCCCCCCCCACATCGGTTGAGAAATTGGTAGAGCCCCATTTCGATTTCAGCTTTTTTGCCATTGGCTCACTCACTTGAATATTGGATGAGAACAAATATGTTGTAGAGAAAGTGTTGACACCCCCTTTCCTAAGTAGCATATTAATGACGATGATGCTAGCCCTGAGTATGATGGTAGTACAAGTACAGGCAGAACGTTCCCCGTATACATTACAAGGCAGTTACCCTATTGCATTGTTCACTTACAGTAATATTATATTTGTATGTTGGCCGTTTGAGTTATTATAAAATACCTTTGGATAATATTACAGAATGGGAACCTCATTGTTTTAAAGATAAGACATCATAAACCGTGTACCATACAGAGAAAATATATTTCCATATTGTCTAGGGAAATGTTACTGTTTTGCTCGTAATTATTGAGACAATTTTTTCGTATATTTAATGTAATTAGTTCAGCCGTTGCAGCTGCTTCTTCATAGATAAGCCAACACAGCCTGTTTGCAATGAGATAAAATAATCTTATGATTTTTCTTTCTAAAAGAATAAACAAAATAATCCAACATCTTTATTCGAAATATAGGCTTTCTTAAAGCAATCTTGTATGTTGAATGAAGATGTAGGGTTATTTCATGCATCTCTACTTGATTTTGTTGTTGAGCATGACACAAGTAAAGTATCTGAAGACGCTCCACCCCCGCCCACCTTTTTATACCATCGGTAATGTTTCTCATTTTTTAAATATATACTTTTGGTATTTTTATACGATGCTTTATTGATTTCACATTGTGAGGAAGTTGGAAAGAATCAAATGCAGATTCGGCACTTATGTTAGCAGCTGAACAGAACGGATTTAACATGTCACTGTATCTGATGTCATTCAAATGATGTTTTTCTAAACATAAACAAGACACGTTTTTTCAAATTGATTTAGTCGTGGAATATTTTTTTTTTTCATTAAAAACGTAAACAAAACCATTTCTGCCTGTCCACAAACGATCTCCGAGGATTTGGGGAATAGACCCCCCCCCCCATTATCACATACATTCTGAAACTAGGATACTTGCATAAGCATATTTCATTTGAATCAACATTATCCTGAGGTCTGTTTGCGCTTGGCATCCATAAAAAGGAAATATGGTGTTTGTCAGTATTTTATTTATAACTTAAATTATATGCATTAAAAATAAGAGTAAAATGTTAATAAAGAGGTTAGGGTTCAGGGCTTTGAGTCAGAATGCACTGAAATGTTAGGTTAGGGTTAGGGTTCAGAGCTTTGAGTTGGAATGCACTGTGAAATGTTGGGTTAGGGTTCAGGGCTTTGAGTCGGAATGCACTGTGAAATGTTGGATGTGCAACAAGTTAGTTAATTTACTGAAATTTATTTCAATAAATATCACTTTACTTCTACCCTAAATGTGGGTGGAACCCTATCAACGCTGAATACATCTTTGAGCCCCACCCTCAAAATTGAATATGATAAAATGTAAAAAAAATAAAAATGGTAATATGATGTAATGGGTTGGAGGGGGGAAAAACACGTCATCGTCAACGACCACCACCTCCACATCTGTTTTTGGTTTTGTGTGCAACACTTAAAGACAGATGTCAGTTTGAATCTCAGCTGGGCCGTATTTAGTTTTTTCTCTTAAAAAAAACAGCACTACAACTCCGGCTATTAGCCTGTTATCTTGTCTGATTTTCAAAGTCAAAACCAAATAGCAATCCATCTGATGTATCGATATTTGATTCTGAGTAGCCTATTGTTTTCGGTTTTTCTTCTATTAGCACAAATATAATTGATTTGCTTTAGTTTTTTTTTTGTTCAGAAAATATTTATTCCAGCTAAGAATATTGTTAGAGTGGAGACATTTTCCCTTATTCACCGAAACAGAAAAATGAGCTTATGTACACCCTCAATGAAAATTAAGTTTCAACATTTTTCTACATGTTTTTGCAATTAAATTATTACAAGTAATTTTCTATATGATAAAGTAAAGTCAATTTTTTCCATTTACATTCAGCCATTATAGTTCTATAAACACAATCGATATGTAGAATTAAACTATACTCACACTTTAAGCCAATTCTTAATGTGTGTTTTCGGAAAATATGCGCCTGTTTGATATGCTTTCAGTAATTTCTACATTTTTTCCAACTTACCTGATTCTCCTAAAATAGTAATACATACAGGAAGTCAGTAACTTTCCTTAAGCAAATGTGAAAATAATCTTCATAGGATACTTTTTTCTTGATACCGCCATCACTATTTCATATTTTCTGACTTACTATTGACTCTTTCCTTCTATACTTTTATGACCTAAATACGGGTCGCTCCCCTTTGCTTTAGTTATGATTTGAATTGGCTATTCCAGAGATTTTTTATACATTTCAGAATTGACGAAATATTCATTATTCGTGACAGTATACATTTTCTTACTTTCTTTCCTATTTTTTATCCTCATGCAATTTCAGTAATAACATAACCTTTCTTGGGTGCCGCCGGGTATGTTTGTGTTTTCATATCTCCATTTGCGTTTATTTACACACTTTCCCGTCATATATACTTTCCTATTCTAGAATACAAGAATACGATTAACGAACAGAAACATAAAAATGCGTAGTTCGAACATGGCAGCTACATATTATACATTTTCTTCTTTTGTCCTTTTTTCTTTACCATTCTTTTTCTTATCTTTCACAACAAACGACACCTTTGCCCTTTAGTAATAGTTCTGTTACACCTGAATCTATCTTTCCCGTCTCCCGCCGGGTACATTCGGTTACTTACATTTATCTTCTTAGTCGTCATATCTCCATTTGCGTTCGATTACATTATTTCACCGTCATGTCTAATTTTCTGTTCTCGGATAATCGAATGCTATTTAAGATCAGAAACCAACACATATACTTCTACCATGGCAACAAAGATTTTTTCTTATTTTCTTTTATTTTTAGGAGTAGGCCCATATCCACGACTATTTAAAAAGTATTATTATTAAATAAAATCCACCTTAATTTTTTTAAAAGGAAATACACTTGGGATATTAGTCAGAAACAATTTCTTGCTTTAACTATCCATTTGTAACCTATTTGTGCTATACCTCAGGCCGACAGTAACAAAACCTTGTCAATTTGTAGAGCATTTTTAATCAACAATGTTTGCTTCTAATATCTGTTTCTTACAAAACATACTCTACCTTAAACCGACCGCTAGCCCTAAGTCCATGTGACAAAAAACCTACCTCCAAACAGATGGAGAAAGAATGAAAGAGAGAAGTTTCCACCAGGATTTACAGTTAGTTGTAGGGTTAAGAGTTTCTTTTTCTGACAAACGCTAATCTCTACTCATAATTCCGGATATTTTCACAATAAATATGATTAAAAAAAACAACCGCAAAGAATCAACCAATTTTTATCCACAAATTTCATAACACAAATTAGTGTTACTGACATAATTTTTTTTAAAGGAAATACACTTGGGATATTAGTCAGAAACAATTGTTTTGCTTTATCTATCCATTTGTGCCCTATTTGCGTTAAAACAATTACTATTTAATAAAAGTTATGAACCCTTTAAGTTAGTGTAAATATCGATTCTGAGAAATGTACCATCTTTGATTTTACGTTACTGACTAAACAAACATGGCTACTTTTTACTCTATCTTTTAATCAGAACGCTCTGGGTTCAATCCCGATGAATGACACACGGCACTACCTTGTGGACCCGCATGATGGTTGCTACACTTTTCACACCTGAGCAAAATTAAATTTACCTTTTTATAGACGTGTGTTTGCTTTTATTACCTTGAGAAGACTGAAAGATTATTTCATCACTGTTATAATCCTATGTGAACGCACATGGAAATTTCTATCTAATATTATCGTGATTGAAATAAAAGGAGACATTGATATATTGGCTGCTTACCGGATGCATTAATAGTTGTTTCAGGAAATACATAATCAAAAGGAGACAAGATGCATATGGATTGGCAAAACACGAGTGTGTGTCTGCTGTGTTTTTATTTTGTAGCTTCTTACAGGCAAATTAGCACCGGTTGGAAATACCTGGTATCAGGCTGCAAGTTTTTATATTATTATAACAATCACGCGACTCAGAGGCTTCATCTATTAATATGTTGGCAAAGTTAAAATAGCATTTTCATCAATAAACGTGCAGATTGAATATACCTACCTGTCGTCGTCATAGTTTACAATATCTTGCCCAGATGAAGGTGTAAAAGGTGTGAACTTCAATCGCATCGTTACGTCATTCGGAATGACGACGACAAGTAATTAATACTTTTAAAATTGCTTATCTTAAAAAAAATCACACTTTTTCCTTCATTCCGTCACGCTTCAGTTTGAAATATCTTTTTCATCATTAAATGTGCAGATTAAAAATGGTCCATTCTTGTTTTATGTTTCAGTATTTTTGAGATAAGGATTAATAATTTATATTATTTGGGCTACTATCTTATTCTCCATAACAATTAGGAAAAGAATGAATGTTTCTTATTTTATCATTTTAGATAAACACCTAAAGAAAATACTTGATGCTTCTTTCGAATCAAGCAACCATAAAAAGCATTTTTATTTTTTTAAGTCGACTTATTTTCGGGATGGATACTTCAAAATGTTTATGCATTTCTATAACAGACAAGTAGTATTTGTATTTAAATGTTATTCCTTATATTCTCAAGGGTTTGTCATGTCAGCTCCTGTACTAGACTACAACTGCACAGAACTCACTGTTTTGATTTTCTGTGCTTTGTGACATTTATTTTTGATGCTTGATGAACCTAAGCGTAAAAATAGCATTTTATGTTGTTGTAGTCTCATATTGAGGCACGTTCAATGATATTATGTAATAAGTAAACATTTAAAATCACAGAAACAACTTTCTTGTTAACAAAATGCACCAATATTCTAAGAGTCTATGATTATCGTAGTATCCACTAACATCCACTAGTATCCACTAACATCCACTAGTATCCACTAACATCCACTAGTATCCACTAACATCCGATTTAACAAAATTATAAGACAGTTTTTATCGTGGATACAGATTTGTCTTTTGGATTGCTTTAAAAAAAAAAATTTTTTTATTACATTTCTGATGAATAGAGGAGAATGAACAGATGCAATGTAGTATCAGAACATATACTACACTTTGAACCTAGTCAAAAGGCGATTGACTAACTATAAGGGAGACCCTTTGGTCCCAAATATTATTTCATGATATTAAAAGAAAATCCAATCTTAATTTAACAAATTTCAAAAATTCCAAAATAAAATAAAAGAATCTTGTATATAAAATAAAGTGAGTTTCCCCTATTTGATTTGATTTGATTTATTTATTCATAAATAAAAGCTGCATACGGAAAACTTAATATGTAAGATGGTGCACATATTGTTTTGCGTTATGTTCAAAAATGTTTTTAATTTTCAATCGATTTTTTTCTTTTTATATTTAATCCGACCAACAGTTTTCGTTTTGATTAGTAATGTCATAAAAATAGTCGGAGATACCACACATCAGTTTCTCTATTGACTGCTAATGTCATAGAGGGGATTGAAAGAAATACCCCTGTCAGTCACAAGTCCTCTAACCCCTACTTGAATCACCGAGTTTGCTTCACCACTTGTTGTGAAACACACACGACTTTGACCAAGAGAAGCAAAAAATAGTAAAAAATAAAAATATCAAAACACATACACACACACACCCACAACCCCACACATGCACAGAAACGCCAAACAATAACATGTTTCCTCAAATGAAACAACACTCTTTCAAATCGAAGGACATTTCTTCAAATGGATTTACATATCTGACAAGAACGGACCACTGCTTGAAATGCGTTATATAAAATTATAAAATGATAAAATAACAAAATAATAAATAAATGTTGAAAAAAACTTTTTACAAATGCTGGTAACCTTACTCCTTTACATATATATATATATATATATATATATATATATATATATATATATATATAATTATTAATGACAATATATGTATTAGCATATACTATCAGTGCCCTTTTACTTTGCAGTCTCCTTAAAAGATTCAGCTCGATGATTG
>OY744535.1:66556695-66620692 GCA_963556195.1 Sepiola atlantica
TCTTCACATGGAAGCAAACTCGACACATTCTAAGATAAAGTGTTTCACTGTGTATGGTACTTGACACGTCACACATCATGGTGGCTCCTCCTGCTCAAGCAGGAATGAATGCATAGCCTTTGTGTGATCAATACTGAGTCGAGAGAGGATGACTTCATCCCTTCATGACTTTCTACATCCCTTCCTCATTTCTCCTAAATCAGGTTGTATTGTTAACAATTTATTGGATGTATTACTGTTCCATCTAGATTACAATTTCTTACGGATATATGCTTGAATGTTTGTCTTGACGTCTGTGTATAGACATTTAAAATTGTTGTTGAGGGTCTCTTTTTGGGTGGTGTTGGCTGCTGTGTCAGCCTTATCATTTCCTTGGATGTGACTTGGGATCCAACAAAATATAATCTCATTGGTGTTTAGCAATGATGTTATTCTACATAATAGTTTGATGATCAGTGAATTATTCAGATTTCTATTTTTCAATGTTGTTGACATTGATAAGGAGTCAGAAAGAATAATAAGTTTTTCTTTTTACTGTGAGAGATAATATTGAGTGCTAAATCTATGACATTTGATTCTGCACTGGAAATAGATGCTTCTTTAGGAAGATGTTGTTGGATAGTTTTGTTTTCATGTACAGCTTCACATTTTGCTGTGTTCTTGTTCTTACATCCATCTGTAAATATAGTGGTATATTTGGAATAACAATCTAGGATTTTATTTAGTTTTTCTTGAAAAATGAGAGGATGTGTAGTAGTTTTGTTGAGTTTATTTATTTTTAAGTTTACTTTTGGTTGTGTTATTTCCCACGGTGGTATTAATGGTTGAATGGTATCATGTATCTTTTTGAGTGGGATGTTGGTTTCTTTGATTATTTCTTCTATTTAAAGGCCAATAGGTTTTAGTGCATTTTTTTCCTTTTGTACAGTTCTTTGTAATTTGGTTTAAATATAGTGTTGTATGCTTGGGCATGATTTTAGCTATATCTAGTATTGTAAGGCTAGTTTTTGTCTTCTTATGGTTAGAGGAACTTCACTTTCAACAGATGTTTGGAAGGCTCCCAGCACAAATCGCAGTCTTTGGTGGTAAACAGTTTCTAATGTTTTAGGTATGATTTTCGAGTGGATTGATAGATAAAGCATCCATTGTCTAATTTTGATCTGATTAAGAGTCTAGAGTTTCATAAGGGTATCTTTATCAGCTCCCCAATCGTTGTGGGCTACGACTTGTAATAATTGTAGTGCTTTATAACATTTCTCTTTAATGTAGTTTATGTGTGGGATGTAGTTCAGTTTTTTCATCAAAGAATACTCCTAGAAATTTATATTGATTTACGAGTGGGATGTTTTCCCCTTCAAGTTGTAGGTTGGGAGTCATTATGCAGTTTGCACTTGGTACAAAAATGAATGCATTAAATTTTGGTTTTTGAAATGTTTAAACCGTTTTTGGTTGCTCAGTATTTTATTTATGCAGTGCAGTACTGTAGCTTCCTTTCTATCAAGTGGATGTATGTGGATCGATAGTTTATGGTGAGGTCATCGACGTATAAGGATCCACTTATGTCGGGAGTGATTTTCTTAGCTATGTCATTTATTTTTATATTAAACAAAGGTTGTTGATAGAATGCTGCCTTGTGGTACACCTTCTTGTTCATTTGTTTTTGATAAAGTTGATCCTAAAAGTTCTATTGGATAAAAAGTTAGAGATGAATAAAGGTAATCTACTTTTTAGTCAGATATTATGTAGATCTCTTAGAATTCCATGTTTCCATGCTGTCTTATAAGCTTTTTCAAGGCCAAAAAAAGATAGTTGTTACATGTTGATCCCTTATAAAAGCTTCTCTAATGTAGCTTTCTAGATTTGTTAAAAGATCAATGCATCCACGATTTTTCCGGTAGTCACATTGTATGTTAGGAATTAGATTGTTTGTTTCGAGGAACCAAGTTAATATATTATTAATCATTCTCTCAAAGGTTTTACAGAGGCAGCTGGTTAAAGAAATTGGTCTAGAATTGAAGAGGTTCGATCGATCTCTTTCGTTTTTAAGTATTGGAATAACTATTAGTCCAGTCAAATAAGTGAAAAGATCAAACTAATTGCAACACAAGTTTTTTTTGCATAATGCATTTCTATGAGGTGTTTATACGAACATATTAAAAGTCTAGAAAAATCTACCGATGCGAAATATGAAAATTTTACAATTATCGATCTGCGAAAATAGCGTGTGTTTATAACAAAGAAATGTAAACAACTTCGTTTTCATTTTGCCGTTTTTCTAAAATTTTCGCTAAAATTGATTGCTGGTCTTAAATGTATTTCTTGTCCTGAAATAAAGTTCTAATTTACATGGTAAAGTTTTGAGAATCGAACTGTAATTTAATGTTTTAATCGCTGGTGTCCATATTTTTACGAATATGAAGAGGTTAAAAGTAAAACATTAGTCGACGTTTAAAGAATTCCTTAGAATATATATCATAGGTCGAAACTTTAGAATAACTTACTGAAATAAATTTGTACTCTATTATACACTGCTGGTTTTTACTGTCAATTTCTTTTTTTGTTACAAATTGAATAATGTCTAATGCAAGTACTAGAAGACATGTGCATACTTTGTAAAGAAAGTATTATGGGTAACAATCTTAGGGATACAGTAACAATTACCCAAAAAGGAAGTGATAGAATCAACACAGCATGTGGAGAATATGCAAGTAGTTTTCGTGTACGTGCAGGTCAACGTGTTCATAAGAGCTGTAGAAAACGATAGTGTGACCATAACATTATAAAAGCAGACCAAAAAAACATGGAATGGGTCGATATATCAGCATTTAATTGTAGGTTACAATCTCGAACAAGAACTTTTGATTTCAAGAATTACTGCCTTTTTTGTGGTGCATCAATCAAATACCAAGGAAGGCAAAGATGTCAGGGTTATCATCTTGTGAAAACATTAACATTTGATAACACTATAGACAAAATATGTAACTCCCGGAATGATGAGTGGAGTGTGCAGTATTAGAAAGATAATCTTCCGCAAATGATTTACATGCCATGGATGAAGTCTATTGCCAACGGTGCAGTACCAACTTTAGGACAAGCAAAAAAATAAATATATGACTCCAAACTCAAATTATCCATCCACAGATGAACTTAGTTTAAAGAAAACCATGGCATTTCTCCCTGATAGTGTTGCTTATTTTATGCAGATTATTGCAACAGGAAAATACAGAGAAGCAGGCATCCCTGGAACATGCTATCATTTAAGCTATTCGACAAAGTAGAGTGATCGCTCTTTTACAATTATCGTTAGTTATAAAAATGCATCACCATTTTGGTTCTAGGTTGTTGATAGATTAATTACAGCAACATGGGTTTTGTAGCTCATAAGATGAAGTCCAAACATTTGGACGAAATGCTTCTGTAACTTATGTCACTGTTACAGAAAGTCAATTTATACTATATGCAGCAGCCACAATATACAAACCCTTGATGAATACGGCATCTATCATCGGATGTGTATGGTTGCCATATTAACACCAGGTAAATTTGTCACACATGTGCTTTTCTAGCAACGATTAATGGACAAGTAACAATTGATTACCATTATCAAAAAGGTAATCTATATCGTTTTGGTGAACTTACCCATCTTGTGATCATTTTCCTAAATCCCCATATTTACTTGATATTCTGTGGACAGTTTCCCCGTTTCTGCAATGGCCATGCCCATGGTTGTCAGAATTCATGCAAATGGTATACATAGGAAATCATCCGAAAGCAACTGTTGTGATTTTGTCTTTCATTGACTTAGATCCATCAAATATGTTATGTATCTATTCTACATTGATATTCCTGGTTGAACAAGTAAAATTATAACACAGCTCGTGTTACCACATTTGACCATCCATTGTATCAGAAGGCTCAAACTATTATAGTTAATAAGCCATCTCGTAGCCGTCTGAAATCTATAGTGCTGAGAATTGGAGGATTACAAATGGAGATGAGTTTTCTTGTGTGTATAGGCAAACTAATGGAACAAGCAGGATTGTCATAAGTTCTGGAAGAGATATATGGCCACAACTCAGTGTCAAATATGCTTAGTGGAAATGCCCTTGCTAAAGTATGAAGAAGTCATGGTTCCCTTAATATATTACTTCTTGCAGACACATTGGAACTCACTGTGCCACATACTTCTGTACCTGACACTGAAACTCAAAGTGAAGAAAAGACTCACACATGACCAGAGAAATCTAATATAATTCAAGTGAGAGGTACTAATTTAGCAGAAAGTTGAATAATGTCAGCTAAAAAATATTTGCAAAACTCATTTCTAATCCGGAGACGATGGTAGATGAAGAATCTATGATAGCGGCTATGACTATCCATGAAGAGTTGAAACAGAAAAAAAGAAAAAATTGACTAATCGTACTTACTGCTTGTGGTTGCAATATATGAAAATGCTAGACATTTCGTAGCATTTTCCCTGGGCTGAAAGAACAGCAAATTGGAGTCTCCATCTTGCTTCATTGTATGACATGCTACTATTCTTTTGTTAATGCGGGTCACAATTTGTATACTAAGACAATATTTTTATGTCTTCAACAAATGGCTACCTTATCAAGAGACCATCCTGATTTATATTCTGTTTTTTTCAAATAGTTTACATGTTGTTGGCCATAGTGATACTGGACATGATTTTCTATTGATCTTACTGTTTATGTGAAGTATCAAATCCACTGACAGACTCACAAGGGATAGAAAAGCAGCGAATCATGTGGATTAAATGCTTACCGGTTTGTTCTGAACTAAATCAAGTTATGCAGCAGTTTACTATTGTCAATTATAAAATTAGTAAAAAGCACAAAGAAGTAACTGACACTCGACAAAAGATAAACTGCATGGATACAAAAAAGCACATCAGCTTTTTGAAAGCAAGAAATTCCTTCAGTAAATCTGACAAGTAACTGCACAGCATTATCTCACGTATTGTTGTATAGGATTCAGTAAATGCAGATCAAATAGAAAATGTTGGCTATGAGATTCTTCAATCCATGGAAAGCAATGAGGTATCTAACAATTCATTCAAGTGAAAAGAAAATAGGCACTTACTCTTAAATCAAAAACAGATGTAATTATAGACAAAAAATAGTGCATATTAATCTACAAGCACTGTTTCAACACCTAACATTAGTTGCAACAAAAGAAAACTTTGATATACAGGATCTCTTTTAATATATATATATATATATATATATATATATATATATAATATATAATATATATATATATATCATCTATCCTATATTAAAGAGCAATGTGTATATATTTGTGTCATCACAGAAAAGTTAAGTAAAAATCTGGCAGACGAATTCCTTTCATATATTTAGGGGAATTTAGAAAGAACGTCTATTGTCATAATGAAATATTTTCTTTCATTTTTTTCTGTTTTTTTGTACGGTTTTGTCTTTCCTTTTCTTTAAAAAATTTTTTTTTCAGTTTTATTTCTTTTTTATATTTTATATTTTTTAACTTCACTGATTAAGACGTTATTTTATATGAATATTAGTGTGAATATCAGTCATGTATATCCCTGCTACCAGCTATGCTCAACGAATCATATACAATTAATCATTCCAAATAGATATTGTGCTTCAGCATGAAAACCGATTATTTACACGTTTTTAACTATTTTTTCCATCAACATTTTAGCCTTTCTACTCTTTGGCTTTCTTCATAGTCCCTAACCGTTTGTCTTTATTTATAGATTTCTCTCATTCCACGTTACATACATTGCTATCTCGTATCTTAAGTTTCTCACCAGGGATTGAACTCACAACCTTCAAGTAGAATTCACTCTAGAAAATCTCTTACCAACTTGGCAGGTGACCAGTAGAAAACTGGGGAGTACAATAACTGAAACTTTATGAAAATGGGAGGAAAAAGCCAGTACAATAAATAATATATAACCTGAGCAATGCAGTTAAAAAATAAAGGAATCTAACATTTAAATGTAAATGAAAACTGTAGAAAAGAGGAAAGAACAGATGGAAGACTAATTAATTATTTACCTGTAAATCGACCACTTTTCGTATTAACTTTGCAAAGTATCTTTCTACAGCAAACAAGTATGGTGCTGAGTTAGAGCGTAGAGATGCTTGGGTCCGTAAAAGCCAACTAGAAATAGAAAGAAAATTGGAAATAATTATTTGGGAATTTTCTATGAATAAAATTGAATATAAAGTCACAAGTACTCATTTTACTTGGAGTAATATACTTTTAGAGTTATGTAAAGATGAAGTTATTAGATAAGATTGAACAGGTTTGTTGCTTTTGGTCATGTGATATAGAAGGATAAGAACTTTAGATTCCTCGTGACCTTCTGGAAATAGCCAAAATGAACTCAATTGTTTTCATTAAATATTTCTCAGCACTGAAAAGAAATAATAAAATAAATCACAATATAGGTTAAACAAAACATCTGAATATGGAAGTTGGAAATTATAAGTGAGTTTGTTTTTGCACTTCTCAATATGAGTTCATGGAGCAGGAAGTGAACTGATGTGGTATTTGATCAAAGGATAACCGCACTTATATAGTTTTTGACAAGACAGCAGTTCATAAGAGATGAATTGTCAATTCATCGTGTATATCAGTGTTCTGAGGCGATTTCTATGTCTATTTTTGGTTCCTGTGCCAAGTATTGCATTTTCTATTGTATTGTGTAAATTACTTGTGGACCCTCCATTTAAATACACAGTTTCATTTTTTCATTTTTCCTCTTTCTTCTCATTTGACAATACTTCCCCCAAAGAGACTTTATTTAACTATAAGTTTCGATTCCAATATATAAACGAAACAACAATAAATAATGTTTACAATATTTGATCAAACTAAAGAACGAAATGAACACAGACTTTGATTTTAATGCAGCAGTTTAAAATTTTTTCTTCAAAATGTCTGCTGAAAAACAAATATTTCTTGTTCTTTACTTGAAAGTTCTAAATTCTGTTTTATAAACCAATTTCGTATGAATGTCATCGGTGATCCAACAAGTGTAGGTTTAGATCTTGCACTAACTTGATAGAGTGAACAAATACAATACCCGACACAGGTGACATAAGATCGCCTGTTTAATGCTGTGATAAAAGCATTCAGTTATTCGCACGAGCTCACTTTGAATCAGGCCTTGAAATAGACAACGGTTGAAAGAAGACTTGAAAGTGACGACTTATTAAAGATTTACAAGTGCAACACCTGTAAATCTTTAATAAGCTATTTCGGCTCTGTGATGAAAGACATGTTTGATTTAAAGCTTATATACCAGAGTTTAGTGGTGCTGAACCTAACCGATCTACTATTGAATGGACTGAGAAAGTGGAGCTCATGTGTTGTCTGTGTTTGGTAAATAGAGTGAAATGCGTGATCCCTATGTGTCTAATAGGTTGTGTGTTCCCAGTCTACGGCAGATTTTTGCTCCTTTAAAGGAAGCCTTATTCACAAAATTAGTCTTGGACTTGTATACAGCATATGCAATGTTTGTGGCATGCAATGTGAAACTGTTAATCTTTTCCTGGTGGAATTACAGAATATTTCTGTGCCATTCGATGGTATGACAGGGTGAGGTCTTTCAGCCATATTTATCTATGGGCTGCCTGACCATGTCTGACAGGTCATGCGTTTCTTCCCAGATGGAGGAGATGAACATTTCTCAGTTTCTGGCCTGAGTGAGAGCCATCTTGAAAATTGACCTCCACTTCTGAATCTGTTTTAATTATAATGCTAACAAAGGTAGGCCAGATCAAAAGTATAAGAACAAGGTGCTTCGAATGTGATAAAATTAATCACACTTGCCAGGGGTTATCCTCCTGGAATATCAATCTCTAAATCAGAGGAAGTCCAATTTCTTGATGAGCCAATTTCTGCATGTACAGCTGCACCAGCATTCATTGTCGAAGAGCCTGATTTTCTTGCCTTGTTCAACCGGCAATGGAATGAATGAACTGCATCATGAAAGTGGGTAGAAGGCAAAGTGCCAAGCAAGCTGGAAAATCGCATCACAGAATATTTTATGCCAGCAACAGTCTGGAGACTGTTTAGTCAAAGCTTGCCAAGTTCGTCTATATCATCAATACAACAACACAAATTCTTTTCGTCTTAGAGACTGAAGAGTTTCACTTTCTATCAATAGAAATAGTCAAACCTCGAATCAAGGGAGATCACTCTTATCTCCAAAATGGCCCAAGAGAGATAACTCATAATTCACATTGCAGCTACCTTCATGTAGTAAGGTTGTTTTTATAGTTTAGCTGTATCAAGTACTTCTAACAATTTTAGGGTAGAAACACCTTTTATTTTGTTAAGGAATCTAACAATTGTATTTTCCCATCTATCCAAAATACCCTGATTTCCTCTTCTGAAACCATCTCTTGCCATGTCCACTCTTAGTCTCCTGTCACTAACAATGCTTGTAGTGCCCAAAGCACTAGTTAATGATCTATATTCTGTATAGCATTGTACTGGTAGCAATACAGCAATACCAAAAGTTTCTTGCACCAAAGAGGAGACCAAGAATATTGCATCTGCTGCCTCACATAATGCCAAAGTTTCAGATGCTAATGAATTTTTTGATACTCTGTCCAACTTTTTAGATTGCCAGCTAATTGGTGCCACCTTTTTGTTCTCGCCTTGAATGAAAACAATGATACCACTTGAGATGACCCATCTTTCAGGCTATCATATATAGCAGCATCTGCATATGCTAAGATTCTCATTTTTTTCGGATTACCTAAATTAGGAAATTTTAGCACAATTTTATTCGCCTTCAATTTAGACAGCACCTTATTTGCCTCTTGTAGCATTTTTACAGTTGGATGTTTTCCTGTAATGCTCATAACACACGTTTCATAACTTAGATCTGGTCTTGTTTGTGAAGCAACCCACATCATTTGCTCATTTAAGCGTTTTAAGTCAGCTTTTTCTTCTGCAGTCAATTCATCTGTCTTTCTTGCCCAAAAGCTATACTGATTGGTGTTATGGTGGAAATATAAGATTCTTGTTTTATTCCCACCTCTTCTGTAGTTTGCACAACTTCCAATCCCAGATACTTAAATGATCCACTTCATGTATCCTGACCTTAAATATTCTCTTTAGTTTTCCTATGATCTGTTCTTGGAAAAAGACATTCCCACAGAAGACAAAACCATCCACATGACTAACCAACAAATAAATGATCTACTTCTATACCACTTGAAAAATTCATTGTCGTACGAACTAATTGTGCCTATCAGTTGCAAGAATATGTCTTTAACTCTTTTGTACCATGATCTAGGTGCATCTTTTAAGACGCCAAACCTCATTTTTTGAACAGACATTGCAAGGTGGATGTAGAAATACCTCTCTTGTCAAAGGGTCCTCTTGTAGAAATGCTGCTGTTATATAAATGAATTGCACCCTCCAGGACATCAAGGCTGCTGTGAAAAATACCAAACGTAGACACTCTCTACTGCAGGTGGGAAAATCTTTCCAAGGATTACTAGTGTCCTCTTCAAAGCCATGGAACACTAATCTTACCATAATTTTCTTCTCGCCATCTATGTATTTTTCAGATATTATCCAGTGAGAAGATAGTGTAGCCTATTTTTCAAAGAAAACTACTTCAAATACCTCATTATTAATCAAGTTATTTTTATTAACATCCACAACATTTCACACATAACTACACCGGTTGACCGTTAGGTGTCGCTTATTCACCGACAGGTGGCGCTGAAAAGCGACACCAGAGTTATCTGCCCTCCTGAGTATAAAATCCGGTGCAAACGAAAAATCACTCTTTTTCATTCAACAGCCTCACAGAGACGTCCCCTTGGCACCAGCTGGGACGCATCGCCGAGAACACTGACGAGGAACCTGGAAAAGCTCTTTCTTCTGCTACCGTCGCCTCACTCGGAGACTACTACCATCTTCACTTGAAGAAACCCCACGGGCAGCCCGGAACCATTACATTTTTCCTCTTCCTCAACCAGACACCGTCCAACTCTCTCTTCTACCTATACCAAACGGTATAGGTATCCTTGAGTCAATAAAATCCCCCTTTTTTGTTGCCTGTTACTCAGTTGTTCGTTCAATTCATTTTGTGCGATAAATGTAAGGAAGGGACAAACACCCCCTTCAATTACAAATGGTGACCTAGCGTGATTCAACACAGACCTTGTGAAGAACAAAACTCGCACGAAACTGAGTTGAACAACAAAGTTCAAAAACAGCAACGAGGTTTTAAACAGAACAGCGACGTCCAAGAAAACTCTGCCGTTTAAAAGAAGAAACAAAGTAAAAACCATTGAAATGTATTCCTTTTGTCCTCTCACACTTAACACGTGCTGCTTAAAAAAAAAAAGGACAGTTATTTTCAACACGCGATAAAAAGAAAAAAGCCAACATGTTATTTCGAAAGCAGAGAACTATTTTCGCCTTCTAACAAAAAAAAAAAAAGAAACTTTTTTTACGAATATATTTTTATTTTATTTAAAATAGGCTCAAAAAGACGTGAGTACACACATTTTTTTTTCCAATACACACAAAAAAAAAATACATACATTCAAATATATCTATCCCCTCTGTCACAAAAAAAAAATACATACTTATTTTTTTTTAACTTCTTGGCTTTCTACACACTTACAAAATTCCTCTTTCGTTTTTTCTCTTTTGAATGTGTGTCCATGACAATGTTTTTCCCCCACTTTATTGACGGTAGATTTTATTTTGGTCTGTTGTCCATATGTATATAAATGGATACAATTACGGTAACTATGTTACAGGCTGAAGCCTACCTGTCTCCTATAATGGATGTTATACATCCATTAATTGGTAAGGCTATAGTGAACGCCATAGACAGCCTGACTAATGAGGTGAAAAAACTGAGCAGGCTGGAGCCGCAGCTGCACATGCGTCGACTCCAGAACCCCTCCTCATCTCCACGCTCCCCTCGTCGCCGCCGCCATTCTAACAAGCAAGCTCTGTGTTACTACCACAGGCGTTTTGGCACTCATGCACGGCGGTGCAAGAGCCCCTGTTCATTTATGAATCAGGGAAACTAAATTTTGGGGACCCGAGCATGGCACGGTCTCCATTAGGTTCTCATGATAACCGTGCATATTTCATTGGGGACTCAATATCCCAAGCACGTTGTTTGGTTGATACTGGAGCCGCTTGCAGTATTTGGCCACTGAAACTACTAGCTAAAAAGCCACCAGTGTCGCGCCATTTCACTGCAAGCCGTAAATCACTCCCCTATTCCCACGTACGGTCAAATTTCTCGTCCTTTGGACTTGGAAGTGCGCAGAGACTTTACGTGGGTCTTTACAGTCGCGGATTTACCCTACCCCATTCTGGGCTCGGACTTTCTGCACCACTTTAATCTATTAGTGGACATGCGCAGACGACGGCTGATAGATGCTAATACGGAACTTTCCGTCTGTGGTTTGAAAACAAACACCCCATCTATCAGCACAGTATTCTTTATTAGCGCAACCGATGACCCATACCAGACCCTACTCCAATCATACCCAGAGTTGACGAACCTAAATTTTGTTGTGAGCAAACCCACTCACTCAACAAAACATCATATTGAGACCACAGGAGCTCCTGTGTTCTCACGCCCTCGTCGCTTACCTGCAGAGAAACTAAAAGCGGCGAAGGCGGAATTTAACCATATGCTGCAACTGGGAATTATACGCCCCTCGTCCAGTCCTTGGGCTTCCCCTTTGCATATGGTCCCGAAGCGCTCCGATGATTGGCGTCCGACTGGGGACTATCGACGACTCAATGCCATGATGGTACCTGATCGTTACCCAATCCCACATATACAGGACTTTGCTTCATCTCTGCACGGTTGTAAGACCTTCTCCAAACTGGACTTAGTTAAGGCTTACCATCAGATTCCACTGAATCCGGCCGACATACCCAAAACAGCGGTAACAACTCCTTTTGGAGCGTTTGAATTCCTGATTATGCCTTTTGGTTTGCGAAACGCGGCTAGTACCTTTCAATGTTTCATGGACGAAGTCGTGCCACATTTTGACTTCGTCTATAATTACATAGACGACATACTTGTGGCAAGTGCCTCACCTGAGGAACATGTCACTCATCTCTGCCTACTGTTCGAACGGTTTCAGCAATACCAGGTGAGGATTAACCCTGGTAAATGTGTTTTCGGTGCTTCGTCACTAGTTTTCCTGGGCCACATTATCAGCCCTGAAGGCATATCTCCCTTGCCTGAAAAGGTTAAGGCTCTACAAGACCTTCAACCATCCACTTCACTTCGCCAACTAAGGCACTTTCTGGGTTTGTTAAATTATTACAGACGTTTGATCCCATACTGCGCGGATCTCTTGTCTCCTCTTTCCGACCTGTTACATAACAGGAAGAAGAAAAACGAGCAAATTTCACTGAATGATGTTCAGCTGAATACATTCAATGAAGTGAAGCAGAAACTAGCGACAACATCCTTGCTTGCATATCCTGTTTCCGATGTCCAGTTATCACTGGTCGTTGACGCATCGGGCACAGCTGTAGGTGCAGTGTTGCAACAGCAGCACCAAGGCCAACTGCAACCTCTCGAATACTTTTCGAGACAACTGAAACCGGCAGAACAACGTTACAGCACGTTTGGCCGTGAACTACTGGCAATGTACCTCGCAGTGAAACACTTTCAGAATTGACTCGAGGGCTGTCAATTCGTGATCTACACTGATCACCGTCCACTTACATACGCACTGCGTGCTAAGCCGGACAAATATTCTCCTCGCGAAACTCGCCACTTGGATTTTGTTTCGCAATTTACTAATGATATCCGACATATCTCTGGTGAACAGAATACTGCGGCAGACGCCTTGTCCCGCCTTCCTATAAATTCTCTGTCTTCACCTTCGGATATCGATCTACAACAGATGGCTTTAGACCAGCCATGTCTGGACACTCTGGATCTGTCATCACCTGAGTTTGAAACTTGCAAATTCAAATACCTGCCTGTGCCCACTTCGGACACGCAGATCATCTGTGACACTTCAACAGATTCACTTCGCTCCTTTGTTCCACTGACTCATCATAGGGTTGTTTTTGATACCCTTCACAACTTGGCACACCCCGGACTCAAAGCCACAATGAAGCTGATTTCAGCTAGATTTTTCTGGCCAAATATGAGGCATGATATCACTGCCTGGACACGTTCCTGCGTATCCTGCCAAAAGTCGAAGGTGCAGAAGCATATCCGTGCACCCCTTGGAACATTCAGCACTCCAGACGCTCGGTTCAGCCATGTTCATATTGATCTGGTTGGACCATGGCCTGTCAGTCAGTGATTTACTTATCTCCTGACCTGCATAGATCGTTTTACACGGTGGTCTGAAGCCATCCCTCTAAGTGACATTTCGGCTGAATCCGTAGCGCGAGCCCTTATCTCGGGCTGGATATCGCGTTATGGAGTCCCTACAACTATTACCACCGACCGTGGTGGACAGGAACTTTCCAGGATTTTAGGGATTAAATGTACCCGTACGACCAGCTATCATCCAGCTTCTAATGGGATGATAGAACGCTTCCATCACCAATTGAAAGCCGCGTTGCGTGCTTATCCTGACCAGCAGCGATGGAGCGAGTATGTACCAATTGTCCTTCTTAGCTGTCGCGCTGCGATCAAAGAGGACCTCGGATACTCTCCAGCCGAACTTGTCTATGGACTACCTCTATCGTTGCCGGGTCAGATGCTGACCCCGATAGATTTAACGGCAACGGACCCAGCTCTGTACACAGACAGACTGCGAGCTTATTTTAATGAGCTCCCACTGATGAACCCTAGGCAACAGACCATAAAATCTTCGGTCCCTAAAGACATTGCTTCGTGGACTCATATTTTTATTAGAAAGGACTCTGTAAAAGCCCCTCTAACTCCACCTTACACTGGTCCTTATCGTGTACTATCACATACTGATAAGCTATTCACTATTTATATTAGTGGCAAAAAAAAACAGTATCAGTAGATAGGGTTAAAAGAACCTTTTTAGACACTAAAACACTAGAGCCACACATTGCATACACCAACTCTGCCAACAGTAAACAGAAACACAAATTCTAAAGACAATCACATCACCACCACACGCAGTGGTCGGCGAGTACATTGGCCAAAAAAGCTGTGTAAGTCTCTATATATATAGAATTAGCTTTTTTTGATCCTTTGTACTCTATCATAATATTTTCAGACACACAAAAAGAAAACACTTCTTTATTGGAAAATCCTAAAAACATGAAAAAAATTTTCATTCTGCTTTCGTAAAAAAGTAAAGAACAATTTTTCAAAACAAAACAACTTTTCACCGAAAAGTAAAAGAACATTCTTTTCCCTTTGAACATTTGTTAATTGACAAATTTTATTTTTTTTTGTTGTTTCCCACTGCTACACTTCCTTTCATTTCCTGTCGGCTTTCAGCCTAAGCAGGGGGTTATATAGCAGTTACCTCCTCCTTTCACACATAACTGCACCGGTTGGCCATTAGGTGTCGCTTATTCACCGACAGGTGTCGCTTTTCAGCGCCACTGGAGTTATCTGCCCTTCTGAGTATAAAATCCGGTGCAAACGAAAAATCACTCTCTTTTTCATTCAACAGCCTCGCAGAGACGTCCCCTTGGCTGGGACGCATCACCGAGAACACTGACGAGGAACCTGGAAAAGCTCTTTCTTCTGCTACCGTCGCCTCACTCGGAGACTACTACCATCTTCACTTGAAGAAACCTCACGGGCAGCCCGGAGAACCATTACATTTATCCTCTTCCTCAACCAGACACCGTCCAACTCTCTCTTCTACCTATACCAAACGGTATAGGTATCCTTGAGTCAATAAAACCCCCCTTTTTTGTTGCCTGTTACTCAGTTGTTCGTTCAATTCATTTTGTGCGATAAATGTAAGGAAGGGACAAACACCCCCTTCAATTACACATGCACTATCTAATATGCCCATTCCAAAACACTCCTTAATCAACCCAGAAGCATTGAGTTCTACAATCTCTTGAAAAGTGTTTTGTAGAGTCAATGAAAGCATTTCATAATTTTTCCATCCTTGCCTATTGGATTTGAATCTATACTGGATTCATAAGTTCTGCTGAGATATTTTTGACCACCTCTATAATTTAATCGTTCATTCTAACTTCTTGTTTGAAATGTATTCTCGTTTTCAGTTACAAAAACCGGTTCAGATTTTATATCTGGTGCTCGCATCTGGCCATTCATTGCGGCAGGATCCCCAAAAATCCTTTGTATCGTGCATTTCATATTATCACACATCATAGACCCACACGTAGCACGAGCTAGTCAATTGTTTTCGTCAGAGACATTTGCTGCAGTTTATTAACTGTAAAAAAGCACATACACCTTCCGATAATTCAACTTTAAAATTACCCAGTTTGTGATAGAGGTATTCAAATTGTATCAGTAATACTTACACTGAAAGGAAGTCTGTAGTCATCAAATTCCTTAAAAGCTAAAAGGCCCAAGTGTTCTCATCTTTCAAAAAAAATGTGTCTAGTTTGTTTGTTATTTTCTGGACACCGTTTTCCTGACCTATTTCGTGGAGTTGTAGGTCCCTCACACAATCTCCTGATCTTCCAGTTAATCTGAGAAATACTGGTGGCCCTGCTTGGATGTATTTAAGTCTGTATACATTTGTCATTCTTCCATTCCAGATAGCAATCTTCGTTTTTCAAGGCTGGTGGCGATTTTAAAGCTTGACTTGTCACCTTGAAATGCAGTATATTTAGCAATGTGTAGAACGCAAAACAATATTAAACATCCCACACTGGCTCTGCTACCAATTGTCAAAGCTTGCCAGTTATTGAAACTTGTTTGCAAACTGAACAACAAACTTTGTAAACTGCCCTAAAACACTAGAATGGCCCGAAAATGGGGGATAATGTTACACTAAATTTATATACAAAACTGTTCCCCCACTTTCAATTCTAAAATAATAAAATAATCGCTTTAAAAAAATGTACTTTTTCTTTTCTTTTTCAATAGAGTGTGTTAATCTACAAATGTACAAAAAACATCTTTCATGTTAGTCTTATTTTTCTAAGTTAAAAAATAACAGCATAGTAATAGGCTATACAAAAACCCAAATTAACCGAAACAAAATTGCTTCAAGAAAGTCCAAAAGTACTGTATAGCATGTATATAATAGTTCAATACATGTTCTTGCATTTAAACTTTACCTACTTATTTATTCCTGTAATAATTATTTCTTCAATATCAAACAAAAATTGTTTAAATTATTGTTATAAATGACCGCATTTTATTTTATTTTGTGGCGGAATTGATGATCTTGAGCCAGAATCGAGCGATGGAGGTGGCCCGGACTTAGTTCAACCCCGCAGTAAGAGGGTCCAGTCCGCCTTTGCCTGGCTTGCAGATGGAAAGGGAAATAAGTTTGGCTTATAGTTTTCTTGTGAGGACTGAACTCACAACCTCAAAGTAACAAATCTACTGGTTGCTTCACAATAATAATGGATTTAATTATAATGACAAATAGTGAGCCAGCGGATTATTTTTTCTGATTGGTTAAACGGAATTAACTGAGGGAAAATCTGCTAATAAAAAGAGAAAGAGAATGAGAATGGTGAAGAGAAAAAACAGAGTGTCGAGTAAGATTCTGCGGCGAGCTGAATTATTTTTGTTCAGGATTTTTTGTGCTTCTACAGAAATTGAACCGAACTGAGTTTTTTTTTTTATTGTTAAAATGTTACTAATTATATATTTGCTATAAATAAAAAATAATGTTATTTTGCCATTGAGATACTGAAGCTTATTTGGACTGGAGGATTTAATAGCACAATGATTTCTTACCTTGGAAGGCCACCAAAATCCCATTCCGAACAGATGTAGGGGCCTGGTCTTAAAATAACGTAGATGTTCAGACTTTGAGCCAATTTAATAAACTGCCTGCCAATGAAAAAATAAAAGATAACAAAATTAACCAGATCATTAAACTTCATCAACATATTTTCATAATTAAAGTTTTCTAAGTGTGAATAGAAAATAACAAAGAGTAGAATATAGTAGAGCAAAGAAAAAAAAGTTTGTAAACCATTCATAGCAAGAACTCACTTTGCTATCACAACGAAAATATAACAAACTTTCCTTTCTTCCTCTGTGCTGTGCCTAGCATTAGGTGAAATTTCCATGAACGGAGCTTCTACTTCGTCTGTGGAACACATTGTTTATTACAAGCCATAAAATGGGTTTCTATGGCCTCATTATGGTCAAGTTCTGTATAGGGGATCGATAGTTGATTTTTTAGTTTAATCATGTTTAAACCGATTGGATTTGTAGTTAGATTTTAGTTACATCTTGAATGTTTTGCATACTAAATTAAAAAAAAAAAAATCACTTTCTAAGATAGGCTTCATTTTTATTCCAACACACTTTTTCTAAAACAGTGCTATCATCTACGAATTTATGGCCATTGTTGCCACTGCTGGTCATGGAAAACTTTAAAGAACTTTTTTTTCACTTTTAGGTTTAGATTTGTCTTACAATTAATCAAAAGTCAAAGACCCACCCTAATAGGTTCTGTTACATCTGTAGACATCTGGTTGTATGGTTCTATTGGGTCGCCATCTTGAGAAGTGGTTTCCCTATCTTTATTTGCCGGAGAATTACCTCTGAGGGGAATCTAAGGGGAGGTAACTACGTCATACTGTGACATCCTTCTTTTTACAGAAAGTGATGGGTTGAATCTTTTGGGGGGCTTTACGGCACGTACAGACCTAGTGACTATGCCAGTTGGCGTATTGTTCTCGTTCGGTGTGTTTGGAGATTGGTTGGTGTTGTGCTGAGAGAGTTTAGGTATTGGGGTTTGTGTATTGTTCACCTGACTAGAGTCTTCTATCAGGTGCCTACGGTTTCTGCGTAGGACTTGTCCGGTTGGGGTTTCTATGATGTAGGGCCGCGATTCAGTGCAGGCCTGTGTAACAACTGCTGTGGTCCATTTTCGGGTGTCCTGGTTCTGTACTCGAATCTGCTGACCTGTGCTGAGGCTGGGGAGATCCTTCGCATGCTTATCATGCTGTGCCTTCTGCACGGATTGTCTTTGGTACAGGCGGTCCCTGATTTCATCCCTTCTGGCATTGTTGTTTGTGCATTTCGCTGGGAGATTGTTGATCAGCTTCCGACCACATAGTAGTTCTCCAGGGGATGGAATAACATGGTCTATGGGTGTTGATCGGACACACAACAGGCTCATGTATATATCTCGGCTGCTTAGCGTAGCCTTTCTCATAGCCAGCTTGATTGTCTGAATGCATCGCTCAGCCATGCCATTCGACTGTGGGTACCTGGGGGATGATGTCATGTGTTCGAAACCCCATTCCTTAGCAAATTCCTTGAAGAGACATGAGCTGTAGTGTGACCCGTTATCGCTGATGAGTCTTTCTGGGACTTCTTGTTCCCCAAATATTTTTGGTCAGGTTGATGACTTCCTGACTGGAGTAATCCCTGAGTCTGGATGAAAGGGTATTTTGAATAATAGTCCACAATGAGTAGATAGTTGTGCCCATTGAGGTTGAAAATGTCAGTAGCTATGATTTGCCATGGTCGACTGGGATTTCATGTAGCATGAGGGTTTCAGCACCCTGGGACCTCTGGTGCTCTTGGCATAAGGCACAGTGCTGGACTATCTTATCGATGTCGCTGTTTATGCCACTTCAAAAAACGCAACTTTTAGCTCTCAGCTTGCATTTTACACTTCACTGATGACCATAGTGAATTTCCGCTTTCATTGTGTCGGGGATTAGTATCCGGTCACCTTTGAGCAGGACGCCGTTTTCAACAGAGAGTTCATCTCGATAGGGCCAGTATGGTCTAATGTCTTTGTGTAATTCTCTGAGAGTCTCAAGCCAGCCTTGCAGAATTTTTTCTTTCAGGCTGCGTAATGTTGGGTCAGCATTTGTTGCTTGGCGGATCTGCGCTAATTTCTCGGTTGAGAACTGCACAAAGTCCACCTTCAAGTCTAAATCAATGACTTCTTTGTTCTTCTTGTTGGGAAGTCTGGATAATCCATCCGCCAGCAGCATCTCCTTACCTGGTCGATATTTTAGGACCATGTCGTATTCCTACAACCGCAATAGCATTCGCTGGAGACGAGGGGGTGCTGCTGTCAGGTTTTTAAGGCTGATCATCTCTAGGGGTTTGTGATCGCTCTCTACTTCGAACGAACACCCATAGATGTATGTTCGAAAACGTTCGCAGCCAAACACGACCGTTAAGAGTTCTCGCTCGATGTTCGCGTAACACTGCTCTGCTCCGGTTAGTGATTTTGAGGCAAACGCTATGGGTTTTCCATCTTGTAGCAAAGCTGCCCCTAAACCTCTGGATGATGCATCCACTTGCATAATATTTAAGTAGCATTTCTTCGCATATTATGTTCTTTATCTCCTGAAGTGACTTTTGATGATTATCACTCCACTTGTATTCGGCATCTTTTTTTTAGGAGATCTCTTAGGTTTGCTGTGAAGTCGTAGAGTCTGGGGATGAACGGTGCCATGTAGGTAATAATTCCTGCAGCTCCTTGACGTTTGTTGGGCTGGGGAGTAGTTTAATCTCCTCCACTTTTTGGGGATCTGGGTGTATTCCATTTTCATCGAATATGGCACCAAAGAATTTTCTTTTTCTTTCGTTGACTGCACATTTGTTGCTGTTAAACATCAGACCTGCTGTCCGTGCTGTTTCCATCAGCCTGTGCAAGTTCCGGTTGTGTTGTTCCTTGGTTTTCCCATATATGATTACATCATCGATCAGTGCCAGGGCTCCCGTACATTTTTCGATGATCATGCCCATCTTCTGCTAGAAAACATCTTGAGACATAAGACCAAACGGCATTCTTTGGAAACAATACCTTCCAAATGGCGAATCGAATGTGGTCAGTAGCTGTGACTCTTGGTCAAGATTGACGGACCAGTATCCATTCTTCGCATTCAGTTTGGAAAAGAATTTTACACCAGAGAGTTTGTGTGTTAACTCCTCCATGGTCGGAGTCTTGTGATGGCAACACATGATCTCTTTATTTAGATCTTTAGGGTCCAAACAGTCTTAGTTTTCCATTGTTTTTCCGTACGTATACGATGCTGCTAACCCAGTCGGTAGGTTCATCGACTTTGCGGATAATCCCTTGTGCAGTCATTTCATCCAGTTCTGCCTTGGGGCATGAATGACAGCGTGGTTGTTGGACCTCAGCACAATGTGGTATTCCCCTGCGAAGTGACCAATCCGGTCAAATTGATCCGGGTAAGTTTCAATCAGGTCCTTCGCTGAATTGATTCGGGTATCCTTGTTTGGGTTGGCTGGGGCGCACTTGGTTTGCTGAATGGCACAATGCAGAGTGACCAGTTTTAAATCCTTTAAGGAGGGTAACCCTAGTATGATTGGTCCATCCGAGGTCACCACGTAAAATTTTACAGACCTCCATTCACCTTTATATGCACATTGTAGCAATACCGATCCGTGTTGCGGTATGTTCGATCCGTTGTAGGCCGTGAGTACTGCTACTTCTGTGTGTGTTGTGCCCGGGAGTGGTTGTCCATTTTGGTCCACACATTCCGGGAACATCCGTTGGAATGTACGTAGGGTGTTTCCTTCCACACCTGTATCCACCTTAGCTTTTAGGTTGTGCACCCCTTTTCTGTTGGGTAACACAATGTCCAGTGTGGCGAATGCCTCAGTCTGACTGTTCTTTTGGTCCTGGGTTTGCATCGTATGGAAAGACATTCTCTCGAAGCTCTCTCCCATTTGGTCCTGAACCTGAATGGAATTCTGATTCCGTCTGTCTCTGTAGAAGTTTTGTTGTGTTGGGCGTTTTTCGGTCCAGTGTACCTGTCTGCCTGACTTTTCTTTTTTGTTTTGGCACATCTTAGCTCAGTGGGTTTTTCGTCCACATGCTGAGCATGTGCTACCTCGAGCAGGGCATTTCCCATTTTGATGGGTGAGTCCACATTTGTTGCAGAACTCCGGCTTCCCCGGCCTGTGTTTTATTGCACTTATTTTGTGGTCGTCACTCCCCTGTAGTTCGCCCATTTGCCTCATATAATTTATTGGGGCTTTGTGACTCCTACAAATGTTCAAAACGTCCTGAAGCATCATCGACTCGTTTTTGCTGAGTAGCTGTTTTTGAAGTTCCGGGTATTTAGTTCCCGTAATAATTTGGTCGATTATACGCTCTTCCACATCACTCGCGTCTCGGAACTTGCACTTTTGTGCCTGCAGGAAATCGTCTATGTTTTCCGTTTCCTTCTGTGAGTATTTTTGCAGATAAAAACGCTCGATTGTGGCTCTAACTGTTCCAAAAAACTTTTCCCAAATAATTACAGGATTGCGCCTGTCAGCTTCGTTAACAAATGTCCACGAGTTGTACCGTCTTAGGCCTTCTACTCCCGATAACAAAAGAATGGGATGCCTTTTACGGAGAAATACAAATTACATTGTTGTTGAAAAAGCTTGAAGGATTCCACCAAATTTGCTGCTTCCCAACACATCAATGGTTCGCTTGTACCGCTCGACATTGTTATAGTATTTTAAATAAACAATAAACAACTTTGAAAGCAGGAACGAATGCACTCACGATTTTCATCGGTAAAAATCCAATATGGCGCTGGTCGTGTTTTTTTTAAGCACACGTGGTGACTTGTGTCAGAAACGACAGCTGTTTTAAAGAAATTCTCTTGTTGTTTTCTCCGTTACGTTAGTTGTAGACTGCATAGTTCCTTTTCTGGTTTATTTTACTGCTGCCACCATATAAAAGTTAGATGCATTTATTGTTAATACAACATGCTTGGTTAGTATGTGTAACAGAGAACAAACACGCGTGTATGGTTCTATTGGGTCGCCATCTTGAGAAGTGGTTTCCCTATCTTTATTTGCCGGAGAGTTACTTCTGAGGGGGGTCTAAGGGGAGGTAACTACGTCATACTGTGACACTATTACACACATTCTTTGAATAAATCAGTCTAAACATGATAATCAGAATATTAGCAATAAAAGCAAGAAGAATAGGAAATGTACAGAGAAAATAAATGTCTTAACGTCATATATTATCAAGTAGAATGAAAAATGAAAAAAGAAAGAAAAAAGGCTGAGTAATCTAAAGAACTGAGTAACGATTAGTATGTTTAAATAGTAAATTGCACCGGCCTTTTTAAAAATATAGTCATGTAACAACTTAAATGATCTAATTCAATTCTGATCGACATAAGGTAAAAAATGATTATTTTTCTTTATTATTTAAGAAAATAACATATTTTGATATTTACACGTTACCTTTTAATAGTGGACAGATTTTCAGTTTTACGGTTTTCTAAAATCCACTTCCTGTTCGAAAGGAAAAGCGATTTTCAAAGGAAATACATTTTTATAATTTATTTAGACACTTGCTTTTTTTTTATATGAATAATGATATTATTAGCAATAAGAATATTAATAAAATATAATTAAAAAAATAAAATTTTAAGGCATAGAATGATTGATTGATTTTGTTTTACAGCTCATCAACCACTGTTGAGTCAATGAGAGTCAAGTTATAGTTCTTGTAGAGGAATCTAAAGAGTTGTATTTCTAGTAAGTCTCTTAGACTCTGGTTAGGTCTTATTTTTTGAAACAGCCAATTAATATTTACTGCTTTGAAGAATTTGTTTCGTATGTGTGTTCTTTGTACTTGATGTTATTTGTTGACTTCAAAATGTGCATCTGGGTGCAGCCGCAAATATGCATGTGTTAGTCTTGTGTGGTCATTTAGGATTCTGGTTAACACAATGTTTTCTCTTCGTCTTTCCATTAGTTTTATTTCTCTGTTTTAAATATGGGTTGGTGTTGTTCTGGGGATACATTTCCATATTGTTTGCCATTTTCTTCTGGTATATTCTTTTATTTTCCCTTTAAGTCTATGTATAGAATTTTAATATTCGTCACATCCATGTGTCAGCCTTTTCATGGCTTGGTATTCAAGCTAGAACAGTTGTCTTTTGTGTTTCAGTTATTTCATTATATTTATTTATTATGTTTGTGATGTAAGAATGGTTGGGTTCTATTTCTCTCATAGCAGGACAAAGAATCTTTGATCCGTCTGTATATATTTCTTTGTAATCTGTCTAAGTTCTCCAAAATTATTTCTGGATATTAAGTTATTTGTATTGATTTTCTTGTGTTTTGTAAGTGTTAAGTCAATGTTTACATTGATTATCTCCCATGCTCATTATGAGTGTAGCTATATTGTCAGCGTTTTCATTGATTTGGTTTATTGATTCCAAAAGAGAGAATACTTGTTGGTTTGCTTGTGTAAGGGGCGTTTTAGACGAATGTGGAGAGTCTTCAAGATTTTTATATAATATATAGTGAGTGAGCATGACTCAGGATGGTAAAGAAGTCAATGCTGAAATTCCTAGAGCACGGCGGGTTTTTAAGCAAATGGTCTGTAATTGAAGCCCCTCGATCAAATCAAATCCTTCAATACAGACTTTGTTAATGATATAAGGAGATATTATATATTATGTATCGATTTTCAGTGCTCAATACGTGAGTAGAGCTAGGCAGTAAGTTATTAAAATATATTTATGGCAATTAAGGTACATAGAGGCTTCTGAAGCCCTTTTCCTTCCACACCCGTGACCTCACCAGTCTGATCGCTCCTGAGCCGGGTAGTCACGTGATACTGTTGGTATAGAAGTCGCTGCTCCGAAGAAGACCACAGTTGTCGAAGAGGTCGTTACCGAGGTCACATACTCCCACGTTGTGTTTGTTTAGATCAGTAGGTGACCGTCAGCAACTCGGTTAGAAAAAATAATTATTAAAAAAAAAGAAACAATCAAAGAGAAGAAGTTACACTTGGGTTACAAGGCAAGTTGGTTAGATCATGTTAAAGTTCACTCTGCGCTTGGTTTGGGTTGGATCGACAGACTTAGTAATTCGGGCTATTTATTCCTCTGATAGCGGAATGCTGTCCTAAGTTTGGGTGAGGACACACACGTGACCGATAGACGTGATATCTTCGATGCGTGGGGCAGAGACGGATTCTTATGTCTGATTCTCCTGCTGATTAAGTAACGGTCTGTGTGACGTAACCAACTGGCCAATCCTCGCCCAACCTTTTCACCGACGGACTGCTCACTTCTGTGATTCCTTCTACTGAACCCCCTTCTCTCGACTCTCTACTTTTTATTGAGAATGCGTCGACCCCCACGGAGAGGGGGGGGGAGAATTCTTGTCAGCATCTAATAGGATCATGCCCCGAGAACAACAAGTTTCCCGGTCAACTTGAATGAGGGAGCAAGGTGCCATAAGCGAAGAATGATAGGGGAATACAATATGATTCTAAATTGATATTGCATTGTTCGATTGTCTAGCTGAACCGATTTGAGATTTAATTTGAGATATTGCCATTTGAGATAATAATTTAAAAAAAAAAGTGTATAGTTCACTGACCGAAAAAACGATATGACCTAGATTGCAATTGACACTCGATGGCAGAAAGGTTAACACGAAACAAATAGCAACAAAATATGATTTCGAATCGATATTGAATTTGCGATGGGGAGTTCATTTACTAGGGCGATCGAACTATGTTTCCAACCTTGTTCTTACTTTGTTTACACTAGAAACATAAGATGATACTTGACCTTGAATAAGCTTGTGGCTAATTCACACTAGCGCTGTATTCTAGGCCCTGCCCTTCGCAGGGCCACTTAATATTGTCGCATCCGCTTGATATTGTCACACTTCTGCGTTTCATCCCCATAGGGAATTAAGCGCAGAAGCCTGTGTGTACCTTAATTATCATAAATATATTTTCATAACTTACTATATATATATATATATATATAGTATGCATCAACAAAAAATCTAGCCTGTAAAACGGACGTTAAACCGAATATGATGATGATATATTCATCAACAGAAAAATACAAAGGTTAGTGTCCTGGTGAGTGGAAGAGATGGTCCCCTTAGCTTTTGTAAACACATTCATATAAAAGAAGAAACACTTATGTTAACCCCAGTTCAAATAATAATCTGGACAGCTTGCACTTGCTGGTCTCTGGAACAGTTTGTTGTGCTCGTTCGATTTTAGTTGAATTTCTACAGTGTATTCTTAATGGTATAATAATTCGATATCTGAAAATAATTTGGTAGTACTTCACTGGCAAACCCCTTTTTTATTTCGAAATTTGAAATAGTAACAAAAAAACAATTTTTTTTATAAAAAAAGATATTACACTTAACATTGTGTTCTATTTATTGTTTCTTTAATTTGTTCTGATAATGAACCGATTAAATCACAAAAAGTTTCCAGTGACACTAACTACCACTAGAGATTGGTGGAAGACATACAACCCCAACTATCACTAGAGATTGGTGGAAGATATACAACCCCAACTACCACTAGAGATTGGTGGAAGACATACAACCCCAACTACCACTAGAGATTGGTGGAAGACATACAACCCCAACTACCACTAGAGATTGGTGGAAGACATACAACCCCAACTACCACTAGAGATTGGTGGAAGACATACAACCCCAACTATCACTGGAGATTGGTGGAAGACATACAACCCCAACTAGCACTAGAGATTGGTGGAAGACATACAACCCCAACTAGCACTAGAGATTGGTGGAAGACATACAACCCCAACTACCACTGGAGATTGGTGGAAGACATACAACCCCAACTAGCACTAGAGATTGGTGGAAGACATACAACCCCAACTACCACTAGAGATTGGTGGAAGACATACAACCCCAACTACCACTAGAGATTGGTGGAAGACATACAACCCCAACTACCACTAGAGATTGGTGGAAGACATACAACCCCAACTACCACTAGAGATTGGTGGAAGACATACAACCCCAACTACCACTAGAGATTGGTGGAAGTTGTTGATCTGAACAGTCTAAGTTGCACTTCTGTGTCATTTTTGTATATTTTTATGAGAGGTAATGGGATTTTGTCCAATATTCTGATCGTAATTAAGACTGAGTGATCAGAAGATCCCAGTGGGGACAGAACAGTGGATGAGAACTATTCAGGACGCGTTGTCAGGAAAGAGCAAGAAGACTTGTAAAATGTCCGTTAGCATCAGATACGCGGATGGGTTTGCCAACAATCTGTGTTAGATCATAAGTAAGGGAGAAATCTTAAAACCCTAACCCTTCATCATCGCATGTCTTGTTTGAGTGAACTAGCCATTCAACATTGTGAACATTAAAGTCACCACAGATATGAATGCTGACAGAAGGTTAAACAGACAAAATACGATCAATTTTCAAAGATAGTAACTATGTCATTGTGCAGACTATAGAAGGCAAAGATGAATGCAGTGCTGTGAGTAAGTTCTACATGGAAACACATATAGGGCAATTTAGGGTCTTCTTTGGAGATGCCCCTACCACATGGAAAGCCATCCCTTATGTAAGCACAAATTCCATGTCCATGGTGATCATGAGTGTTGGGTTGCAATGTCATGTTTGAGTAACCTTTAATCATGAAATAATCGGTAGTAGCTGACGGACTAATGCCAGTTTCACACAGAAAGAATACATCCGGATTGGTCTTCTGTAAGTGGATTTCCACCTCTGGAAGGTTGGAACGCAGACCCCTGATGTTAGAAAAGGAGATCTGATAGTAGTGATCCACGTTAGAGGTTAGATAACTTGGTTTAAGCTTATTTTTTGTTTAGAACGTTTCATGTTCCAACAGAAATCAAACAGCCAGCTTTGGTATGCCCCTGAATGCGCCGCTGCCATTGCTCACAGAAATCACTATTTCAATTGCTTTCAAAGAAATAGATGCTCTGAAACTAAAGCCGCCTTTAGGACTGCTAATAACCACTGCAAAAGGGTTATCAAAGATGCAAAAGAGTCCTATACCCAATCTGTTCAATCTAGAGTGGCTAAGCAGAAGCTTGGTTCTCAAGAGTTTTGGCGAATTACAAACAAGATCCTGAACAGATGTATGCCCTCTATGTCTACCATCATCAATGGACCAGAGGTAATTTCCTCAGAATCTGATAAAGCCAAACTGGTACTCTTATAGAGAATGACCCACATTTCTGTGACTTCACATCAGCAACGTTTGGGCAGGTCTCAGAAACGCCCGAGAGTTTATGAGGCAAAGACTACCAGACGATTCATTGAAGACTGCCAGACGATAAATTCAAGAAAACTTGCAAATAAAAAAAGTTAGACGATTAAAATAAAAGTAAAATACATATATAAAAATAAATAACGAACAAACCATAGCTAAACAATTGTTATTAATTAGATATTTATTTTTTGTGTCAAAGGTACCATTGTTAAGCAAATGTTTTTAAATAAAATTTGTTTTTTGTGCATCGAAAAGTTTAAAAAGAATGATTTTTTTATTTTATATAAAAAACAACGAAACAACTCTTTTTAACCAATTTCTTTTTTGTTTTTTTGTTTTTAATTTTTCAATGCTTGTTTCTTTTTAACATTTTCTGGGTTAAGGTTTAGGGTTAGTCTTTCGCTAGATAGATTCTGCTGACAGAACTCAATGAGTCCTTCGAGAGATTCAACGCCGCGCTGACACAGATCGTAGAAATTCACTTTTTTTTTTATCGCGTTGCAGATCGTAGAAATTAATTTCTTCCAAAAATTATCGTCTGCTTGTTGCAATCTGATTCGTTAATAGTTTTGTCAACTCTCGGGCGCTACCAAGACCTGCCCGAACATTGACGATGCAAAGTCACGGAAACGTGGGTCGTTCTCTATAATAGTACCGCCAAACTTTTTGCAAAAACTTTGCATCAAATTCCACCCTTTGTGATCAGGGCTGCCTACCGCCTGAATTTTCTAGGAAAGTAAACACTCTGAGCGACATCCATATATCCATTCAGGATGTTGCCAAGCTTATCAAGAATCTTGATGACAGCAAGGCAACTGGCCCTGACAACATTCCAATGATAGTGCTTAAGCTGCAGCCTGAAATAGTTCCTATTCTTACAAAGTTGTTCAATCGTTGCTTAAAGGAAAAATGCTTCTCATCACCTTGGAAAACTTTGCCAGTCTGCCCAGTATTCAGTAAACACCAATCAGTCTCCTGTGCATCATGAGTAAGTTCTTTGAATCTGTGATAAATCAAGAAATCGTCCACCAACTCAGCAAAAACAATATACTCAGTAACAAGCAATATGGATTTCGTCCTGCAAGATAAACTGCTAATGTGCTGACTGTATCAGTGAATCTATTGACGGAGGCTTCAGCTCTATGCCTACCATCATCAGCTCTTGACATATCAAAGGCTTTTGATAGCGTTTGGCACAAAGGTTTACTTCACAAGCTAGCTAGCTATGGAATATCTGGAAATGTCTTTTCAACTTTTCTCTCTGATAGGTTTATAAAAGTAGCTGTTGATGGTCAGAAGTCTGAAGCACATAGTATCAATGCCGACATGCCTCAGGGATCTATTCTGGGCCAAACCCTCTTCCTGATCCTCATCGATGATCATTCGTTGACATTTATGCAGATGACACAAACATCTATGGCAACACTTCAAAGAGCATTAATAATCAAGATCTCTCTGTTTCTCTCTCTTCCAACCTGTAGCAATGGGGGGAAAAAGGTGACTGGTTACTTTTAATACATCTAAAACCTAGCTTCTCTCATTTCACCACCAACGTTCGAATCCTCACTTTGCCTCAATTGAAATGAATGACTCTCTCCTTGATAAGCTCCTAGGACTGACCTTCACACCAGACCTGAAATAGAAGACTTACATCAAATCTGGTGCTAAGATCGCTGGAAAAATGGTTGGATCTTTCTACCTCTCCAGAAAGTATCTCACTCCTGACGCAATCTTCTACTTGTATAAGAGTAAAATATGTCCTAAGATGGAGTACTGTTGTCACGTTAGGAGATGCCGCTCAGAGCACCCTTTACTGCCTTGACAGAGTACAAAAACGACTACGAAACCTAGTGGGGCAATGTCCTCTTCTCTTCCTTGCAGCCTCTTTCTCACAGAAGATACATTGCTAGTCTCTTTTTACTCAATCGTTATTTTTATGGTAGGTGCTCGACTGAGCTCTAACCTATCTACAACAAGAACTCATCTAGCTACAGCAACTGTAGATAATTTTCTTTTTTCTCCTCTGTGTACCTAAAACTAAATGGAACTTCATAAGCAAAGTTTATTTCCAAGAACTATTTGTCTGTGGAACGCAATACCATAGGGCTGCTTCCCAGCTGACTATAGCATGGTCGTTTTCAAGTCCAATGTTAAGAAATTCTTGTTGTGCCGTCCTTTTAAATAATCTAATTTCTGGCCAGTCTCAACCATTGTTACCAATCGTCACGTTGTTGTTTCACTGTCCTGATGAACTCATTAACCCTTATCCTCGAGTGGCCTATGGGCCTTGATAGTGGTAACTCGTTAGTACATTAACCCTTATCCTTGAGTGGCCTATATACTCGTTAGTACTTAAATATATATATATTTAGGCTGGCTTGATCTAATAAGTATTGTTTCAATTATGATTAATTTTCATTTATCACAAGATGACATTATATTTATAAAGATTTTCCACTTGTTCAAAGTCTGCATTTTTAGTTATACACTGAAATTAGGCTTCTTGACCAATAACACACCCGGCTGCAATTTTTTTAGTTTCCAACGAACTTTGAATGGTCATCATTTCGGTGGCTAATTATGCTACCAAAATAAATTTGGTATCATTGTTTATGTTTTGCAAAGATCTATGTGTTCACATTAAAAGTTTTTAGATATAATGAAAATAAAACTTTAATTTTGGTTACCCATTACTAGTTTAATTTCCTTTGTATCCCATGGTTTATGCCGATCATATTTATTTATTTGTATTTGGTCTGTTACATCATGAATGTCTATACCATATTGGCTATCAAAGGTTGACAGAACAAGAACAATCCTTTGATTAAATAAAAGGGCTCTATTTGAAATTCTGTATACGTTCCCAAGTTCGAAAAAATGCACCTGAAGACGGTCAGAGGTTACATAAGCCGAAACGTGAAAATAACAACCAAGATGAGAAAAGCAATCCAAATAATACAAATTGATTTACCACATTTTTATGAAAGAAAACTGACATAGATCACATTTGTTTTAGCTATGTTGTACTGAAGGTTTGTAGTAGACGCTACTATGTGCAAACTTTCTTTCTTTCTTTGCTCAGTCCTTCTTTGTCTCTGAGATAGAGAAGAAGAGGTGATCTCGTGAAAGCACGTTGGCCGAAGATTTCGGCCAATCAGGAACTAACAGGTCAGCTTGACCACACGTGATTTGTCTCCCTATAAAAACAAGTCACGCACTCTTTTCTTTCTCTTTTTTTCCTTCCACTTTCTGGGCGAACGCACACAGAGAAGATTATCGACCCCCCCCCCCCCCCCGGCTCGACCGAGGAGGTTGGGGAGGCAAAAGGTAATGTATTAATTCCTACCACGAAAGATGAACTATTCCGTCAAACACACACACATTACAATTGCCACACAAAAATACATCAAACACGCCTGCATATACACATTCGTACAAACAGGAACTTACAAACAGAACTGTCGCACTCCTTAAAAATATGAACTCTACGAAATGTCTTAGACAAATAAATTATTTTGTTTTTAATATAAACGTTTTACTCTTAATTATTCATTTTACAAAATACCATTCTAGTGTGTGTATAAGCTTTATTATTCCTTCGCTTTCTTTCTAATATAATTTCAGATAATAATAATAATGTTTTCTTTCTTCCCTTTGTTTGTATTAATCTTTAATTATATTCACACGTGGTCCGGCCACTTCGACCAATCCACACGTGGTCGGGCTACATCAAAACAGTGGGAATGACATGCTGCTATGGTCGGGGGATTCATTCTTCCATAACCATTTGTCCGGCAATCCATCACCACTTTGGTTTATCATTTGTTCTTCCTCCCGGCCATAGGTTGACACTCATTAGGTGCATTGTGGAAAAATTTGTGACCCTGTAATAAAAATCTATAAATTAGCAGATGTATCACTGATTTACTCCCCTTTGTATGTATTACCTAATGTGTTTAGAGGGGGCACTAATGGGGAGTTGATCAGATAGTTTTGAATTTGTGAAAATTTTTAAAGAGTTTCAAAGCGGTCTTTTTACATTTGTCGGTTTAAATTATACAAGACTAAATTGCTCAAATATCTTACCTGAATTTATGAAATTGAAAGAGGTAAGCAGTTATTCAAGGCAAGCAATAGTGTTTAAGAATTCTAAAACTTAAAGCTGCCAATGCACATCGTATGCCGTCGTCTTCAAAATCTAAGTATAAGACTAATCATCAGCTCTGTATTCTTCCCTTGGCCATTACTGAACTTATATTTTAAATTTTATTTGCTGCCACACTTAAAATTTGTGAATATTTTAGATTAGTGTCTCTCAACCAGGTTCCCCGGAACATTAAAGTTCTTTAAATGGTCCATAAAAATTCTGCAAGAACAAGTGATATAACCTAATGCACTTTTGACTCAATTTTATATACGTAATAATATTAAACACACACAATATATTGTTATTGTGACATTGTAATATAGAGAAAATCATATGTAATTAAAAATAATTAACAATAATTGGGAATCTTTCTGCCTGTATGGTGGTGAAACAATTATCTGTTTTCGTCATGCTTACATTTACTTATGTGTATTTTTTGCGTTTGAGTTTAGATTTTTTTTTGTGTGTAAATGAAAACTCCCTGACGAAGTATTATACACGGATACTATGAATTTGTTTGCAACAATATGTGCGAGTTGCAAACAATAATATCGAAAAATTTGGGTGCTTTGCAGAAGATGTTAAAAATGCAAGGGAGATAATTACATTTCTTTAAAATATTTTTTACATAATAACAAGTCTAACATAAAACGTTTGTTTGTCCTGATACAAAATTAACTTTTATGCTTATCCGTCGAATGTCATAAAATAATATCAACTAAAAATTCGGTTCAAACTTGTTTCTTTCTGTATAAAAAAACCTTTATTTTTTGTGTCAAAAGGTTCTTTATGTGTGTAATAACATTCTAAAACAGTTCAAATATGTTTGGTGCTAGAAAAAAACAATGATTAAAACATCGAATTAAATATATATATTTATAAATAAAATTTAAATTTTCAACACATTGAGTATTTTGACCCAAGAGTAAATATTGTATTATGGTGACTAATAATTCTAGCACGATACACAGCGGATGACGAACGTCATTCCACTCTCCATACTTTTGATGGCCTTGTTTAAAATTTACATTGTATTTTTATATTTTTTGCAATAAAATAATTAAAAGTGTAATATTTGTTCTGATACTACACTTCGACTTTTCCCTCCTCAGTCATTGAAGGTGAATGAGAAATTCTTCGAAACTGATTTTAATTTTTGTCCCAGAGTGTCCATTTTTGGGACCTTGATTTTTCTTCACATTAAAAACCGAACTTCTGTCTAACTTTGTCCTGTCTTCATGGGGAGGTATAGCAGATCAATAGATCAATGAGACGAACGGGCATTGAAGGAAAGTGCTAGCCTGTCTAGTTACTCCTTTTCTTTCTAGGTTCGTTCGGCTTACTCTCTCCTCTTCTTTCTCTTCTTTTCATTTCTTTCTTTCTTCTTGAAAAAGGAATCACCTTGCGGTCAGTTGCTCATAAAAATAAGTAATTACAGATGTGACCAAAGTTTGAACTCAAGGAAAAGTGTTCACACATGTTAAAAAGAAGTAGGTGCGAAATAAACTTTTATAAAACCAGTGAATTATCGAAAAAGAAATCAGAGTTCCTGGCAACCCCGAATGACAAGCCTCGCTGTTCTCGACGAAGATAGAAACAACAACAAAAACACCCGACTTGAAGTGCGAACCCCAGCAGCCACTTTTAAGCACGCCTTCTGGCTTCCCACAATGACAGCTTAACCCAAATAAACGTACAAGCACGCATACTGAACTTTGAAAACAGATTTAACGCTCTCGTCAAAAGCTTTTCCAACATTCAACAAACTTTATTATTAATATTTTACATCTTTGTAAAATTGTTATAATATAAATATTTTATTTTTACTTAGTTTCTCCCTTTTTTATTAACAATATTCTATTGTTAAAAGAACACTTGGTAACTGGTGATCTATGCCAAACATATGTTTTTATCGAATCGGTCTAGCCCCAATTTAGCTACACAAATATTGATTGTTTAGTGTGGTGCTTAACTCTAAAGACGCGACCGTCGTCTAAAATACCCGATCCAAAACCGGGAACCAAGACATCCCCACAGAGGCAAGTAAATAGAGATAGTAAATAAAAATCCATGAAACAACGTAATATTTATTTACTTTAACGCAGCAATAACACTATTAACTATTCATTTTGAATTCTTGTTTTTTAAAATTTTATTTATATTGAATAAAGTTTAGTTTCAGTATAAATCAAATCGTGTTCCTTTCTTTCCTTTTGTAAATGCAATTTTATTGTTTTCTAATGCTTTTTTTAAAGACTCTCATTCATTTCTGACACTGACTGTTCGACAGATCTAGCTTGTCACTTTTCAATGCACCGACCTTAGTTTATGAAGGTTGCGGCTTGGCTCCGTAAGACTTCCTGTTTTGGGTCGGTTAATATTCCGGTTTGCTATTACAATCTATCAACCAGTTAAAAAAAAAAAAGAAGATAAGTCGTTCGAGTAATGCCACTCAGAATAATTTACATGACTTAGAAAGTAGAACAATTATATGGTGCTCGGTAAAAATGGCACAGTGAATAAATATGAAAAAATGACAAATCAAGAACAATCCAGTAACGGAAAATTAGGACCATTTTAGAGAGGCGGGGCTAAGCTCCCTTCCCTCTAGTTTAAAATAGGGCTCAGTACCCCCCCCCCCCCAATATGTTCAAATAAATATTTTTAAATAAGTATTTACACTGCTGTTTTCAAAGCATTAAAAGCTTATTTTCTCTTTTTTTCTTGGGGGGGGGGGGAGGCTAACGACGGTCGTGGCTAGTATTACGTCTGTACCGTTCACAAAAGGAATCTGTTGACTTTTGTTTCAAGAGATGTTTTTGTGTCTTTGTCCATCCTCTTCATTGTTTCCTTGAATGTACGCACACTGCGTTCAGCCTCACCGTTGGCGGAGGGATGGTAAGGAGTCGTGAATATGTGTTTAACCCCATTTGCCTCTAAAAACCTCCTGAATTCTTCACTGGAGAAACAAGGGCCGTTGTCACTCACAAGCAGCAGAGGCAAACCATGAGTCGCAAAGATTCCCCTCAACTTCTCAATGGTAGCTGCAGCAGTGGATGTTTTCATTATGCAAACCTCCATCCATTTGGAGTAGGCATCAACCATTATTAAGAACATGTGTCCAAAAACTGGACCAGCATAGTCTATGTGAATTCTTTCCCAGGGCTGACTTGAATATTCCCAACAATGAATCGGAGTTCTGTTGGGCTGTTTCTGATTTAGCACCCAACTTTCACACCCCTTGGCGGTCCACTCAATATCTCCATCCAGTTTTGGCCACCATACATAGCTTCTAGCTAATGCTTTCATCCTCACAATGCCTATATGAGTCTGGTGTAATTGCTGCAGAACTTTTCCTCTCAACTTAGGAGAAATAATAATCCTGCTTCCCCACAGTAACACGCCATCTTCACAGGTCAGTTCCCCCCGTTTATTGAAATAGGGCTTTAACTGTTCACTCCAACTGACCCCATTCCAGTCATTCATGATGAATTTGTATACCCGACTCAAGATCGGATCTTTCCTAGTCTCTGCTCTCACAGCTTCAACCTTCACTGAAGCTTCCACACGGTCCATCATAAATATTTCATTAGTGGATTTAGATATATCTTTTTCCTGAGCCTCCAGTGGAAGACGACTCAAACAGTCCGCATTACTATTGAGGGCTCCAGTTCGATATTCTAATTTGTAATTATAGGCAGCCAAGAATAGGGCCCAACGCTGAACCCGGGCAGCTGCCATAGCAGGAATTGGCTTGTTCTCTGCAAATAGACCCAACAACGGTTTGTGATCGGTGAACATCATGAAGGGGCTTCCAAACAGATATTGATGTAACCTCTTCACTGCAAAAACCAGAGCTAGCCCTTCCTTTTCAATGTGTGCATAATTCTGTTCAGCATCTGAGAGCGTTCGGGAGATGTAACATATTTTGTAAGTAATTTTTTAAGCCTTGATGGGTTCTCCCTTGTTAAACAAAACAGCCTTTCCCAGTCCAGCTTTAACTTCTTCATCCAATCTGTACCCAGTAGTGTTGGTACCTCTCCTTTCACAACCAGTAGTGGTAAACAGTTCACTTGTCCTTCATGTAATACCTCTACAACTGTTGTCCCCTGAGGTTTTACTATCTCACCAGTATACGTCGTCAGTTTTACTGTGCTTTTTTTAAAATCCTGAATCCTACCCAGCTCTTTAAATTTTTAAAGACTAATGACCGAACAAGATGCTCCTGTATCTACCTCCATGACAACTTTGTTTTTGTTTAACAACAGCTCCACCTTTACCGGTGGTGTTTGCAAGTTAGAAATATTCTATGAATTCAATTCTTGCCGAACCTCCCTCTCATCCAGATTTAACCTTTCCATAGTGAATCCTTTTTGAACTGTCTGGTCTTCATCCACCACATTCATTGCATCGCTCTTTTTAAGAATTTACCTTGTAGCCTGCACTTTCTGCAGGTGTGTCCTGTCTTATGACATCTGTAACATTCACTATTTTTAAATGTACATTTATCTGCCGTGTGTATGGTACTACCACATCTGTAACACTCCCGCCTCAAGGGTAATTTGTGTATTGGATTTTCATAATCCGGAAATGTTTCCTGCATTGATTTAGAATATTTCCGGGCTGATTCGATTGACACTGCTATTTCAATAGCTTGATTCAACGTTAGATCTCTTTCGGTCAGTAGGCGTTCCCGGATTTTCACATCTTTAATTCCAGAGACTAAGCGGTCCCGTATGTATTCACCAACCCTCTCTTCAAAATTGCAGTGTTCGGACATTTTCCTTAATGCGGCCACATAGTCACTTATAGACTCTTCCTCCCTTTTGTCCCTCGTGTTGAACAAGAATCTTTCATGAATCACATTAGGTGCTGGTTTAATATGTCTCTGCATCAGCCCAACTAGTTCATCAAACGTTTTCTTTTCCGGACGATTATCTGCTAAACCTCTTAACATAGCATAGTGTTTTGCACCAATAACAGATAATAAAATCGCCTTTTTTTTCCCTTCACTCTCAATATCATTGGCTATAAAAAAAACTCCACATGTTCAATGTAGTTAATCCAGGACTCCTCAACATCGTTCCATCCTGTAAAGTGCCTATCAACGCCATTTTTATTTTTTTTATTTTAAACTTCCATCACATGTTGGAGTTAATCTTCCAAATCCCTTCCTCGCATTCTCTTCTACTACCTCATCGCCAATTATTACGTCTGTACCGTTCACTGAGTGTCAAGACACAAGCACTGCAGACCTGTTAAAGTCTCCTTTTTATAATCAAAACAACAAATACAACAAAAGCGCCCTCTGGGCCAATCAAAAACTTCACCCAATGGCTGTAACTTGATACATTACAGCTAGACTCCTTTTCTCTAGTTTTAAATAGTCGAGATTTTCTGGTGATGTCATTGATAGTGGTAGTAAGAACAACTATCGATGAGGACCGGAAGTCCTCAGAATGTTTAATGCGCATGCGTCCATCTGTAATCAGAGCAAGTAATCAGACAAGCAGACTCAGTTCCATAGGATTATTCATTCACTTGGAAATAATTTTTGTTCCTTTTTTTCAAACATATTTCCTAAAAATGATCACATTTTCAGAGTTCTGCATTCAGAACTCTGAAAATGTGATCATTTTTAGGAAATATGTTTGAAAAAAAGGAACAAAAATTATTTCCAAGTGAATGAATAATCCTATGGAACTGTCTGAAAGTTTTAAAAAAATAAATTAGAATTTTATTTCGGGATAAAAAGTACAATTTTAAACTAATTAATAAGTTTCGTCGAAAATGTGTGTAAAAATCCAACGAAATAAGCGAGATATTCAAATAATATATTGTAAATAAATAAGCTGCCGTTTGGAAAAAAATCCCGTCTCCTACCCCAAAAAACATTATTGTTTTAATTTATTACAAATTCTTACTATATTGTAAACAAGCTGTTCGTTTTGCAAAAAAACACACGCATTTAAATTTATTTCAATAAATGTTCTATTAATTATTTTGAATTATTGATTTTGTTTCACTGAATTCGTAATCTTTCATGTTTGATTTACTTTTAAGTTAAAAAAAAAAAACCAAGAAACATCATTTATTTTTTTCAGAAATGAGAGCAACTCATCAAATTATTCAGCTAAACCTAATGATAATGAAATGTTCATATAAAAGATAAGAAAGCTTAAGAATTGTGTTCTTGTGTTTACAAACAAATAAATATTTCCATGCAGTATAACTGATACAAGTCTTTACATTCGGTGTAGACCGGAACGAATGAACTTATTTAAAGAATGAATATTAAAATCAGATAAATTACTTTTCAAAGAAAAATTTTCATGTTTTAAAAATTCAAAAATTTATGACAATACCATTTTATTATTAAGTATTCATTTAAGGTTTGCTGTCTAGCCTATGCAAATTACACGAAATAATACATTTGCACTAAGATTTCTAATAAAGTAATGGGTTAGTTATATTCCGTGATCATTAATTAATAAATACTAGAAAATTTCATTGAACATTTGGTTGATTTCTTGAATTTTTCTGAATTTTTAAGTGAAAGGAAGGGTCACAATGCCCATAGTCTAACTGTTCGAGAGATCTAGTTTGTCACTTTATAGCATGACGTAATTTTCCAGCACCATGCCCTCTTTTATTTCATATTTCAGCACAAAAAAATTTAATTTAAGACCAACAATCAGTTTGGTGTATTTTTATTTGATTCTTTTTAAAAAATTTATTAACTTAAATTATCAAATTATTTTCCACTTTCTTATTTTGGGGTAAAATTGTAACCTTCGCCTCCACACTGTCAACAGAGAAACAAAAAATGGAATTTTTTTTAGGAGAATTTAGTATGTGGGATCAGTTTTGTATATAAATTGTATGCAAAATGACTACCCATTTCTGGGCCAATGTCTAACCAAATAGCGTTTTAAGGGCATATAACAAGATCTTTATTTTTAGGAGGGGGAGTACGGGAGATAAATTGTGTGTTTTGTTGGGGAGAGTCAGAAAAAGACAACCCTCTGTTGCCACACGGTCTCAGGGTTTATCACCAAGTCTAAGTAGAAGCAGACCCCTGAAACCTTCCTTTAACCTTACCACTAACCCTAAGTTCAGGTTGCAAGCACCCCCTCCAAAAAACGTTTCCTTAACCGTACCACTAAAAAAAAAAAACGGTTACATGTCGTTCAGACATATGTTTTAATTTATAATTATTTATTTACCGTGTAGAAGCCACACGTAAACAGTACAGAAACAAACATTTAGGATTTTTACCGAGGGAATAAATACTTATTTAAAATTACTTATTTTTAAACGTGGGTAGGGGGTGCCTAGTTCTTATGGGGTTGAAACCTCGTGCACCTCCCCCAAGTAAACTACGAAAAATCGACATCGAAAATATTTATTTTAAAATATTGGGAGCGGGAGCTTAGCCACAACCGTCGTAATATAGGGCCTTTCAACTGAGTCGAGTGTTTTTGTGGTGACGTCATTAATAGTGAGAGTAATCAACTATAAATGAGGACGGGAAGTGCCTGAAGGCTCTTAAAGCACATGCGTCCATCTGTAATCAGAGTGAGCAGACTCACCCCCATAGGATTATTTATTCACTTGGAAATCATTGTTAACTTGTTCCTGCTATTGTGACTTTATTCCCCTGCCAAGAACACGGCTACCCTCCTAAGGATTATTCATTCACTTGGAAATCATTGTTACAACCCTATAACTCTGCTAAACATAGAGTTAAAGATTTTGGCCAAGATCTTATCGAACCTGTTGCAGGGTGTTATCGGAGAGTTAATCACACTTAAGGAGAACTACGCTGTGAAAGGGGAGATTGATTCAGAACAACTTGCATCTGATTCGTACAATACTAAAAGGGATAGAAGACGGCATGGAAGCCGCACTGATCAACTTGCATTAGTACAGAGCTTTCGACAGGGTCGACCATTGCTTCTTGGCATCTGTTTTAGAGACTGCCGGTTTTAAACAGGACTTTAGCAAATGGATCTCCATTCTATATCACTCGCAGACGGCGGTAGTGCAAGTAAACGGAAAGCATTCAAAATCTTTCACTATCCTCCAGTCAGTGCATCAGGGTTGTCTGCTGTCGCCCCTGCTCTACATCCTTGTGTTGAAGCTGCTACTTCGCATGCTAAGGAGTGGGGAGACAAGTTTGGTCCTACGCGGAATCGCTTTGCCTAACCGAGTGCAAGCCAGGGCCTCTGGGTTCGCCAATGACATCACTGTCTTTGTGTCATGCTTCCGAGACATTGAGGGTGACAGAGGCGCTCACACGTTACAAAACATTCACAGGGACTCAAATCAACTGCAGCAAGTCAACTGACCTGTGAATCGGTGCCTGGAGCGATGACACTACCATTCCGGTGACTTTCTGCTGGACAGATGGCCCGGTTTAAATCCTGGCATGTGGTTCAGACTGGGCCTCCAACTCGAGAGGATTTGGTCGGAGGTACAGTCAAACGTTAGAAGGAAACTATCCTTAAAGAGTAGAGCTGAGGCGTGCGCCACTTAAATCTTTCCTCTCATCTTTTCCTGATTGGCCGTGCTTCCCCTGCCTGTGAACTGTCGAACATTGACAGAGGAATCCGCGTGGAACCCCGCAGTCGATAGTGCTTTTCCCGATCTTATCCTTGACCATTTGGTCGAGCGTCGTCATAGGCTGAGGAGCGAATCGCAGTTCTTCAAAGTGTGCCGAGCCGCGCTCAAAAAGCTTCCTCAGTCCAGTGACCTTTCTTGGCTTTCTAGAAAAGAACCCTACAGGGTATTAGTGAGGAGGACAACTGACGATTCGTGAGTCGAGCAGTACAGATGGACAAAGGAGGGGATCAGCTATGAATGGAGTTGAGCGCCAGGGACGAGTTATCTCACACAACTTTGAGTTCTCTCTGACCTGGCGATTTGCCCAAAATGCGCTACACCTTAATGCCATACTACACTGTTCCAGAATGGAGGTCTCGCCCAAGTGTCCCCCATTGCATCATGCTCTTGGAGGAAACGCCTGATCATGCTTTCTTCCGATGCCACGAGCTTCAACAGTACTGGGAGTATGTCTCGAGGGTGACAACTCGTATCGATCCTGAGCAGCCACTGCCACTAAACCTATCCTATGTAATCAACAACGTCTGGCCGCCGTGGAATGGGGAGAGACCTATAGTCTTTCTCACGATCTTGGCCGTAGCTCGAATGGTGATGTGACCAGGAGGCTTAATCTTTTGCTGATCGCATTCTTCAAGCACCAACTGATGGTCAAGATGAGATGTAATAGCAAAAGATTACACTCTTTGGTTTTTGAAAAAAAGTAGTGAGCTTGTGTGTATGAAAAGGAGTCAAGCATGAGCACGTGTTCCATGCTTGAGCATGGCATATGCGGTTCCTGGTCTGGTCAGACCTGAGCCTTTCGGGTAAGTTTAGCCTTTTATCTAGTCGAATGAATGAGTTTCCCCCCACCCTGCTGGTAATAGAAATCCAAGATGCCCACTCCCCACTTTAAATTTTTTGTCCTCGCCTCGCCCAATTTGCATTTATCTTGGAAGGACACCATCTACTTTCCGAACTCCATCCCCGGTTTTATTTTTCTACCACTTAGATCCCACTACGATTTAGAGGTTGACCTGCTTGTTTTCGTTTTTTACACACCGGGAAACAGTGGGCAGTCTAATATTGAGAAAGGGTTGGGAGGGTCTTACTAACCAAATATTTTGTTTTTTGTTCTTTCCCCACTCCCTGTTTTATTCCAATTTCTGTACATATAAACATATTTATGAAAAAAATAAAATTTCAAACCAATTGGAGATACTTTAAGTAGTGTAAATGTGGTATTATGGCAACTGAGATGATTCTAGTTAAGAATAGGATATACACTTTTATAACCACAGACCAAGGAAAACCAACGACACCCTTTTTCCCACCATTTTAAGGGCCTTGTACCTAATTTGTATTGAATATTAATTTTGTATTTCATGCAAATAAATAATTCAAAGTGTAGTATCTGTTTTCAGCATCACAGCGATATAGACGTGAATTTAAAAGCAATAAAAATATAATAAGATGTCGTTAACTGGGGAGAGGGAGATAAGGGAAGGGGGGAAGGAGAGAGGGTAAGAGAGAGAGGAGAAGGTAAGGGAGAGAGGAGAAGGGCGTACAGCCACATAGCCAGCCAGAGAGAGATAAACAGCCAGTCAGTAGCAAGTTAGCCACCCTCTTCCTTCTTCGGATTGGTAAGAATTCTTGTGAGCATTGTTAAGAATAGTTTTTGGAGTATTTTATCTATTTTGTTATTAAATCATCTTAATAAATTACTGTTAATATCGACGAAATTATTGCACATATGTAGATAAAATAGTACAACTAAATTAGAATAGAAAAATATAAAAAATTAATTATGGACTGTTTAAAAAATAGATGCAAATTAGCCATTCCAATGAGTGTCCTTAGATCGTTCATCTCTACTATATATAGAGTATTTCAAAGTTCTTTGTTGTATTAGTGACCTGTTTTGATGCTAATATAGGAGTGATAAATGAAAAACAAACTTTCGCATGTATTCATTTAGATACACATATATATTAAGAACTATTAAAATCTGAGTAATTTTATTTTAAAAAGTGTGCATATCAAGGCTTTCAATAACATAATAACCATATAATTTTGTTACTGTTGGAATATATAACTGAGTAGATAATTACCGTTCGAAATTATAAATAGAATTTTGTTTTAGTATTATTTATTCTTTTAAAATTAATTCATGAGCGTTCATATCATTATGTCTGCAACAATATGTGCAAGTTGCAAAATCAATTTCTTATCTGCAAACGATTGTCAAAGAATAGTTTGAAAGCCAAAGTGCACAGTTTACATGTTTTGGTTGTTAATTGCTATATCAACAGACCAGAGAGAAACACAAACATACAACATTACAGTATAGTCTGGACTTGGGTCGAATTTGAGTCAATAGTTTATATGGCTATTATTCAAAATAGCTGTCACTGAGGCCTCAGGTAAAAAATGAGATTTGTGAGAAATTACATGATAGAATGCAAATCCCTTGGACAAAACTATATTGTTGCTTTTTATAATAGGAGAATTAGGTCAGATGAAACAGATAGAGATGAGCAATGCCTCAAAATGCATGACAATGTAATTATTATGTTAGCCAAACAAGTAGGGGACAAAGCTGTTCTCCGTTAGTATATCTATCTCTTCCCAGGACAGTGATGTCATTTCAGTATAATACAAAGTTTATATTTCCGTAAGATTCTTTGATTTAATAACAGGTAATGACCAAGAAGTGACCATAAAGATGATTTCCCCTACCAACAAGAACACTCTCAAGCCAGAAAAAGAAACATCTCCACCCAACGAGAATGTATAGCCCCACTGGATGTCAGGGTCGAATTTTGAGGGCCATCGATATGGAGGAGGAGGTGATTCCTGGCTTTGGTAGCATCATTTTGGGTTTAGCCAGAAACCACTCCATCCATTTAATATTTAAAAGGAGGAAGGAAACACATTCTATTATAGCGAAGGAAGAAACATTGGTATAAACAACGTGTGTACATATTAAAGGAGGAAATACATGGGAGAGGTACATTTAATAACAGACAACAGGGTTTTGTGAATGAAAGTGAGAAGAAGACATTATTATAATAAACATTTATATAACTATGTTTTACATGAAGAAAGTGTTCATTGAATTGTTCATTTTTGGTTTAGATAACTCGTGGTTGTAATAGAGAAAGTTCGTTGGGTGTACACGATGTGTTGAGAAATGTCTGTATATATTTCCTAGTGTGTATCTGCGTGTGAGAGTACAGAGACACTGTAAGAATGTGCAAGAGAGTGGATATAACTAAAAGTCATTGTGGCATCGTATATGCGTGGCTTACCTTGTTCTGTTAGTGCGTGTATATTGAAGGCTTGTACGTTTTTTCCACCCCCTGCCCGCCGTGTGTGTCTTGGATCTTTGCTGGTCTCTGGCGTCTGACCGTTGAGATTTGCACTTATATTGGGGGCAAGCACTTGACGGCAGACTCGCTATATGTTTTGGGATTTAAATCGACCAGGGTTCAATCTTATTGGCCAAAATTCTTATTTAGCCAAAATGTGTGAAACTTTCTTTGTTTTTGGAAAGTGAGGAGGAGAGCGTATATCCAACGAACAAGGGACAGAAAAGAGAGTCACTCTTTTTGGTGTTCGTTTGGAATCTATGGCGAATGGCCCAAACAAAGGGTAAGAGATACCTTTACAGCAGCATGTCATTCCAACGCTGGGGTGTCATATCTATTTGGGGGTCCCACACATGGCCCGGTGCGTTAATAATAAAAAGAGGCTTGATTAATAAACGGTTTTTAATACTTATCTTATTGAGATAAATATTGCTATTCGGGTCACAAATAATTTTATGGGGAATTAAGAACTTATATTTTGTGTTTACTTAGCGATTTGTGATCTATTTGTGTTACACACAAAATATAAAATATGGGATTATTATTCGATCGACAAGATAGAAAAGAAATAAAACATTATTACACTGAAAAAGAAGCGAAGGAAAAGCAAGACTTCAAAGCAAAATTATTAAAATTAACAATCATAATAACATTTAATTAACTAGTTTTACGTTCATGTGAAGCAAGGGTTCATAGAATAGTTCATTTTTAGTATTATGTAACTCGTGGTTTAGGCAGAGAAAGTTTGTTGAGTGTACACGAGTTTGACCACGCGAGATCTCACCCCTTATAAAAAGGAGTGGCTAAAGTTCGCTCTCTCTCTCCCCTTTTCGTTCCAGGCGACAGCATACACGGAGATCGCCCTCCCCCCTCCGGCTCGACCGGAAAAGGGGGGGGGGGCGAAAGTAAAAAGTAGGTATGCGATTCTTATCTCCTCATGAAACAAAGACCTATTCCTTCAAACACGCACACATTATCACATTGCCACGAACAGACAAACAAACTTTCCATGCTCGCATTCATATAAACACAATTTCTGTATCTCTTACATGCATTCGAAAATATATATATGTTGCAAGCCTATGTCAAAGTAACAAAGCTTATGTAAGCAGTGACCTGGTCAACAAAAAGGAGAGACCCAACCTGACGGACCGCAAAAGGACCAAGAACTTATAATCCGCCTATGACCAGAGAGGCGAAAAGAAAGGAACACTTAAAAAACTCACATACAAGCTTTCCTCACCTCGTGCACATCTACACACGCACTGACTAGAGGTTTGGCGAACAGAAGCAAATTGCTACTCACTTACACACGCTAACAGAACATACGCATACTTACACAGTGCCACATTATCTCATACTCACATGCACATATTACTCACACATGCATATTCACTAACGAATATATATAGACATACACATTCTTAACCCTCGTGTTTTCTTATTCACTGAACATTTTCCTATCAAAAACGCGAGTTGTATAAACTTTATTAGATGATCATTTACTGACTAAGAATGACTTTTATCTTCTTGTAAAATTATAGTTAAATATGCTTCGTTATTTAATCATATTTTCCATAATTTTTCATTCACAAACACTGTCATGTTAAGTTAGCACTTGCTAGCTGGTGTTCCTAATATTCTCTCAATATTTAATTCATTTCCATTTATATTTGATATGTATGCATGCTCGTATATATCTCCATTTTCCTTCCATCGCTATATCTTGATTGTCGAGAACCCTTGGACCAATGGCCAGAGTTAATTTGGGTTGTTTGCTAGTGTCTGAGTAGTCAGACAAGGAGCCGTTTGGCGAGCTGCGATCCTTTTCGGATCCTTCCTTGAGTGTGCTTTGGTTTTCGCTTATATGTAAATATTTGACAGCTCCCACGGCGACTGTTTCTGATTGGTTGAAGGGAATCTCATAAACCAATCAAAATTTAAGTATTTAACCAATTAAAATTGAGTATTTTTGAGAAATCGTTTTTTCTGCTTCTGCTGATTTTTGTTATTGTTGATTGCTGCTGTTGCTATTTTAAATATTTGCTTCCGGAAGATGTTTTTTTTTGTTTTTTTTTTAAAACTTACCTTATATCTAGAATCCCTTCAAAATTGTATCTTCCAGGTGAAGGTTCATGTAAATTCCAAGGTACATAGCTGAAAGAAATATATATTTAAAGAATAAATGAAGCCTTTAAATTCTGGTAAATGAAAAATAAAAATTTATTTCAGCAATATTTGTTAAATTTATTGTTATTTTTTGTGTCTGTTGCTATCGCTGATTATATTGTTTTAAAGCTAACTTGTTTTGTACAATTCAGGAATCTGATGCAGAAAAAAATCTTCCCTTATAAATCATTAGAGAAATGAGCATAAAACAGTATTAGTTTGACCAGACAATCCTTTATTTTTGAAAATCACACTTTTTTTACTATAGAGATCTATTTCGCTTGGCTTCACTCACATTTTGGATGAAATTGATTGTTCATTTTATTTATTGACAAAATCACATCCGCCATTCTTAAAGCAAGAAAACTGTGACATTCAACTTATACCCACCAACCCAACTCTTAGACAACATCAATCTAAAAGACACACAAACAAAAATTATGCATTAGAACTTTGCACCCTGATTAATTGCCCAATTTTAAACACAGGTCTCTGCCATCACATCTATATAGTTTACAATCTACAGTGCTAAGTGCAAAAGCTTCTATATAGAAAGATCAGTAAGACCATTGCACCAGCACAGAAAAAGCATGTGTGCATTTGCATATCCTCCATCTACAAGCACATAACCTCATGTGGTAACAGACAACAAAATATTCGAGTCAATATTCTTGCCACTGTTAGAAATATAGACAACTTACGTATTATAGAGGCAATCCTTATTTTGAAATATAAACCTAGTAATAATAACAAACTTGAACTTGAACTTTATCAAATAATCCACACCCTTTATACTGGCTCTTATCATATATACTATAATAACACACCACCACTCTCTACAATTTATTAATGATATGTTTATAAATTGTTAAAAAATATAAATAGAGTATATAAAAAATATTTTTACATTTTTTTAAAATAAAATAAAAAAGAATTAATGATCCAAACATTTTCAGTATAAATAATATATTAAACTTCATAAAACATATGTTTATAAATAGTTGATAAATTAAATAAAAATAAACAAAGATTAAGATACCTAGAATAAAATAAAATTTTTAAATAAATAAAAATATCAAGGAAAAAACTTACTTAGCACAAATAACAATTAAAATTCGTGTATATTATTTAGAGTTATGCATTTAAATCATTAAAGATAGAACGTCCATGTTTACAATACTTTAGTTACATCCTTTTATTTCACTGCTTAAAAGAAATTATTAAAAAATTAAAAATTCGCCTGTTTCTAATTTTTTATATTTATTTAAAAAAAATATAAGTATAACATAAATAACTTAATAGAAAATACTATTTTAAATAAATATATTCATACAAAATAAATATATCAAAATTATAAGAATTAATACTGTGCCTTTATACACTAATTTATAAAGAAAATTAAAGAAAATTAAATTAAAAATAATTCACCTGTAAAGAATTTTAAAAATAACTAAAACAATCACAATAAAAAATTTATATAATATATATATATATATATATATATAATGTACATTAATGAAATTAATATAATAAACAATTATGACTCTACAAAGTTATAATAAAAGAAAGACAAAACAAATTAAATAGAAAATATCTTTTGACGTTTCTTCCCTGTAAATGGAAAGAATATTTGTTTTTGAAAAGGGAGCGTTCCCCCGAAACTTCAAAATATTTTCCATCATCCTGGATTTTTTAGTTAGTAAAAGATTTACTGAAAAATAAATAGCTAAGTTTTTGAAGAAAAATATTGTCTTCAATTATTTGTTTTTGTTCATCTCTTTCACTGTTCAATTTTTTCCACATTGCATACAGCATTACTAAGTACCTGTGTACCTATTTATCAGCAATGCTTCAATCAAACTACCATACCCCTTTTTAATCCACTTATAATATAACGAGCACCTTCTCTGTCTGTCAGTCTGTCAGTCTGTCTGTCTGTCTGTCTGTCCGTCCTGGGGAATTTTTGTAAACAGAAGAGAGGGGGGGTCTCGGGTAATTAAGATTTAATTAATTAAGCTTTTCAAGTAGGCGTTCATAATATTTGTATACCTGTAGAATTAGGAAACTATTATTAATTAATTAAATTTACATTAGATAACATTAAATAACCTTATTAGATTGGAGTAGAACGAAATTTCAAGTCGAGGCTGCGATTAGAAGTGAAAACGTGGCAAGAATACAACTAAAATTAATAGATTTCAACAGCCTTTTATACCCTTCATAAACGTCGTTTAGACATTAGACGGGCTTCCTCATTTACATAATACATTCCTTTTAACCTTCCATTAAATTCAGATTTACAAATATACACTTATAACTGCTATTATCAAGTTTCCATATGTATTCAAAATACGTTCCGATAAGGGGATATTAATAAAAATTATTAATACTATTAATTACAGCCATTTTCTTCATCAACCAGCGTGTTTTCCCAACCATACTTCCAATGGCGATTATTGTTAAAATTTCAAGTCTTTCTCGGCCTTTTGGCTAAGATCAAAGTGTAGTATCTGTTCCGATGAATACTGAACCACATAGACTGGTATTGTCTTGGCTTTCGGGTCTTCACTGGTATTGTCTTGGCCTTCGGGTCTTCATTTACGTCGGTCTACGGGACTGTCCTTTGCAGTTCTAGGAGGTCCACCCTCCCAGGCTTCTCCTCCCCTTAGTGACGTCATTGTGAGAATCCTTCTGGTTAATCCGGAAGTGACGTCATCGTGAGAGGATTTTTTCACAGTTTTCATTCATTATTTACATTACGTTGTTAAGAGAATGTTTTTTACTATAAATTACAAGTAAACAAGGCATATCCGGGTCTGTCCTTTGCATTTCTAGGAGGTCCACCCTCCCAGGCTTCTCCTCCCCTTTTTAGTGACGTCATTGTGAGAGGATTTTTTTCACAGTTTTCATTCATTATTTACATTACATTGTTAAGCGAATGTTTTCTACTAAATGTTAAAAGTAAACAAGGCATATCCGAGCTATTAGTAAATCGGTGACCATTCAGGAAAACTAAATTGCTGACTCATACTTCCGGTTTATCCGGTAGTGACGTCATCGTGAGAGGATTTTTTCACAGTTTTCATTCATTATTTACATTACGTTGTACCGAGAATGTTTTTTACTATAAGTTAAAAGTAAACAAGGCATATCCGAGCCATTCATAAATCGGTGACCATTTAGGAAACCTAAATTGCTGAATCATCTTTCCGGTTGGACCGGAAGTGACGTCATTTTGAGAGGATCTTTTCACATTATCAGTCTTTACATTCATTACGTTTATAAGCAAAGGTGTTTTATTGTAAATAGGAAGTTAAGCAACAAATATCTCGGCCATTACTAAATGGGTAACCGTTTTGGAAAAATAACAAAACTGGTTCTTTGATATGACGTAGGCGCCTTCAATAGTATACTTAAACATTAGTTCTTTGATATGACCGAGGCGCCTACTAATTTGGTAACATTATTTTAACTATGCATGGGGTAAAAAAATGTTTTTTTCCTTTTCTTTTTCTCACTTACAATATTACTATTCATGGGGAAGGGTAACAAAAAAAAAAATTTTTTTGGGGGGGGGGGTAAAAATTTTTTTTTTTTTTTTCAACTGAAAACATTCCAATTCATGGGGAAGGGTAACAAATTTTTTTTTTTTTTCGCGGTGGGGGGGGGGGTAAAAATTTTTTTTTTTTTTTTCTTTTTCTAACTGAAAATATTACTACTCATGGGGAAGGGTAACAAAATTTTTTTTTTTTTCGGGTGGGGGGGGGTAAAAAATTTTTTTTTTTTTTTTTTCTAACTGAAAATATTACTACTCATGGGGAAGGGTAACAAAATTTTTTTTTTGGGTGGGGGGGGGAAAATTTTTTTTTTTTTTTCTTTCTCTTACTGAAAATATTACTACTCATGGGGAAGGGTAACAAAAAAAAATTTTTTTTTGGGTGGGGGGGGGTAACATTTTTTTTTTTTTTTTTTGAACTGAAAAAATCTCAATTCATGGGGAAGGGCAACAAAATTTTTTTGGGGGGAGGTGAGGGGGGGGGGTAAAATCTTTTTTTTTTTCTTTATTTTTCTTACTGAAAATATTACTATTCATGGGGAAGGGTAATAAAAAAAAATTTGGGGGGGGGGAAATGTTTTTTTCCTTTTTCTAACTGAAAATATTACTATTCATGGGGAAAGGTAACTAAAAAAAAATTTGGGGGGGTGGGGAAGTAAAAAATTTTTTCATTTATTATTTTTTTTTACTTAAATACAATACCTATTCATGGGGAAGGGTAAAATAAAAAAATTTGGTGGGAGGGGGGTAAAAACTTTTTTTCTTTTTCTAACTGAAAATATTACTATTCATGGGGAAGGGTGACAAATATCTTTTCTTTTTTGGGGTGGGGGGGTTAAAATTTTTTTCTTTTTTTTCTGTTTCTAACTGAAAATATAACTTCATGGGGAAGAGTACAAATAGAAATTTAGGGGGGGGGGTAGATATTATTTCTTTTTTTTTCTCTTTTTCTAACTGAAAATATTACTATTACGGAGAACGGGCAAAAAATAAGTTTGGGGGGGGCGAACTTTTTTTTAAACTGAAAATATTAGTATTCTTGGGGGAGGGTGAAAAAAACTTTTGGAGGGAGTGGGTAAAAAAATGATTTGAAATTGTTTTATTTGTTTTTAAACTAAAAATATTCTTGGTTAGAAACAAAGAAAATCGATGTCTACCCACCCAAGAAATATGACAGAGTCTCCATCGGTTTACTGGTGAGCGTTCATTTCCAACGCGGCAGCCTAGCAAAAATAGACGACCGTAGGGAGGCTATTTTGGCTAGTCCACTTATAATATAACGAGCACTTCTCTGTCTGTCTGCTAGTCTGTCTGTCTGTCTGTCTGTCTGTCCGTCCTGGGGAATTTTTGTAAACAGAAGAGAGGGGGGGTCTCGGTAATTAAGATTTAATTAATTAAGCTTTTCAAGTAGGCGTTCATAATATTTGTATACCTGTAGAATTAGGAAACTATTATTAATTAATTAAATTTACATTAGATAACATTATTAGATTGGAGAAGAACGAAATTTCAAGACAAGGAAGCGTTTAGAAGTGAAAACGTGGCAAGAATATAACTAAAATTAATAGATTTCAACGGCCTTTTATACCCTTAATAAATGTCGTTTAGACATTAGACGGGCTTCCTCATTTACATAATACATTCCTTTTAACCTTCCATTAAATTCAGATTTACAAATATACACTTATAACTGCTATTATCAAGTTTCCATATGTATTCACAATACGTTCCGATAAGGTGATATTAATAAAAATTATTCATACAATTAATTAAAGCCATTTTCTTCCTCAACCAGCGTGTTTTCTCAACCATACTTCCAATGGCGATTATTGTTAAAATTTCAAGTCTTTCTCGGCCTTTTGGCTAAGATCAAAGTGTAGTATCTGTTCCGATGAATACTGAACCACATAGACTGGTATTGTATTGGCCTTCGGGTCTCGACTGGTATTGTCTTGGCCTTCGGGTCTTCATTTACGCCGGTCTACGGGTCTCTCCTTTGCATTTCTAGGAGGTCCACCCTTCCAGGCTTCTCCTCCCCTCTTTAGTGACGTCATTGTGAGAGGATTTTTTTCACAGTTTTCATTCATTATTTACATTACGTTGTACCGAGAATGTTTTTTACTATAAGTTAAAAGTAAACAAGGCATATCCGAGCCATTCATAAATCGGTGACCATTTAGGAAACCTAAATTGCTAACTCATCTTTCCGGTTGGACCGGAAGTGACGTCATTTTGAGAGGATCTTTTCACATTATCAGTCTTTACATTCATTACGTTTATAAGCAAAGGGGTTTTATTGTAAATAGGGAGTTAAGCAACAAATATCTCGGCCATTACTAAATGGGTAACCGTTTTGGAAAAATAACAAAACTGGTTCTTTGATATGACGTAGGCGCCTTCAATAGCATATTTAAACATTAGTTCTTTGATATGACCGAGGCGCCTACTAATTTGGTTAAATGTTTTCTTTTTCTTTTTCTCACTTACAATATTACTATTCATGGGGAAGGGTAACAAAAAAAAAAATTTTTGGGGGGGGGGGTAAATTTTTTTTTTTTTTTTTTTTTTTCAACTGAAAACATTCTAATTGATGGGGAAGGGTAACAAAATTTTTTTTTTTTAGGTGGGGGGGTAAAATTTTTTTTTTTTTTGTCTTTTTCTAACTGAAAATATTACTACTCATGGGGAAGGGTAACAAAATTTTTTTTTTTTTCGGGTGTGGGGAGTAAAAAAATTTTTTTTTTTTTTCTTTTTCTAACTAAAAATATTACTACTCATGGGGAAGGGTAACAAAAAAAAAATTTTTTGGGGTGGGGGGGAAAAATTTTTTTTTTTTTTTTCTTTTTCTTACTGAAAATATTACTACTCATGGGGAAGGGTAACAAAAAAATTTTTTTTTTTGGGTGGGGGGAAAAAATTTTTTTTTTTTCTTTCTTTTTCTTACTGAAAATATTACTACTCATGGGGAAGGGTAACAAAAAAATTTTTTTTTTTGGGTGGGGGGGGGTAAAAATTTTTTTTTTTTTTCTTTTTCTAACTGAAAATATTACTACTCATGGGAAAGGGTAACAAAAAAATTTTTTTTTTTGGGTGGGGGGGGAAATTTTTTTTTTTTTTTCTTCTTACTGAAAATATTACTACTCATGGGGAAGGGTAACAAAAAAAAAATTTTTTTATGGGTGGGGGGGGTAAAATTTTTTTTTTTTTTTTTTCTTTTTCTAACTGAAAATATTACTATTCATGGGGAAGGGTAACAAAAAAAAAATTTTGGGGAGGGGGGAAATGTTTTTTTCCTTTTTCTAACTGAAAATATTACTATTCATGGGGAAGGGTGACAAATATCTTTTCTTTTTTTTGGGGTGGGGGTGTAAAAATTTTTTTCTTTTTTTTCTGTTTCTAACTGAAAATATAAGTATTCATGGTGAAGAGTACAAAAAGAAATTTAGGGGGGGGGGTAGATATTATTTCTTTTTTTTTTCTCTTTTTCTAACTGAAAATATTACTATTACGGATAAGAGCAAATAAAATTTGGAGGGGCGACCTTTTTTTTAAACTGAAAATATTAGTATTCTTGGGGGAGGGTGAAAAAAACTTTTGGAGAGAGTGGGTAAAAAAATGTTTTAAACATGTTTTATTTGTTTTTAAACTAAAAATATTCTTGGTTAGAAACATAGAAAATCGATGTCTACCCACCCACTACATATGACTGAGTCTCCATCGGTTTACTGGTGAGCGTTCATTTCCGACGCGGCAGCCTAGCAAAAATAGACGACCGTAGGGAGGCTATTTTGGCTAGTCCACTTATAATATAACGAACACTTTCTCTGTCACGATGTCAGGATGTCTGTCTGTCCGTCGTCGAGAATTTTTGTAAACGTAATTTCAGAAATAAACAATAAATAATTTAAGCGCCGAGACTACGATTCGAACTCGCAACCTTGACGCTAACTGCCGAACGCGCTATCATCTGCTCCACAACGCCGAGTGATATAAACGTCTTAATTTTAAATGATAAAGAATCCGTTTTTTTTTCAACTTCTTCCAGTTACAAATGGATGATCGTATAACTGTTCATTGGAAATACATTGGGTCTGCGTTCGCACTCGATTGTTTTAGGGGGGGGGGGGAATGAAAATCCCCCCCCCCCCCAATTTTTTTTTTTCATTTTTTTTTGGCGCGAAAAAAAAAAAAATTTTGGCGCGAAAAAAAAAAAATTTTCCCGCCAAAAAAAAAAAAAAATTTTTCCGCCTAATAAAAAAAAAAAAAAAAATTTTTTTTTTCTTTTTTAAACAAAAACATTATTCGGAGACAAATTTTTGTCATTCTTTTGTCTGACCACCCAAGAACGCGGCAGCCTAGCAAAAATAGACGACCGTTAGGGAGTCTATTTTCGCTAGTCCACTTATAATATAACGAGCACTTCTCTGTCAGGATGTCTGTCTGTCTGTCCGTCCTGGGGAATTTTTGTAAACAGAGGGGGGGGGGGCCGAAATAATTACTATTTAATTAATTTCAAAGTCGGAAACATAAACAAACACATTGGGCTACATATTAAAGACTAAATAAACAATAAATAATTTTCGGCGTCAAAGTCGCGATTCGAACTCGCAACCTTGACGCTACCAGCCAAACGCGCTACCGCCTGAGCTAAAGGAACAGAGTTGAAAAAAGTTTCTTAATCCTAATACTTGAACAAATCGCTTTTTTTTCACATCTCTCATTTAGCAATAGATGATCGTATAGTAATTGGTTCTTTTTATGCTTTGGGGTCTGCGTCCGCGCTCGATCTGTTCTTCCCGAATACGATTGGGTCTGCGTTCGCTCTCGATTTTTTCACGGGGGGGGGGGGTAAATTAACCCCCCCCCCCATTTTTTTTTTTTCATTTTTTTTTTTTGGCGCGAAAAAAAAAAAAAAATTTTGGCGCGAAAAAAAAAAAAAAAATTTTTCCGCCTAATAAAGAAAAAAAAAAAATTTTTTTTTTTCCTTTTTAAACAAAAAAAGTATTCGGAGACAATTTTTTTTCATTTCTTTTGTCTAACCACCCAAGAACGCGGCAGCCTAGCAAAAATAGACGACCGTTAGGGAGTCTATTTTGGCTAGTCCACTTATAATATAACGAACACTTTCTCTGTCACGATGTCAGGATGTCTGTCTGTCCGTCGTCGAGAATTTTTGTAAACGTAATTTCAGAAATAAACAATAAATAATTTAAGCGCCGAGACTACGATTCGAACTCGCAACCTTGACGCTAACTGCCGAACGCGCTATCATCTGCTCCACAACGCCGAGTGATATAAACGTCTTAATTTTAAATGATAAAGAATCCGTTTTTTTTTCAACTTCTTCCAGTTACAAATGGATGATCGTATAACTGTTCATTGGAAATACATTGGGTCTGCGTTCGCACTCGATTGTTTTAGGGGGGGGGGGGAATGAAAATCCCCCCCCCCCCCCAATTTTTTTTTTTCATTTTTTTTTGGCGCGAAAAAAAAAAAAATTTTGGCGCGAAAAAAAAAAAATTTTCCCGCCAAAAAAAAAAAAAAATTTTTCCGCCTAATAAAAAAAAAAAAAAAAATTTTTTTTTTCTTTTTTAAACAAAAACATTATTCGGAGACAAATTTTTGTCATTCTTTTGTCTGACCACCCAAGAACGCGGCAGCCTAGCAAAAATAGACGACCGTTAGGGAGTCTATTTTCGCTAGTCCACTTATAATATAACGAGCACTTCTCTGTCAGGATGTCTGTCTGTCTGTCCGTCCTGGGGAATTTTTGTAAACAGAGGGGGGGGGGCCGAAATAATTACTATTTAATTAATTTCAAAGTCGGAAACATAAACAAACACATTGGGCTACATATTAAAGACTAAATAAACAATAAATAATTTTCGGCGTCAAAGTCGCGATTCGAACTCGCAACCTTGACGCTACCAGCCAAACGCGCTACCGCCTGAGCTAAAGGAACAGAGTTGAAAAAAGTTTCTTAATCCTAATACTTGAACAAATCGCTTTTTTTTCACATCTCTCATTTAGCAATAGATGATCGTATAGTAATTGGTTCTTTTTATGCTTTGGGGTCTGCGTCCGCGCTCGATCTGTTCTTCCCGAATACGATTGGGTCTGCGTTCGCTCTCGATTTTTTCACGGGGGGGGGGGGGTAAATTAACCCCCCCCCCCATTTTTTTTTTTCATTTTTTTTTTTTGGCGCGAAAAAAAAAAAAAAATTTTGGCGCGAAAAAAAAAAAAAAAATTTTTCCGCCTAATAAAGAAAAAAAAAAAATTTTTTTTTTTCCTTTTTAAACAAAAAAAGTATTCGGAGACAATTTTTTTTCATTTCTTTTGTCTAACCACCCAAGAACGCGGCAGCCTAGCAAAAATAGACGACCGTTAGGGAGTCTATTTTGGCTAGTCCACTTATAATATAACGAGCACTTCTCTGTCAGGATGTCTGTCTGTCTGTCCGTCCTGGGGAATTTTTGTAAACAGAAGAGAGGGGGGGGGGGCTCGAGTAATTAACATTTAATTAATTAAGCTTTTCAAGTAGGCGTTCATAATATTTGTATACTTGTAGAATTAGGAAACTATTATTATTTAATTAAATTTACATTAGATAACTTTAAATAACCTTATTAGATTGGAGTAGAACGAAATTTCAAGTCGAGGCGGCGATTAGAAGTGAAAACGTGGCAAGAATACAACTATAATTAGTAGATTTCAACAGCCTTTTATACCCTTAATAAACGTCGTTTAGACATTAGACGGGCTTCCTCATTTACATAATACATTCCTTTTAACCTTCCATTAAATTCAGATTTACAAATATACACATATAACTGCTATTATCAAGTTTCCATATGTATTCACAATACGTTCCGATAAGGTGATATTAAGAAAAATTATTAATACAATTAATTAAACCCATTTTCTTCATCAACCAGCGTGTTTTCTCAACCATACTTCCAATGGCGATTATTGTTAACATTTCAAGTCTTTCTCGGCCTTTTGGCTAAGATCAAAGTGTAGTATCTGTTCCGATGAATACTGAACCACATAGACTGGTATTGTCTTGGCTTTCGGGTCTTCACTGGTATTGTCTTGGCCTTCGGGTCTTCATTTACGTCGGTCTAGGGGTCTGTCCTTTGCAGTTCTAGGAGGTCCACCCTCCCAGGCTTCTCCTCCCCTTAGTGACGTCATTGTGAGAATCCTTCTGGTTAATCCGGAAGTGACGTCATCGTGAGAGGATTTTTTCACAGTTTTCATTCATTATTTACATTACGTTGTTAAGAGAATGTTTTTTACTATAAATTACAAGTAAACAAGGCATATCCGGGTCTGTCCTTTGCATTTCTAGGAGGTCCACCTCCCAGGCTTCGCCTCCCCTCTTTAGTGACGTCATTGTGAGAGGATTTTTTCCACAGTTTTCATTCATTATTTACATTACGTTGTTAAGAGAATGTTTTCTACTAAATGTTAAAAGTAAACAAGGCATATCCGAGCTATTAGTAAATCGGTGACCATTCAGGAAAACTAAATTGCTGACTCATACTTCCGGTTTATCCGGTAGTGACGTCATCGTGAGAGGATTTTTTCACAGTTTTCATTCATTATTTACATTACGTTGTACCGAGAATGTTTTTTAAAAGTAAACAAGGCATATCCGAGCCATTCATAAATCGGTGACCATTTAGGAAACCTAAATTGCTGAATCATCTTTCCGGTTGGACCGGAAGTGACGTCATTTTGAGAGGATCTTTTCACATTATCAGTCTTTACATTCATTACGTTTATAAGCAAAGGTGTTTTATTGTAAATAGGAAGTTAAGCAACAAATATCTCGGCCATTACTAAATGGGTAACCGTTTTGGAAAAATAACAAAACTGGTTCTTTGATATGACGTAGGCGCCTTCAATAGCATATTTAAACATTAGTTCTTTGATATGACCGAGGCGCCTACTAATTTGGTTACATTATTTTAACTATGCATGGGGTAAAAAAATGTTTTTTTCTTTTTCTTTTTCTCACTTACAATATTACTATTCATGGGGAAGGGTAACAAAAAAAAAAATTTTTTTAGGGGGGGGGGTAAAATTTTTTTTTTTTCTTTTTTCAACTGAAAACATTCCAATTCATGGGGAAGGGTAACAAATTTTTTTTTTTTTTTCGGGTGGGGGGGGTGAATTTTTATTTTTTTTATTTTCTTCTTCTAACTGAAAATATTACTACTCATGGGGAAGGGTAACAAAATTTTTTTTTTTTTCGGGTGGGGGGGGTAAAAATTTTTTTTTTTTTTTCCTTTTTCTAACTGAAAATATTATTACTCATGGGGAAGGGTAACAAAAAAAATTTTTTTTTTGGGTGGGAGGGAAAAATTTTTTTTTTTTTTTTTTATTCTTACTGAAAATATTACTACTCATGGGGAAGGGTAACAAAAAAAATTTTTTTTTGGGGTGGGGGGTAAAAATTTTTTTTTTTTTTTCTTTTTCTAACTGAAAATATTACTATTCATGGGGAAGGGTAACAAAAAAATTTTTTTTGGGGGGGGGGTAAAATTTTTTTTTTTTTTTTTGAACTGAAAACATCCCAATTCATGGGGAAAGGATACAAAAATTTTTTTTGGGGGGTTGGGGGGGGGGGGGTAAAATTTTTTTTTTTTTTTTTTTTCCTTACTGAAAATATTACTACTCATGGATAAGGGTAACAAAAAAATTTTCTGGGGGGGGGGGGAAAAATTTTTTTGTATTTTTCTCTTTTTCCAACTGAAAATATTACTATTCATGGGGAAGGCTAACAAAAAAAAATTTGGGGGGGGGAGGGGGGAAATGTTTTTTTACTTTTTCTAACTGAAAATATTACTATTCATGGGGAAAGGTAACTAAAAAAAATTTTTGGGGGGGGCCATTTTTTAATTTATTTATTTTTTTAACTTAAATACAATTCCTATTCATGGGGAAGGGTAAAATAAAAAGTTTTGGTGGGAGGGGGGTAAAAACTTTTTTTCTTTTTCTAACTGAAAATATTACTATTCATGGGGAAGGGTGACAAATATCTTTTCTGTTTTTTGGGGTGCGTGGGTAAAAAATTTTTTCTTTTTTTCTGTTTCTAACTGAAAATATAACTATTCATGGGGAAGAGTACAAAAAGACATTTAGGGTGGGGGGGTAGATATTATTTTTTTTTTTCTCTTTTTCTAACTGAAAATATTACTATTACGGATAAGGGCAAAAAATAAATTTGGGGGGGGCGGGGGCGACCTTTTTTTTAAACTGAAAATATTAGTATTCTTGGGGGAGGGTGAAAAAAACTTTTGGAGAGAGTGGGTAAAAAAATGTTTTAAACATGTTTTATTTGTTTTTAAACTAAAAATATTCGAGAAAATCGATGTCTACCCACCCACGAAATATGACTGAGTCTCCATCGGTTTACTTGTGAGCGTTCATTTCCGACGCGGCAGCCTAGCAAAAATAGACGACCGTTAGGGAGTCTATTTTGGCTAGTCCACTTATAATATAACGAGCACTTCTCTGTCAGGATGTCTGTCTGTCTGTCCGTCCTGGGGAATTTTTGTAAACAGAAGAGAGAGGGGAGGGGGGTCTCGAGTAATTAAGATTTTATTAATTAAGCTTTTCGATTCAGCGTTCATAATATTTTTATACCTGTAGAATTAGGAAACTTTTATTAATTAATTAAATTTACATCAGATAACTTTAAATAACCTTATTAGATTGGAGTAGAAAGAAATTTCAAGTCGAGGCGGCGATTAGAAGTGAAAACGTGGCAAGAATCACATTAAAATTAATAGATTTCAACGGCCTTTTATACCCTTAGTAAACGTCGTTTAGACATTAGACGGGCTTCCTCATTTACATAATACATTCCTTTTAACCTTCCATTAAATTCAGATTTACAAATATACACTTATAACTGCTATTATCAAGTTTCCATATGTATTCACAATACGTTCCAGTAAGGTGATATTAATAAAACTTATTAATACAATTAATTAAAGCCATTTTCTCATTTTCTCAGCGTGTTTTCTCAACCATACTTGCAATCGCGATTATTGTTAAAATTTCAAGTCTTTCTCGGCCTTTTGGCTAAGATCAAAGTGTAGTATCTGTTCCGATGAATACTGAACCACATAGACTGGTATTGTCTTGGCTTTCGGGTCTTCACTGCTATTGTCTTGGCCTTCGGGTCTTCATTTACGCCGGTCTACGGGTCTGTCCTTTGCATTTCTAGGAGGTCCACCCTCCCAGGCTTCTCCTCCCCTCTTTAGTGACGTCATTGTGAGAGGATTTTTTTCACAGTTTTCATTCATTATTTACATTACGTTGTTAAGAGAATGTTTTCTACTAAATGTTAAAAGTAAACAAGGCATATCCGAGCTATTAGTAAATCGGTGACCATTCAGGAAAACTAAATTGCTGACTCATACTTCCGGTTTATCCGGTAGTGACGTCATCGTGAGAGGATTTTTTCACAGTTTTCATTCATTATTTACATTACGTTGTTAAGAGAATGTTTTTTTACTATAAGTTAAAAGTAAACAAGGCATATCCGAGCCATTCATAAATCGATGACCATTTAGGAAAAGTAAATTGCTGAATCATCTTTCCGGTTAGAGCGGAAGTGACGTCATTTTGAGAGGATCTTTTCACATTATCAGTCTTTACATTCATTACGTTTATAAGCGAAGGTGTTTTATTGTAAATAGGAAGTTAAGCAACAAATATCTCGGCCATTACTAAATGGGTAACCGTTTTGGAAAAATAACAAAACTGGTTCTTTGATATGACGTAGGCGCCTTCAATAGCATATTTAAACATTAGTTCTTTGATATGACCGAGGCGCCTACTAATTTGGTTACATTATTTTAACTATGCATGGGGTAAAAAAATGTTTTTTTCTTTTTCTTTTTCTCACTTACAATATTACTATTCATGGGGAAGGGTAACAAAAAAAATTTTTTTTTGGAGGGGGGGGGGGTAAAATTTTTTTTTTTTTTTTTCAACTGAAAACATTCCAATTCATGGGGAAGGGTAACAAAATTTTTTTTTTTTTTCGGGTGGGGGGGGGTAAAAATTGTTTTGTTTTTTTTTTTTTCTAACTGAAAATATTACTACTCATGGGGAAGGGTAACAAAATTTTTTTTTTTTTCGGGTGGGGGGGTAAAAAATTTTTTTTTTTTTCTTTTTCTAACTGAAAATATTACTACTCATGGGGAAGGGTAACAAAAAAAAATTTTTTTTTGGGTGGGGGGGGAAAAATTTTTTTTTTTTTTTTTCTTTTTCTTACTGAAAATATTACTACTCATGGGGAAGGGTAACAAAAAAAAAATTTTTTTAGTGTGGGGGGGGGGGTAAAAATTTTTTTTTTTTTTTCTTTTTCTTACTGAAAATATTACTACTCATGGGGAAGGGTAACAAAAAAAATTTTTTTTTTGGGTGAGGGGAAGGTAAAAATTTTTTTTTTTTTTTTCTTTTACTTACTGAAAATATTACTACTCACGGGGAAGGGTAACAAAAAAATTTTTTTTTGGGGGGGGGGGTAAAAAATTTTTTTTTTTTCCTCTTTTTCTAACTGAAAATATTACTATTCATGGGGAAGGGTGACAAATATCTTTTCTTTTTTTTTGGGTGGGGGGGTTAAAAAAAATTTCTCTTTTTTACTGTTTCTAACTGAAAATATAACTATTCATGGGGAAGAGTACAAAAAGAAATTTAGGGGGGATAGATATTATTTCTTTTTTTTTCTCTTTTTCTAACTGAAAATATTACTATTACGGATAAGGGCAAAAAATAAATTGGGGGGGGGGCGACCTTTTTTTTAAACTGAAAATATTAGTATTCTTGGGGGAGGGTGAAAAAAACTTTTGGAGAGAGTGGGTAAAAAAATGTTTTAAACATGTTTTATTTGCTTTTAAACTAAAAATATTCTTGGTTAGAAACATAGAAAATCGATGTCTACCCACCCACGAAATATGACTGAGTCTCCATCGGTTTACTGGTGAGCGTTCATTTCCGACGCGGCAGCCTAGCAAAAATAGACGACCGTAGGGAGGCTATTTTCGCTAGTCCACTTATAATATAACGAGCACTTCTCTGTCTGTCTGTCTGTCTGTCTGTCTGTCCGTCCTGGGGAATTTTTGTAAACGTAATTTCAGAAATAAACAATAAATAATTTAAGCGCCGAGACTACGATTCGAACTCGCAACATTGACGCTAACTGCCGAACGCGCTATCATCTGCTCCACCACGACAAGTGATATAATCGTCTTAATTTTAAATGATAAAGAATCCGTTTTTTTTTCAACTTCTTCCAGTGACAAATGGATGATCGTATAACTGTTCATTGGAAATACATTGGGTCTGCGTTCGCACTCGATTGTTTTAGGGGGGGGAGGGGTCGCGAGGGGGGGGGGAGAATCCCCCCCTCCCCCCAATTTTTTTTTTGGCGCGAAAAAAAAAAATTTTCCCGCAAAAAAAAAAAAAAAATTTTTTTCCGTCTAATAAAAAAAAAAAAAAAAATTTTTTTTTCTTCCAAAAAAAAGTATTCTGAGACAAATTTTTTTTTCTTTATCTCACACACCAAGAACGCGGCAGCCTAGCAAAAATAGACGACCGTTAGGGAGTCTATTTTCGCTAGTCCACTTATAATATAACGAGCACTTTCTCTGTCATTCTGTCAGGATGTCTGTCTGTCCCTCGCCGAGAATTATTGTCAATAAATAATTTTGGCGCCCAGACCGAGATTCGAAACCGCAACCTTGACGCTAACTGCTCGACACTCTACCGTATAAACTAAAGGGGAAGTAATAAAATCTTATCGATTTTTTTTTTACCACTTCTTCCAGTTACAAATGAATGACGTATAACTGTTCTCTGAAAATACTTTGGGGTCTGCGTTCGCTCTCGATTGTTTTTTTTTTGGGCGGGGAAAAAAAAATTTTTTTTTTTCTTTTTAAACAAAAAAGTATTTGCAGACAATTTTGTTTGGCTCACCACCCAAGAACGCGGCAGCCTAGCAAAAATAGACGACCGTTATGGAGTCTATTTTCGCTAGTCCACTTATAATATAACGAGCACTTCTCTGTCTGTCTTTCTGTCTGTCTGTCTGTCTGTCCGTCCTGGGGAATTTTTGTAAACAGAAGAGGGGGGGGGCTCGAGTAATTAACATTTAATTAAGCTTTTCGAGTCAGCGTTCATAATATTTGTATACATGTAGAATTAGGAAACTATTATTAATTAATTAAATTTACATTAGATAACATTAAATAACCTTAGTAGATTAGAGAAGAACGAAATTTCACGACGAGGCTTCGATTAGAAGTGTAAACGTGGCAAGAATCATACTTAAATTAATAGATTTCAACGGCCTTTTATACCCTTAATAAACGTCGTTTAGACATTAGACGGGCTTCCTCATTTACATAATACATTCCTTTTAACCTTCCATTAAATTCAGATTTACAAATATACACTTATAACTGCTATTATCAAGTTTCCATATGTATTCACAATACGTTCCGATAAGGTGATATGAAGACAAATTATTCATACAATTAATTAAAGCCATTTTCTTCATCAACCAGCGTGTTTTCTCAACCATACTTCCAATGGCGATTATTGGTAAAATATGGATTTCGATAGGAGATGGGTGCATGACACTAGTTTGTGCATCCGACGAGGCGCCAAGTTTGAGTTCGTGTTCCCTCCATAGTTATGGCACACGCGGTACTGGGTTCTACGGAACCCACCCCTGTAGAGTTTTTTGGATTTATTTAAAAAAACTGGTAACCTCTTAAACTAGTAGGAATGAAAGTTATCCTGTCCCTATTTTATTTTTGCCGGCACTAGAGAGCTTCCAGAGATTCCCACTTCCACTGTTTTATTTTGTCCCCGGTCTTTTGAAACCCTTGGCATTACTATCTTGGAAGACGCCATCCACCCCATGATCCCATTCCCGATGAATTTATTTTTTGAACACTCCTCTCTTAAGTTCCCACTCCCACTTAGTGACCGACCCGCTTGTTTTCGGTCTCGTGCCGGAAAATAGTGGGCGGTCTAACACTTAGTTATGAGGGAAAGCCGGGCCATACTAACTTTTTTACCATTTTATTTCGTTCTTTATTTTTCTTTCTTTTTGGGTGTTTTTAATATTTTTTCCAACTCCCACGATAATTCTTTTTTACATCGATGTTTTTTGGGGATATTTTAAGTAGGGATCAACCCACAGAGTGAATGCGGTATTTTGGTGCAAGAATCTAGTTTAGAGTCAGCAAATGTTCTTTTTTATGTTGTTTTGTAAAATTTTGTGAAATAAAAAACATTGAACAGCTTGTCTCACTTATCCCCGACCCCCCTCCCCCTCCATAACGGGCACTATGCCTAAGGTCTGGTGAGTTTCCAAGGTTTGTAAAATCTTCATCTGTAGATAAAGATGAGGGTTGTCCGAAGGAACTCACCTGCCTAAATAAATCGGCCTTTTGGCTAAGATCAAAGTGTAGTATCTGTTCCGATGAATACTGAACCACATAGACTGGTATTGTCTTGGCTTTCGGGTCTTCACTGCTATTGTCTTGGCCTTCGGGTCTTCATTTACGCCGGTCTACGGGTCTGTCCGGTGCAGTTCTAGGAGGTCAACCCTCCCAGGCTTCGCCTCCCCTTTTTAGTGACGTCATTGTGAGAGGATTTTTTTCACAGTTTTTATTCATTATTTACATTACATTGTTAAAAGAATGTTTTCAACTAAAAGTTAAAAGTAAACAAGGCATATCCGAGCATTAGTAAATCGGTGACCATTTAGGAAAACTAAATTGCTGATTCATCCTTTACATATATATATATATACATATATAAATATGTATATATATATATACATATATACATACATATACATATATACATACATATATACATACATATACATATATACATACATATATACATACATATACATATATACATACATATACATATATACATACATATATAC